>NC_069409.1:16267311-16284984 GCF_026875155.1 Cherax quadricarinatus
CAGTTACACCGATTGACACCCAAAGAATGCAGTGTTCAATCGAAATTCACACAACCCTTTAATCAATACAAAAATGCAAGACTTATCACCAGAAAAGACAACACTCAATACTGAAGAATCTTGGAATCATCACTTATCTGTATATCCAACAACTTCAACCAGAACGACAGCTTCTATAACATAGCTGGACCCCTTGCCAAAAAACTTCTTCATCGCTATCCCACACAAGAACGTAAGAATGGACAAACACTGCAGGTCTACTCATATACTCATCCAATCCCTTTTAAAAGCTACCTAAGGTTCTAGACTCTATCACCCAACTCCTATTTAAGGGGGCCTCCTTGCATCAGTAAAGAGGCTATTGGTCTGAGGAATTGGACCTCTTGGTCTTCTTCCTCCGAATGAACCTAATTACCCCCAATCCTCCCTTCCCTACCCCACCCTCCTGATACTCCCCTTTTTTCCCCTTTCCTCCCCTCTCCCCACCCTTCCCTTGTTTCCCGTCCCGTTTAAAGCCTCTGGGGTCCTCCCCTCTGACATTACAGTTTCTAGGTAGGTGGTGGTGTGCCGGGGTTTCGTCCCACTCCGTGAGGTCCCTCAGGGGTGGTGTGGTTTGCCATAGAATCTGAATTATCTGAACGTGCCCTGCTCCCTTCCCAGATTTCCAGGAAGAGGGCAGGGTGCCCTTCGGGTAATGGGTGTATCTCCAGAAGCTGCCTGTCGGTTCTGGGAGGTGGTGGCTGAAGGGGGTATGCTTTGTGGCGGGTTTCCGACAGCCCTTTCTCTTGTCCACCGAGGTAACTTGGTAGATGTGATGCTGCTATCCCGGAGCACTGGTTTACTGGCATGAAAGGTAGGGTCTGGCACAGGTTCCATGCTGCATCTTCACCACCGGTGGGCTCGAGGCCCTTTCAGATGAGGGGGAGCTTTCGGCCCCTCCATGCCTCCTAGCAATTGTCCCTCTGCTGTCCCCTTTTTTTTCTTTCTTTCTTTTTTTCTTAAAATAACAAGAAAGGAGATATCACAGAAGATGCACCTATTATTGTGGAGTCTTCTTCCAGTGAAACCCTTCCTCCTCCCAGGACCCATTCTGATCCCACACCCTGTTTTGACCCGGCTTCGTTATCGGTCCATTCTCTTGACTCCTCTCATGCCCTTGTACCTTCTACTGGTGATGCTTCGTCACCTGCTTCAGGTGCTGTGGTGTCACCAGTATCTGTTCGTGTCGCTACTTCTAGCATGCCTTTCACAGTGTGTCCGGCTTCCCCAAATACAGTGCAACAGTTTTCGGATCACCCACCTCCCTTAGGTCAGACCACCCGCGGTACTACTCCTAAACGTCAAAGACAACCTACTGATGACAGTTTGTGGATGATTGCTCAAAAATGACCTACACAACACTCACTACCTTTGCATACTGGGCTAACGAGTGCGCAATGGACAAAATTTGTTTCTTTACAAACGACGTCTCACACGGTTTATCTGTCTGATCATGGAATTGGTAAAACACTTTTAAGGCATGTTGGCCAAAATATATCTTTCCATGCTCTTCAAAGCGATGTGTGTCGTAACTGTACAGAATTCAGAGCAAGCTCATGCTTTCTCTCACATCACTTCCATAGATAACATACCAGTCACTGTTTGAAAGCATGCTACTCTTAATTATTGCAGTGGTACTGTGGCCAATTTAATTAACTCTGTTTACCATTACATGTACTCTTTGTGTTCAATTGGCTAGAAAGTTATTCCTTTAGCACATATTTTGTGCACTACTATGCCATGATCGCACTTGTCAAAGGCTTTTGTAAAGTCTGTGTGTATTACATCTGCATTCTGTTTTTCTTCCAGTGCATCCAAGACCATATCATAGTGATCCAGTGCAGTTTTTTGGAATCCAAGTAGTTTGCAATCGTACTTCTTAGCACTCTTTCAAAGAATTTTTGTGATGTTAGAGATATTGGTCTATAGTTCTTAGCTAATGCTTTGCTGTTTTATGAAGTGGGTCTACAGCCATTGATTTTAGTGACTGGAATTTTACCCATGTCTAAGCTCGTCCATAGTATACTTAGGGCATGCTAGGGGGTTTGTTGCAGTTCTTAATGAATACAGAGTTCCTCGAGTCTGAGCCTAGGGCTGAGTGCATGAGCATGTTGTCAATTGCTTTCTCAATGTCTACTGGAGTTAGAGTAATATCGGAAATGTGGCATACATTGGAGTTTTGAGGCTCATTCATGAAAAACATCATTTGATTGTCGATCTTTAGACTGATTAGTGGCTTGCTAAACACAGAATCATACTGGGATTTCAGTATCTCGCTCATTTCTTTGTTGTCATCTGTAAGTCCCATCTTGTCTGAGCAAGGGCCAGATACTAGATGTGGCATTTGCCTTGTTTTTGGCATATGAAAAGAAAGAAATCGAATTTCTTTCAATTGTGGGGGTGTGCACTAGGTATGGGTGGTATAAGCTGCTTGTGGGTGGTACACACTGGGATGGAGTTATCGACTGGAAAGTGCTGACCCCTCAAGGCTCATGAAGCGCCTAGGAAAAGGGAGGTAATCAGGCATGGACCCAAGGTAGGAAAAGGAAACTAATTGGATGGAGTCATTCAGCATTAAGACAACCCCATTTCTTTGCTCTTGATGGTGATAATTATGGTTAGGTGGCTATGATGGTTGTGGTTATTACAGGGTTGTAATTCATGTGTACTTGTGATGGTGGTTGTGTTTTGATGTGTTGGGATGATGATTGCTGATCGAGTACATTGTGGATATGTGACGGTTGGTGTGGGGGTGTATGATGGTGCTTGTGGGTGTGAGCTCGGGGTACTTGGTGGCGTTGGGTTATAGTTTAGGTGAATGTGGTGGAGTGTGCACAATCAGAGTACCAGCAATGCTGGACAACCTAGGTACATGATACCAGTGTTATTCCACCAAGTTGCGGTAGTTGACTGGGTGTGTACAGGAAGGAGAGTAGACATAATGGGTGAACAAGTAGCTGTTATCTATTGGGAGTTCACTCCTCCCAGTATCTTATACATGGGGCCTGGCGGGTCTCACTTTCTGTAGACTAATTTCCTTTTTATTTAACAATATTGGATACATCAGCAGTGTGCTGCTACCCTATTCTATATGATAGTTACACAGCAAAAGCTAGTTTCCCTGTCATTTTCTGTCACACAGGATGGGGCTAATACAGTGTTGAAATCCAGGCAGGGAGGCTTCAGTAGCGCAGTGGGGATATCGTCAAGTACAGTGGACCCCCGCATAACGATTACCTCCGAATGCGACCAATTATGTAATGTGCATTTGTACGTGTATGTTTGGGGGTCTGAAATGGACTAATCTATTTCACAATATTTCTTATGGGAACAAATTCGGTCAGTACTGGCACCTGAACATACTTCTGGAGTGAAAAAATATCGTTAACCGGGGTCCACTGTATTCCATTATGGGTTCATCAGCTACGGGAGCTTCAAAGGTTTACCTTCAAGCAGAGCTGGAGTTACTATTACTTAGACTAAGGGTGGTGAACCTTCTGCCTTCTAAATGACTCCGAATTTTGTAAAAGAAATCCCTTTATTTTTATTGAAAATACGTTACCCCTTATGATTTAGTCCTAACCGACTGTAGGTTCCCCACCTGACGACCACTACCCAGCCAAAGGCAAGTTGGTGATGGACGGTGAGGATGTGTGGCCAGTCTATTATGTCTTTTAATAGAGGTGCATGTGACTCTCTGTTCGAAGTGCAAATTCAGAATAATTATATAGCGTGACCGTTTCTGTATTTTTTCTTTTTTTTTTTTGTGCTGATAAAATTATTTGCTTACTCTGTGATATTACAATATCAACATCGAAGAAATTCAATGTGCCGTTGCAAAAGCAACGACAATTATTCCAAACAGTGTTTGGACTGGATGAACCACAACTGATACTAACTCAGAGCAGGTTTTATACTTTATTCGTCCCATAACTGAGGATCTTTGCTACGAAGAATTACTCGCTTCGGGCAGCCTTACTGGCACGACACCTGAAATAGATCTTCAACACCTTCAAGGTAAATGTCGCGAAGCTGGACTTAATTGGGGTAATTTAGTGTGTACAGACGAGTACCACCTTCCATGACGGGAAAAATGTGAAGGGTTTATTGCACAGCTAAAAAAAAATCAGATGCTCTAATTTCTTTTCATTGTATTTTTTGCATCAGAAAAAAATCTCTGTTTTAATCTACTATTTTAAGTGACACTGCAAAAAAATTATATATATTATATAATTATATATACAGGAGGGCCCCTGCTTATGTGGCAGGTTAGGTTCCAGGCTACCACTGTACAGTGAATCACCCTTTTTTCATTTGTAAATGCATATAAATATTGCCTGATAACATTTTTTACATTATCAACCTAAAATTCGTGCAAATGCAACACAGCATCATCAGTTTCGCAACATGCTTCAGTTGGATGATAAGATATTATGTGGATTTGCCTTATCATTCTAAAGTCCCCTGGCTATCACAGGGACAAGTGCACTGGCTATCACAGGGACAGGTGTGTGGCTATTACAATGACAGGTACGCTGGCTATCACAAGACTGGTGCGCTGGCTATCACAGGGACGGGTTCGCTGGCTACACAGGGACAGGTGCGCTGGCTATCACAATGACAGGTACGCTTGCTACACAGGGACAGGTGCGCTAGCTATCACAGGGACAGGTGCGCTGGCTATCACAGGGACAGGTTACGCTGGCTATCACGGGGGCAGGTGCTCTGGTTATCACAATGACAGGTACGCTTGCTATGACGGGGGCAGGTGCACTGGCTATCACGGGGACAGGTGCGTGGCTATCACAGGGGCAGGTGCGCTGGCTATCACAGGGACAGGTGCGCTGGCTATCACGGGGACAGGTGCGCTGGCTATCACAGGACTGGTGCGCTGGTTATCACAGGGACTGGTGCGCTGGTTATCACAGGGACAGGTGCGCTGGCTATCACAGGGACAGGTGCACTGGCTATCACAGGGACAGGTGCGCTGGCTATCACAGGGACAGGTGCGCTGGCTATCACAGGGACAGGTGCGCTGGCTATCACAGGGCCCAGGTGCACTGGCTATCACAGGGACGGGTGCGCTGGCTATCACAGGGACGGACAGGTGTTGGTCAAAATTTTATCTTAGCGAGAACAAATCATTAGTTTTTATGAAGACAGATCACTACTGTGAATTATAAAAAGATTTCTGTAGAAATGCTGCATTTCTGTGTGATATCATATCAAAACAAAATGACTTGAATATTTATTGTAAAGTAAAAGGACACAAGTGCAACTAATGTGACATTTTATTGTGGCAAATTTCGCTCTCCAGGAGCTTTGTCAAGCCGTTATTTACAAGATAAAACTAAGTCTATATGATGTGTCAAAAACTCAAGCATTTCGAATAAAATACATTAAAAAAAAATCACCTTGCTCAAACGGAAATTTCGGGATGAACACTTTCCCCAGGTAGCGAAAGACATTAAAGTGCAGGAGGATTCGTGTGAATCACTTGAATAATATGCTGCTGTTATAGACTCATTATCTGAAGAATACAATGAAAGGTTCACTGACTTTTAGAATCATGATCTCACGCTGAAATTAACACTTCAACCTCACCTGGTTGATGTCTCCCAGCCCCTAAAGAACTATAGATGGAACTGATTGAGCTCTCGGCAGATAAAAATTTTAAAGTCCCTGTTTGATGCTAAGAAAGATCCCATTGAAATATGGAAAAATGCAATAGAATACCCACATCTAAATGCAACATGCACAAAAAAAAGCTTTTTTGTTTCTCAAACCCCTTATTGTTGCAAATCCACATTCTCTTACCTAACCCCAAAACAAGACGCTATTATGGTCCCAAATGACGGATACGCACCTGGAGAATCAGCTGAAACTGTGGACCTCCATGTTTCAACCAAATACCCAAATGCTTCCCCACAAAACGCAGTCACTAAGTCAGGGTTTTGTTTAAATTTATAATTTAAAAAAAAAATATATATTTTTCTTGAAGTTATATAATAATTAACTTTTTACAAAAAAAAACAACATTCTGCAGTATATGTAATCAAAAATTTTTTGAATGCTGCCCCTTTTAGATTACAGCTAACTTCAATGTGGGGCCCTTTCCCCCCCTGACTTAGGCTATCCTAAGAGATGGTAATTCCTATCTCATATCCAAGAAAACAATTTATTTTTATGAATCGCTCGATCATCGCAGACCGGTGAGTGTATTACTGGTGAGATCAACTTTACGAACATTGCTCTACGGGGGGAAGGGGTTTTAGGCATTCAAATTTTGTTTTTTTCTGTCTCAATGGGATTGACTAAGAGGATAAGAAAATGTTTTACGTGCAAAAGAGCGAGGAAAAGAGGGGTAAAAAATAGAGAAAAACACACACACACCACACAAAACCCACCACACACACACAAGGGGGAGACATGAAAAAGAAATAAAATACGGGGGCGGAATAAAAAAGGTGGCAAAACGGGATGTTCCAGAGAAGGGACCAAACAAAAGAGGTCACAATTGGAAGTTGAAGACCAGAGAATAAAGGGGATTTTAGGAAGTATTTTTTTCAGTCATAGAGATCAGGCCGTGGAAAGCCTAGAAAGTGACGTATGGAGGCGGGAACCAACATATTTTTAAGGGCGAGGTTGATAGAGCTCATGGGGCAGGGAAGAGAGGCAAGTAGCAATCATCAAGAGGGGGGGCCAAGCGTGACCGCCCCCTGCAACCAAATGGGCCGGAGTACACTTAGGAAGCTAGGAAGCCCTCTCCAATGTGAGAAAGGGAATAGAAAATGCGCAATAATTGATATTTAAACCCGGGGCAAAAATTGGAGATACATTACTGGGGAAAGACAACTAGGCCCAAAATTTGAGCCTCCCAAACAGAGAGGTTTAAGGGATCCACCCACCTCCCCCCTAACCATCCATCTCTCACAAACACAACACACACACACCACACACACAACCAGAGATTTAAACCTCGCCCGCGACAGAACAAAGAAAAAAGGGATACCGAAAAGAGGGACAGAAACAAGGAGGAATGAGAAGCAATGAAAAGAGGCGGGCCCCCAGACACGGGAGGAAGGAAAACACACCCCACAGAATCTCCCACAAAAGACCCACCCGCAATTCCCAACGAACTGAGCAACCTTCTACAACCCATCACTGTTCCCTTGCCACCAACCCCATATCACAAACCTCCCCCAACACTGTCCCTTTGGGCATTCTGCCCCCACCCCCCATAACAAAAAAACCCCACCTACACCACAGCCCCATATAGGCCCCCACCAAGGCTCTGCTCCCCCAAACCCCAATATTCTTGCATGACCAAAATGAAAAAAGAAGCTAAAGGTTTGGTACACAAAGCGGATGGAATAAGAATAAAAAAGGAGTGGAATGAAAGAACAGGGGAAAAACCCCCCAACATCTAGAAGTCACAGAAACAAAACCCGCTAAACAATAACAGACACAATCTTCCCACGGGTTTATAAATCCTAAAAGATAAAGGAGGGGGGGGAGGGGGGGTTGCACGTCATAAAACACCGATGGAATTGAGGAAATGGAAGGCATGGAATGATTGGAGAAAGGACACATTGTAGTACAATTCAGCCCGAGAACATAAATAGTCTTTGGGGAGTGATGTATAACCCACCACGAACTGCAGGAGGCCAAGAGGGAGTCAAAAAACAACAGGGTGATGGGGGGAAACCGGGCTGGGGGGCAAAAAGAGCTCACTCGAGCAGAGCAAAGTTACTGGAATGGGCGATTCAACCCCGGGGAGATCGACGGGGAAAAAACCTGGAGAAAATGGGGCCCAAAACAGGGAGACCAAGAGATGGATGTGGACTTGAAAACCTCATTCATCAACATGTCAGGGACACAACCAAAAGAGGGGGGGATGACCAGCAAGACGGGATCTTGTGTTCACTATAAGGGCTTTTTTATTTGGAAAATGTAGCGATTGTGAATGATATACGTCTTCGGAGGCTTCTTACTTTATTGAAACTATCGGGGTTACACAGGCTTGTGTTTTTGTCCCCCGGGCCCGGGCAGGGCATGCCCACAAGAGAGCTGGGATACTTGTGTTTTTGATGCCAGGCCCGCTGTGAAGTAGAGCGAGGAAAAGTCGGATACTGAAGTGGCAAGGCCTATAGGGGGCAGCACCCATGGCGCGAAATATGAACTAAGCGGGCAGAACCAGGGCTGTCTGTGCGACAGTACGGGCTGTCTACTCCCCCTGAGCATTCAACTTTGAGGACCACTTATGAGGGGCCCCTTTGGGGGAGCTAGCATCATGTGGTTCGATTTTGACTTTTAAAGTAGAGTTAAATGGAGAAGGTAAAGGAAACTGAAGGGGACAGGCCAAACTATAAAAGGGGGGACACACGGTATGAGAAACTTCCTGCGGGGGTTCAGTGGACAGAGAAATGGTAGGAAAACAGTAAACGAGAGAGGGAATATGTGGCAACAAATGCAAGGGGCAGGGGAAAGTTTTGTTCCCAAGGAAACGGAAATAATGGGAAAGACCAAACGAGTCCTTTTGGTTTACCCAAGGTGTAGGGAGGGAAAACTAAGTGCAAAGAGAAGGGGAAAAAGGGACAGGAGGGATAGGACCCCCGAAAACAAGGGGAAAAGAGAAGGGCCGAAACAGTAGCCAGATAAGGGAGGCCCAGCGACATATGAAAAACACAAGCTCGAAAGTCAAAACTGACCCGAAACTGGTAAGCCACATTTGGAGGAAGACAACAGTCAAGGCCAGGTTAAGGGTGAGGAAAAAAAAGGGGAGAAATCACAAGAAACGATCAAGAGGTATGGAAAAGGGGCTAAAAAAGATTTAAGGGAAATATTTACAGTAGAACAGGGAAGGACCTGGGGGACAGACCCGACGGGGGCACCCCAAGGAATAAACCCAAAAAGTTTTGGCGCATAAACGATGAGGAGGGGTGAAGAAATCTAAGGGACTTGATACCTCAAAGGAAAAGGGGCCAGACAACATCTCCCCATGGGTCCTTAGAAGGGGGGAGTATATTTTGGTGCCCTTTTCCACAACTTTAACACATCCGGGGAAAATGGCAAATACCCCAGGTAGGAAGACGGCAAATGTATTCCCATTTTTTAAAAAGGGGACAAAAAAGGGGACAAACTATAACCTGTGTCATTGACGTGTTAAACATGCAAAAATTATGAAGATTTTCAGGAGGAGAGTGGTGGAGCCCATGGAACGGAACAAGAGATAAATGCCAACCAGCATGGATTCATGGAAGGCAAATCCGTGCACAAACCTTCTGGATTTTATGATAAAATAACAAAGTAAGACACGAGAGGGGGGGGTGGGGGGTTGCATCTTCTTTGGGCCAAGAAAGGGCCCTTTGACACAGTTCCTCACAAGAGATTAGTGCAGAAGCTAAGCATCAGGGCTATAACAGAAGGGGGACTGCAAGGATCAAGAATACCGACAGGGAGGCAACAACGAGTCATGGTACGTAATGATAATCACAGTGGCCCTGGACGAGCGGGTCCCACAGGGGGGCGGTCCTAGGGCCCCGTGCTATTTTTGGTAATGTGAACGACTGAAGGGAAAGGGTTAGACTCAGAAGTGTCCCTGTTTCAGATGATGTGAAGTTAATGAGGAGAAAAATTAAATTGAGGGACCAGGCAGACTTTTAAAGAGACCTGGGGGAGATGGCACCCGGCCCAAATGGGTTGCGAATTTAAACCTCCCAAAAGCAAGTCATGAAGTAGGGGGAAGGGGGACGAAGACCACAACAGAGTATAGGCTAGGTGGCCAAAAACGAAACCTACTCAAGGAGAAAGACTTGGGGGAGTATAAACCGAGCAGTCCCGGAAGCCACATCAATCAGATAATGCTGCGCATAAGGCGCCTGGCAAAACCTGAGCAGATTCCGTACCTAGTAAGGGAAACGTTCAAGACACTGACAAACCCCCTGTATGTCAGGGGCCCCTACTGGGGTATGCAGCACCTGTTTGGAACCCGCACTTTATAAAGCACTCAAGAAATAGAGAAAGTAAAAAAGGTTTGCGACAAGGTTAGTTCCAGAGCTAAGGGAAATGTCCTATGAAGAAAGTTTAAAGGGGAAATCGGCCTGACGACACGGAGGACAGGAGGTCAGGGAGACATAAATAACGACATATAAAATACTGCTGGGAATAGACAAGGTGGACAAAGACAGGATGTTCCAGGGAGGGGACACAGAAACAAGAGGCCACAATTGGAAGTTGAAGACACAAATGAGTCAGAGAGATATTAGGAAAGTATTTCTTCAGTCATAGAGTTGTAAGGCAGTGGAATAGCCTAGAAAATGATGTAGTGGAGGCAGGAACCATACACAGTTTTAAGACGAGGTTTGATAAAGCTCATGGAGCAGGGAGAGAGAGGGCCCAGTAGCAACCGGTGAAGAGGCGGGGCAGGAGCTAAGACTCGACCCCTTTGCAACCACAAATAGGTGAGTACAAATAGGTGAGTACACACACACACACACACACACACACACACACACACACACACACACACACAAGGGCAGACGCTCATAGAAGCTTTAGACCCTAGAAAGTAATCTCACTTTTTATAACCAGAATTGCTGTAGTATTTAGCATACTCCCCCTCCTTTCCTCCCCCATACACATGAACACACACATATACACACATACACACACACACCTGCACTAGGACAAAATGGTAACTAGGTGAAAACCCCACACACACACACACACACACACCACACACACACACACACACACACACACACACACACACCCCAACACACACACACCACACAACCCACCCCCACACACACACATACACTCCCCCCTCCCCCTCTGACATCTCACTCCTTCACCTGATCCCTCCCCCCTCTTTCACCCTCCCCCTTCCCCACCTCTCCCTCCTTCCCCCTCCTCCCTCCCCACTCACCCACTTGCTTCACTCTCCTTCCCACTCCCCCTTCCCACTAATCTCCCACATAGCCACAGTTCCTCCTCTACCTCCCCCCCCCCCAAAACTCTGACATACACAATACTAACCTAACATACAGAATTACATAGGTTTCCCCTCTGAGGCAATCAGGATAAAACAAAAATGGGTTGCCAGAGAGCAACAAGAAAAACCAAGGGAGAGGAGGAGGAAACTGCAAAGGAAGATTGGGCAGCGAAACTCACAAAAGGGAACATGAATGGGAAAAGAAACTAGAAGAACTTAGCATGAGAATGGAAGAGAGGATAGACATGGAAAGCAGGAAGTGGGAGGTGCCAAGTCAAAGTAGCAGAGGCCAGGATACAGGTTTAGAAGAGGAACTGAAAAATCTGAAACAGCCTAAAGAACTAAAGGGAACATTTTGGGATTGACAACAGAGACTGCTACCTCAGTCACAAATAAGGGACTGTAGGGAAAGAAGGAGCAAAACAGCATGTAGAAGCTCAATCAGTGGGGAATGTAGTAAATGAAAGACCTAAGCTATAAAGTGGAGGCCCTTTAAAAGACCACAGCAGAGCCCAGGGAGAGCCGAGAAGGGAAAATGATAGGCCACTGAGCCCAAGTAAAATTAGCTAGTGAAACTGAAGAAAGGAAAGCTGCAATGGAGGAAATCAAATTGAATGAGAGGATACACTGGGATATGCAGTGGGAGAATGAAAGGGTGAGGTCAGTCTTTGTGTATGGGCTCCAGGAAGTTGAAGGGGAAACATATGAAGCCAGAAAACAAGGGGAAAAAAGCAATTGAAAGAATCATGAAAGCAATAGGAGAAGACGACATGACCCAGCTGGAAAATTTTCGGAGAATAGGGGGGTATGTAAAAAAAAAGAACACGGCCAGTGAAAGTGACCTTCAAGGCAGAATCGACTCGGAACAGGATCCTGCAGGAGAAAGCACGATTAAGGGACATGCCGGCATACAGGAAGGTGTATCTCGACCGCGACAGAACACAAGCAGAAAGGCAGAAACAGAGAGAGATGGTACAAAGGTGAAAGGAGGAAAGAGAGGGGAGGAGAAGACAGACAGACATCCCAGACACAGGAAGATCAAATGCAGCCTCCCTCACAACTTCCTATAGAAGCCTCCCAACCAGGTCAACCCCAGTGCAACCAAACACTCTAAACCAAAACACCCATGCCACATCCAATGCCCCCACCCACTGCATTACAAACTCCACCCCCACAGCAACCACCCATAGTTCCTTATCAAGTCACCCACTTCCCCAACCCCAATACACCTCCCAGACCACAATCTTAGAAAAGAAGTTGAAGGTGTGGTATACAAATGCAGATGGAATAACAAATAAGTATGAGGAGTGGCACGAAAGAATCAAGGAGACATCCGCAGACATACTAGCACTCACAGAAACAAAACTCACCAGAATAATTACAGATTCAAAATTTCCAACCGGATATCAAATCCTCAGGAAATACAGAGGGAGGAGAGGGGGAGGAGGAGTTGCACTGCTCATTAAAAACCAGTGGGGGTTGAGAAAATGGAAGGAATGGATGGCACGGGCGAAAGGGACTACTTAGTAGGAACAATCCAGTCTGAGGGACATAAGGTGATAATTGCAGTAATGTACAACCCACCACAGAACTGCAGGAGGCCAAGAGAAGAATACGATGAGAGCAACAGAGCAATGGTCGACACACTAGCCGAGGTGGCCAGGAGAGCACACATGGGGGGGAGCAAAGTTACTAGTTATGGGTGATTTCAATCACAAGGAGATTGACTGGGAAAACCTGGAGCCCCATGGGGGTCCCGAAACATGGAGAGCCAAGATGATGGATGTGGTACTGAAAACCTCATGCATCAACATGTTAAAGACACTACCAGAGAGAGGAGAGGATGAACCAGCAAGACTGGACCTTGTATTCACCTTGAGTAGTTCTGACATCGAGGATATCATGTATGAAAGGCCCCTGGGAGCTAGTGATCATGTGGTTCTGTGCTTCGACTACATAGTTGAGCTCCAAGTGGAGAGAGCAGCAGGAATAGGGTGGGAAAAACCAAACTACAAAACGGGGAACTACTCAGGCTTGAGGAACTTCCTTCAAGACATTCAGTGGGAGAGGGAACTGACAGGAAAACCAGTACAAGAAATGATGGGCTATGTGGCAACAAAATGCAAGGAGGCAGAGGAGAGGTTTGTTCCCAAGGCAAACAGAAATAATGGGAAGAACAGAACGAGTCCTTGGTTCATCCAAAGGTGTAAGGAGGCAAAAACTAGGTGTACTAGAGAATGGAAAAGGTACAGAAGACAGAGAACTCAGGAAAATAAAGAGATTAGCTGAAGAGCCAGAAACGAATATGCACAGATAAGAAGGGAGGCTCAGCGGCAATACGAAAATGACATAGCAACGAAAGTCAAAACTGACCTGAAGCTGTTGTACAGCCACATCAGGAGGAAAAAAACAGTCAAAAACCAGGTAATCAGACTGGGGAAGGGTGATGGGGAATTCACAAGAAACGACCGGGAGGTATGTCAGGAGCTCAACACAAGATTTAAAAAGTATTTACAGTGGAAACCAGTAGGACTCCGGGAAATCAGAGCAGGGGGGTGCACCAGCAAGTGCTGGATGAGGTACATATAACCAAGGAGGAGGTGAAGAAGCTGCTATGTGAACTTGACACCTCAAAAGGCGGTGGGACCAGACAACATCTCTCCGGGGGTCCTTAAGAGGGAGCAGAGACATTGTGGGGTACCATTGACAAGGATCTTCAACACATCATTTGAAACTGGGCAACTCCCCGAGGTATGGAAGATGGCAATGTATTCCAATTTTTAAAAAGGGAGACACACATGAGGCACTAAACTACAGACCTGAAATAAACTAACGTGTATAGTATGCAAGGTCATGGAGAAGATCATCAGGAGGAGAGTGGTGGAGCACCTGGAAAGAAACAAGTGTATAATTGACAACCAGAAAGGGTTTCAGGGAGGGAAAATCCTGTGTCCCCAAACCTAAATTAGAGTTTTATGACAAGGTGACAGAAGTAAGACAAAGAGAGAGGGGTGGATTGACTGCATTTTTTTGGACTGCAAGAAGGCCTTCGACACAGTTCCTCACAAGAGGTTACTGCAAAAGCTAGAGGATCAGGCACACATAACAGGAAAGGCACTGCAATGGATAAGAGAATACCTTACAGGGAGGCAACAACGAGTCATGGTACGTGACGAGGTGTCAAAGTGGGCGTCTGTGACAAGCGGGTTCCACAGGGGATCAGTCCTTGGACCTTGCTGTTCTTGGTATATGTGAATGACATAACGGAAGGGATAGACCAAAAGTGTCCGTGTCTACGACGATGTAAGTTAATGAGAAGAATCAAATCGGAAATGAGGATCAGCAGGATTTAACAAAGAGACCTGGACAGGCAAACAAGCCTGGTCCAGCAACTGGCTCCTTGAGTTTAACCCCGCCAAATGCAAAGTCATGAAGATTGGGGAAGGGCAAAGAAGACCGCAGACACAATATAGTTTAGATGGCCAAAGTCTGCAAACCTCACTCAAGGAAAAAGAAATTTTGGGGGTGAGTATAACATCGAGCATATCTCCTGAGGCGCACATCAATCAGATAACTGCTGCAGCATACAGGCGCGCGCAAACCTACAGATAGACTCCTGTATACCATTTACGTCAGGCCCATACTGGAGTATGCAGCACCAGTTTGGAATCCACACCTAGTCAAGCACATCAAGAAATTAGAGAAAGTGCAAAGGTTTGCAACAAGATAGTCCCAGAGCTAGGGGGATTTTTCCTACGAAGAAAAGGTTGAGGGAAATTGGCCTGACAACACTGGAGGCCGGAGGGTCAGGGGAGACATGATAACGACATACAAATACTGTGCGGAATAGACAAGGGGGACAAAGACAGGATGTTCCAGAGATGGGACACAGACACAAGAGGTCACACTTGGAAGTTGAAGACTCAGATGAATCAAAGGGATGTTAGGAAGTATTTCTTCAGTCATAGAGTAGTCAAGCCGTGGAATAGCCTAGAAAGTGAAGTAGTGGAGGCGGGAACCATACATAGTTTTAAGGCGAGGTATGATAAAGCTCATGGAGCAGGGAGAGAGAGGACCTAGTAGCAATCAGTGAAGAGGCGGGGCCAGGAGCTATGACTCGACCCCTGCAACCACAAATAGGTGAGTACAAATAGGTGAGTACACGAGGTATCACAGTGGGCGCCTGTGACGAGCGGGGTCCCACAGGGGTCAGTTCTAGGACCAGTGCTATTTTTGATACATGTGAACGACATGATGGGAGGAATAGACTCTGAAGTGTCCCTATTCGCAGATGATGTGAAGTTGAAAGAGAAGAATTAATCGGATGAGGATGAGGCAGGACTGCAAAGAGACCTGGACAGGCGGACATGTGGTCCAGTAACTGGCTTCTCGAATTCAATCCAGCCAAATGCAAAGTCATGAAAAATTGGGGAGGGGCAAAAAAACCCGCAGACAGAGTATAGGCTAGGTGGACAAAGACTACAGACCTCACTCAGGGAGAAAGACCTTGGGGTGACCATAACACCGAGCACATCACCGGAGGCACACTTTAAAACCAAATAACTGCTGCAGCATACGGGCGCCTGGCAAACCTGAGAATAGCGTTCCGATACCTTAATAAGGAATCGTTCAGACACTGTACACTGTGTATGTTGGGGCCCACACTGGATTTTGCAGCACCAGTCTGGAACCCACACCTGGTCAAGGACGTCAAGAAGTTGGGAGAAAGTACAAAGTTTGCAACAAGGCTAGTCCCAGAGCTCAGGGGAATGTCGTACGGGGAAAAAGGTTGAGGAGATCGGACTGACGACACTGGAGGACAGAAGGGTCAGGGGAGACATGATAATGACATACAAGATACTGTGGGGAATAGAAAAGGGTTTGGACAGAGATAGATGTTCCAGAGAGGGGACACAGGGAAAAGGGGCCCACAACTGGAAGCTGAAGACTCAGGCGAGTCACAGGGAAAGTTAGGAAGATTTCTTCAGTCATGAGTCGTCAGGAAGTGGGAAAAGCCTAGCTAATGAAGTAGTGGGGGCAGGAACCATACATTTTTTAAGAAGAGGTATGACAAAGCTCAGGAAGCAGAGAGGGAGAGGACCTAGTAGCGATCAGTAAGAGGCAGGCCAGAGTGAGCTCGCCCCCTGAAACCAAAAATTAGGTGAGTAACACACACACACACACACACAGGAGGGAAGCCCCGTGTCACAAACTTATGGATTTTCTATACAAGGTGACACAGTAAGAAAAAGAAAAGGAGAGGGGGGGTATGTGACTGCATTGCCCTTGGACTGGAATCAACCCCGGCCCCCTCCGTTGTGAAGGGGGAGCTTAGCCACCAGGCCCCCGGGGGCCCTCGGGACCGGTGGAGGAAACGAGAGGAAATGAAAAAAATCGAAAACCCACCACAGGTGGAAGGGCAAACAAACCCCCCCAAAACACCCAAAAAGGATTCCAACCTGAAAACCCCCCAAGGCAACTGAAAAATCTACACCAAAAATCACACACCGATCCCTCTGTCCCCACCCCCCCAAACACAAAACCCCACCCCACAGCAACCCCCATGGCACTCGCCCCCACCCCCACCACCCCCCCCCAAGGCCCCACCCAGGACTCTTCTCTCCCAACCCCAATTTTCTTCCAGGCCACAGTTTTAGAACAAAAGTTAAAGGTTAATAATAAAATGCGGAGGATTAATGAAAATATGAGGGTTCATGAAAAATCAATGATAAGTCCCCAGACATCAAGCAGTCACAAAACAAACTCGCTGAAAAATAACAAACGCAATCTAACCCCAGGATATCAGATCCGAGGAAAGATGGGCAAGGGGGAGGAGGGGTTTCACTGCTTGTAAAAAACGGATGGAAATTCGAGGAAATGGGTGGGAGGACGAGATTGGAGAAAGGGGTACAAGTGGTAAACCCCAGTCTGGGGAGCACAAGGTAGTCATTGCAGTGATTAAATCCACCACAGAAAATGCGGGGGGCCCAAAAGAGGATATGAAGAGAGCAACAGAGCAATGGTGGACACATTGGGTGAAGTGACAAGTCTCAGTAGTACAATTCCTATTAAACCCGCTCCATAACTAATTACCAGTAGTATACTCACTACCAACCGTTGTGTGAAAAAATTGTTATTCACTGTTCACTACCCAGCATGTTTTTTTAATGTCCCTACCCTCCGAGGCACTCAGCAAACCAGTTCAAGTAGAGGCGTTAGAGAGGGGGTAGCCAGGCAGGGCTCCCCATATTTTCCCCCCAAAATACGTACTAAACATCAATGTGAGCATTTTACTCAACCATTACGAACCCCCACATTAAAAACAAAAGAGCCACCAAGCAGACAAAGTTATGGGTTTGGGGGGTTTCAACACGGAGAGTCGACTGGGGAAAACCCGGAGCCCATGGGGGCCCCAAACATGGGGGGAGCCAAGTGATGGATGTGATCTGGAAAATCTCAAGTATCAAAATTTAAGGACACTACCAAGAGAGAGGAAGGATGAAACCCCAAGACTGGACCTTGTGTTTACCCGAGAGTTTAGACATGAGGACATCATATTGAGAGGTCCCTGGGGTAGTGCCACGTGGTTCTGTGCTTTGAATACATAGTAGAGTTTCAATTGTTTTGGGGCTATAGGA
>NC_069409.1:16285484-16300561 GCF_026875155.1 Cherax quadricarinatus
AAAATTTAGCTGAAATGCCATTTCCAACCCCCCATAATTGAGGTTTTTTTTCGTTATGCACGCCTGAGGTTTCTCTGTACATTTTCTAAGTCATAAATTTTCACCTCCCTTGAAAGGTGCTGTTATGTGCAGAAAATACCCCACCTAGATAGAAAAAGCGACCTGAAATGTCATCATGGGTTTGGGGCATCCCTATTCTGAGGTTCCATCCTTCTTTTTTTCTGCCTGCGATTGATACAATTTTAGGGTCCTTGAAGGTAGATCCTCCGACATGACCTCCCAGCTTTGACGTTGGTTTTCGCCTATTTTGTCCCGGGGAATTTGTTTTTGTACTTGTGAAGTTTTAATTTCCTCATGTTTACCACATCGGAGTAATTGAAATTTCTCATCTTGAACTTCATATTGCTTTCTGCAGGCCCACTGAAAGATTTGGTTTGATGTCCCCTGGAGCCTGCAGGTCTCCCAATGGACTTTGTGTTCCAGAAACGCTCCTCGAATTCAACCCGCCAAATGCAAAAGTCATGAAGATTGGGGAGGGGCAAAGAAGACCGCAGACAGAGGACAGGCTAGGTGGACAAAGACTACAGACCTCACTCAGGGGAGAAAGACCTTGGGGTGACCATAACACCGGGGCACGTCACCGGAGGCACACATCAACCAAATAACTGCTGCAGCAAACGGCGCCTGGAAAACCCATGAGAATACGTTCCGATTACCTTAATAAGGAATCGTTCAAGACACGTACACTGTGTATGTTAGCCCATACTGGAGTAGCAGCACCAGTCTGGAACCCACACCGGGTAAAGCACGTCAAGAAGTTAGAGAAAGTACAAAGGTTTGCAACAAGGCTAGTCCCCAGAGCTCGGGGGATGTCGTACGAGAAAGGTTTAAGGGAAATCGGACTGAAAACACTGGAGGACAGAAGGGTCCAGGGGAGCATGTTTAACGACATACAAGATTGTTACAAAAAAACGCGATTCTAAAAGCTTAGAGATCTCCAGTGAATACTAGAAAGGACTGCCCTTATAGCATCCAGCCTGTTACTGGGTTTTCATAACAAGTAGTCAGTATCCTTGTCCAATTATCCATAAGAATTCTGTATTATTCAATAGTGCTTCAGGATTACAACTGGTAGGCTACAAAACTAGAGAAATTAAAATTTAATAAATTATTAAGTAGTAAATTGCCCTAGAGGTATATTATCAAAGAAAAATTAATTACAGCAATCAAATTAAAATCAATCTCTCGGTTCAATATTATTGTGCTGAAAGCACATATCACATTTATAATTCTTAAGTACCGTCAGGTACATTAACTTTAATAAATATTACAAAAATTGTACAAGTAAGTGTTGTATGCGTGTAAGTGCTCTTAAGTAGTTAGCTATGTCTCACGACTCGAATAAGACTAAACAAGTGACTGACAAAGTCCTCAATAAACTAACTTCTTGCCCCGACTGGCAACCCGAACAGTCTGCTTGAACAACAAAGAATGCTAAGCCCCAAAAGCAATGCAATATAAGCGACTGCGACACAGAATCAGGAAACTGGGAAATAATATAACGACACTAAGTAGGGACCAAACTGCAGATCCTCCACAAGTTACAAAAATCCCATAATACTGAATTTTATGTTCAGCATAGGTAAAACTGTGACTGTGACAATACACAGAACCAGTACAAAATTAGGTCAGAAGCTATAGCTCGGGACCCTGAGATGTTCAGAGTGTCTATGAGACACACAACCTCAGTACAACGTCGAAAATCACTAAGTCTTTACAATGTTCTGTGAACAAAGTTCACAGAACTAACAAGAATAATGAGACAGACAATCTGTCCAACCACCAAGCGAGTCTCCAGCAGACTGAATACTTCACGAGAGGTGAGGAAAACCCCCCCCTCGATCAGTGATAGCTACGTGGACAACTGCAGCTCAAAGCCGGGATATAAACGAGCGACAAGCGATAATTACAGTAGTTTGACAATCAAGACTAACTGAAACACATTTTATATACATCCTAACAACATAAGCTAAATAACAATATAACAGCAAATAATAAATAAAGTCATACATTTACGAAATTTTGCTATTATCGCAAATATAAGCAATATAAAATTAAATGAAAAGGAATATACATTATATATACATAATAATCATTGTAACCCATTCAGGTTCAACACCCCCCCCAACACGACAGAGGGTCACACTAGGAGTTGCATTAATGTTATTCACATTATTCCTGATAAATCATATCAATATTATTATCAATATAAAAATTAAACATTAATCAGAGTCTTCTCTTGTGCCAAGCACCTCTACAATTTACAGCGTCCGTCACTAGGATATGCCCCTAGGGACAAGGGCAGTACACAGTATCGTATATCTTCATACTCGTGGTTATGTACATCAGTTTTAAACTGGATAGTGCTGACAAGGAGGCACTGAGGCTCGATCATAGTAGAGGAGACTGGGATTCCACTCTTAAGTAGTGGGTTTTGGAAAGCTAGGGAGTATGAACATCTGAGTATGAAACAGCTTAAGGTGTTTAGTTGAGGGGGGGGGGACTGCGACAGGACGTGTTGCGTCGCGCAGTACATCACTCCGCACCACACCTACTTATACACAACACTCAGCATGTTTTCCTCCACACACGAACATTACGTGAATATAAAAATATAATAATTAGACTGACATGAGTAAATATATTTAGAAATGGGCTTGAGGTATTAAAGTGTACTTTACTGAATCTCTGACACAGCAAGGTAACCAAAAGTATTTGGGAATTTAAATAACGTATTAAATGTTTAAGGACGAGACAAGCGTCGCAATTACAATACAAAGACTACTTATGTGTTTTTATACTAATATAATAAGGTTGGATTCAGGGCCACCTTATGATCCAAGCATTTTTACTTATCATAGTATTAATATAAGATTCGATATTGGCCACTGGAATTGCTATTTATTTGTGCACCGCCATATCCATCCTTTGGCGGAAGCGCGAGAGCATATGGATACACAATAAAGGCCTAGGAACTAGCCCAAAGGGAAAACAGGAATACATATGATTTATATCTACAAATCTATGAGTTCACGCTATAACTTTTACAAGTAAATCAAATTATAGAAATTTGCTTAGTAGTATCTGGTATCTTATTTTCAGAATCAGATAACTTAGACATGTCCACATAGTTATATTAAACTTCTGTCTCTGTATCCTCAATAATTGGACAAATAAAGCACATCGTGATGTCAAGAGATTGACCATATGCCTGATCACATAATTTAACATTTTAGTTTTGATCATCATCTGTGTGTCTCCCAAACTGGCAGAAGTACTTTGTAACGAAGATCCTAAGCCTGTCCACTACAACATCGACCAGTCTTTACACTAGCAAGTTGCTCCATAAACATACTTCTCTACGTTCATGTTATCATAGTTGGATATAGATTCTACTCCGGCATCTAACTGCATTCCTATAACAAACATTTTCATTATTTTACTTCTCTCCTATATATCAATCGCTAATCAAGACACAGTTCAACCAAAGTTATATTCTACATTCTCCTTCTCGATACTCTTCTAGCTAACATACAACTTTATCATGAAAGGAGTAATCGCAATGTGTTGATGGACCCATAGCAATTGTTCATTAATTCCTTTGTCCCTAATTTTTTGAGTATCTAAACCTGGCTTCCCCAATAGCATGTTGTTTTGAGTCATTAATGAGTCAAGAGCCTTCAGTGATGACATAGAATCATTAATGTGATGATAGAGGTCAAGCCTCAGTGTCATAGGTTTTAGCTATAGCGCCATTAGGATTGCAAACAATACAGTTGCAGAGTGAGACGCCCATTTGTTTAATTCTTTATCTAACCAAACAATTTATTATCGAACCTTAACTCAGTAGGTGCAACAAGAGCAGATGCAGCCCTGCCAGAAGACTCCTGTTTAGATCCATCAGTGTATATAACTTGTGATAACTTGTTACTACCAGCTAGGTGAGAAATTTCTTCTTGAGCAGTTGCTCTAACAAGAGATTTAAGGAAGGGATTACTAGCAATGAGCTTCTTGGGAGGGACTTGTAGGTATGTTGATATTAAATGAACACATCTTCCATGGAGGGGTGAAATGCTCTTGTTGCCTACAGTGATACAGTTCATGTAGGTTATAAAACTTAATGCAATTGCACGTTTTCACAATCCATTTAGATCTGTGTGTATTTACCTCTAGACACTTGGTAAGATTCACTGTGACAGTGTCTGGTTCGTTTCTCAACATTCTAATACCGAGTACAGTGTTAATTTCAACAATCCTATCACTGATACTAGAAATACCAAGCTCCTTCCTCATGTTAAGAACTTTTGTAGATCTGGGACAGCCAAGAAATAATCACTGAGAGCTTCATTTTGCATTAACTCCAAGGGTCGGAGAGAACTTTCTCTAGCTAATATCAACATGGGAGCAGCATAATCAATTAAGGACCTAACATAGGCTATGTACATCATTCTCACGATCTCACATTTGCACCATAGTTGGGATTGTAGCCAGCAACAGCTTTGAGAGCATTTAGCCTAGCTTGACATTTCTTGTTTAGTTGTGGTATAGTGGATTTGTTAAAGGGTACATTACACCAAGATATCTGTAAGTTTTAACGTAGCTAATGATTTCACCCTGCAAATAGATGGGTGGGGGATGTCGTTTGCTTGTTAATATCTTAGTTTTAGAGGAAGATATTATGAGGCCTAGTCGATTACAAAATTGCTTGAACTTCATTAAGAATGGTATTCATCTTCTTATGCCCTGTTGTATGGATCATGATATCATCAGCATAGCTTATGCTATATGTTTAGTTGAGGCAGGTAGAGCATTTAGGAGAGCATTAATCAGAATATTAAATAGCATGGGACTAAGAACTCCTCCCTGCGGTGTACCTAAAGACATTTCTTTAGAATCACTTCTGAAGCCTTGGTAAAGGACAGAGGAGTACTCTATTTGACAGGTATCCTATTATCCAGCAGAGTAAGCTACCACCAATATTCATTTTGGCTATTCATGTAGTATAACGGTTCTGTTCGCAATATCAAATGCAGATTTTAGATCAAGAAAAGTGGTAAAACTAGTAGAGGTGTGTGCAGTGAGAAAGGTGGAAATACAGTTCTGCACACTTTTTACCTTTCATGAACCATAGAGGTAGGGGGAAAGTTGACTCTGATTCTGTAGTACAGTCTGTTAAGCATCATTCTTTCAAAAGTTTTACAAAGACAACTAGTTAAGGAGATCGGCCAAAAATGTATCAGGCTGTTGGGGCTTAGGGATAGGCACAATGAGACTATTGGTCCAGGAAGTAGGAAGAACGCCCTCAATGTAACTGAGATTATACAGTGCCAACAAAGGGTTATCAGGCACGTGCCTTAGAGTTCTGAGAATATCATAGGTTATACCATCCTCTCCAGGAGCAGTTGATCGACCTTTGGTTAATGCATTATCTAATTCATACTCGGTAAAGAGGCAATCACTCTCATCAATATTTTGGCTCATAAAATTAATCAGTTTCAACATTTCTTCAGAAGTACTCTCTAATTTTTTTCTAATATGAGATGGAAGGCTTTCATGCCTGGATGTTTTGGACCAGTCTTTATGAGGTCATTTGCTTTTTCAAGAGGAAAGGGATGAGCAACATTGCCAGTCTTTTTCCTGGTTATTTTATTTATACCTTTCCAAGCCAAACTCAAAGGGGTGGACTATTTAATCCACTAACGAAACTGTTCCATTCCTGTTGCCTAAGTTTCTTCCTTTCTATTCCTTTGCATTTGTTAGTGCAGCTTGGAACGTTCTGAGCAGGTCTGGGGTTCTACATTCACGGTATGCTCTTTACCAATCCTCCTAGCTGCATGTGTTAGATTGCGCAGCTGTGGATCATTATAGTATTTACATTGGTTTTTATTGTATTTATAGTGGAGGAGTTCTTTGTTCCTATTCCTGCCCACTTGATCTGAGAGAAACTCTCAATAGTGGTAATAAATCATCATTACAATTTTTGTGTGCCAATGGCTCGATCATTCTTATACCATATCCAATGAGTTAATAAAGTTGTCTCTGTGTTCTGGTTTGAAATAAAGTTCCTCCTTCTGTATTTAGCTCTTGATTGCTGGAGATGTGATCAAGATTACAGTTGTTATCTTGGAAGGATCAGATAGAAGATCATCACTATGAAGGATCATGCATCGTATATGAATTATAAAACAAGAACACAGATCTTAGTATGCCACCAAATATGTGCGTATCAGTATGCCCACAAACGAACATTATATGCATCATTTAGCAATTCACTATTTAGTTCATTGGTGTTTGATAGACACCACCAATATTCTTATAGTCTGCATTAAAATCACCAAGAATGATGGAGTTCACTATTGATGCGATCTAGGTTAGAGCGAGTCATCAGGTCTGAAGCTTGTTCGCTGGGCATAGAAGATTAAAAATGTTTATGGAAAAATCTCCTGCAAATACGTTGACACCAATGAAACTGCATGTTAACTCGACTCTGCAAGGAAGAGTGAATGTGGGAAACAACAAGCTCGCTTACTGACATACATCACACAACATTCGGGTTGACCTTATGGTATAAGCTGCATATCCAGGCAAGTTTGGTGGACGTGCTCCATCTTTCAATCATACATTCCTGCAAATAACAGATTACATCAATATTTCTTGGTTGGCACTAATATTGATGTAAGTCAGGCAACCGCTTTCTGAATGGAACAATGTTCCTGTGAATAGATTTTTAATGTATCCATTGTAGTGAGTTATACAAATCTCTTTGCTCATAAGATGGTAAAACTATTATGCTTTGATGCAGTGTGCAACACTTCTTAAGAGCAACTAGCAAGTTTGAGTACGACTTATCTTCGAACATAACACACTAGTTTCTAACAAAGCATTTTTCGGCATTGGCAGCCAGTTATAAGGCAAATTTTTGAAGGCAAGAGTTAGGGCTTCTTTCTTCTCACAAATGCTGGAAGAGCTTAACGGAGATTGCTGCACTTAGAACATCATCACCATGCTCAAGAGCATCATCCTGATTATCATATATTTATTAAACTTGTCAGATCTGTTCAAGACTGCTCAATTTTTTCTGGAAATTTGTTATAATGATGAGGAAGGTCAGAGCGAATCCAATGGCCTCTCGGAGGATGGCACTTCTGGGTTAGTGTTCTTTAACAACCTATCACCGTAACAGGTACCCATGGTTACTGTTAGTGTTCTCTGTTTCATCATTCATTGCAGTAGTCCTGTGCATCGGACTCATCTCCCAAATTTCCAGGGAGTTTACCTGTGGTGTGTCCTCCTGGACTTGTTGTAGTTTGTGTGTATTGGGAAAATGACAAACTCCATCCCCATATTCAAGTGTAGCCATAGTCTGTAGTGGCAGACCCGTAGTCCATATGTGCTAGCAGGGATGCTTAGCCCCTCCACACTGGTGTTGTGATGCATTCTGGTAACACAAATTGTTTGCAGTGAGGTGGGGTTCTTGCACGTCTCCTCTACCTCATACTTTTTGGCAAGAGGTTCATGTCTCAGATCTGTCTTTGGTAGACTGGATGGCCCCCAACCTCATTACCATAAAATTACTGTTATGCAGGTTTACCTCGAAGTTGTTGGGATTCTGACTGCAGCCCTTTGGGAAACTGTAAACACCAACTTCTTTAACAGATAATACATTTAATTTGGGCTTGTCAGGGCCCTACTGTAGCATTCTCGAGTGGAATAGTTTCCCACACACTACCACACCAAGAATGTAGTATTCCACAGTCTACTGCAACAATGTCCATATTGCTGGCATTTTAACACCTCGATTTAGGGGGGTAGGATACACTTTTCGATGTTTAAGGAAACGTAAACCATGCACCCGATATTCCGGGGGAGGGCATCAGACCCACCCCCAACTGGCAAAAATTTGGGGATTTTCTCTTTAAGTCATTTTAGGCTTGATGATATCGCACAGTTAGGAGTCAGATGGATGGGTCCATCTGAGAGGGTATCCAAAGATTATGATACTGATCCCATTTTTTAAAGGGGTGAGTGTCTTGATTGAGGTCGAGCAGCTTAATATCCCCAAAAGTGTAACTAAGTAGATCATTGATCAGCTCTCATTCAAGATATGCGTGAAGTGAAATAAGTCGTCCTTGAGCTCTCCGAGTGAACACGTTAGACGCTCGTTGTTCTCAGAGACCCCCCAACCCGCGAGAACAACAACACACCCTGCGCAAACACGCCCTCACCACCAACTCTCTTTGACTCCTCCCACCCGCGCCGATCACCCACACTAGCGCGGAGAGCGGCAGCGTATGATACAATCGGGTCCTGCAGGAAGTAGAGAACCGGTCGGTGTAGCATGGACATAGAAAATGAGATGGTAGATGGGAGAAATAAGGAGTTATCTATCACCCACATAGTTAGTAAGGTCCATTGTTCGGAGTTTATTGGCAGGGAGGCTCGTGAGTAGGGGGCGGTGGGGGGTTGGGCGGGGGCAGTTTGACGTATGGTGGGATGGGATAAGGTTATGAGAGGATACTATGGGCAGACATCAAGTGTACACAGTGAGAATATCTGCTAAGGAGAGATTTTGTACATGTGTTTTTCCTTGATGGATATATCCATGTGTACTACCCCCCCCCCCTTCATCATTCAGTTACACTATATAATCCTAAACAGTCCCACAATTAAATTATAGCACCGTACTTGTGGGTGCTGATCCAATCCATACTGGTCTCGGAAAGATATGGAATAAGATTTGTGAGGTCGAAGGGACCACCTGCCGTGACCAGGGTTAAGTTTTCGCACATGTCTACAACGGGGGGACTACGGTAAAGCAATAGGTTTTCTCCCAATGAGATTACATTGTATTTATATAATGTTGAGTACATCAGGTAATCACCCCTAGAAAATTTTTTCGACATATAAATATATATATATATATATAATAGATCTATATATAGTAATAAATAGATATATTATATAATATAAATGCTAGGGATATAGTGTATATTATATATAGTATATAAAATGTGTGCTGAATATGGAAGAACTGTCCAATTGATCAAGATGACTCAGTACAATTACGTACGTGGGGTTCTAAAATTGTTCGTTCGGGTTAATGGTTTTTTTAGAGATAATTGTGGGCAGTATGGTTATGATGAAAAAAAATTTAATTTTGGCTATATAAAGAATATTAGAAAACTTACCTAACCTTATTTTAAAATAACAAGAACAAATTTATTTTAAGCCTAACCCAACTAAATATATTTCGATTTGTTTGACAATAATTTAATACTAAACAAACTACAGTGAAATATATTTTTTTCCTTAGGTTCAGAGAATTTTGTCAATATTATTGGCATACAAACTACAAATTTTCGAGCATTGTCTATATGCAAGAATTAGCGTTGCTATTTAAGTCAAAGATTGGCAAGTCTGCCTATTCGGCACGACATATATATATAAATATACTAAATATATATATATATAATATTATATATCTATATATATATATGATATTATATATATATATTACAGTGGGGTCCCCGCTTTTCGTAAGTTCCCTGGGCAATCGTAAAATATTCGCCAATCATTAAGTGATATTTTCGATAAGCATGGAACATTTCGCTTGTCATAGGTTATGATTTTCGGCGAGTCGTAAGTCTGACAAAGCGGGGGAACGCGTACGCCTCGGGGGGTTGGGGCGTGACCAGGGCGGCAGCCAGTATGGCTGTGTTTTGAGCCATATGAGCGGAAGGTCCCCTCACGTGCTCGCAGCGAAATATTTCATAATATCCTTTATTTATGCTTGCAAGTACTAAATAAGACCACCATGGCCTCCAAAAAAGCTCCTATTGCCAACCGTGGGTAAGAAGGTGAGAAATACGATTGAAATTTAAAAAAATCATATTAACAATATGAAAGTGGTACTAGTGTGGCCGAACGGTCCAGATGGTATATTAAACCCTACACAACCTTTATGTTTCCAAAGTGGCCAAGGAAAATAAATAAAGAATGCTGTTGTTGGCAAAGGGAGTAACTATGCTACAAAAATGAGATCACCAATACTGGAAGAGGTGATAAATTATTATTGGTGTGGAGTAAATGAGAAACAATTTACAGAGATTACTCTTATGACTAGTTCGTTTATTTGTGAAAAGGCTAGGTATTTCATGAAGAATATGGAAAGAAGATTGCCTGCAAATAGTGGTGAAGTAGTGAATTTTGCCAGCAAAGGCTGGTTTGAGAGATTTAAGAAACCGTATTATCAGCATACACATGTGGTCAGGGCATGGTGGAGGCTGCAAGTTGCGGACTCAAAGGTGCCTGAAATTATGTGCATGATTCCAGGAGTACATAAGGCTGAAGGACTGAAAACCTGAACAAGTTTCAATTGTGACGAAACAGGCCTCTTTTGTGGAAGAAAATGCGCAATGAGGATTCTTCATTACACAAGCAGGAAAAGGCAATGCCATGACCGCAAAGGCCTGTTAAAGGACGGCTGAGCTGTCGTAATGTTTTCTTGTGCTAATGCTAGTGGGGATTTCAAAAGTGAAGCCATAATTATTGTACCATTCTGAAAATCCCATAGTGTTCAGGAAAAACAAGTGTTTAAAGTAAAATGGTGTGTGTTTTGGTTTGTAATAGTAAGGGCTGGGGGGGTCACGAGGGGAAGGAAAATGGTCGAAAATTGTAAGGCTCCCCGTGGTTGTTTGGAGCTAATTTAGCGTTGTATGTTTGGTGGTGTTGGCTCGCTGTGTGTTCTGGAGGCTCTCCTGGAATTTTATTGATCTCAAGTGCCTGCTCCGAAAGAGGGACCAATTAAAAGAGGTTAGAGCAATGGATATGTGTTTACTGTTAGTCTCTAATTTTTAATTGGTCGGGAGATTCACGGATAGAGGGTGTGATGGTGTGTATCGGGGTCAGGTCATCACAGTAAAGTTGAGTTTTCTTGGGGGCCCAACCCCCGAATACCACTCCTCTCCTCCAATCCAAGTGGACCAGCAGTTATTGCAACTTTAAAAACTCTACACAAAAGCAATGTTTTAACAAGGTGCTTGACGTGACCACAGACCACTCACTTGACCCTAAGGAAATTTTGAGAGTAACACTTCAGCATCCTCCACTGCATAACCCTTATAGGTATAACTGGGAGGGAGTGACAACCAGGACTTTGAACTCTGCCTGGAGAAAATTGTGGCCAGATGGTGCGACGAAGAGGGATTTTGAAGAATTTGGGACTGACCCTTAATGACCTATGTCTGTTGTAAAATCATTATGGCACGGGAGTTCATGGTGATTGGTTGTAGTTTTGAGGATGTGGAAGATTGGATGACCACAAGAAGGAGCCTCACCACTGAGGAGATGCAAAGAGCTTCAGCGGAAGAGCAAACACATCGCAGCTCAAATCTTGCCTGCAGAGGAGGAGGAAGAGAGATGGAAGAAGGTGCCTTCTTTCAGAATTAAAGAGAATTTTACTATGTGGGGTAAGATGAAAGCTTTATGGAGAAACATCACCCTAACAAGGGTGTTGCCATAAGCCCAGGTTGCACTAGTACAGTGACAAAAGTCTATGGACCATTTTAGGGAAGTGGTTAAAGAGACGCCAGAACAGAGCTCTCTCCACAGTTATTTGTGAGACAGGAACTCCATGACTCTCAAGGTGCCTAGTGCATTAAGAAACAGAGAAGAGAAGCAACTCCAAAAAGCAAATGTACCAGAGTGTTGATGGAATTGATTCCCCCTTTCCAAACTATAAACAATCCCTCTCTCTCACTCCTCCCATACTCCCATACACTAAGAAAAATCTCAATAAAGGTAAGTGTTATGCTGTTAATTTTCCTTCCATCATTTCCCCATTGATTGTTTATGTTACTTACATGTATATTTCATGTTAATTTTTATTTTTAATACTTCTGGTGTCAGGAACGAATAAATTGTATTTAGCATTATTTACTTATGGGAAAATTGATTCGTAAATCGTAAATTTCGTTTATAGTAACGGCTCCATGAATGGATTAATTACGAACAACGAGTGACCACTGTAAATATAGTAATATATAAGTATAAATATATATATATATATATATATATATAATATATAATATATATATGATATATATATATATCATAATATATAAGATATATAAATATATTATTTTCTTTATCGTTATTTTAAATTATTCACAGACTGGCCGATTCCCACCAATGCAGGTGGCCCGAAAAAGAAAACATTCACACCATCAAACACTCCATCACAGTCTTGCCCAGAATGGTGCTTACACTACAGTTTTTAAACTGAAACATTAAACACCCCTCCTTCAGAGTGCAGGCACTGAACATTTCCCATCTCAGTCCACAGTCCGCCTGCCGGTTTCCTGAATCCTTCATAAATTGTTACTTTGCTCACACTCCAACAGCACGTCAAGTATTAAAACCATATGTCTCCATTCACATTCCTATCAAAACACCTCACGCATGCCTGCTGGAAGTCCAAGACACTCGCACACAAACCTCCTTATTTTTTTTTATTAAAACCCCCTCCCTCCCAAACCTTTCTAGGCCGACCACCCTACCCCACCTTCCTTCCACTACAAGACTGAGACACTCTTGAAGTCATTCTGTTTCGCTCCATTCTCTGCTACATGTTCCGAACCACCTCAACAAACCCTTCCACACCCTGGGACCACAGTTTTGGTAATCCCGCACCTCCTCTCCAACTTCAAACTACGAAATTTCACTGCATATATTCACTCCACGACATTGCCTCAGACATGACATCTCCCACATGCCTCCATACCTGAGTGTGTCCACACTGCTGACACCTATATCCATCACAGTGTGGGGCGACAGGAGGAGCTGCCGACCACAGGAGGAGTACAAAGATCAGCAAGTACGGACATAAGCCAACAGAGTAACAATTTCTCGCCAGTGGGATCAAGACCCTTGGGCTCATGGGAAAAAATGCCACATGTTTCCTCAAAGAATATGGTGTTTCCAGAACGTATCGACACCACCAGGGACCCAAGGCAGCCCTTTCAAGTTCGATGTTCCAGGCGCCTCAGCGAGGCCAATCCAGAGGGAAAATGCTTTGTTTAATGCCTATTTAATTTGGTGATTCTGGAAGCGGGAGAGTGAATGATAAACGTCCTTCGGAGGCATCTTACTTTATTTACAAAGTCGTGGTGGGTACACAGGCTTGTGTATTGTGCCATTGGCCCATGGAATTCCAACCCCCAAAAGAGTTCATAACACAACGTCATTCCAGACATGGTAGTCTATTATTATAATGAACTTATCACTCAGAATGTATTCACTTTTTAAATTTATAGTCCAGTCCCCTGCACACGTCTATCCTCAAATAGAATTGTATATTGCTTTCATATTATACTATGTCAATATTAAATATTATTACCATATCAACAATCCTATTATTATATGATGTTTTGTTTATATAGGACATATTTTTATTAATAATATTTTGTTAAAAAATTCTTATCTAATACCATTCCGGGTTTGTACCAGACATCCTAGGTCAGATGTAACTTCCTTAATATGGTCAGAGTGAGTAGAGACTTTGTTGTAATTTCAAGTGGTGGTATTTTTGAAATATAGTGTTGTAGTTCCTATCTGTCTTTAACCCTTCATTAAAGGGGAGATAATTAGTCTTTGTTGCCTGTTTACTGGTTGTTAGTATTATGAGGTTAATCCGTGTAAATAATTACTCTCCATTAGAAGAAGTTGATGTAAAGCATCCAGCTAGGAATGGTTGCTTTGAGCTTGATAGACAGAGATACAAAGGATAGGAGTACCGGTCATGCACGAGTTTTATATCAAGGTTTCTACAGGAATGCAAAATGGAAGTCTGTGAAACATAAGCTGGTCAAAAATAATTTTTAAGTTATCGCTCCACCCAACTGGTTTGCGATGTCTGTATGTGGATCTAGAGGGTAATATCTATTGCCTGTTAAGCCATTTAAGAATAACTGGGGAAAGGGTGTTTACATTCAAATAGGAGCAATATGCCTTGGACCTAGTTGTAGTAAATTATAGACTAATTATTGCTGAGATCCTGTAAAAGCATCTCATAGTTATGATGCTTGTCTAATGATAATCGGGGCATGATCATCACACAGAGGGTTGTTACCTGATTTTAGTTCATACTATTCCTGTAGTAAAGTTTGAGGCTGTTGACAGATAAATTTGATATTATTTACTATCACATTTGTAGGCATTTGTTAGAATCTAAGACCTAGTATAAACTAGATTGAAATAAATAAAGCAGCTCTCATTGGGGAATGACTGTGTAATAATCTTGGCTCCAGGACTAGAAAGCAAAGGTCCTGTAGTGATACTGGTCCTGTGGGGAGCAGCAGCGGGGAAAAATACTGCACCACCTCTAGGGGCCCTTAACAACAACAACAGTTTGGGTGCGGTCATGGGCACCAACACAGGGTGTGTATTCTCTCCTACTTTATCCATTTATCAGCGATGCAGATTACATGGTGATTTTAAATATGTGGCCTGTAGTTATAACTTTTCTCTTGACATATCAAGACATCACCATCCCTGTAGAAGCCATTATTAGATGTACTAGTTTATATTTTGTTGTTGCAGAAGTACTATGAAGATTCTATGTTAAATAAAGCCTAGAGATAAGCCTGTGTTTCTATCACAACAATTTATTGAACATAGAATCCTGGGCTACCTGGTGGTGATCCTGCGCTAGACTACATCACAACATGGAGCGTTTACTGAAACCTGAGAGGCTAGACTGTGACCCAGCTTATCAACGGCTGCTCAGGAATGGAAGCACTGGTTTAAGACTTTCGAAAACTTCTTGGGAGCCCTTCCAAAGAAGATCTAGATAAACTAAGTCTGCTCATCAATTTTGTGTCACCTAAGATATATGAGGCTATTTCTGAGTGTAATACCTACGAAGATGCTATCAAAACCCTCAAGTCCAGTATATTAAACCTACAAATGAAATCTTTGCACCTATGCCTTGAAACCCGGGCCGAAATTAGAGTTTGAGG
>NC_069409.1:16301061-16337113 GCF_026875155.1 Cherax quadricarinatus
GGGGCGGGAAGGGGGCAGTCATGGTGGGGATTCCCGGGGAAAGTGGGCCCTTCCCAAAGAGATGGGTTTTTTTGCAAAAACCCGTGAAGAAGGTTTGTAGATGTTCTAAAGTTTCCCATGATGTTGGTGTTGACAAGTTGTGCAAGAAAGGTATAAATCCCGACAAAGAAGTTAAGACACATGTGCAACATCTACCCCATACGCGATATAACCGCCGTCTTTTGCCTTCTCTCCGTTCTCCCCACCACGATGTGTGCCACAAACTCAAGGCCGAGGGACTGTTTACCTATCTTTTGTTATAGTTTACTGTCTTCCTATTATGCCTGAATCTGTTTTGAAAAAAGCCCTGGTTGGCGAACGTCTAAAATAAAGATATCCGATGTTGACATGTGTCTTATTTTTCATATTGTGGTATTTTATCCTTTTTGCAAACTTGTCGACACTGCAACATCATGGAATTTTGGGTTCAGAGGACATCAAAGCCTTCTTACGGTTCTGCAATAACCCTCTTTTTGGGAAGGACCATTTCCACTGGGGAATCCGCCTCCAGGACTGCCCTCGTTGCTGCCGTCCACCCAGACCGTTTAACCGCCGTTTTCCCTTTCTCCAGGTTCTCCTCCACCACGATGGTGAACACTAACTCCAAGGGCCCGGGGGATGTTTTACCTATCTTTTGTATTTAGTTTCGTCTTCTTTATGCCTAGAATTGTTTTGTAACCCGGGTTTGGGGCCGAAACGTTCAATAAAGATACCAGGTTGCACAGTGTCTTAACTTTCTATTGTGGTATTTTTTACCTTTTCTTGCACAACTTGTCAGACACGCAACTCATGGAATTTGGTTAAAGGGACTTACAAGACCTTTTTTCAGGTTCTGCAAAAACCCCATCTTTTTGGGAAGGTCTATTCCACTGGGGATCCCCCTCCCAGTGATCCCCTGTTGCTCCCCGTCCCTATCCACGACGCGTATAAAAAGGCCGTCTTTTGCCTTTTTCCGATTTCCCCCCCCACGTGCTTGAACATAACCCCAAGGCCGAGGGTTTTACCTATCTTTGTATATGTTTATGTTTTCCATTATGTCCTAGAATCGTTTTGATAAAGCCAGGTTGGCAAAAGTCACAATAAAGATACCCAGATGTTGCACATGTGTCAAATTTCATATTGTGGTATTTATACCTTTCTTGCAAAACTTGTCGGACACTAAAAACATCAGGGAATTTTGGTTCGAGGACATCTAAAAGACTTTTCACGGCTTTGCAATAACCCATTCTTTGGGAAGGCCCTACTTCCACTGGGGAACCCCGCCCCCCGGACTCCCCTGTCTGTGCCCGCCCCTATCCATGAGGTATATAACCGCAGTCTTTTCCCTTTTCCCCAGATTCCCCTCCCCCACATGTTTGGGGGAACACAACTAAGGGCCCGAGGGATGATTATTCTCTTTTGTATATAGTTTAGTTTCCTATTATGCCCTGAATCTTATTGATAAACCCAGGGTTGGCAAAACGTCTACAATAAAGATATCGATTTTGCACAGTGCTTAACTTTCAATTGCGGTATTTTAACCTTTTTGCACAATTGTCAGCACTGCAACTCATGGAATTTTGGTTTCAGGGACATTACAGACCTTTTCCGGCTTTGAAAAACCCATCTCTTTGGGAAGGCCCTATTCATGGGGAATCCCGCCTACCATGACTCCCTCGTCGCTGCCGTCCCTATCCACTGAGCGTTAAAACCCCCAGTCTTCTTGCCTTTTCTCCGTTTCCTCCCCCGATGCTGTGAACACAAACCCCAAGGCCGGGGATGTTTACCTCTTTTTGAAATTTGTTCTATGTTTCCATTATGCCTAGTCTGTATTGAAAAAGCCAGGGTTTGGCGAAACGTCTAAAATAAAGTTTCCGGTTGAAAATTTTTTCTTAATTTCATATTGTCGGTTTTTTATACCTTTTTCACAATTTCGAACTGCAACATCATGGATTTGGGTTTCAGAGGCATCTACAAGCCCTTTCTTCATGGCTTCGCAACTAACCCATCTCTTTGGGAAGGCCTTTCCAGGGGAATCCCCCCCCCCCAGGTGACTCCCCTGTTGTCCCCGTTACCCAAAAGACGCGTTTTAAAACCGCCAGTCTTTTGCCTTTTCTAGATTCCCTCCACCACGATGCTGTGAGCATAACCCCAAAGGCCGGGGGCTGATTACCTCATCTTTTGTTTAGTTCTACTGTTTCTATTATGTCCTAGAATCGTTTTGATAAAACCATGGTTGGGAACGTCTACAATAAGATATCCAGATGTTCCCCAGTGTTTAACTTTATTGTCGGTATTTTAACCTTTCTTGCAAAATTGTCAGACACTGCACATCAGGGGAAACTTGGTTCAGAGGACATCTAAAAGACCTTCTTCACGGTTCTGCAATAACCATCTCTTGGGAAGGACCTATTCCCACGGGGGAAACCCCGCCTACCAGTGATCCCCTCTTTGCTGCCCGTCCCTATCCACTGCGCGTATTAACCCCCAGTCTTCTTGTTTTTTCCCCGTTTTTCCCCTCCACCACGATGCTGTGAACCTAACCCCAAGGCCGGGGGGACTGTTTACCTCTTCTTTTGTTATAGTTCTACTGTTTCCCTATTTGTCCTGAATTGTATTGAAAAACCCATGGTTGGCGAAACGTCTACATAAAGATACCCAGATGTTGCCTGTGTCTTAATTTAAATTGCGGTTTTTTATACCTTTCTTGCACAATTTGTCAGACACGAAAAATCATGGAATTTGGTTCGAGGACTCTACAAGCCCTTCTTCACGGCTTTGAACAAACCCCATCTCTTTGGAAGGCCCCTATTCCCAGGGGAACCCCGCCTACAGGGGACTGCCCCTTTGCTCCCGTCCTATCCATGAGGTATATAACCCCCCAGTCCTCTTCCCTTTTCCCCAGTTCTCCTCCACACGATGCTTAAACAAAATCAAGGGCCGAGGGATGATTCCCTCATTTTTGTTATAGTTTATGTCTTCTATTTTTGTCTAGAATCGTATTGAAAAAGCCACGGGTTTGGGCGAAACGTCTACAAAAAAATTATCCGATGTTGCCATGTGTCTTAACTTTCATATTGTCGGTTTTTTATACCTTTTTTGCACAACTTGTAGACACTGCAAAAAATTGGATTTTGGGTTCGGGGGAATTCGACCTTCTTCAGGCTTCTGCAACTAACCATCTTTTTGGGAAGGACCTACCCCCGGGGGAAATCCGCCTCCCAGTGACTGCCCTGTCTGCTGCCCGTCCCTACCCATGACGCGTTATAACCGCCAGTCTTTCCCTTTTTCCAGATTCTCCTCCCCACGATGTGTGAACATAACCCCAAGGCGAGGGATGATTACCTCTTTTTTGTATATAGTTTACTGTTTCCTATTATGTCCTAGAATTGTATTGATAAAGCCACGGGTTTGGCGAACGTCTAAAATAAAGATTCCAGTGTTGCCTGTGTTTTAATTTATATTGTCGGTATTTTATCCTTTCTTGCACAATTTCAGCACTGCCACTCATGGAATCTTTGTTCAGGGACTTACGGGGTTTTTCCCGGTTCTGAAAACAAACCCACTTTTTGGAAAGGACCTACTTCCATGGGGAATCCCGCCTCCCGGGGATCCCCGTCTCTGCCGTCCACCCATGACGCGTATAAAACCCCGCCAGTTTCTTCCCTTTTCTCCAGATTCTCTCCACACGATGCGTGAACACTAACCCCAACCCGAGGGATGATTACCTCATTTTTGTATATGTTCTACTGTTTCCCTATTATGTCCTAGAATTGATTGAAAAAAGCCCTGGTTGGCAAAACGTCCAATAAAAACCGGTTGCCATGTCTTAACTTTCATATTTGGTTTTTTACCCCTTTCTTGCAAAACTTGTCAGACACTAAACATCAGGAATTTGGGTTCAGGGACTCTAAAGCCTTCTTCCGGCTTCTGCAACAAACCCCATCTTTTGGGAAGGCCTATTCAGGGGGGAATCCGCCTACCAGTGATCCCCCTCGTCTGTTTGCGTCCCTTTCCCATGCGCGTTTTACCCCCAGTTTTTTCCCTTTTTTCTCCAGTTCTCCTCCACCACGATGCTGTGAACACAACCCCAAAGGGCCGAGGGCTGTTACCTATCTTTTGTATATAGTTCTACTGTCTTCCTTTTAGTCTAGAATCTGATGAAAGCCAGGTTGGCAAAAACGTCTACAATAAGTTCCAGATTTTGCAATGTGTTTAATTTCAGTGAAGCGATGTAATCGTCCTCCCCTTTAAAGTAAAAAATTTGAGGATGTCGTCCCTCGGCTGGAGAAAGTTCATTTCCCACATTTCCCTAAAAATTCTACGACTTCAAGGGTGTGGCTGATTACATCATCTTCACATTCTACTGTTCCGCCTACTTTCTGTTTCGATAAAAGAGCCTACTGTGTAGGCGAAACGTTTGGAAAAAAGTCCCTAACTGTTGCCTATGGTCTTACCTCCCAACCCTTTCTAAAGCTGTGGTGTCCAAAACCCCTAATTTATAATTTAAATAATGTAGAACTTAGCCTTCGATTGCAAAAAGGACTTGGGGGTTTGGAAAGCAGAAACCCTTAAACCAAGACGAATGCCTAAGCGTACGAAATAGGCAAATAGATTACGGGATTTATTAAAGAAGGTAAGAAACAGAGTCCAAAATTATCTACAGCTTTTACATCATTGGGGCCTCACCTAGATTTGAGCTCAATTTCTGGCTCCATGTTACAGAATGGACATAAATTCGTTAAAAAAACATTCGGTAGGATGATAAATTAATCATAGCTTTAGAAATCTTCTTATAAAGAAAGATGAGGACTTTGTTTATTCACTTGTTAGAAAAGAATCGGGGGAAACCCCTGTTTTGAATGTATAGGGGAAGATAGGTATTAAAAAAGGGGATGTTAAAAGGTTTTGAGGATACTCTCCAAGAGAGAACCCCGAGAATGGTTTTTTAAATTGATAAGTTTGTTTTAAAAAGGACATGGAAAGTATTTTTTGGAAAATAGGGTATTTGTGAGTGCAACAGTCTACCTATTTGGGTTATTAGGCTAGGACTTTGGGAAGTTACAATTTGGTTGGCAATTTACATGAGGGGAAGGGTTGGATTTGAGTGGGACTGTCTCTGAGTTTTCTTGGGTAACTTTGAAAATTGGGTTGGGAAAATATTTTGTTAGGGGGATGAATTGAAAAGGACCTCCCTAGAGGGGCCCAACAGGCGCTGCAGTTTTCCCCCTTTTTTATTCTTATAACATAAGAAATAAGAAATAGAAAGGAGAACATGCAGCGGGCCCTTTTGGGCCCCATGCTAGGAGGTCCTTTAAAATTCCCCCCCACTAAAAAACATTTGACCTACCCATTTTTCATGCTCCCCAAGAAATAGCTCTGATGTGCAAGTCCCCTCAATCCAACCCTTCCATCATGTATTTACCCAACCTAAATTTGAAACTCCCCCAAAGTCCTAGCCTCAATAACCCAAACGGGAAGACTTTCCACCACTACTACCTTTTTCCAAACCAATATTTTCCCTATGCCCTTTTAAATTTTAAAAACTTATTAATTTAAATCCTTACTGGGGTTCTCTCTTGGAGAGTATCTTCAAGACCTTTTTTAATACCCCTTTTTTTAAAAATCCCTATTTTCCCATTATACACTTCGATCGGGTTTCCCCCTCTTTTCGTCTAACAAGTGAATGTAACTTAAGGTCTTCAATTTTTCTTCTTAGGGATTTTATGCTATGTATTAATTTTGTCATCCTCGAATTTTTTTAAACGAATTTATGTCCATTCTGTAATATGGAGACCAGATTGGTGCATATCTAGGTGGGGGCCTTATAATGTGTATAAAGCTGCAGTAGCCCTTTGGGAAATTCTGTTGTTACACTTCTTGATATAAATCCCGTCGCTTAGGCATTGCGTTTGGTTTTGGGTTTGGCTTCCAAAAACCCCCAAGCCCTTTTCGCAATCTGTAGGGTTTAAAAGTTTAATTTTTTAACTTATAAGGGTAGGGTTATGGACATCCCGAGCTTCAAAAACCTTTGCATTTTTTCATTAAAACTGTATCTGCCACTTTTTCTGCCCAAGAGTAGGTTTGTCTAAACCTCCTGAAGTTCCCAAAACATTACGTTTGAATAATTTTTCTACCTTCTTCGTGTCTCCGAATTTTTGCTATATCATAGTTTTTCCTTCAAAGATCTTTGATATATATTATAAAAAACAAGGCCCCCAAGATACCCCTGTGGAACCCCATTGTTATGACCCCATCGGTTTAACCCCCTTTTATGGAATCTTGCTTCCTGTTGTGAGCCATGATTCGACCCACGAGAGCCCCTTTCCCCAATGCCAGAGCTGCTACTTTTTCAACGTCTTGGTGCGGAATCTTCTTTTGCCTTACTAAAATCTAAGTTAATAATATCAATTTTTAGTGGTAAACAGCTCAAAAGTTTTTACTGAAGAAAGTTAATAAATTGTTAACAAGCCCGGCCTCTTGTGAATCCTGCTGAGTTTTTCTTTAATCAAGTTGCTTTTCGAGATGGCTTCTTATAAATCTCAGCTAATTGTCTGAAATTTTTGCCTACAATTGAGGTCAGGCTATGGGCGGTAATTTGACGGTAAAGACTTGTCCCCTTTTTTTTAAAATGGGGAATTACTTACCCATTTCCCCAATATCAGAATGCCCCTTTTTAAAGGTAAATTAAAATATTAGTTAAGGTTCACAGATTCCTTTTTGCATTCTTTTGCCCCTTAAAAAAAACTCATCAGGCCCCGGGACTTTTTTTGTTTCGTTGTTATCTGTTCCAACCATTTCATAGGACTGTGTGTTACATAATTTATTTCTTTGATCCTATAAAAAATTAATTACGGAATTTTTTAGTGTTTTCCCGTGAAAAAACCGAGAGAAAATAATTATTTAAAATCGACCCCAATTCATTTCTTGTCAGAAAGTGCCCATAGTTATTTTTAAGGGGACCTTTTATCTCTGACTTTTGTTCTTAGACCTGGGAAAAAAAACTTTTTGGGTTTTTTTTAGAATCCCTAGCAATTTTTAAATTTCATAGCCCCTTTTAGTTTTTTTTACCCCCCTTTTTAATGCCCTCTTAATGTCAATATCTGTTCATTAGATGACCCTCCCCTCTTTTGTTTCGCCTAATATTCCTTTTTATGCCTAGTAGATATTTCAGCTATTATTCACCCTTTTGGGTCGTTTCTTTTTGATCAAATTTCCTTATAAGGGTAAAGTTTTTTGGCGCATGATTGTGTTCAGAAAACTGTCATATTGATAGCTCTTTCGTTCCCCCAGTAAAGATGAAAAGGTTCTCAAACCCCATCGTAATTGCTAAGCAAAATTTTGGGACTGTTCTGAGTTTCCCTACTATGTATTCCCTTTCAATTTACATGTAATTGATTTGTGGTCGCTAGCCCCCATTTCCCTCTGAAACTTCAAAATTTTTAAAAAGGGATTTTGTTTGCCAGAACAAAGTCAAGCAGGTTTTCCCCCTTGTAGGTTTGTCACAAACTGCTTCAAAAAACAATCCTGAACTATTCTAAGAAATGTATGATTCTAATTCCCAGTCAAGAAATTCAATCAATATGACTAAAGTTAAATTTCCCCTAGAATTACAATTTCGTGCCTTGTGGCCTAAAAATTTCCCCCCATGTAGTCTCCTTGGTCCCTATCAAAATTTTGGGGGCGGTTATCACACCTAAAATTTTAATTTTTCTGCCCTCTGAAAATTCTAAATAGTGACCCTTGCCAGAAACTTCTTTTTCGCTTCCCACATAAAAACCCTTTAGAAGGTCTGCTCGAAAACTTACCCAATCTCCTTTCTCTATAACCCCACTGGGTACATCATCAGAGCAGCTTCTCCCCCTGACTCACATTCTAAACCGACTATAAATACTCGGGGGACAGTGTTGAGACAATCGTATTACGCCCCATTGACACACATCATTTCCCGGGAATTTTCACTCCCTTATCACAGATAGGACAGGGTTTCTGCCGAAAAAAAGAGGTCCGGCCCCAGAACGACGGGGAATCAGTTTTGGAAAGTGGGGCGAAATTAGCGAAAAAAGTTGGAGAGGAAGAGGAAAGATCCTGCTCAAATTGTGCAGATTGACGTCCCAACCATGGAGCCACGCATAAAAACGGGTGCGGAAGAAAACCCCCCACACCCGAAAACCAAGAGGGAGGAAATGGGACAACAAGAAGAAGCCCCATCCATCCAAGGAGAGGCAAACCAGTCAACCGCCCGGGGCAGTTAAGTGAAGTTTTTTGGGGCCCACAGAACCCACTGGGGGGTGTTTATCTGGAATCAGACACAATGAAGTCAGTATGGTTCAATTGAGGGGAAAACCCCAATATTGCCCACTCAAAAAGGAAATGTATACCCCCTTGAAGGGGTCATGGAGCAGATCGCTCTTCCCTGGGGAATGAACTCTCGGCGAAGATACCGGGGTTTTTTAGTGATGCGATACCCGTGATGAGCCATGAGGCGATCAGCTCACCCCCGTGTGGTTCAGTCACGTCTCAAGGGAAAGACGGCAGGGAATGCCCAACCCGAAGGTCCCATTCAGTTTTGGACCCTGCCATCCCCGCAGGCTCGGGGCTTGGGGCGGTACGAGTAGGACCTTCAGGCAGAACCCGATCGCTGTTTCAAGTGTCAGCGTTTGGACACCGGGTGCACTCTGTCCAAACAGGTAATCTGCGGGGTCGCAGCCCGCACCCCCCCGGGAAGCTCCCAAGCAGAAAAATGCATCGCCACCCCCTCACAATGCCCCCAACTGCAGGGAGAAAAAAACATGCCTGGAATCCTCGATGCCCCCAGAGGTGCCGAATTTAAAAAGTCTGAAGAGCCAAAAACTTGGCAACAGGCTACGACGGTCATCACTCTCAGCAAACGATGGGTTGAAGGGGGGGGAAATTTAGGACACTTATGAACATAGGGGGAATCTTTATTGAAGAAAAGTTTCACCCCCCAGTGGCTCTCAGCCAAAAAAAGTGAAGTGGGTAAGGAGAGTGAAATTTGAGGTAATGTCCCTCAACCCCGGGGAACGATGTGTTTAGTCCCTCACTCTTGTGGAGTGCAGATGGGCCCGAGAGGTGGCTTATTACGCGGTGAGAAAAGTTGAAGCAGGAAGAGGTGGTCCAAAAGGGGACCTGCATAGTGTAAGTAGGTGTCTCCAAAGGGTTGGGCAAGCGTTTAAGTCTTTTTTTCCAAAGACCCATGATGTTTCGGTCTGCAGTGTGATGTGGTTTTTAAACGAAAGTTTAAGAATTGGGACACTTATTCAAAAATTGGGAATCTTTTGAAGAAACGTTTCGCCACACAGTGGCTTATCGTCAATACAAAGTGAAGTGGGTAAGGGAGAGAGTTTGAGGGAATCAGCCCTCAACCCGGGAACTGTGTTAGTCCCTACTTGTAGGAAAGGGAGCATAGGGCCCGAGAGGTGGTTATTATGCGGTGAAATGAGTTGAAGAGGAAGAGGGGGATCACAGTGGGCCCGCCCTAGGTAAGTGGTCGTCGTCCAAAAAGGGTTTGGGGAGCATTGAAGCTTTGTCAAGATCCCCGATGGCAGTGTCTGGCAGATGTGGGTGAATGGTTTTTAAAAAAGACAAGTTGAAGAAATTTAGACACTTATGAAATATGGAAAACCCTTTTTTGAAAAACGTTTCGCCACACGGGCTTATCGTCCCAAAACAAAGTAGAAATGTTTAAAGGGGGTAGAAGTTTGAGGTAATCAGTCCCTCAACCCGGAATCGTGTGTTAGTCCCACCCTTTTAAAGAAGTGCGCTAGGGCCCGGGAGGGGGCTTTTATCTGCGGGGCGATAGTTGAAGCAAGAAAGGCGGGACACAGTGGGACCCGCCATGTGTAAATGGGGTCGTCCCAAAGGTTGGGCAAACGTTTAAATTTTGTACCCAAATTCCCCTGATGTTGCGTGTCGACAGATGTGATGAAAGTTTTTTAAAAAGACAAGTTGAAGAATGGACATTTTGCAACATATGGGAAAAACTTTATTAAAAAAAGTTTCGCCACACAGTGGTTTCGTCCCAAAACAAAGTAGAAGTGGGTAAGGAGAGTAGAAGTTTGAGGTAAACAGTCCCCCAAACCCGGAAAACGAAATGTTCAGTCCATACTCTTTTAGGAAAGGCATGGGCCAGAGAGGTGGTTATATCTGCGGTGAGATGAGTTAAAACGGAAGAGGCGGGATCACATGGGACCTGCCCCTGTGAAATAGGTCGTCGTCCAAAGGTGGGCAAGCGTTGAAGTTTTGTACCAAGATCCATGATGTTGCGTGTCGACAGATGTGTGAATGGTTTTGAAAAACGACAGTTGAAGAATTTGGGCAGTATGCAACTATGGGAATCTTTTTGAAGAAAATTTTTGCCACACATTGGCTTCTCAGTCCAATACAAAGTGGAAGTGGGTAAGGGGGAGTAGAAGTTTTAGGTAATCAGTCCCCCAACTGGAAATCGATTGTTCAGTCCATCACTCTTGTAGGAAGTGCAGCATAGGGCAGAGAGGTGGCTTTTATATGCGGTGAGATGAGTTGAGCAGGAAAGGCGGGATCACAGTGGGACCCGCCCCTAGTTAAGTAGGTCGTCGTCCCAAAAGGGTTGGGCAAGGTTGAAGTTTTTTACCAAAATCCCTGAGTTGCATGTCTGACAGTGTGATGAATGGGTTTTGAAACCGACAATTGAAGAATTTAGACCCTTATGCAACTTTTGGGGAATTTTTTTGAAGAAAAGTTTGCCCCACAGTGGCTTCATAGTCCAAAACAAGTGAAGTGGGGGAAGGAGACTGAAAATAGGGTTTAGGGATGATTTTCCTCAAACTTCTCTCTCCTTACCCACTTCAACTTTTTATTGGGCTGAGAAGCCATGTTTTTGGGGAAAGTTTCCCGAAAAAAAGGTTCCCATTGTTGCATAAGTGTCCAAATTTTTCAATTGTCGGTTTTTAAAACCATTCATCACTCTGTAGACACTGCAAATATGGGATCTTGGAAAAGATTAACGCTTGCCAAACCCTTTTGGGCGACGATCTTACATAGGGAGGTCCCCATGGTCCCCCCTCTTCCTGTTCAACTATCTCACCGCGTTTTTAAGCCACCCCCTTTTGGCCCCCTTTCTGCACTTTCCCCAAAAAGTATGGACTGAACACATCGATTTTCCCGGTTGAGGGATGATTACTCAACTTTACTTCCTTACCATTCTATTTGTATTGGATGATGAAGCCCCTGGTGGGGAAGTTTCTTCAAAAAAAGATTCCCCTATGTTGCATAAGTGTTCAATTCTTCAATTGTCGGTTTTCAAAAAACCCTTTTTCACATCTGTCGACACTGCAAATCATGGATCCCGTACAAAGACTTTAACGCTTTCCCCAATTTGGGACGGGCCTACTTTCATAGTGGCAGGTCCACTGTATCCCCCCTCTTCCCGCTTAAAATCATCTCACCACAGTTATAAGCCACCTCTCGGCCCTATGCTGATTCCTACAAAAGTGTGGATGAACACATCGATTCCCGGTTGGGGATGATTACCCCCAAACATTACTCTCCTTCCCCCTTCTTTTGTATTGGAGATGAAGCCCTTTTTGGCAAAAGTTTTTTCAATAAAGATTCCCCTATATTTCATAAGTGTCTCACTTCTTTAACTGTGGGTTTTCAAACCATTCATCCATTGTCAGACACGCAAATCATGGGGTCTTGGTAAAAGGGCTTTAACGTTGCCCCAAACCCTTTGGAGAACCTACTTCATAGTGGGAGGTCTCCTGGATCCCGCCCCCTTCCTGCTTAAAAATCTCACCACAGTATATAACCACCCCTCTGGGCCCCATGTGCACTTCCTACAAGAGTGATGGACTGAACACATCGATTCCAGGTTTAGGGGGTGATTCCCCAAATTTACTTCCTTACCCCCTTTACTTTGTTTGGACGATGAAGCACTGGTGGCGAAAGTTTTTCAAAAAAGTTCCCATATGTTGCATAAGTTCTCAATTTTTCAACTTGTCTTTTTTTAAAACCCTTTTCACATTGTCGACCCCTGCAAATCTGGGATTTTGGGACAAAGATTCAATGCTTGCCCAAACCTTGGGACGACCTACTTTCATGTGGGAGGCCCACTGTGATCCCGCCCCTTCCCGCTTTAACTCATTCACCGCAGTATAAAAAAGCCCCTCTTGGCCCTATGCTGCCTTCCTACAAGAGTGATGGATGAAAAATCGTTCCCGGTTGAGGGACTGATTCCTCAAACTTTACTCTCCTTTCCCCCTTCTACTTTGATTGGGATGAAGCCCCTGTGTGGCGAAACGTTTTTCAAAAAAGTTCCCATTGTTGCATAAGTGTCTCAATTCTTCAACTTGTCGGTTTTCAAAACATTCTACATCTTCGACACTGCAAAATTTATTTGGGTCTTAGTACAAAAAAAATTCAACGCTTGCACAACCCTTTGGAGAGACCCTTTTCATAGTGGCAGGTCCCCTGTGATCCCCCCTCTTCCCGCTTAACTCATCTCACCGCGTTTAAAAAAGCCCCTCTTGGCCCCATGCTGCCTTCCTACAAGAGTGATGGACTGAAAAACATCGATTTTGGTTGAGGGATGATTACCTCAAACTTTACTCTTTACCACTTCTACTTTTTTTGGACTGATGAAACCCCGTGGGCAAAAGTTTTTCAATAAAGATTCCATATGTTCAAAGTGTCTCAATTCTAAAACTTGTCGGTTTTCAAAACCTTCATCCATTTTCAGCACTGAACATATGGGATCTTGGTACAAAACTTAACGCTTGCCCCCCTTTGGACGACGACCCACTTTTCCTAGTGGCAGGGCCCACTGTGATCCCCCCTCTTTCTGCTTTAATTCTCACCCCGTATATAAGCCACCTCTCGGCCCTTGTGCATTCCCACAAAGGGGGTGGTGAAACACGATTCCAGGTTGAGGGAGATTTCCTCAAACTTGTACTCTCCTTACCCCCTTCTATTTGTATTGGATGATGAAGACGTGTGGCGAAAAGTTTCTTCAATAAGATTCCTATGTTGCTAAATGTCTAATTCTTCAACTTGTCGGTTTTCAAAACCATTATCCCTCTGTCAGACACTGCAACTCATGGGTCTTGGTACAAAGACTTCAACGTTTCCAACCCTTTTGGGCGACGACCTACTTTCACTAGTGCAGGTCCCCCTCTGATCCCCCCTTTCCTGCTTCAATATCTCATGCGTATATAAGCCACCTCTGGCCCTAGCTGCACTTCCTCAAGAGTGATGGACTGAACACATCGTTCCCGGGGGGATGATTCCTCAAATTTTACTTCCTTACCCCTTCTATTTGTATTGGACTGTGAACCACTGTTGGCGAAAAAGTTTCTTTATAAAAATTCCCCTAGTTGCAGAGTGTCCAAATTTTTCAACTTGTCGGTTTTCAAAACCATTATCCCAAAACTGTCAGCATGCAAAATCATGGGATTTGGTACAAAAACTTTAAAACTTGCCCAACCCTTTTGGCGACGACCCCATTACACTAGTGGGAGGTCCACTGTGATCCCGCCTCTTCCGCTTCAAATCATCTCACCGCGTATAAAGCCACCTCCCTGGCCCTATGTGCTATTCCTACAAGATGAGGCTGAAAACAACGATTCTGGTTGAGGGAGATTACCCCAACTTCTCTTCCTTTCCCACTTTTATTTGTATTGGGGTGTGAAGCCCCTGTGTTGGGGAAAGTTTTTTCAATAAAGATTCCATATGTTGCATAAAATGTTCAATTCTTCAACTTGTCGGTTTTCAAAACCCTTTTATCAATTTCAGACACTGACATCATGGGAATTTGGCCAAGATTTAACGTTGCCCAACCTTTGGCGACGACCCCCTTAATAGTGGCAGGTCCCCCGGATCCGCTCCTTGTTAAATCATCGCCCGAGTTATAAGCCACCCTTTGGGCCCCCTGCTGCATTTTTCAAGAGTGATGGATGAACACATCGATTCCGGTTGAGGGAGTTTTCCCCAAACTTTACTTCCTTAAAACATCTATTGTTTGGACTGTGAGCCCCTGGTGGCGAAAAGTTTCTTTTTAAAGATTTCCCTATGTTGCATAAGGTTCCCAATTCTTCTTGTCGGTTTTCAAAACCATTCATCCATCTGTCGACACTGGAAAATCATGGGTCTTTTACCCAAAAACTTCAAAGCTTTCCCAACCTTTGGCGACGACCCATTACATAGTGGGAGGTCCCACTGGTCCCCCTTCCTGCTTCAACTATCTCACGCAGTATATAAGCCCAAACCCCTTTGGCCCCATGCTGCACTTCCACAAGAGGATGGACTGAACACATCGATTCCAGGTTGAGGGATGATTACCTCAAACTCTACTCTCCTTACCCACTTTATTTTTTATTTGGACTGATGAAGCCACGTGTGGCAAAAAGTTTCTTTAATAAAGATTCCCCATTTGCTAAGTGTCTCAATTCTTCAACTTGCGGTTTTCAAAACCTTCATAATCTGTCGACATGCAAAATCATGGGGTCTTGGTACAAGACTTCAAGCTTGCCCCAACCTTTGGAACGCCCACTTCATAGTGGCGGTTCACTGTGATCCCCCCTCTTCCCGTTAAATCATCTCCCACAGTATATAAAGCCACCTTTGGCCCTTTGAATTTAAAATTTTTTATAAACCCCCCCCCCCCCCCCCCAAATTTTTTTTCCATTCTACTTTTTATTTGGATAAAAAGAAACCAGGTGGGAAAGTTTTTAAAACCCTTTTTTAATTTTCTTCTTAACTTTCTTTTTAAAATTTTAAAATGAGAAGCACTTTGGGACTTTCAAAATTAAAGTTCCCAATTTGGCAAATTTCCCCCTTTTCAACTTGTCCCCCCTTTTTCAAAACCCAGTATTAAACCCCCCTCTTTGGCCACTGCATTCACAAATGGGATTTTAAAAAGTTTCCCAAGGGGGTTCCCAAACCCTTTACCCCACCACTTCACTTTTTTTGGAGGGCCACTGTGTCCCCCTTTTCTTAAAATTCCCCAATTTATAAGGCCATTCCCTTGCTTTTTTAAACCTTTAAATGTGGGAATGAACTCATTGGTTTGGACGACTTTAATTCTCCCCTTACCACCCACTTTGTAGGATTTTTTGGGCCCCTTTTGCCAAACTTTTTCCCAAAAAAAAGATTCCCTATGTGCATTTTAAGGGGTCTCAATCTTATTGGGGGTTTTCAAAAAATTTTTTCCCCTTTTTTTGTAGGAAAATGAACACTGGGAACTTTTTAAAAAGATTCCCCCTTTTTCTTGCCAACCCTTTGGGAAAAAAAACCGACCTAAAAATTACCACCTTAAGTCCCGGGGCCCCCGGGGGGCCCCCCGTGATCCCCCCTCTTCCTGCTTCAACTCATTCCCCCGAGTATTAAGCACCCCTCTGGCCATGCTGCACTTCTACAGAGTGATGGATGAAACAATCGATTTCGGTTGAGGGATGATTACCTCAAACTTTACCTCCTTTCCCCCTTCTACTTTTTTTGGACTGATGAAGCCCCTGGTGGGAAAAAGTTTCTTCAAAAAGTCCCCTTGTTTTAAATGTCTAATTCTCAAATTGTCGGTTTTAAAAATTCATCCATCTGTCAGACACTGAACATCAGGGGGCTTGGGACAAAGACTTTAACGCTTTTCCCCAAACCCTTTTGGGCGAGACCTCTTACTAGGGCAGGGTCCCCCTGTGATCCCCCCCTCTTCTGCTCAAACTCTACCGCAGTAATAAGCACCCTTTTGGCCTATGCTGACTTCCCAAAGAGTGATGGATGAAAAAACCCTTTTCAGGTTTTAGGGATGATTCTCAAACTTTACTCTCCTTACCCCCTTCACTTTGTATTGGGCTGATGAAACCCCTGTGGGCGAAAAGTTTCTTCAATAAAGTTCCCCTATGTTTATAAGTGTTAATTCTTCAACTTGTCGGTTTTCAAAACCATTTTTCAATCGTCAGACACTGCAACATCATGGGTCTTGGTACAAAGACTTCAACGCTTGCCCAACCTTTGGCGACGACCATTTCCCCAGGGCAGGTCCCCCTGTGATCCCGCCTCTTCTGCTTAACTCATCTCACGCAGTATAAAGCCCCCTTTGGGCCCCTTTCTGCATTCCTACAAAAGTGATGGATGAACACATCGATTCCAGGTTGAGGGGTGATTCCCCAAACTTTACTCTCTTCCCCTTTATTTGTTTGGACTGATGAAGCCCCTGTGTGGCAAAAAGTTTCTTAATAAAGATTCCCCTAGTTGCATAGTGTCTCAATTTTTCAACTTTTCGGGGTTTTAAAAACCCTTTATCAATCTGTAGACACTGCAAAAATGGATCTTGGTACAAAGACTTCAACGCTTGCCCAAACCTTTTGGGCGACGACCTACTTTCCTTGTGGCGGTCCCCCTGTGATCCGCCCCTTTGCTTAATCATTCAAGGGAGTTTAAAAAGCCCCCCTTGGCCCTATGCTGCATTCCCACAAGAGTGATGGACTGAACAATCGATTCCGGTTGAGGGGTGATTACTCAAACTTTACTCTCCTTACCCCCTTTATTTGTATTGGATGATGAAGCCACGTGTGGCGAAAACGTTTTTCAAAAAAGATTCCCTATGTTGTAAAGGGCTCAATTTTTCAACTTGTCGGTTTTCAAAAAAAATTTATCACATCTGTCAGACTGCAACATCATGGGAATTGGTAAAAGACTTCAAGCTTGCCCAACCTTGGACACGACCTATTACATGTGGCGGTCCCACGTGATCCGCCTTTCGTTCAACTATCCCCCCCAGTATATAGCCACCCCCCCTTTTGGGCCCTTTTGGATCCTCAAAGGGGGTGAGGTGAAAACACGATTCCGGTTGAGGGATGTTACCTCAAACTTTACCTCCCTTAAACACTTTACTTTGTATTGGACTATGAAGCCCCTGTGTGGCGAAACGTTTTTTCAAAAAGATTCCCTATGTTTCTAGTGTCTCAATTTCTTCAACTTGCGGTTTTCAAAACCTCCTCACATCTGTCGACACGGGAACATATGGAATTTTGGGACAAAGATTCAAGCTTGCCCAAACCCTTTTTACGACGACCTACTTCACTAGTGGGGGTCCCCCTGCTTCAACCCTCCCGCAGTATATAAACCCTCTCTGGCCCTATGCTGCACTCCTACAAGAGGAGGATGAACACATCGATTCCCGGTTAGGGACTGATTACCTCAAACTTTACTTCTTACACTTCTCTTTGTTTGGACTGATGAAACCCCCGTGTGGCAAAATTTCTTCAAAAAGATTCCCATTGTTGCTAAGGTCTCAAAAATTTTTAATTGTCGGGTTTTTAAAACCCTTCTCACTCTGTCAGCACTGAACTCAGGGGGTTTGGTACAAAAACTTCAAGCTTGCCCAACCTTTTGGACGACGACCTACTTACACTTGTGGCGGTCCCTGCTTCAACTCATCTCCGCAGTATAAAAGCCCCTTCGGCCTTGCGGGATTCCCACGAGTGTGGATGAAACAAATCGTTCCAGGGTGAGGGACTGATTACCCCAAATTTACTTCCTTACCCCCTTCTTTTTGTATTGGATGTGAAGCCACTGTGTGGCGAAAGTTTCTTCAATAAAGATTCCTATATGTTGCATAAGTGTCTCAATTCTTCAACTTGTCGGTTTTCAAAACCATTCATCACACAAACGATGGGTGCAGAGAACCCTGCCATTCCGCAGATCTCTCAGCAGCTAACCCAAGTCAATGCCCAGGAATTTCCAACCCTAGAAGCCTCAACCAGGCGTCATGGTCAACAACCTCTTGCACCCCTACCTCAACGAAGAAACAGAAACAAGAGGAACAAGAGGCATCAACAGTGTGCATCTGGTCAATGCGATCAGCAGGCGGCACTAAACGAGCCCCCACCGGCCATAGCACGACAACGCAGGCACTCCTTACCCGGCACAGGCACTTTGCAGACTCAACTGGCACATCACCAGGAGATCCCTTCTACCCAACCTGGTATACAGCAACAGACCACGGTGCATACAATAAAGAAATCCAACCCCAGCAGCCCTACAGACCCAACAACCCAGATAATATCCACCTTTCGAACCCAACCCCAAAGCAGGCCCTCACCGGGGTGGATCTCGTAGCATCATCAAGGTGTTCACAGATCTTATTTGAAAACACAATCAACTCCAGGGGAACAACAGAGCGCATTCCGGCAGATGGTCAGTACGTCCTGAGAGTGTGGTTTTGACCGAAGAGGAGACAGTGGAGGGCCATGAATTTGCAGGTTCTCAGAGCGGGGAGGACTCAGTCTCACAGCTCAGGAAAAAAATCGATGGAATAACCTGGGGTACCAAATCACACCCTCAAGGTCCTACAGTGGAACATTCAGGGCCTGAGGGGCAAACAGCACCTCCTGCTGGAGGCAGTATTTCGGGATCGGGTTGATATCGTCTTGCTACAAGAAACTCTGATTGCCCCGACTATGTGCCCAAGACATCCGTTTTTGCTGGGTATTTTCGGCACACGGACCCGGGCGTTCACTGCAGAGGCACAGCTGTATTTGTTTCCAATACAATACCTCACGAGGTTATAGCCAACCCTTTGGACTGTGGGGAGGATGTCGGGGTACAGGCCATTTTGTGCAATACTGGGGCGCCCATTACATCTATAACATCTACAAAAACCCCAAAGGGACACACCCTTGATATTGCAGAGCTCCTCGCACTAGGACGCACTGAGTGTATTATTGTGGGTGGAGATTTCAACGCACATAAACCCAATGCTGCACTCCCACCAGCAACCAATGCTGCTGGCAGACACATAGCAATGCTCCTACACCGATATTCCAGAGGTAAAGTTGCTAAACAATGGAGACCCCACACACCTGTTGGGTGGCTGCCTCGACCTTATTTTCGGGTCAAGACAACTCGCAGCAGGAGCCACAGGGGGAAACTATCCTCACCTTGTCAGTGACCACTTTGCAGTGATCACCACCTTCAACATCAACAGGCTCCCACAGTTGTGCTCCCTCCTGATGGGACGTAAAGAGGGCCAACTGGAAGGTGTTCCAGGATTATTTCATGACTGGTGGTCCACATACTCTGTATCTGAAGACTGTGATACAGCTGAACGGGGAGCTAATCACTGTTCTCATCCAGGCAGCAGAGTGCGCAATTCCCAAAAAAGAAGTTTCAGGACGCACTCACAAAAGAGACTGGTGGTTCTAAAAACGACGAGGTGGGGAGCGAACCCCCGAATCAACTCTTTTAGGAAGCTATTACAGGCGTAACCCTACGGCAGAGAACAGGAATACTCTGAGAGCCATTGTGCAGCATCCCCGCAGAGTCTCTCTCAGAGTAAAAACTGAGAAATGGCTGGAGTGGTGCTCAACATTCAGGCATCACACACCTTATCTGAGATATGGGGCAAACTCAACATAGCAAATGGCAAGAGCAAGCCGAGGCCACCAGCACACCCGAACCCATTCCAGGAAGCTGAGAAAAACTAGTGGAGCTTTTCACTTCCAGGGAGATCCACTCATCTCCCACAGGACATCCGGAATACACAGACGGATCTTCTGCCACAGCGCCCAGCTAACGATACAAGCTGCATGTGAGTCGGAAGATGTGACTGATGAAGACCTCAGGGAATTGGAACCCCGACGTGCCATTAAGAACACAGGTGGACACTGCCCGGGCATCGATGGTGTACATACTCCATGATTGCACGGGGTTTTGGCAGAGTGGATGGGGGGCCCATACTAGACGTCATTAAAAAAGTCGTGGAGGGCCAGGACACTCCAGCAGCTTGGAAGAAAGCTACCATCGTACCAATTCCAAACCCCAAGGACCCAAGGCAGTATGAGACCCATATCGCTGCCCAGCTGCTTAGCCAAGACTGCTGAGAGGATGGTGTTAAACCGCCTCCTATGGAAACTTTGGACCTCTCTCATCATCACATATTTGGCTTCACCAAGGTGTGGGTACAGCAGAGTGCATAACCACTCTACTAAGCCAGTTTGCTGACAGTAAAAAAAAAACCTAGTTTGTCTTTCTACTCGACTTGAAAAGGCATTTGAGCTAGCCAGCCCCACAGCAATTCTGGCAATTTCTAGCTCGGAAGGGGAAACAAAGGACGCCTCCCGGCCTGGATAGAGTCCTACCTTAGGGGTAGGCAGGCCTGTGTCAGCTTTCAGGGACACTACTCTTCCTTTAAACCCTGGAAAACGGTATGAGCCACAAGGAGGTTTTGCTCAGTCCTACCCTGTTTAAATCCTTATGCAGGAACTTGTGAGCCTTCCCTTTCATAGTGGTACACAGCTCCTCAGCTATGCTGATGATCTTGCACTCGTAGTGAATGGGAAAGGCAATTTAGAACGACAGGCTCAGAGAGCTTTGGACCTAATTATGCAGTCTTGCAAGGAACTTTGGCCTCAAGACCTCGGCGAGAAATCTCTTGCAATGATGTTCAAGGGACAGATTTCCCGTGAATAGATTTCGTATTCAGGATATAGAACTTGAGTGGACAGGCTCCTACTGTACTTGGGAATCTACTTTATAAAAAGCTGACCCTTTTAGAAACAGGCCGAGTATGTCAAGTCACGTGCTCTACTCAGACTCAACGCCATGAGAGCCATGACGAGGCACCCTGCAGGGGCAAGCAAAAATGTACTTCGCTTGTACTATATACAAGCTATACGCTCGCTCATTGACTACGGTGCACCCGGGGTTAGCTCATCTCTTCCCAGAGCAGGCAAAAAAGTGGAGGTTGTACAAATCAGGCGATAAGAACTATGCTTGCGGCCCCCATCTGGACCAACACAGTATGTCTCGATTTTGAGGCCCCGGGTTCCTTCCTTGGCTGACAGAGTAAGATACATAAACGCTTGCAAAATGGCCACGATTCTGCACAGGCAGCAAGGTACCCCACTAAGGAGACGGATATTGACAACCATGGCACAAGATCCACACTCTTCATGGACTACTCCTGGGTTCGTTCGTTTTGTGCTGTGGGCGGAAGCTGCTGCCTATACAACTATCCTTGAGAGAGTTGTGACCTTCCTGTTGCTGGGTACCATCCACCACCTCCCTGGCGCCCAGACCCAGCCGATGTTTGCATCATGCAATACCCATCTCTAAGCGTCTCTGCAGTCAAGACACTCTCAGCAATCATGCTGAGACAGCATGTGCACTGGCAGAGGGAGGCACATGTGCAGTGTATTTCACAGATGGTTCTGTCGACCCTGACAGGAAGAGAGCAGCAGTGGACTGTACCACAATGGTCACACACAAGGCTGGCGACTCCCTGACCACTGCACGATCCTTAAGCTGAGCTGGTGGCGATTTAGAAGGCATTGTCACATGCCCTACGACATCGACTCCGACCTGTCATACATGTTGATTCCACGTCTGCAATCAAAAGCCCTCTCCCATCCTCTACCACAGGACAATGTTACCTCATCACATCGATCCTGAGCATAATGACAGCCTTAGAAGTTCAGGGGGAACAGATCGCATTGAACTGGATCCCCAGCCATGCTGGCATCCGGGGAAATGAGGCGGCAGATGATGCAGCCAAGGCAGCAACAGACTATCCACATGTTGGGATTACTGTCCCAATCAGCCTACGACAGACCAAACTGGTGGCTGCCAGAACCATGAAACTTATGGGGGAGGTCTTAGGTGATACCCCATCTCAACAGTGGTACCGAGCAGCGACTCAGGGAGAACCCCCTCCATATGATAGAAGCTGGTCCAGAGCGCAGTGTACCGCCATCCATCGGCTTCGTTTGGGCTTTCCCACAGCCAAGATGATGGTAGACAAGGCTGAGGAGGAGATATGCCAGTACATAAGAACATAAGAACATAAGAAAAGAGGAACACTGCAGCAGGTCTGTTGGCCCATACTAGGCAGGTCCTTTGCAATTCATCCCACTAACAAACATTTGCCCAACCGAATTTTCAATGCAACCCAAGAAACAAGCTCTGATGTGCAAGTCCCACTCAAATCCAACCCCTCCCACTCATGTACTTATCCAACCTAAATTTAAAACTACTCAAAGTCATAGCCTCAATAACCCAACTAGGTAGACTGTTCCACTCATCAACTACCCTACTTCCAAACCAATTAAATTTTTCCTAAAGTCCTTTCTAATCTAAACTTATCTAATTTAAATCCATTACTGCGGGTTCTCTCTTGGAGAGATATCCTCAAGACCTTGTTAATATCCCCTCTATTAATACCTATCTTCCACTTATACACTTCGATCAGGTCTCCCCTCATTCTTCGTCTAACAAGTGAATATAACTTAAGGTCTTCAATCTTTCTTTATAAGGAAGATTTCTAATGCTATGTTTTTAATTTAGTCATCCTACGCGAATGGGTTTTTTAACGAATTTATGTCCATTCTGTAATATGGAGACCAGAATTGAGGTGCATAATCTAGGTGAGGCCTTACTTAATGATGTATAAAGCTGCAGTTTATGACCTCTGGACTTCTGTTGCTTACACTTCTTGATATAAATCCCAGTAATCTTTTTGCCTTATTATGTACGGCTTAGGCATTGCTGTCGGGGTTTAAAGGGTTGCTGCTTACCAAAAACCCCAAAAGTCCTTTTCGCAATCTGTATGGCAAAGTTCTACATTTTTTTAAACTTATAAGTGCAGGGTTTGGAAAATCCCCGATTCAAAACCCCTTGCATTTATCTACTTTTAAAGGGCAAATCCCACTTATTTGACCAAGAGTAATTTTTGGTTAAATCCCCCCCCCCCCTAAATTTTTTCCCTAACATTACTTTTTGAATAAATTTTTATCCAACCTATCTTCGGGGCATGGGCCGAATTTGCTCATATCATAGAAAATTCCTTCTAAAAATTTTCATTAAATATAAAATTATAAACAACAACGGGCCCCCAAAAACGGGACCCTGGGGAAACGCCACTTGTTACTAAATTCCCCCCACCCCGGTTTTTAACCCCCCTTTTTTGGACACACTTTGCTTCCTGTCTGTGACCCAAATGTTTCAAAACACGGGAGCCCCTTTTCCCCCCAAGGGCCATGGGGCTGCTCCCTTTTTTTTCAACACTCTTTGGTGCAGAACTCATAAAAATCCCCTTTACAAAAATTTCTAAGAAAAATAAAAATCAAATTCTTTATCGTGGTAAACACCCTTTAAAAAGCTTTACTGAAAAAAAGTTAATAAATTGGGTTAGAAAAGGGCCCCGGGCCCTTTTTGGAATCCATGTTTGAGTTTTTATTAAAAAAAGCATGCCATCGAGATGGCTTTTTAAAATCTCAGCTAAAATTTGACTAGTAATTTGCCTACAATTGAGGTCGGGCTTATTGGGCTTTTTAATTTTGTGGTAAGGGATTTTGCCCCCTTTTTTTTTAAAAAATGGGAAATTACATTACCCATCTTCCACAATCAGAACCCCTACACCTGTTTAAAGGGGAATAAATTAAAAATATTATTTAAGGGTTTTAGTGGGGGACATGTACTTAGCCCCGGGTTTGACGTGTTTTTTAGCCCAGTGGTGCCCTTTGTTCTTAGCCAGTGGTAACTTTGTACTTAGTCTCGAAGCCCTGTGTGTGTGCTCTCTGTAAATTTCTGAATCAGGATCCCCCTCTTTTTGAGCAATTTTCCCACGGGCTGTGAGAAGAGCTCAGAGTTTGCTAAGCGGGAAAGATAGGGGCGTTTAAACCCGGAGGAGAAAAAGAGGATTCGTGTTTTTTTCCCGTTGTAAAGTCCCCGGGTTTTGAAGATGGGAGTTTGGGTCGGGGGGGCCGGGGCAAATGGAACCAAGCTGGGGATCAAAAAAAAACGGTTGAAAAAGGAAAGAAAACAACGAAAAAACCAAAAAACCCTTCGGTTGGAAATTTCCCAAACCCCATTCTCCGGGGCTACATGACGAATGTGGCGCTCGGGCCCTTTTAATCCCAAACAACGACCCCAAAGGAAAGCTTTGGCAACGTGAGTGAGACACCCCTAAAAAACCCCAACGAAGACCATCGAGAAAGGGTCTTGACGAATTTCACAAAAGGGTGTAATCCCTACCTGACGAATTTTAGTCGGTTTAACGGGAGCATCCCCAAAAAGGGAGGGACGCCAAAAGGGAAAAAAACATTTTTGGGTTTTTGGGGTGCCCGGGGAAACGCCTTCCAACGGGAACAAAAAAAAATTTAATGGAAAAAAAAAAAAATGAAAAAATTTGACTGGGAAAAATAAGAAAATTTTTTTTTGAGGATTTTATTTAAAAATTTTAAAAATATAATAAAAAAAAAGGGGCCTTTTCAGTTCTTTTTATTTGGGCAGGAGTAGGTTTGGCCCGGATAGGTCTTTCTGATATTTTTGGGAATGTTTAACCCGGGCGGAGGGTGATAATCCAAATTGTTTTGAATTTTCCTATCCCCTTGGATGGAGCACCGCAAGAAAATAGGAAAGGGGCCCGGGGTAGAAAGTAAAATTTAATGTTAAAAAGTATTTTTAAAATATGTTTTCTCCTTTATTTTTTGCCCCTATCCTGGAAGCCCAAAGGGGCCAGGAACAGACTGGTAAAAGAAAAAAAAAAACGGGGTTCCCCAATTAAAGGGTAATATAACATTTAAAATTGAAAAGAATGTTTAAAAAATCCCCAAAAAATCATTACTGGTAACCAGCAAACAAAATAAAAAAAAAAACAGTGATACTCCTGGTATTTAACCCTACCGGATTAGGAGAAGAGTGGAGGTGAATTTACTCCCAAATTCAACCCAAAACCAGGAAAGGCCCCTTTATTCCCAGGAGTAGAAACTAAAAAAATCGGACCCCAGGAATATTTTCGCCCCAGCCCACCCAGGGGGGGGGGAGGGGGGGGGTCCCCCGCAAACTAACTAAGGGTTTCCCCTGGTTGCCCGAAAAACCCTTTAAAACCCCACTTAAAAACCCCTATTTTTTTTTTCCCCTCAAAAATACCCCCCCCCCAAAAACTTAGGGGACGGAGTCAATAAGTCAACGAAAAGGGGGAAAAAAGAACTAAATAAAAACCTTTGGCCCTCCCCCAAATCTAAAAAGGGGTTTTTCCCAGACCCAAAGAAATAAAAAACGACTTCAATTAATTGGGCTGAAAAGCCAGAGCCCCATCTCAAGAGTCTGCTTTTTTTGGCCCCCTTTAAAAATTTTAAAAAAAATTTTTTCCCCAAGCACGGCTTGTAAAATCTGTTTCCCAAGCAAAAAGGGGTTTTAAACCGTTTTATTTAGTTTTAAAATCTTTTTAAAACCCCCCATAAAAAAGCAAAAACATTCTTTTTTCCCACAGTGGAATATCTTTTTTTTCTTTTTGGGCCCAAAAGCTTTTCTTATTTGGCGAAAGATACGGGGAAAGGTGCCCCTCCTCATAATTTTTAAAAGTTTTAAAACCCCGACCCAAATGGGAGGCATTTTGTTCTGAACAAAATATTTTTTTTAAAAAATTGGTAATTTTGGGGAAGGGGGGGGTTTGAAAAAAAATCCTTTTAAAATTTCTTCGAAAGTTTTGGGGATGGCTTTCCTAGAAAAACCCAAAAAGGGGTTCCTTGACACCCTTTTTAAAAAATAGTCTGTAAGAATGAATTTAAAACTACTTGATTTGGAACAAAAACTTCAAATAAAATTTTACAGACCCAAAGGGGGAAATTTCTTAATAACTTTTTGGGTTTTTAGCAGGGAACGTACTTTTTTTAAAAAGGGCCCTTTGGTCCTTATTAGGAAGTTGGTGAAAAGGGTTGTTATCAGACATAATGAACCCAAGGTATTGTCCCCTAATGATAGCCAAAAAAAGCATTTTTTGGGGGTTTAAACTGAAAGGGCCAAATTGAGTTCTTATTTTTTTAAAAAACAAGGGGCTAGTGTATTTAGAGGGTCTTCCCGGGAAAATTTGTCATGATTAAATATTTCAAAATACACTGTTACTTTTCCTTTAGATCAGAAAAAAAATTTTTCCCTATAACCCTAATTTTAAGGTTGGCCAAATGGGGAAAACCAACCCGAAAGGCTTTTTTGGGCTTTTCCCCTTTTGGAAACCTCTAAAAGTGGGGGAAAGCAGTGAAAGGGTTTTAGAGTCTGGGTGTAAGGGCACTTGATGGTTTTGCTTGTGAATTTTCAAATTTTCCGAGAAAAAATTTTGGAAATCTTTGGAATTTATACAAGTCATGTCCAATTACGGGCAGGGGGTTCGCACCCCAAATTTATTTAATAGAAATTTAAAAAACGAAAATTTTGTGAAAATTTCCCGGTAAGAATTATGGGGTTTTTTTTAAAAACCATAAAAAACTGGTGAACGAAAGCTAAATTTCAAATTTTTCCCTATGATTTTTTAATTTTAAAAATTTTGTAAACCCTCATACAAAATTTTTTTCCCGTAAGTAAAAGGGGGAAGGGGGTTTAGTTTTTCCCCCGCCTTAGGGTTAAATGATCCGACAATTAAAATTTGTGTACAATAGGGGGTGGGTAAGCCCGGGGTACCCCCTTGTGAAATGCCCAGAAAATGTGTTTACTAAAGGCACTTATTTGAGACTTTTGTTTTTTTTCGACAAGTGGTCTTTTTTAATTTTGGACATTTGACTTCTTTGGGGAAAGGGTTTTTCATGCGTTAAGTTTACCAGTATTTCCCTTTCCCGATCAGTAAAAAAAAATCGTCATTAAAATAAAAAACCCTTCTACTTCGAAACGAATCACCCCCCCCTTTTAAAACCAAGCCGAAAGAAGTAGAAACTTCGCAAAAAATTTTAAAAGGGCAAAAAGATTAACTTCTCTTGGGAAGGGTACCGTTTAAAAATATTGACGTGATACTTTCCTTTTTCACCCCAAAAACCCCTTGAACCCCAAGTTTTAAAATTTTACCAAAATTGCAGCCCTTCCCCAAACTTTTTTAAAACGGTCCGCCCCCAAGGTAATTGAAATTTTTTGGGGGTTTTTCAGGTGGGGAGAACAAAAAAACTTAAAATTTAAAACCAAAAAACCTTTTTTAAAAAAAACAAATTAAAAAGCTTGGGGGCTTTTATGGTCAAAATGGGGCTTTAAAACGTTTCCCCAAGGGAAACATTCTCGGGTTTTTAAAACCCGGACCAAATCGGGGGTTTTTTTTCCAAACCCCTTTTCCCTTAAAATTCTAAAAGAAACTGAAAAGCCTGTTTTTGAACCCCCGGTTTGATATCTTTGGCCCAAAAAAGTTCTTTAAAAAATAGATAGTGGCCCACAAAGTTTTGTTTTCCCTAAAGAAATTCAAAAAGGGGAAAAACCCAAAGGGGAAAATCATTTGGGAAATCTCGCGCATTGAAAAAAGGGACAGGGAAAAAAAAATCTATCCCAAAGTCCTTTTGGTTTAAGAACACATATTTTTTTTTTTAAGTTTTGGGCCCTTTAGGATGGCTTGTTTTTCGCTCCCTCTTCCTTTTACACATGGAGGGTTTGGGTTTTAGTTTTTTTGAAAGGAAAAAGGGGAAGTTTTAAACAAACCAAAAACCAATTTGGGAAAAACCTTTTTTTTTTTTGATTCCTTTTTTAAATTTTTTTTTTGGAAAGGGGGAAATTTTTTTTGCCCTTTTCAGACAGTTATTTAAAACCGAAGGTTAAAAAATTTTTAACCCGTTGAAAAAAAAAAGGGGAAAATTTTTTTAAAGGTTTCCCCCCCCCCTTGGGCGAACCCCCTTCCCCTTAATGGCCCCGGTAAATTGGAAATTTTAAGGGGGTACCCCCCCCCCCCCGGGGAAAAAAACCCCCTGGGCCCCCCCCCCCGGGGAGCCCCAACAAGGAAAATAAAGACCCCCAAAGGCCCCAAAAAGGAAAAATAGGACCCAACAAACCCCTGCACCCCGGCAAAAGGGACTAAAAAATTTGGGCATCTTTACCATGGAACTCCCTATTTTCACCCTTTTCCCCCCTTGGGTGGAAAGTTAAACATACGGGGACATAAATCTGCGTACTTAAAAAGATTTTCAAGGAATGCAAGGCCAAAAAATATAGGTCCTTGATTTTATTATAGGGTTTTTTTCCTATGTGAAAAAAAGGCCAGAGAACCCGGTAAGTCATGAGAAAATTTTTTAAAATGGTTTTACGGCAATCCTGCGGGGAAAGATTAAAAAAGGCTTCGCCCAAAAGTCATTGGGTTTGTCCCCAGACACTATAGTTTGTAAAAAAAGATCGTGTTTGAACCCCAAACTTTTAAGAAAAATTTTTTTTTTTTTATCCCCGTGTCCCTTGCCCTTTAAAGCTAACTTCCGAAAATTCCTCTAAGGAAGGACCAAATCTTTTGAAGACCCTCTAAATCTATATGAGAAAAGCTCGATTTGGGTTTTCCCTTTGAGAGAAAAAAAATGGTTTATAGGGTTTTTCCTTTGACTGGCTCTGGGAAGGACGTTAAATTTTGGGCTATTTTCTGGAAAAAAAAATTGTGCCAAAACGTTTTTTTTCCCTGGTGTCGCGTTGTTTTCCCGTTTTAATGGATGACTTTTCTAAAGGATTTTTTGGAGTTTTGTAACCATCCCGCTCCTGATTTAGGTTACCCAACCGAATTCAACTGGAACTATTTGTGAAGAAAAAAGAAATTAGGGTTTCCCCCAACCCCTTCCTTGGAAACCCCCAAATTCCAAACAGTCCCTTTTTCGATGGGAAAGCCCCCCCTTGATGTTTCCCAAACCAAAAAAGAACACGAAAGGGTTTTCGGGGGCAACAAAACGGATTACCCAAACCTGAAAAAACCATTTGCCCCCTAACGAAACATCTACTGTTGGGAAAAAATCGATTCTTCCTAAAAAGTCAGTTAAAATTTTGTGGCTTATAACGTGAAAATCAAAGGGTTTGGGAAAAGCTTCTTTTGGTAAAAATTTTCAGGAAAATCCAGTGTCCCCTAAGAAAGGTTTTACCCCTTTTATGCCCTTTACTGTTAAATTCACTAAAAGGTGCGTTTATGTTTGATTTTATTTAAAAAATTTACCGAATTTTCACCTTTTTTCTAGGGCTTCGGGGGCCCTCTATGACCCCCCTCATTATGTGAAACATTTTCTTGTGAAAGGACGTGGGAAATTTTTTTTGGTTCGGGGGGTTTGGGTTTCCCCCAGATTTCTTAAGGGAAAAACAGGCTTATAACTGCTACCTCTTTAAAGGGTAGTTTTTATGAGCCACGCAAAAATATTTTAAACAATTTTGCCATTTTCCGCAGGCCCTTTTGAAAAAGTTTCGTTCTTTAATGAATATTCGTTAAATCGAGTTTTCAGAAGAAAAAGGGTTTTATCTCTTACCATAGGTCTCTTTTTGAAATTTGAAGTCGTGGTCAACCCCAGCACTAAACAATCCACGAATTTAAATAATTTTGAAAAAATGTTTTCCCAAAAATTGCATAAAATTTTGATTACGGAGTTTTTTTTAATGTTTCTAAAAATCAGACCGGGAATGGTGGTTTTTTTGGGAAAACCGGGAAATTAGCTTTCTTCGCAGGGGGTTTTAACTAGAAATAACATCAGGGGGGGTAGAGTTTGGGAAAAGACGTTTAATGCTGAAAACCTGACAGTAGTAAGCCCCAAACCAGAAACCCAAGAATCTGATGGCCATCACAGAGAGTTTGCAAATACTCTTTGAATCGATTAAAAAAAATGCCCCAATGGGCATCTTGTTTTGAGAAAGGTTTGGTTTTTTTTTGTGGCATCCTAAATTTTTAGGTTCTTGGGAAGGGTTAAATTTTAAAAAACCCCTTTATCGATTTTTTTGTTAGATAGTTCTATCTTTTTGGGTTCTAAATTCCCCCCCTTGATTGTTCTAACTCAATTTCCCCATTTTGAAGGGTTTCCTCTTTTTGCCCGAACTCTGTTTTTCTTACTATCCTTTCCCGTTTTCCCCTTTTATCCTCCCCCGGGTAGTCTTTCCTGGGTTTCCCTTTTTCCCCTTCTCGACTAGTCTTTCCTGTTCCCTTTTTTTCTTTTCGAGCTTTGTCTTTCCTGTTCCTTTTTTCCCCTTTTTCGAGCTAGTCTTTTCCCGTTTTCCCTTTTTTCCCTTCCTCTTTCTTTTTCAATTTGCCATTTTTAAACAGTTGTAATTATCAAAAGGGTTTGTCCCGTAAATTTCCCAAATTCCTTTCCAGCTTTTTTTAACCATATTAAAAAGGGGAAACCCTTTTTAAAAAAAAAATATTTAAAGACCCAAAATTCAACTGTCTTAATTAACACTAACAGGAACGTCTGTTGCCCAAAAAAGGGGCACAGCTGCACACTTTAAACTTCCCAAAACAGAAAAAGAAATAGATATTTTTCCCCGGAAAATAAAACTTGTTGGGCCCCCCAAAAGCCTTCAAATAAGCAAAAAAACACACGGTTCACACAGGAGGGGTTTTTCATCAAAGTTCCCCCGGGGCCAACAAATTGGTAAAATTCTAAACCCAACCTTTGAAACCCAAAAAACGGAAAAAATCAAAACCCGATACCAGTTTTGACTTAAACCCCCAACCCAACTCACCTTTTTTTTTCTTAAATGTTTTACTCACAACCTTTTAACCCTCAGGACGATGTTTGCTTCAAGATCAATCCCCCGGGAAGGTCGCCCCCTTGTCAGTGGAACGCCTTCCAACTGAACAAAAAAAAAATAATGGAAAAAAAAATAAAAGAAGAAATGACCCAGGAAAAAAAAAGAATAAAGATTTTTTAGGATTTTACTTAAAAAATTTTAAAAATAAAAAAAAAAAAATGGCCTTCAGTTTTTTTGAGTTGGGGGAAAGGGGTAGGGATGGCCCTGGATAGGTCCCTTTTGATTTTTATTGATTTAAGTTATCCCGGGCGGATGGTGATAATCCATGTTTTTTAAAATTTTTTTACCACTTGGATGGGAAAAACCCAAGTAGAATAGGTAAGGGCCGGGAGTAATAGAATAAAAAATTTAAAAAGTATTATTACCCTTGTCCCTTTCTCCTTTATCTGGCGTGTATTTGGAAGACCACGCCATGAACAGAGCTGGGTTTTAAAAAAAAAATAAAATGGACCCCCAGTCTTTATAAATATAACATTTAAGAATTGAAAAAAATGATAAATGCCAAAAACATTACTGGTAAACCCGCAAACAAAAATAAAAGAAACAAAAATTTTAAAATCCCGGTATATCAAACCCCACCCGATTAGGAGAAGAATGGAGGTGAAGTGACTCTCCAAACTTTAAACCCAACCAGGTTTTAAAGGGCAATATTACCCGGAAGAAAACTAACAAAAACGGACAACCCCGGAACTAGTTTCGCCCCCGCCCCCCATGGGGGGGAGGGGGGGTTTCACGCGACCCTAACTAATGGTTTTCCCGGTTTTCCCCAACCCAAACCCTTTAAACCCCCCTTAAAAACCCCCACTTTTCCCTCACATTTGGGGAAAAGCCAGATTTGGTACATGGAAAAGGGCATTCTGCTTGAAGGTGGGGTAAAGGGGGCAGAGAGTTTTTTTCCTGGGGCTGGGATGAAGGACATTTTTTTTGCCGTTTTGAAGGGCATTATGAGAGGTAATGGGGCCCTCCAATTTTGTTTCAAAAAATTTTGGGGGCAACGATGGTTTTTGGGAGACTTTGGAGTAAGACCTGAAAAAGCAGGTATAGGTAAAAAATAGAAATAATTAGGGTAAGGTGGGAACCCTGTCATATGTTGGGATTTTTTCCCAAGGGGAGGAAATTGAAAAGAATGGTTTTTCCAGGGCAATTGGGGTTTTAATTGCTGGCTGGGGCAAAAACTGTAAGGAAAATGCGATAACATTTTGTTCACCCAAATGGGATCCTTTTTTCTATGGCAGAAATGGCATGTATGCCAGGGATGGGGTTCACTTATCTAGGTCTCGGGTGGTAGCACTGGCAATTGCAGTGGAGGGAGCTGTTAGGACTTTAAACTAGGAATAGTAAGTGGTATGGGTTTTGGCCGGAAAACAGTGAAGTCCCAGTGTAATAATATTACGAGTTCTAGGGGAACTAGTAATAAGCAGAACGAGGTAGATATTGAAAACCAGTGACTTTGGGAGATAAGGACAGTAATAGGTTTAGTAAAAAAACAGAAATGAGCAGGAAGGGTAAAGAGAAAGGAGAGTCTTTCAATGTTTATTATGCTAATTGCCGTAGTGCTAGGAATAAGATGGACGAGTTGAGATTAGTTGCTAGTGCAGGTAAGATTGATGTATTTGCCTTAACTGAGACGTGGTTTAATTCAAAAAGTCGGGACATGCCTGCGGAATGTCATATTCAGGGTTTTAAATTGTTCCAAGTAGATAGAAGTATCGGGAAGGGGGGAGGGGTGGCATTGTATGTCCGAGATCGCTTGAACTGTTGCATAAAAACGGGTATTAAGTCTGAAGTAACAAATACAGAGTCTATTTGCATAGAATTTTCAGAGGTGCATGAAAAACTGATTTTAGGAGTGATATACCATCCCCCAAACTTAGATAGGGACCAAGGGATACTAGTATGGGAGGAAATTGTTAGGGCCACAAGGCACGATAATGTAGTAATTCTAGGAGACTTGAACTTTAGTCATATTGATTGGAATTTCTTCACTGGGAATTTAGAATCATACGACTTCTTAGAAGTAGTTCAGGATTGTTTTTTGAAGCAGTTTGTGACAGAACCTACAAGGGGAAATAACCTGCTTGACTTAGTTATGGCAAACAATGAATCCCTTGTTAATAATTTAGAAGATTCAGATTAACTGGGTGCTAGCAACCACAAATCAATTACATTTAGCATAGAATGGAAGTACGATAGTAGCGATAACTCAGTAACAGTCCCAGATTTTCGCTTAGCAGATTACGATGGGCTTAGAGAACACTTATCATCTGTTGACTGGGGTAACGAAGAGAGCTATCAATATGACAGTTTTCTGAACACTATACATGCTGCTCAAAGAATGTTTATCCCATATAAAGAAATTAGATAAATTAGAAATGACCCAAAATGGATGAATTATAGCTGAATTTTAAAGGGGAAAGAAAAAAATTTTGTAGCGTATCAAAAGAGGTGAGGATCACTTATGAACCATATATTGACTTTAAGAGGGGCTTAAAAAAGGGGGATAAGAAAAGTAAAAGGACTAAAAAATTAAAGTTGCTAGGGTTTCAAAAAAAACCCCAAAAAGTTTTTTCCAGGTCTATGAAACAAAATTAGAGATAAGAAGGCCCCCTTAAAAAAACTATGGGCCCCTTATGAAAGAAAATGAAATGTCTCGATTTTAAATAATTATTTTCTCCCCTTTTTTTACCAGGAAGACCCCAAAAAAATATTCCAGTAATTAATTTTTATAGTGGGTAGAAGAAAAAATTTTATGTAACACACAGTCCTATAAAAATGGTTGTGAAGCAGATAGACAGATAAGCAAAAAAAGTCGCCGGCCTGAAGGTTTTTTTTAAGGGTTCTTAAAGGATGCCCAAAAAGGAACTCTTGAACCTTAACTAAAAAAAAAAATTTTTAAAAAAAAAAAAAAATTTAAAAAAAAAAAAAAAAAAAAAAAAACAAAAACCCCAAAAAAACCCCAATTTTAGGGAATTAAAAGAGCTTATCTAATTTTAAAAACCCCTCTCGAAAGCATAGCTTTATTTTAAAATTTAGGAAAAACAAAAGGCCTTTAAAAAAATTTTTAAAATTTTTTCATAAAGCTTTTGAGGTTTTGGGCCCGATAAAGAATTTGATTTATTTACTTAGATTTTAGTAAGGGCTTTTTGTTTGGGTTTCCCGCCCCATAGACTTTTAAAAGAAGTGGCAGTCATGGCTTTGGGGAAAGTGCTCTCGTGGATCGAGTCAGGGCTCATAGGGAAGAGGAGGTCCAAAAAGGGGTTTAAATCGATGGGTCTGTACCAGTTGTTTCCCACAGGGTCTTTTGGGGGCCCATTGTTTTTTATAATATATATCAATGATTTTGATGGGGGAATTACTAGTGATTGAGAAAATTCCCCGATGACCGAGATAGGTAGGTGATTGTTCAACGTGATGTTATGGAATTCAGGAGGATTTGGGACACCTCTATTTTTGGGTCAGAAAAGTGGCAGATGCGTTAAAATGTCGATAAAGCAAGGTTCTGAAGATTGGGGTGCCCATACCCTAGTACTTATAAGTTAAATAAGTAGAAATTACCCTACAGATTGTGAAAAGGATTGGGGGAGTATGAGGGAATCAGTCCCCCAGCCTGGAGTCGATTTTGTTTATCCATCAATCTTGTAAAGTACGTAGGGCCGTAGACTGGCTTATAACTTTGAGGTGACTTGAAGCGGGGGGGGGATCATAGTGGACCATCCCCTAGTCGAAGTAGGGCTTTTTTCCCAAAAGGTTGAACAAAAATTTAAGAAACTTTGTAAGAAAATCCCATGTGCTGAGTGTCTGACAGTTGTGAGAATGGGGTTTAAAAACCGCAAGTTTAAGATTTAGACCTTATGCGGATATGGGAACTTTATTTAGGAAACTTTCGCCACAAGGGCTTTATCAGTCCACAAAGGGAAGGCGTAAGGAAGGGGAGTATGAGGTAACAGTCCCTCACCTGGAGTCGATGTGTTAGTCCATCAAACTTTGAATGTACAGCTGGGCCGTAGACGTGGTTATATACTGAGTGAGGTGACTTGAAGAGGCGGAGGCGGGATCATAGTGGTCCCTCCATATCGAAGTAGGCTTTTTCCAAAGGTTGAACAAGATTTAAGAATTCTTTTTAAAAGATCCAGATGCTGCGTGTCTGACGTTGGATGAAAGGTTTGAAAAACGACAAGTTGAAGTTGGACACTTTTCAGCTATGGGAATCTTTATTTAGGAAACGTTTTGCCACACATGGCTTTATCGTCCCCTACAAAGAGGAAGGCGTAGGAGAGGAGGAGTATGAGGTAATCAGTCCCTCAGCCCGGGTCGTGTGTTCAGTCCCTCAATCTTGTAGAAGTACGCTAGGGCCGTAGACGGGCTTATATACTGTATGAGGTGACTTGAAGCAGGGGGAGGGGGGATCATAGTGGTACCATCCATAGCGAAGTAGGTCTTTGTCCAAAAAGGTTTAAAAGCATTGAAAATTCTTTGTAGAAAATCCATGATTGCAGTGTCTACAGTTGTGATGAATGGACGATAAGCCCGTGGGCGAAAAAGTTTTCCGAATAAAAATTCCCAATCTGCATAAGTGTCTCAATCTTCAATTTTCGGTTTTTTTAAACCATTTTCACAACTGTAACACTGCAGATCATGGGGTCTTTTACAAAGAATTCTTCAATGCTTGTTCAACCTTTTGGGCAAAGACCTATTCGAATATGGTGGTACCACTATGATCCCCCCTCCGCCTGCTTTAAGTCACCTCACTAATATAAAGCCCCGTCTACGGGGCCCCATCTTAATTCTACAAGTTGTGGGCTGAACAATCGACTCCGGTTTAGGGATGAAACCTCTACTCCTCCCCTCTCACGCCTTCCCCTTTGTGTGGATGAGAAGCCCCTGGTGGCGAACGTTTCCCGAATAAAAAATTCCCATATGCTGCTAAAGGGCTAATCTTCAAATTTCGGTTTTTTAAAACCCTTCTCACAACTGTCAGACACGCAGCACATGGGCCCCGACTTTAATCCTTCTTCAACCCACGGGCCCAAAGGAAAAACCCGACATCATTTGGCAAACCGAGCCACCTCTTTTTCAACATTACTCTCACCCGGCCCTATTTTAAAGGGTCTGATCACATCCCATACTTACACATTCCTCCAACCCTTCCCCTTCCAAACCACACCTTATTCTCCCCAAGAACGCTGCTGGGGTGCTTTTAAACAAAACATAGAAAATATTAACCTCATAGTACAAACAAAAAGATAAGCGACCGTGCGGAGCTTAAAATATGTCGGGGGAGAGGGCAGAGTATAGTAGTATAAGTATTAGTAGTAGTGAGAATGTAACCCCGATGGTCATGTCCCTTCAGATCCAAACTTCTTTTTTGTTTAAAACTTGGGAAAGGTGTTTTCTGACCAGAAGCCCGTGTTTGCAGTGTTGCAAAATGAAATCAAAATGGTATACAATACCCACAGGTTGTTAGGGAAGAACATTGCAACAGTTGGGGCAACTTTTTTCCCAAACGTTTCGCCTACACCCGTAGGCTTTTTTC
>NC_069409.1:16337613-16390309 GCF_026875155.1 Cherax quadricarinatus
GATTTTTTCTTATAAAAGATAGAAAATCTTTTCCCGATCATAATGACACCAAAAGTATGAAATTTGATGGAAAACTTACGGAAGTATGCTCTCGCGAAGTTAGTGGTCTTGACGATGTTTACACATCGGCGATTTTGCCCACTTTGAGCCCTATTTTCGGCCAATTTCAGTGTACTTGTCGACAAAAATCATAACTATTTCGCTAGAACTCCATTTTTTCTGTCGAATGAGTACAAGAAACCACCCATTTACCGATTTCAAGTATCCAATACAGTGGTCAGAATTTAGCAATTTTGCCAATTTCACACAAATTTCAAACGATGCCAATTTCCGAATAGGGTCCAGAATAAACAAAGACATTCCTGGCACTAAAATAACATTTCCTCTGTTCATTAGTCATGTCCCCATGCCCCTTTTACATTCTTTTGCTTTCCACTGTGAATTTTTATTCTCACAAAAAATAGAAGATTTACTGTTATGCAGACTACTGCATTGGTGTAGAAATGGTATAAATAATATCAGCACACTTGTGAAAGAATATTAGACTCGCCACTTGATGTGTATTGGATGCATAACATGATTTGTTTACTTTTGAACTTTGGTAAAAATCGAACATTTCTGCTACTTTGAGCTCAATTTCAAGGTACTTTTCTTTGTAAAACCAGTCAAAATCATCTCTATTTCTGTAATATATCTTTCATTATCTATTTTGCTAGAACTCCATTTTTTTCTGTCAAATGAGTACAAGAAACCACCCACTTACCGATTTCAACTATCAAATAAAGTGGTCAGAAATTTGCAATTTTGCCAATTTTACACAAATTTCAGAAGATGCCAGTTTCCAAATAGGGTCCAGAATAAATAAGACAGACATTCCTGGCACTAAAATAACATTTTCTCTGTTCATTAGTCACGTACCCAGGTCCATCTTACATCTCTTTTGCTTTCCACTTTGAATTTTTATTCTCACAAAAAAATAGAAGATTTACTGTTATGCAGACTACTGCATTAGTGTAGAAATGGTATAAATAATACCACTGCACTTGTAAAAGAGTATTAGACTCGCCAGTTGACGTGTATTGGACGCTTGTCATGATTTTGTTTACTTTTGAACTTTGGCAAAAATCTAACATTTCTGCTACTTCGAGCTCAATTTCAAGGTACTTTTCATTATGAAACCTATCGAAATCATCTCGATTTTTGTAATATGTCTTCCATTCTATAAAATGAGACCAGGAAAACTAAAATACAACCATAAATACCATATGAAAATACACTGCAAAGTTGCTGTTTTAAACCAAAAACATGATCCGAGTTTTTTTCTCATGCACTGTGTGCTGCATGATTTTTATTTATACTGTACACTGACCACACAGACCCATTCTTTCATATGTAGGCCTACCAGCTTTCTCTTGCTAGATTTGAGGGCGCTAGAATTTAGGCGTTCTAGTACGTCAATAAACCTGGTGCATAAGCCGTACTAGTAAGTCGGAAACCCTGAAAGGGTTAACAAGAAACAATTACCGAGAAACAATTAACCCCAGAGGGTTAGCCACCCAGGATAACCCAAGAAAGCCAGTGAGTCATGGTGGACTGGGGTCCTTAATCTTGTCCCCTAGGATGCGACCCACACCAGTTGACTAACACTCGGGTGAACAGGAAAAAATGCCTGGAACTAGTGCTCATATTGGTGAATTTAAGGCCAGCAAAGGTTGGTTTGAGAGATCTAAGAATCGTAGTGGCATACACAGCGTGATGAGGCATGGCGAAGCTGAAAAATTCCAACCCCAACAAGTGTTCAGTTGTGACGAAACAGGCCTGTTCTGGAAGAAAATGCCAAACAGGACCTACATTACTCGGGAGGAAAAGGCACTTCCAGGACAAACCATGAAAGGGAAAAGGCTAACTTTCTTTTTTTTTGTCATGCAGTGGAGATTGCAAGTAAAGTTTTTACTCCTGTATCACCTTGAAATCCGTGTTAAAGAAAGCCCTCACCTCATCAATTTCTTTTTTGTAAAGGTGATTTCTTTTTTAACATTTATTTATAAAGTTTTTTGTGATGCCCTCAGTTTCTTTGTAAGGAAATGTAATTTCATGAAAAAAAAAATTTTTTTTAATACTTTTTGGCTGTCTGGAAGGGATTAATGGTTTTCCTTTATTTCTTATGGGGAAAATTATTTGGCTGACGAAATTTCGTCTAACAATGAGCTCTCGGGAAAGTTTAAATATCGTTACCCCGAGGGTCCCTGATATATTTTCATTTATAATAATGTATATGTATATACATGGGGGGAACCTTACTTTCGAGTTTTTTTTTTTTCCGGTCCATGACCTTCCCCCCGAAACCGGATTTGCCGTTTGCGGAGTCTTTTTTTCCTCTTTTTAAATTAATTGAAATGAAATTTAATCCCTTCCCGTGGAATTCTGTACTTCAGTAATTTCGCTATCAACTCTGTGGCTTTTTTTATCCATCTCAATTCATCTATAACAAAAAAAACAATATAAATAACATAGAAATCTGATTTTTCTCTAAAATGAAAAAAATACTTCATTCTGTAGTGGTTGGGCGGTGTCGCGGGGGATAAGTTTTCGGGAGACCGGGAAAAAATACTTCATGAATAATTTCGCTATCATCTTGAGGCTTATTTTTTCTATCACAGTTATCTAATATGCAAAAAATATAAATAACGAAGAAGTTGTTTTAAACTCTAAATGAATAAAATATGTATTCATGTAGTGGTATGGGGGGTTTGCCGGGGGCCAAAGGAGTTTGTCTGGAACAGGACAACTTACAGCAGGGCCCCGTTTTAACGGTTTTTTTCATTTTAAAAACGGCGTTCCGCTATTAGGGTCATTTAAAATTATCCCAAAACTCCTAAAACGGCTCCCCCCACCCTGACTTTTAATCGGTCACCGCGCCCCCCCCTTTTTGTTTACATTCTTCGTGAGCTCAGTAAGCACAAAGTCTCCCATTTTGCTGGAAACCCCAAAAAATTTTCAATGTTTTTTAATTATTTTATATATACTCGTAATTATATTATTATACCTGTACTTAAATAAACTTACATACGTCTGGCATGAGGTACACATTAAAAATCATAAGAGTTCTTATGTCTCGGGTCTTTTTAGTAATGATAATAATCCGGTCTCTTTAATTTCGTTATTACGTTAAAAACACATTTTCCACACAAACCACTATGATTTTTTTTTAAAAATTTATATAAAAAAAACACGAACATAATAAAAAAAATTAAAATACACCCCACAATAGAAAAATAAACATAAATACGGATGGGGTAGCAACGACTTGCCAAGTGACCCATATTAGAAATAATAATAAAAATAATAATAATAATCACCGGTTCTTTAAAATGTTGTATATTACGTTAATATACACATTTTTCATTAACCCATCCATGATATTTTTTTCAAAATTATATAATAAACCCAATACATAACAAAAAAATGATAAATACCCCCTACAATAAAAAAAATTTAAACATAAATATGAGTTTGTGGTAGCAAAACTTGTAAAATGATGCCAAGAATAACATTTTTCCCTAATCTAACAAAGAGAAATGTGTTACTGGGGGTAATTTTAAAAAATTTTTTTTTTTCGTATTATGTAAGTAAGTTTATTAGGTAATACAAATACATTTTTAAAAAATTTATCATACATAAAACATATTGAAAGAAACCTAGGATGCCCAAAAAAGTCAGTGATTATTTCCATTGCCTTATCAACATCATTTCTCTAAAAATGATGTTACATGAGAATGGGAGTGTTTTTTCTTTATTTATTCTACCGTTCAATGTAGAGAAAAACCTGTACACAATGTAACTTGTACAAAAACCCGACGTGAACTTTGTTAACAAAACTTACCTTCGCCGGGTTTGTTTACATAATCTGCCCCTGTACCTCTCATGCCTCATTCTTTTCTCCTCTCTTTTATTCGTTTTATCCCATTTACTTACTCCGACCCCCCATTAAGACTCAAAATTTTAAAGGTAAGAATGAGTGAACTTATATACTTTTTTACGCTCGGGGAGCTTTAAATGTAATGAATATTATGTGTAGGGGGGTTGGCCTGGTTGGTAGCCTGGTAAAATACCAACATACCACACTTGATTTTTTAACAAAAATACTTCACTCACCCTATTTTTTAAAGGTAATACCTCTAAAAAGGGGGGCTCTTGGGTGGTAAAGGGGCTTTTGGTTGAGGAATTAGCCTATGGGTCTTTTTCCTCAGCCCAAACCAAATTTACCCCCCAACCCCCCCCTCCCCCTTCCCATCCCCCCCCACCCCCCTTTTCCCCTTTCCTTCCTCCTCCCCACCCTCCCTTTTGCCCTTCCTCTTTTTGCCTTTTTGGGATTCCCCCCACAGGCACGCTATTTCCCCAAGGTAGGGAAAGGACAGGGGGGTCGACCCCTTTTCCTTTTGGGTTTTTTTTTGGCGGTGGCGTATTTTCCCGGGGGAATCTGGATTGCCTAGGGATCCCCCGTCCCTCTCGGTATCCCGGAGTAGCTTTTGGGTGTCTTTGGGGCGACGGGGTACCCGGGAACCCACCTTTCGGATTCCGGGGGTGGTGGTGAAGGGGGTATGCTTTGGGGCGGATATCCCCCGCCCTCTTTCTTTTGTCCCCCAGGTAGCTCGGCAGATGTAGGTTGCCCCCCAGTTTGCGGTTTCCCCTGGCATAAAGGGGTGGGGTATGGACGGGTTCCATCTGCATTCGTACTAGGGGTGTGAGCCCTTTTGGGCGCGGGGGGAATTTCGGGCCCCTTTTTTCCCCCTGGAACTATCCCTCCCCGGTCCCCCCTTTTTTTTTTTTTCTTTTTTTTTTTTTTATTTTCTTTTTTCTTTTTTTTTTTTCTTAAAAACAAAAAAAAAAGAAGTAACCCTAACCAGGGGCAGCCCTAGTCCATAAACCCGGTACCCCCGGGCCCCTTCTTGATACCGCCCCCCGTTCTGACCCCCCTCGTTTTTGGACCACCTTCAGACATTCCTCATGCCCTGTACCAATTCCGGTGCGTTTCCTCCCCTGTTCAGGTACTGAGGCCTGACTACTCCTTCGATTTACAAAACCTTCGCTCCCTCTGACAGCTTCCGGCCTCCCCTCTAGGGTGCGGAATTTTCAAATCGCCCGCCCCTTTTCCCACGTGGGGACCAACTCTGGTCCCACCCTAAACGTCAAGAACAATTCCCTGTGATGAACTTCTCCACCTTCACCTTCTCGTTTTCTCAAAAAGATCGACACGTCCTTCATACCTTTTCCATGCTCAGTTTCGACGAACAGGGGACTAAATTTTCACTTTACACCAACTTCCTCTACTGCCTATCTTTCGACCATAGTTTTGGGCAAGGCACCCTACCCAGTTGGTAAAGATATTTCTTTTCATGCTCTTAAGACGTACCCCAAACATTACCGAAAAAGAAGCCCCCGGGCTCGGAGCTCCTCGTCTTCCCATATAGATACTGTTCCTGCCCCCCTTGAAAAACATCATTCCCCCAATTTCTTGTAGGGTACCGTTTTTTCTGCCCCCTAAAAAATTTTAAAACAAAATTTCCAACATGTGGCACCGACTTTTCTAGAACGCTGGAACTCCAAGATCCCCCCATCCTAAAGGGTAAACATTACTTTCTTCCTCCCGGGGCGGAGACAAACCCCTACAATGTGGCTCGTTTAATTTTTGACAGCCGAGAACTCCCATCCTCAGTTTATATAGCGGGCATCGGTTACAATTTTCGAAAGGTAACCTAAAACCAAAACTGAGAAATTGGGGCGATTTGCCACCGCAAAAATATTGCAGATCTTCGCCAATGCCCAGTCTGGGTCCCCGATGACCATTCAAATACGTCTTCCCAATTCGATCTCCCTCTTCCCTTTAAAACTGTCATGGGTCCCCCCTTCGACTCTCCCCGTTGTCAGCATTTAAAACGGGGGGGAAACCCGTTCCCCTAAAAGGACAGAAGGCTCCCTTATGCCAGGGGAGTTTCTCATCCCCCGCCCCCAAAGGAACCCCCACTGTTTCATTCCCGGGTTTTCAAAACGCCCCCATTTTGGGTTTCCCCATCTTCTCACCCACCTCGTGGTTACCTCCCCCATAATCACTCCTGTATCTAACCCTTTTTTGCTGTCCCGGTCAGACTCCCCTTCAAGCCTCAGTCTAATCTCCTTCTTCAGTTCTCTCTTACAACCCTCAGATCGACGAGCCCCTCGAAAAGACCCTCTTCCCAATCGCCCCTTTACTTCTCAAAAAGTCAAAAAAAGGTCCCTTTTTCACCCCCTACCCCTCTTTTCCACCCCCATTTAAAAACCCTCCCCGTTCTGTCCCCCGTTTTTTCCCCTCTCACTGGCTCAGTTACAATGCAGGGTTTTAAACCCCCCTCCCCCCGTAATGTACCTTCCTCCCCCCGTTCCCTCCAAGTTTCTTCCTTTTTTCTTCCACCTCCCCGGTTTCCCGTTCTTTTGTCCCCCCGCCACGCTTCTTTTCCCGTTCCCTCCCCCCTTTCCCCCCCCCCCCCTTGGTCGCCAATACAGTTTCCCAAACTTTTTCATCCTCCCCCTACCATTCCCAATATTGTCTCCCAAAACGACATCTCTGAATTCTGAAACCTTGAAGCAATTCTGAAAATTCAGAGACCAAAACCATCAATGGACCTGATCCCCCTTCCCTCTTTCCCTCCCTTTTGCTCCATCCGCGACTCCTTTTTTCACAGCGCACCGTTCCTTCGTGCTTAAATTTTCCACTGCCTCCCCATGTGGCTTTTCTAACCCCCCCTAGTCCCCTGGGAACCCCTTTCCTGCGGGTTTTAAGTATCTTTATCATTGCCATTTATGGGTTTTTTACAGTGGAAATACTGGCCTCGGGGTAATCGGGTGAGCTCAGGTTACTCTCCCAGTTTGCCCCCGTTGGTGTTTCTTTCAGGAACCAAAATTCACTTGCTGTTATTTCTCACAACTCAGGCTATAATTTTTTTGTATTCTTCAGATCCTTTTCCCGTGGGGGCCTTTTAAAGAAAGTGCCTTCTTCTCCGCACTGATATTTTGACCATCAGTATTGTATACTTCGCTGCATTACACAGCGCCCGTATCCCCTTCTGGGGGTTACGCTCTGTTTTTTATATTCTTCCCCCTCGGGGATTATCTTTCCGGATTTTGCCTTCCTTGTTTCGTCATTACCGCCACCAATTCCCGTTACTTGGGGATTTAATGCCCAATTTCCTCTGGGGAGGGGCTCATGTGATTCCCCGGGGGAAATTTATTAGAGGCTTTTCTTGCCACCCACCCCCCCATGTTTTTTAAAAGGTACTCACACCCATTTTTATCCCGGGGCTATACTCCTCTTGCATCGATCTCTCATTTGCTCTTCCCCCGCCGCATTTTGAAATTTACTTGGTCTGTTCTCCCGGACTTACATGACAGGATCATTTCCAATCATTCTTACTTCCCCCCCAATTCGCCACCTCTTCGCACCCCAAAAGCTGGCAATTTAATCGGGCAAATTGGAACCTTTACTCACACCGACTGTTTTTTTAAAAAGGTTTCCCTTCTTGCCTCCCTCGATGAGCTTTTACACCTCTTCTCATCCTCCGTTTTCACCGCAGCTTCCATTCTATACCCCCAAACTTCGAGCAGGGATTCTCAGAAATGCGTGCCTTGGTGGTCTCCGTTGTCCGTGCAGTACGTTTGAAACGCCTGCAGGGGCAGGACGGTACAATAGAACCCCAGAGCGACCCTTGATTTTTAAACAGAAGCGTGCATCGCTCGCCGTTTAACCGGAGTAAACGCACTTGCTGGCGAGATTATGTCTCCACCATCACCTCTGTTCCTCATGATGCAGTTGGAAAAAATACGAAAACTGAGTGGAAAAAAATTCTCCTGACCCGGGGCCCGTTCTCGGGTTGCCGGTGTTGATAAGCAAACCCACAGATTTGCCAATAAAATTGGGAAAATTTGGTCCATTCTCAGGCTCCATCTATGCCCCCCCAATTTCTTTTTCCCCAAAGTCTGCCCAAAATTGCCCCTTTTGGGCTTTTCTTTCTCAGAGAAAAAACAGTATAAAAGTGCCCTTTTTTCACTTCAAGAAATGGAGGGGAAACCCCTCTCAGCTTGTCGATCTCGGGGCTGGGGCCCCCCGACATTATATTTTTATGCTACAACATTTACATCATCAGCCCTTGCAGTCCTATTTCCCTTTACAATCTTATTTGGTCACAAGGAGTTCTTCACAGCTGTGGAAATCCCCCATTGTTCCCCTTTCCGCAAACCAGGCACTCGGGACATGAAACCCCCACATCTTTTCCCCTTGCTCTACCGTGCAGTTTTCAAAATAAGGGAAGTCTATAAAAAGCGTTTAGTGTGGTATTTAGAGACACAAACAGTCTCTCCCCTCGTCAAATGGCTTTGTAAGGGACGTTCTCCCTGACCCCTTACGCGCTTGGATACGTTGTTCCCTAATGCCTTTGCAATAACCCCTCAGTTATTCCATATTTTTTTATCTTTGGAAAGGGATATGACACAACTTGGGGGTATATATTTTGCCCAACCCCCTCCCCTTTGGGCCCCGAGGCAATCTACCATCCTTCCTTAAGAACTTTTTAAGCAGGCATTTCCCCTGTTTTGGGTTAATAATGTGCTCTCCCCCACTTTATCCAAGCTGAAGGGTCCCCCCGGGTGGGTTTGAGCACAAACATTTTTCCCGCTATTAATATTTGGCCCTATTCCATCAAATATTTGGTCATCACTCTATGTTGATGACTTGCTATTGCCGTGAGGGCTGACTGTCACCCCTTTCATTTCTCTCCGCAGCAGTCGACCCGTGTTTCCAAATTGGCCACCCACATGGTTTTTAATTTTTTCCAGCACTAAAACCCCCCCAAATCACTTTTTTACTTGCGCTCGTATCTCGATCACCCTTTTACCTCTAGGGTCACGTATCCCCGAACGGAACGTCAAGTTTTTTGGGCCCCTTTTGACGAGGTTACCTGGAAACCTCACTTTCCCCCTTGAAAGGCAACTTTTACAGCCGGCTGAACTTCTTAAAAAACCCTTGCTCATCTTTCGTGGGAGCTATCGTCGAACCCTCCTTCACCTCATTCCCCCTTTTTTTATCGAAAAATTGGGTTATGGTGACCAGATTATTCAGCGGCATCTCCGAAAATCTCTCTACCCTTAACCCATTCATCACCAAGGGTTACGTTTATGCCTTGGTGCTTTTCGTCTTCCCCCCGCGAAAGCCCTTGCAAAGGGGAACGTTCCATCCTTTTTCCCCCTCCCGTGATGCCCTTTGCCTCGCTACTATGTACGCTCTCTATCTCCGCAATCCTTCCATTTTTTAGAAGGGGCACTGATATTGAGCATTCTTTATTTTTCGCCGCCCCTCTTACTCCCTCCCTTTTTCTCTTTTGCCTTTATTCGCCTTTCTTTCTTTCAACACCACCTTTCTATGTCTGAAACACCAAATTTTCCCTACCCCCCTGGGAAATTCCACTGTTCGAGTCTGTTCCCCTTTTTCCCTCCCTTGCTCGAAAACCAACTGCTCGGTCGCTTCCCCCGCTCTCTTTTTCTTGAAACCCCTTTCACTCTCATCTCATGCCATTTCGTGTCACAGATGGCCTAAGTCTTTGACGGGTGGATTCGCAAACGTTTTCCGACAGCGTCGTACAAAGGGGATTTACTATCTTACTATATTTTTTACTGCTGAATTATTGCCACCTTACCACTTATCCCTATTGCATCTTCCTGTGTCAATTTTTGGTTGTCTCAGACCCTTATCTTTAAGGCTATAAAAAATTTGATACACCTCACCCCTTAGGTCCTCCGTATCCAACTTTGGCTACGCCGCATCTTTACTAAGCATAAAGATATTGTTTTTTGTTGGGTCCCTGGTCATGTTGACGTACAGGGCAATGAACAGGCAGACACTGCTGCGCGGTCAGCAGTACATGACCTACCAGTTTCTTATAGAGGTATTCCATGTACGGACTATTTTGCTGTAATATCTTCCCACCTTCACACCCGTTGGCAACACACGTTGGTCTACTATGCTCGGCAACAAACTTCAGTCTATTAAACCGAGTATATGGTTACTGGCCCGTCTCTTATCACCAGTGTCGAGGTTGGGAGACTACTCTCTCCCGTCTTCGCATTGGCCATACTCGTCTTACTCATGGATATCTCATGGAGAGGCCGTCTTGCTCCTCTCTGTGAGAATTGCAAGCTCCATTATCAGTCAGCCACATTCTGTTGGACTCGCCCACTTTATCAACGAGCACGCAGAATTTTACCTCTGTCGTCGTTCTCGCCCGCTGCTCTCTCTTTACCTTCCCCTTCTCGCTGATGGACCCACCTTTCATCCGGACTCTCTCATTGACTTTTTGACAACGACTGACTTACTCCACAAATTTTGATACTTTCAGCCCTTTCTACTTGTATCTCTTGCTACCCTCTACCCCCGTACTATCCCCTGCCCCGCTGTTTTCTGTAACCTGCTGATCATCCCCCCTCCCTTCTGCCATCCAATTCCCTTGCTTCCTTCCCTACCCTGCAGCGCTGTATAGCCCTTGTGGCTTAGCGCTTCTTTTTGATTATAATAATAATTTAAGGTAAGTAATGAGTGAACTGTATATACATTTTATCGCTCTGGGATGCTTAAATATCATAGAATTGTATGTGTGGGTGGGGTGGCCTGGTATGGTAGCCTGGCTGACTACCATACATACCACACTTGATTTCTTACAATAAATACTACTTGTCTCACCCTACATTAAAACTATAAATATTTTAAGGTAAGTACAGTGGACACCCAGTTAACGATATTTTTTCACTCCAGAAGTATGTTCAGGTGCCAGTACTGACCGAATTTGTTCCCATAAGGAATATTGTGAAGTAGATTAGTCCATTTCAGACCCCCAAACATACACGTACAAACGCACTTACATAAATACACTTACGTAATTGGTCGCATTCGGAGGTGATCGTTATGCGGGGGTCCACTGTAATGAGTGCACTATGTGTGTATTGTACTTTATTGTTTTTTGATGCCTGGTTCTATTGCTAACTTAATATATGTTAGTATAAACTTGTTATCTAGTGTTTGTATGCATTTGTAAGTGGAAAAAAAGGGTGTTCCACTTTACGGCGGTAGCCTGGAACCTAACTAGCCGTATAAGTGGGGCCCTACTGTACTCCTTGAATATTTCGTTATCATCACCTCTATGGCTTATTTATCTATCACAGTTTGTCTAATATGAAATAAACAATATAAATCACATAGAAACCTGATATATACTGTAGAATGAATAAAATATGTCGTTATGTAACAGGTGGAGGCGGCCACAACCGCTCCCTCTTTGTTGTGGTAAACACTGCCATCTAGTGAAGGCCTTTTGAAGCCGCCTGTTATTATGTATAATTATTATATGTAGTACATTATTATTATATATGTATTATTATTATATATATTATTATTATTGTATTATTATACTATTATACATTATTATTATTATTATTATTATTATTATTATTTTTATTATATAAATAATTTGTAATTTTTATTCACACAAAAAATATAAGATTTACTGTTATTTCTTATTGCAATAATCATATAAATAATGTCAACCCATTCATGACTGCATATTGGAATGGACAGTGACGTAATTTCTTTACTCTTAAACATAGCCAAGCAATAGACCATTTCTCCTACGTTGAGCTCAGTTTCAAGGTGCTTTTCATTGTGAAAGCAATCAATGTCATATCTATTTCTGTAATATATCTTCCATTCTATCAAATGAGACCAAAGAAATGAGAATACAACCATAAAAACCATACGAATATACCGTTAAGGGATGGCTAATTGCTGAGAAGTGAACTCCATTATTTATGCTTAGATTTCTTTCATTTTTGGTGTACATTAAGAAGCATCATTCCATCATACATTGCCTAAATTTCAATAAGATAGTCCAACAAACAAATGAGATACAATTCCCGAGAGCAAGAGCAAGAGCCCCTCACCAGTGTCAAGGAATCTGTCTTGAGGTCTGCTCGCTTATGGAAATTTTGCTCGCGTATGGAAACAAAAAATCGACCCATTGACTGCTCATATTTGGAAGAACGTGGACACGCTTGCAAGTAGAGGTTCCACTGTATATACATTCATATCAACCTTCTCTCGTCTTCTCTTGCCTTCAACATCATTCATTCACTAGTTATCTTGCCAGAAGGGTACAAATATCACAGTTCAAATTCAAACGACTCTAAATTGCCACATCCCCACATCTCTGAGGGCAAGCACTGTACTTCTCACCTCCAGGATTCAAGTCTGGCTGACCAGTTTTACTGAATCTGGTCATTAATGTTACAGTACATTATTCCAGTAGCATGTCAATCATGAAAACCCATTTGTTTACCACTCCTGTAAAACATCTTGCACAAACTAAGGTCAGTGGGGGCCCACTTTAGTTTTGTTTCCCCCTTACGGATTCCAAAATGGGGGACATTTAAAAATTTTTGCCCAAAAATTTGCTATATGGCCCCCCTTACTGACTTTCAAAAAGGGTCACCTTTCCCCCAACGGGTTTATGTTTACATTCTCCTTGGCTCTGTGAGCACTCTCTCTCTCCTTTAAAGTCTGGAAACTTCCCAAAAATTTTTCAAAGTGTCTTAGTTATTTTTTTTTTTATAAATACTTGAAAATTTTATGTTTTTTTGGTTGGGGTCCCTGTACTAAAAAAACTTCCCACACTGCTGTGTGCCAGTTTTTAAAACTCAAGGAGTGTCTTATTTTTTCAGGGAGGATGCCTTTATTAAAAATTAATAATACAAATTAAATCACTTTGAGGGCTTTAAATGTCAAAAAATTACTTTAATTTTAGGAAATTTTTCATTAACCCTCTGTTATTTTTTCAAAATTATAAAATTAAAACACTTTTCATAACATAAAAAACATGATATATGCCCCCCATTGTAAATAAATTAACTTTAAATTTATGGGGATTTTTTTTCCAGTTGTCTTGTCGTGTCAGAAAAAAATAATGTTTTTTTTGTTCAGTACCAAAAAATAATGCCCAAACCAAAATTTAGTATTATGGGGGTAAAATTTAAAAAAGGGGGAAAAAAGAAGTGGAACTGATGGTTCATGACGTAAATTTTTAAAGCGGGGGGGGATATAGTTTTGGGAAGTGGTTGGTACTTTTATTTAAAAAATGTATGAAAGGGGGAAAGGGTTACCTAGGGTTTGGGGGGAAAAGAGCATGTTAGTCCCTTTTTTTAAAGGGGAAGGGGGGAAAAAAGAGAATTTTAAAAAAAAATAGAGGAATAAGTTTACTGAGGTAAAACCAGGAAAAGTATACGGTAGGGTTATAATTGAAAAAATTAGAGGAAAGAAGAATTTTGGTTTTCCCGGAGGGCCCAGGGAGGCTTCAGGGGGGGTGGGGGATGTTTTTGATCAAGGTTTACATTGGGGGCCATATTTGTGAACTTTTATTTAGATAAAGGTGGGGAAAGTTTTTTTTTGGCTTTTATGGTTTTAAAGAAAAGGCATATGATAGGTGGTTAGAGGGAAATGGGGGCAGATTTTTGCAAGTATAGGGAAAAGGGTTTGGAAAAGTTTACAAAATGCTTTTTAAAGAGTTTTTATAAAGGTTAGTGGGGCTAAGGTTAGGGTGTGTAAAAGAGGGGGAAAGAATATTCCCCGGGTTTTAAAAGTAGGTCTTAGACAGGGATGTGTTTTTGTCACCATGGTTTTTTAAATTTATTTATAGATGGGGTTTTTAAAAGAAGTAAATGCTAGGGTGTTCGGGAGAGGGGTGGGTTTAAATTATGAGGAATAAAATTTTCAAAAGGGGAAATTTGACACAGTTATTTTTTGCTGATGATACTGTCTTATGGGAGATTCTAAAAAAAAATTGCAAAGGCTGGGTGGATGATTTTGAGAATGTGTGAAAAAGGTAGAAAGTAAAAGTGAACATAAAAAAAGAGAAGGTTGATGAGGGTATAAAATGTTTTAGATAAAAAAAAAATTTGGATATAAAATTTTTGGGGAGGGGGAAATTTATGGAAGAATGAATGTTTTCAGTTTATTTGGGAAAGTTGAGTGTGGGCCCGGGAGGGTTTTATAAAGGATGAGGTTAATCATAGAATTGTTTTGAGGGAAAAAAGGTGGGGTGCGTTGAGGTATATGGGGAAAGTCAAAAAACGTTATCTGTGGAGGCAAAGAAGGGAATTTTTGGGAAAGTTTTTAATTATTTTCCAACACTCTTATTTGGATGTGAAGTTTGGGTGGAAAAATGCAGCAGCGAGGAGGGTTTGGGAAAGGCGGGTGGAGTTTGTCCTGTCTAAGGGAAATGTGGGGTTTTGTAAATATTATGCAGAAAATTCGGGTGGGGGAAATTAGGAAAAGGGGGTGGAGTTAATAAAAGCTTTAGTCAGGGGGCCCAGAAGGGGGGTTTTTGAGGGGGGGTTTGGTCATTTTAGAGGGGAAGGTTTCAAAGTGAATGACAGGGAAAAGCATTTTAAATCGTTTAGGGGAAAGGAAGGAGGAGTAGGGGTCATCCTCGAAAAGGGGTTGGAAAGGGGGGTAAAGGGGGTTTTTGTGGGAAAAGGGGCTTGGGGAATTCCGGGAAAAAGCGTGAATGAGCGTTTTTGTGGGGAGTAAATGGAGACGAATGTTTTACTTGGGACTGTCGATCTGTTGGAGTTGTGAGCGGGGTTTAATATTTAGTAAAAGGGATTCGGGGGCCCGGTTTTATTTTTATTTAGTGGACTTGAGCCTGGAAATGGGAAGTACAATCCCTGCACTTTAAAGGAGGGGTTTGGGATTTTGGGCATTTTGGGAGGGATATGTTGTGTATCTTTTTATGTTATGCTTTTTAAATGTTGTATTCTGAGCCCCTTTGCAAAGAAAAAGTTGTTAATGTGTGAGTGGGGGAAAAAAGTTTTGAATGAGGATGAAAGTATTTTTTTTTTGGGGGATTTTTTTTCTTTTTGGGCACCTCCCTCGGGGGAGCGGGCCCGATTTGTTAAAAAAAAAAAAAAAAAAACTATAGAAAATTATTCCTTTCATGTTGCTCTTTTTTTTAATCCATATACCAATGTGGAGACAAATTGTACACAATTTTAAGGTTTTTTGTTTTATGGTATAAGCTTGAAAAAATTAGGGGAAAATTAAACATGTTTCAACCATAACCAGAGTGTTCGTTCCTTTTTTATATACTCGGTCTTTCATTTATTCATTCCCCTCTTTTTTTTATTTGTTTTACCTGTTTTTTCCCCTTCCCCCTTTTACATTAAGACTCCCAATTTTTTAAGGAAAAGTAATAAAATTACTGTATATGATTTTATTGTTGGGGGGGGGGGCCCCTGGTTGGCTACCATCCCCCCCCAAACACCTAAAATTCTTACAAAAAATACTACTCGCTTTTCAATCTATTCCCTAATTTAAATTATTTGTTAGTATAGCCCTTTTTTTATCTGGTTTTTTATATGCTTTTAAAAGGGGGAAAAAATGGCATTCTGTTTTCCCAGCAGTACCCTGGAACCAAAAACCTGCCTAAAAAGGGGGCCCTACTTTATTGAGAGAGAAAAAATCTATTTTTTCCTTACTGACTTTCCCAAAAAAAATATCAGCTATATGTACATAAAAAAAAATAAAAAAGGGCTTCATTAGAAAATTAACTTTCCCCTTTCGAGGCCACTCAATTTCCCAATTTTATTCTAAAAACCCCTTTTTTGCCCAATTTTGCTTTAAAAATATATTGATCAAAAATTTTTTTTGGGAAATTTTTTATTGGAAAATTTTATTCTTTTAAAATTTTTTTTTAAATAGTATTTTCAACTACAACTTTTATATTATTGTTTACCATCTTACTAGCTTTTTTAAACCAAAATCATTGCCATTTTTATTTTTTTTTTTTTTTTTAATTATTCTTTTGCTACCCTTTAAAAAGTGTATTTTTTTGTCAATTTAAATTTTAGTTATACTCTAATTTTTTGGGAAAAAAAACTTATTAAGGGCCTTAGTTTCAATTTCAATTTGGGGAGTCTTGTGCCTTTTTTTTTTTTTTACTTTTAAACCCCGTTGTACTATAGTCAATTTCCAAAAATTTATTTTTATTAGACCATAGTGCAAATTTCTAGTGAGAGATGGTGCTATTTTTTTTAATTTTTTTTTTTATATTATTTTGATTTAAATTTAGGGTTTTACTATAGCTCATTCTAGCTCAAAAAAAAATTTGGGGCTCCACAAAAATCTTTTTATTAGCCTTTTGTGCAATTCAAGTTTAGAGTCTTGTTTATTTTAAATTTGTAATTTTTATATTACAGGGTTTTTTACCCAGTTGTACTTTGTTCATTCCCCGCACAACACCCGACAACACAACTTCATTTTTGTGTAGTTTGGACTATTTCTCTTTATGACAAAATTTCTATAAAACTATATACTTATCCAAAATTACCCCCACTACAGATATCAGTACTTTGAACCCCAAACACACCCAAATCAGGGATATAAAAAAACCCCTAATTTAAACCTAGAAGATGATTGGGGTTTTCGTTGACCCTGTTTTAAAACCCCCTTAAATTTACACCCCCAAACAAAAACCCATTGGGGAAAAAAACCTTTATTACAAAAGCAAAAAAAGCCAGCACTACCTAAACAATGCCCTTAAAAAATCTATCAGTACTTTAAATACAACATTTGGTCCTTTTAAACAAACCTATGATGACCCCCTGGCACTCCCTTTAATCACAAAGACACCCTTCTCCTGCATTATTCTTATGAGGGCCTTTGGGGGAAGCAGGGGCACAATAGATATTACCCTTTTACCAGGGGTACCAGCAATTCCAAATGCGACCAAACCAAAATTGGGGTGGTATTTTCAAAATTTTTACTTAACCAATTAACTTGGGTTTTTGACCCTTGCTTTAGTGATTAATTGGGGAATTTCATTTTTGCTTAAATTTTTCTGTTTAAAAAAAACCCTTTAAAACACCTATAACAACGGTGGGCCCTTTACCCGGGTACCTCACACAAACATTCCCCAAATTTTTAGTGAGAAATTAAAGTCCTAAAAACAAAAAAGACAAATGAAAAATGCACCCCCCTTTTCTTAGGGTGGAGACTTTAACATCAACCTTTGGCCCCTTTTAGTGATCAGCCTGTAATGTTTCATCAAAATTTTGAACAACACACTTTCTTTCCCCCAATTAAATAAAACCAAAAAGGCTCACTGAGACAAAATGCAACCATAATAGACCACATTTGGACCAATTTTACTAGGCCCCCCCTTTAAAACAGGGTAATCACAGATAGCACTACAGACCAATACCCTACCTTCCCCTGTTAAAAATTAGTAACCCCCCACTTTAATTTAACAAAGTCTTAAATTTTGGGCTCCCTGACGAGGCCTTTTAATAAGGAAATTCACAGTGACCTAAAGGTTTTTTGACTGGGGCCCACGGGAAATTTTCAAAGACTGGACAGGCATTTTTTTTAAAAAAATTACTTAGCTATACAAACAAACATTGTCCTATAAAAAAGAAAAAAGATCACAAACAAAAGGCTTGGTTGCCCAAAGGCTAACCAGTACCCTTTTTGAAAAACCTTTTACAAGAAACCCAATTTTGAAAAAACAAAATAGCAGGGGTTTAAAACACAAAGGGGTTTTTTAAAACACCCATTCATTTAGTTTCACCAAAGTAAAAAAGAAAGCCAAAAAAACTATACTACTCCAGTAGATTCACAGACATAGAGGAGATTTAAAAAAAACCTGGAAAAAAACTCTCTCAGATTTTTTAGGGGGGCCCACAAACTGAAAAAAACCGAATATTGTCCCAAATAAACCCAATGAAACACCAAATTCACCCCCTGCACAGCTAACAAGTTAAAAAAGATTTTTCTCAACCTTGGATTTTCTCGCCAAATAAAATCCCACATACCCAAAGCCCCTGCCCGGGGCTACCTAGATGGGGGAAATTTTTCCCCAAAATTCCCTTTTATCTTGCCCCCAATGAGCCCTGGAAGCACCGAATTATAAAGTCACTTAAAAAACTCAGGGAATTGTCTAATGTTCCACCATTACTGTACAAGGAGCCCGGCCCCTTTCTTTTCGCATGCTATTTTTTTTATTTTTAAAAAAGTCACTAGAAACTGCACCCTTTCCCGAAACTACTAAGATGGCAAGGGTACACCAAAACATAAAGGTGGTGGCCCCTTTAAAACTTAAAAAAACTATAGGCCAAAATCAAAAATTACCCTTGTATCCCAAAAATTTTTAGAAAAATCGGGGGCCAAAGGGGAATTTTATTAAATTAAAAAACACACAAAAAAATTTTCAACCCCCGCCCTTTTTGGGTTCAGGGAAAAAATTTTAAAGCACTAAGATGGCCCAAACATAAAAAAGCAGATTTTGCTTTACACGCATTGGAAAAAAAAGGGAAAATCCACTTGGAATTTTTTTTGACCCAAGAAAAGGCTTTTGGGCAAGTAGACCTTTACATCCACTCCACAAAATTGACCATTGCGGGTTTTAAAAGGCCCTGCGCTTGCTTATTTCAAATCTTACCTTTCTAATAGGTATCAGTATTGTCACCATTTTAAAAACCAGCATCAAAAACACGGCCCCCTTTATATGGGGTTCCTCAGGGGGTGTCCTTGGTCCCCCGCTTTCCTCATATACATCAATGATCTTCCAAACGTATCCCAACACCTGAAACCCCTTCTCCCTTTTCTGACGACACGGGCTTATGTCTTTTCTCTCCCTAATCTTGCCCCCCTCAACACCTTGTTAAAGAGGAGCTGTTTAAATATCGACTTGGTTTACACCCAAAAAAACTTACCTTTTTTTTTTTTTAATTTCTGACAAAAACCCACTTTTATTTTTGTTTTTGGGAGGGAGAGCAGGGGATGAACAAATTAACATTAAAAATCGGCCAAAACTCTAATTACCAGACATAATGAGGGCAAAAAAACCCAGGCCCATCCTTTTACAACAAACCCGAATTAGCACCCAAAAAATCCAAAAAAAAAAAAAATTTAACCAAAAAAAATATCCAAAACGGTTGGGATCCCCTCCAAGATATTATCTAAAGTTTTCCGGGAAACTGCCCCTTTTCACACTATACCCTTCACTTATAATCCATACCCCACCTTTTGCTATTTGTGCTTGGGGTTTAAATGCAGCAAAAACACCCAAAGCCAATAATTAAACCCCAAAAAAAAGCTGCAGTAAGGGAAAAATCACTAAAACCCCTCCCTGGCCAAAAAACCCCCCCACTCTTCTTTTTTTTTAAAAATTACTCCCTGTTCAGTTTCTTTCCCCACCCTTCTACTGTGCCAATTACATCTTAAAAGGACCTTTAAAATCCAATATCAACCTTTACCTAAAAAGCTTTCTTGTAGTTGTGGGCGAACCCACAGGCAAACACCCGACCCCAAACATCCGCGACATTCCCCCCTTTCCCCTAAAAAACCCTTTAAAAAAAAATTAATTTTATGTCAAAGGCCCTAAAATCTGGAAAACCCTACCTGAGAATTTTAGAACGGGAGACACATCATCACCTTCAAAACTACCATTAGAAAACATCTCATCTCCCTGATACACCCCATCAACTAACTACACGAATACCACCTGGTGGTTCACACTTACACTCACTCACCCATTTGACCATAAACAGAATTATTAATCTCAATCTTAAAATAATGAATCCTATGGTACTCCAATACTGAAACTATGTACTGTGCCAAAACAAAAGCATTCACATTGCTAAACTCACAAACTAGTATTTAGTCACTTAGCCATAATACCAACTTATCTCATAATTTGTAATATTTTAAAATAAAGAATTAAACTAAGTCTGCCCGAAATGCCTAGCCATGCTAAGCGTTCTAGTGGTACACTCTGTAATCATTATTTAACTACATGTAAACCACACAACAACCAAATTCTGTAAATTCAACATTGTAATCTTTATAGAGAATAAACTTTGAATTTTGAATTTGAAAATATAAAGAAAAAACCCAGATTTCATTTTTTTTTTTTTTTTTTTTTTTTTTTTTTTTTTTTTTTTTTTTTTACCAGAAAAATATGAACACCAGACTTGCCCCATTAGACCATATGCTAAAAAATGAAAGGATTTGAGAAGAATAAAAATTTAGAAAGTGAATTTAATTTTTACTAACATCCCCTTCAAAAAAAAAAAAAAAAGTAACCCAATTTAAAAAAAAGAAGACCAGACATACACCAAGTGACCCCTCTACAAAAGAGTAAATATTGTTTAAAAGAATAGATAAAATTTAATGAAATCTTTAATCCTAAACCTAGGGTGCCTTGGTTGAGCTACACCTTTGATTCACTGTTAGCACCTTCCTTTACATCTCATCACCTGTACTCGTGTTAATTCTGCTTTTAGACATCCTTATTGGCAGAGCATTCTTCTCACAATCAAAAGAACAGCAACTCAAATCCCAGACATTGTGAGATACATGGATGTCTCCTCACTCTTGCTTTCTCTGTTCATCTATTAGTAAATAGGTACCTAGGTTGTTAGTAAACTGTTTAGAGTTGCATCCAGCAGGATGACAGGTTGGCTTGGGCTTTGAAATGAGCTGAGGGAGGCTAACAGCTGTTTACCTGTAAGCATGGGCTTGAGAAGGGCAGTATAACGCCAGTTTATCACAATTCGAACTTGCTTTTTATTGTAGAATAATGTGTGATCTTGAAGTGTTTAATGCTGCTCTGAAATAATGTCATGTGAATCATAAAGACTAATAGCATGATTTCTGTAATAGACTTAGTTTGTATTAACTAGTAAACTTTGATGCAACTTGGTAGCAGGGTTAGTGACTATCTTTACATTTCAGTATCGGTAAGGAGCGCTGTCGTGGCACCATCTGTATCAACATCCAGCCAAGTCTCTACTGCTTCAGCACCCACACCTGGTAACTTAAATTTGTCAAACAGCTTCACAGTATATTTTATTGTTATTATGCCTTGCTTCACACTAGAGCCCCTGAAATCTATTATGAAAATTAGATTTGAATATCGTGGCTGGCCATGATTACTGCAAGATTGTTGTAAGTCGACAGGTTTCATTTTCTCCTCTGCAGCTGGTCCGGGGCTGGGCCCGCGGGAGTAGGAAACTCTCGAAACCCATCAAAGGTATATCAAAGGTATATATTGTCCATAATGGTAAACATTTTGGCACATAAATCAGCTTTCAACTTACTGTTAACAAAGTAGCTCATTGAAAAGTACTGTAATTCTTTTAGTTAAGATCATACCTTTATTATGTTAGTAAGACATTGCATTGCAGGTGGGGGTACAAGAATATTATATTACTGTGCAAGTGGTTTAACTTCCTTATTAGGTTTCTTGCAGAATGATTGTCGTGTAATGACATCAGTTCCTTACTTCCCATAGGTAATTTGGGTTTCTTAGACATTTTTGAGAAAAATACTTATTTAACCACTCATGGAATAGTTGTGGGTATTATCCATGTAGCTTTTGTTATGTCTGTAGTACACAGGTAAAATTTATATACCCTTAACCTCATCACATCATACACAAATAACCCACACATAGGAGAGAGAGAAAAAGCTTTAAGATAACATTTTCGGTCCATCTTGAACCATTCACAGTTCACACTGACAGAAGAGACTGAGTGAGTCAGTATATCATGCATCACTGAAGAATGAAAAGGGCACAATACTGTGACAAGTACAATACACAAATAACCTGCATCATACTGAAGCTGAGGACAATGTTTTGGACTGACTTGATGTTTGCTGGGGGTTTAGGGTGAAGTTGATGGTTTGATTAAACACACCAGAATATGTTATGGCGGTGTTCTGTTACAAGGGAAATTAAGAGGACCATGCCTGCCTCTCCACCGTTCTGCTGTGTTCTTCAGGTAGTGAGGCAGAGGCCTTCTGGGTTTCTTGCTGAGTTCATGAGAGAGAGAATGTGATGTTATGGCTAGCAAGAGAGCCTACCATAATTGGCATTAGGATCTATATATACTACCTAAATATCTACCATGTTTAGACATCTGGAACATAGGTCACACAGAAGCATGAAGGGAAGGGAGCCAGAATGAGAGATTGGGATAGGAACGGAGTAGTATACAAGAATAATAATAGTCTGTGGTAGTATTAGTGGTGGCAGTTGTTAGTTAGCAACAGCAGAAGAAAAAGCTGGGAACAGTGGTTTGAAAGAAGGTTAGTAGTTGTAGATGAAAAAAACAGAGCAGAGGGAGGAGTCTAAGCAAAGAGGATTTTATTTTTTTAAGTAGAAGTCAGTCTAAACACAAGAGGAAAAGAGGAGCAGTGCAAGTAGGAGAGTTGATGCCTACAAGGTTAGGACTAAATCCCAGTAGGACAGCCATAAGACAGAACTGCTAGGCAGAAACATGGAAAGGTAATTGAAAAATATAGAAATGGAGAGGAGATAAACATCAGGTTAAATCATGAGTGTTCTGAAGTTTTTGAACTTTGATGCTAATGACGAGAGGATGGTATCTACAGAGACACAGAAAGAAACTTAGATGTTTCACAAAGAAGCATCTGTGAAGGCTAGAAGAAGGGCAAGACAGTTTTGGCACCTAGAACAGTTTAATAGGATGATTTGATTCTTGTGCTTGGACAGAAAAAAGAGTATTGTGTCGCAAAGTCTAGATTCTTTGTGTTTTTAAAGTGTCAGAAAGCAGAGTGGCCAGTTTCTTGATGTATTGGAGAGGAAAGAGGAACACAGAAATAGAAGCACAACTGAGGCACCTCATTGAAAGGAAAGGACTGGAACATTATCATGATTTGTTTTCCTTATATATGGGTTTTATTTTTGTACTGCATCACCCGAAGTTTTTATAGTCAAGCAAGTTACAATAGTATGTAAAACTATTTTTCTGCACCTTTAACAGAGATAAGAAAGAGATGATGTGGATTTATGAATGAGAAGAAGTGGTGTCCTGGCTTTAAGTGAAAAAATGCTGAAAGGGGGTGGGAGAGAGAGTTGAGAGGGTTCAATGGTGGGAAATAAATTGGGATTAGAGTAAGGGGTTTCAAATAGAGTTAGAGCTTAAAGAAGGCAGTAAGCAATAATGTTGTAAGGATAAGCTATGGTGGCAGGAAAAGAGGGACTATAAATGTATTATTCAAGGATTATGTGCGAGTAAAATAATTTTTGGATGTGAAAAGTGGGTTATAAAAAAGGTGTATGCACATGGAGAAGAGAGAAGTGTAGAGGAGACGAGAGAGAAGAGAGATGGAGAGAGATTTTGGGAAATGTGAGTGAATGCATTGGGGAGTTTTGAATCAAGTGTGAGAGTAATGTGGTGTTGGGGATTTCAATGCTTAAAGTGCGGTCAAAATGTATGGAGAGGAGTAGATAGGTAAATTTGGAGGTTGCCAGGGGTAAATGTAAATGGGGTGCCTTTAATTGAGCTATTGTAGAAAGAGATTTGGTAATAAGTAATACATATTTTATGAAAAAGAAGTTAAATAATTATACAAAGCGTATGATGGTAGACGTATGAAAGTATGTTTATTAGATTAAGTATTTGGTGGATCAAAGGTTGATGGGGTAGGCTCAGGATGTACATGTTTATAGAGGGGCAACCTGATATATTGGTCAATTATTTAGTGTAGCACAGTTTAGAGTAAGAGGTAGGATGGGAAAGAGGAGGTGGACAACAAGTAAAGGGAGGTGAATGAATGTTGTATATAAAAATAAGGAGGTGGAAGTTAGGGTGAGATATAAGTCGGATATGGAGAAAGGTGGGGATAAGTGCAAAGATGAGTAGTGGGGGGGGGGTTGTTTGAAGAGAGTTGGAATTTTTTAAAAATGCAGTATTGAATGTGAGGGCAGAATTTTGTGGTTATAGGAGGGTGGAGGGCAGGAGGATGGAAAGAGGAGTGATTGGCTGGAATGATGGAAGTTAAGGGCTGTGATAAAGAAAAAAAGTGCTTATAGAGGGTTTTTACAAAGCAGATTGTTATAAGGAGCAGAGTTATGAGAGTTAAAAGATAGTAAAAGAGAGTGCTGTGAGAGTTGAAAAGGAGAGCAGATGATTAGAGTGGAGAGGCACTGTCAAGAAATTTTTATGAAAGGAAGAAAAATTTTTGGCGTGAGTTAAACAAGTTAAGAAGCCTAGGGGAAAGTAGGATTTGTTCAGTTAAAAACAGACGTGGGGAGTTATGTAGATGAGTGAGAGGGAGGTATTAGGTAGATGGCGAGAATATTTTGAGGAACTTATAAATGTTAAGGAAGAAGAGAGGCGGTATTTTTCATGACTGGTCAGGGAGGTATACCATCTTTTAGGAAGTGAAGAAGAGCAAGAATGTAGTGTGGGGGAGGTACGTGAGGCATTAAGTAGAATGAAAGGGGGTATAAGCAGCTGCGAACTGATGGGATCATGAAAGAAATGTTAAAAGCAGGGGGATAGTGTTGGAGTGGTTGTTATTTCTGTTTAATAAAATGTTATGAATGAGGCGGAAGGTACATAGGGATTGGCTGAGAGAGCATGTATAGTCCCTTTTTATAAAGGGAAGGGGACCAAAAGGAATTTGTAAAAATTATAGAGAATAATAAGTTTTACTGAGAGTATTACAGAAAGTGTACGGTTAGGGTTAATATTTGATATGAATTAGAGGTAAGACAGGAACGTAGGATTGCGATGAGCAAGGAGGCTTTCAGGAGTGGGTTTGGGGATGTGTAGATCAAAGTGTTTACATGAAGCATATATGTGAACAGTATTTAGATAAAGGTAAGGAAGTTTTTATTGCTATTTATAGATTTAGAAAAGGCATATGATAGATTGGATTGATGAAGCAATGTGGCAGATGTTAGCAATGTATATGGAATAGGGGTATGGTTAAGTTTATAAATGCTGTAAAGAGTTTTTATGAGGATAGTGAGGCTCAGGTTGGGTGTGTTAGAAGAGAGGAGAAAACTCTTCAGTAAAAGTATGGTCTTAGACAGGGATGTGTAATGTACCCCATGGTTTGTTTAATTTATTTATAGATGGGGTTGTAAAAGAGAAGTAAAATGCTAGGGTGTTCGGGGAGGGGTGGATTAAATTTTGGGAGAATCAATTCAAAATGGAATTGACACAGTTACTTTTTGTGATGCGATACTGTGCTTATGGGAGATTCTAAAGAAAAAATTGCAAAGTTAGTGGGGGCGATGAGTTTGGGAATGTGTGTAAAGGTAGAAGAAAGTTGAAAGCTGTGAACATAGAAAGAGTAAGGTAATGAGGGTATCATATGATTTAGATGAAAGAAAACAATTGGATAATCAACACTGGGGGGAAGGAGTATGGGAGAAGTGAATGTTTTCAGATAACTTGGGAGTTGGGACGTGTATGCGGATGGATTTATGAAGGATGTAGGTCTAATAATAAGAATTGATGATGGGAAAAAGGTGAGTGGTGCGTGTTCTGAGGTATATGTGGAGTCAAAAAAACATTATTTATGGAGCAATAGAAGGGAATGTATGAAAGTATAGTGTACCAACACTCTTATATGGGTGTGAACTTGAGTGGTAAATGCAGCAGTGAGGACGGTTGGAGGCAGTGGAGAATTGTCCTGTTTAACCCTTTGGAGGGTTCGACAGGCCCTCTCCGAAAACTGTTTCCAGGGTCAGCCAAATTTAAAAAAATGAGAAAAAATTAGTTTTCTCTGTAATGAAAAGATAGAGAATCTTTTCCCGATCATAAAGACACCAAAAGTTTGAAATTTGATAAGAAAACTTAAGGAATTATGCTCTCGAAAGTTAGCTGGTTCGGCGATCGTTTACGCAACATCGATTTTAGCATTTGAGCCCCATTTTCGGCCAATTTTCGCTGTACTAGTCGACAAAAAAACATGAATATTTCGATAGAACTCCATTTTTTTTATATCGAACAGGGTTGCAAGAACAACTCATTTTTGAAATTCTACTATCCAGTACACGTGTCTGAATTTAGCAATTTGCCAATTTCACACAAAATTTCAAAAGATGCCAATTTAGAATAGGGTCAGAATAACAAGAAAAGACAATTTCCTGAGCATAAATATGAACAGTTTCTCTAGTCATTAGTCATGTCTCAAGTGCCCCTCTTATATTCTTTTGCTTTCCACTTTGAATTTTTTTATTCACAAAAAATATAGAGATTTACTGTTATGCAGATACTGCTTAGTGTAAAAAAGGTATAAATATTATTGGTGCACTTGTGAAAGAATATTAGATACCAGTTGTACGTGTATTGCAGTCTGGCCGATTAGTTTTTAACTTTTGAAGTTTGGTATAAAATCGAACATTTCTGCTATTTGAGCTCAATTTCAAGGCACCTTTCTTTGTCATAAAACCAGTCAATATCATCATAAAAATTTCTGTTAGTATGTTTTCCATTCTAATAAAATGAGACACAAGATAACTAGAATGCAACATAATACCAGTACGAAAATTACACGCAAAGTCGATGATTTATTCCAAAAAAAAGAGTCAAAGTTTTTATTTTTCATTATGCACTGTGTGCTGCAGGATTTTTTTTTAGACTGTGCACACTGACCACATTAGACCCATTCTTTCATATGAAGGTTACCAGCTTTCGTCCCACTAAATTTGAGGCCGCTAGAATTTATAGTTACTCGTACGTCAAAAATCCCATACCGCGTTAAGGACGTATAGTACGACGAAAACCCTCAAAGGGTTAAGGGCATTGCTGATGGTGTAAATATTATGCAGAAAAATCAGAGTTGGAAATTAGGAAAAGGTTGGGGAGTTAATAAAATATTAGTCTGAGGGCAGAAGATAGGGTTGTTGAGGTGGTTTGGTCTATTTAGAAGGAAGAATGGATCAAAGTGAATGACATGGGAAAGCATTTAAATCTATCGGGGAGGAAGGATGGGTAGGGTGTCCTCGAAAGGTTGGAGAGAGGGGGTAAAGGAAGGTTTTGTGGGGCAAGGGGCTTGGACTTCCAGCAAGCGTGGTGAGTGTGTTCAATAGGAGTGAATAGAGATGAATGGTATTGGGAACCTGACGATTATGTTGCCCCCATCGTGTGAGCAGGGTAATATTTAGTGAAGGGATTCAGGAACAACCGGTAATTTTCATATAGTAGACGTGATCGTCTGGAAATGGGTAGTAACAATGCCTGCTCTTTAAAGGTGGGGTTTGGGATATTGGCAGTTGGAGGGATTGTGTGTGTATCTTTATACATTATCTGCTTCTAAACTGTTGTAGACTGGACCTCGCAAAAAAACAGTGATAATGTCCGTGAGTGAGGTGAATAGTGCTAGATTGCATGGAAAGGATTTTTTTGGGGGGAATTTTCTTTCTTTTTTGGGTCACCTGCCTCGGTGGGAGACAGCCGTTTGTTGAAAAAAAAATTGTGATCTGATAAGTTTCATGAAGATGAGTGTTAATCAAGGCATTAATGTTATCTCAAAAATACAGTAATACATTGTTTGCTTATGTCCACTTATGAGTTATTTTTCTTTAACACGTCAGCCATTTCCCATGTGTGTTCGTTCATTTTTTTTATTGTTCTGAAACTTTCAGTTTGTTCCGTTGAGAACCCAGAGTTGACAATCTTCTCAATCATAAGGCTCATGTCTTAAGCTGTTCATCAATTTCTTATACATACATTTGAAGGCCAGTGTAGAGAGAATCCATTTGTCCATTATTTACTATTACCTAATGCAGCTTTGAACATCTCTTTAACATCGATGAGTTTTTTGCACCGTCAGTTCTCAACAAGAAACAAAGAGTGCTGAAAAAGTTTTGGCATAGTTTCTAAATCTATGACTTATTTTCCCTTGAAACTTGATGCACCACATAGCTCAAAATAGTTTACTTTATATATTTTTAATAAAAGCTGTAATGATTTAGGTACAGGCATCTAAATTATGAGAAAGTATTTCTGACACTATATTTTTTCATTCTGATACAAAAAATACTTTATGAAACAGTGACAATCTTTTTTTAACCAGCCATATCCCACAGGGTGATCTAAAAAGAAAAACGAAAGTTTTTTTTTTTTTCCCCAACAAGTCGGCCGTCTCCCACCGAGGCAGGGTGACCCAAAAAAGAAAGAAAATCCCAAAAAAGAAAATACTTTCATCATCATTCAACACTTTCACCACACTCACACATTATCACTGTTTTTGCAGAGGTGCTCAGAATACAACAGTTTAGAAGCATATACATATAAAGATACACAACATATCCCTCCAAACTGCCAATATCCCAAACCCCTCCTTTAAAGTGCAGGCATTGTACTTCCCATTTCCAGGACTCAAGTCCGACTATATGAAAATAACCGGTTTCCCTGAATCCCTTCACTAAATATTACCCTGCTCACACTCCAACAGATCGTCAGGTCCTAAGTACCATTCGTCTCCATTCACTCCTATCTAACACACGCACGCTTGCTGGAAGGCCAAGCCCCTTGCCCACAAAACCTCCTTTACCCCCTCTCTCCAACCCTTTCGAGGACAACTCCTACCCTGCCTTCCTTCCCCTATAGATTTATATGCTTTCCACATCATTCTACTTTGATCCATTCTCTCTAAATGACCAAACCACCTCAACAACCCCTCTTCTGCCCTCTGACTAATACTTTTATTAACTCCACACCTTTTCCTAATTTCCACACTCCGAATTTTCTGCATAATATTTACACCACACATTGCCCTTAAACAGGACATCTCCACTGCCTCCAACTGTCTCCTCACTGCTGCATTTACCACCCAAGCTTCACACCCATATAAGAGTGTTGGTACTACTATACTTCCATACATTCCCTTCTTTGCCTCCATAGATAAAATTTTTTGACTCCACATATACCTCAACGCACCACTCATCTTTTTTCCCTCATCAGTTCTGTGATTAACCTCATCCTTCATAAATTCCATCCGCGACACGTCAACTCCCAAGTATCTGAAAACATTCACTTCTTCCATACTCCTCCTCCCCAATTTGATATCCAATTTTTCTTTATCTAAATCATTTGATACCCTCATCACCTTACTCTTTTCTATGTTTACTTTCAACTTTCTACCTTTACACACATTCCCAAAACTCATCCACTAACCTTTGCAATTTTCTTTAGAATCTCCCATAAGCACAGTATCATCAGCAAAAAGTAACTGTGTCAATTCCCATTTTGAATGATTCCCCAAAATTTAATCCCACCCCTCTCCCGAACAACCTAGCATTTACTTCCTTTACAACCCCATCTATAAATATATTTAAACAACCATGGTGACATTACACATCCCTGTCTAAGACCTACTTTTACCGGGAAGTAGTCTCCCTCTCTTCTACACACCCTAACCTGGGCCTCACTATCCTCATAAAAACTCTTTACAGCATTTAATAACTTACCACTATTCCATATACTTGCAACATCTGCCACATTGCTCCTCTATCCACTCTATCATATGCCTTTTCTAAATCCATAAATGCAATAAAAACTTTCCTAACTTTATCTAAACACTGTTCTACATATATGCTTCAATGTAAACACTTGATCTACACATCCCTACCCACTCTCAAACCTCTTTGCTCATCCGCAATCCTACTTTCTGTCTTGCCTCTAATTCTTTCAATTATAACCCTACACGTACACTTTTCCTGGTATACTCAGTAAACTTATTTCTCTATAATTTTTACAATCTCTTTTGTCCCCTTTCCCTTTATATAAAGGGACTATACATGCTCTCTGCCAATCCCTAGGTACCTTCCCCTCTTTCAAACATTTATTAAAGAAAAAGTACCAACCATCCAACACTATATTCCCCTGCATTTTAACATTTCTGTCATGATCCCATCAGTTCCATCTGCTTTACCCACTTTTATTCTATGTAATGCCTCACGTACCTCCCCCACACATACATTCTGCTCTTCTTCATTCCTAAAGATGGTATATACCTCCCTGACCAGTGCATGAAATTACCGCCTCTCTTTCTTCCTCAACATTTTAAAAGTTCCTCAAAATATTCTCGCCATCTACCTAATACCTCCATCTCCCCATCTACTATTCCCTACTCTGTTTTTAACTGACAAATCCATACTTTCCCTAGGCTTTCTTAACTTGTTTAACTCACTCCAAAAATTTTTCTTATTTTCATTAAAATTTCTTGACAGTGCCTCTCCCACTCTATCATCTGCTCTCCTTTTGCACTCTCTCACCACTCTCTTCACCTTTCTTTTACTCTCCATATACTCTGCTCTTCTTATAACACTTCTGCTTTGTAAAAACCTCTCATAAGCTACCTTTTTCTCTTTTATCACACCCTTTACTTCATCATTCCACCATTCACTCCTCTTTCCTCCTGCCCCCACCCTCCTATAACCACAAACTTCTGCCCCACATTCTAATACTGCATTTTTAAAACTATTCCAACCCTCTTCAACCCCCCCCCCCCACTACTCATCTTTGCACTAGCCCACCTTTCTGCCAATAGTCGCTTATAATCTCACCCGAATTCCTCCTCCCTTAGTTTATACACTTTCACCTCCCTCTTACTTGTTGTTGCCACCTTCCTCTTTTCCCATCTAACCTCTTACTCTAACTGTAGCTACAACTAATTAATGATCCGATATATCAGTTGCCCCTCTATAAACATGTACATCCTGGAGCCTACCCATCAACCTTTTATCCACCAATACATAATCTAATAAACTACTTTCATTATGTGCTACATCATACCTTGTAATTTATTTATCCTTTTTTTCATAAATATGTATTACTTATTACCAAGTCTTTCTACACATAGCTCAATTAAAGGCTCCCCATTTACATTTACCCTGGCACCCAAATTTACCTACTACTCCCTCCATAACATTTTTACCACTTTAGCATTGAAATCCCCAACCACCATTACTCTCACACTTGATTCAAAATCCCCAGCATTCATTCAGCATTTCCCAAAATCTCTCTCTCTCTCTTACACTTCTCTCTTCTCCAGGTGCATACACGCTTATTATAACCCACTTTTCACATCCAAAAATTATTTTACTCCACATAATCCTTGAATTAATACATTTATAGTCCCTCTTTTCTTGCCATTAGCTTATCCTTCAACATTATTGCTACTCCTTCTTTTAGCTCTAACTCTATTTGAAACACCTGACCTAATCCCATTTATTCCTCTCCATTGAAACTCTCCCACCCCATTCAGCTTTGTTTCACTTAAAGCCAGGACATCCAGCTTCTTCTCATTCATAACATCCACATATCATATTTTCTTATCATTTGCACAACATCCACGCACATTCAGACCTCCCACTTTGACAATTTTCTTCTTATTCTTTTTAGTAATCTTTACAGGAAAGGGGTTACTAGCCCATTGTTCCCGGCATTTTAGTTGACTTTTACAACATGCATGGCTTATGGAGGAAAGATTCTTATTCCACTTCCCATGGATATAAAAGGAAAAGTAATAAGACAAAGAACTATTAAGATAAAATCAAAGAAAATTAGATGAGTGTGTATAAATTAAACGTGTACATGTATGTGTAGTGTGACCTAAGTGTAAGTAGAAGTTAGCAAGACATACCTTGTAATCTTGCATATTTATGAGACAGACAAAAGACACCAGCAATCCTACCATCATGTAAAACAATTACAGGGTTTTGTTTTACACTCGCTTGCAGGACGGTAGTACCTCCTGGGTGGTTGCTGTCTACCAACCTACTACCTACCTCCTCCCCAATTTGATATCCAATTTTTCTTTATCTAAATCATTTGATAACCTCATCACCTTACTCTTTTCTATGTTCACTTTCAACTTTCTACCTTTACACACATTCCCAAACTCATCCACTAACCCTTTTCAATTTTTCTTTAGAATCTCCCTAAGGACAGTTCATCGCAAAAAGTAACTGTGTCAATTCCCCTTTTGATTTGATTTCCCCTATTTTAAACCCCCCCTCTCCGAAAAACCCCAGCATTTACTTCTTTTGCAACCCCCTCTGTAAAAATATTAAAAAAACTTTGGTGAATTACACATCCCTGTCTAAAACCCATTTTTTCCGGAAGTAGTCTCCCTCTCTTTACACACCCTAACCTGAGCCTCATATCCCAAAAAAACTCTTTTCAACATTTGTAAGTAGTCCTATTCCATGTACATGGAAACCCCCCAATTTCGTGATTAATCCGTTCCCCGAAGCCTACCGAAAATCGAAATTCAGGAAACTCAAAACCATTTTCCCACAAGAAAAAAGGGAAAAAAATTAATCCGTTCCAGACACCCCAAAATATTTAAATAAAATTTTTTTTTCAAATTAAATTTAAAAATTTTTAATATGAAAAAAATCAGAAATCAAATTCGTGGCCCCCGTTTTCCTCAGCTCCCAATTCGCCAATTTGTAAATGTATTTGTGTTAGTTTTTTGTATGTTATGTTTGGGGGCGAAAAGGACTAATCTAATTACAATTTTCCCTTTTGGGAACAAAAATTTGGTCAGTACTGGCACCCGAAAATCTTCTGGGAATGAAATAATACGTAACCGGGGGGGGCCTGTACATCATGAAAAAAAAATATTTCACTTTCCTTACGAAGACTTCTGGGTGGATGGGAGGAGGGTAAGAGGAAGGTGTACACTATTTTTTGGAAGGAGAATCTCCTTTCATTTGGACTTTAGGTATGAAGTCCTTGTCTGGGGTTACTTTCCCTTCATTGTTTTTTAAAGACACTGGCACTGGGAACAACTTGAGTCACTGGAACCTGTCGCACAAAATATCTGTCCAGAGAGCTCTGTTTCTGGCATTTCTTTAAGATTTGTCTGAAGTGGGACACATTGTCATTGTACATGTTGCCAGTACGGCCTGCAACAGCTTCGTTAGGGTGAAGTTCATCCATAAATGTTTGCACTTAAGTCCACTTTGCACAAATGTCCTTAATCTTTGCAACAACACACACTTTATTTCCTTTCCTTTTGCCACGATCGAAGTGATGGTTGAATGGGGTTTGCCATACGTCCTGGCAAGCTCTGTAACACTCACTCCACTCTCATATTTTTCAATGATTTCCTTCTTGAATTCGATCGTGTCCCTCACTTTCTTTACCAAAGGGCTTGCACTAGCTTTCCTTGGGCCCATGGTGACTTATTTAGCAGTTGCAATCACAAAAAACAATGGATTATTACTTATGAACCCGCGGGGTGATGTTCACGTGTTGGTAAACATTGGCACACTGAGCATGGAATGGCGTGGGAGACTGGCTTTGTGTGCGTGGTGACGGGCGGACAGGTACCAAATCACGAGTCTAATCACGAAACGCGAGGCCAAATTTTGCCGATAAAAACTTGCCGAAAGTCGGATTTCACGAAAGTCGATGCTGCCGAAACTTGAGGGTCCACTGTACTTGCAACATCTGCCACATTGCTCCCCTATCCCATTCTATCATATGTCTTTTCTAAATCCATAAATGCAATGAGAACTTCCCTACCTTTATCTAAATACTGTTCATATATATGCTTCAATGCAAACACTTGATCCACACATCCATTTCATTTTTTTTTTTTTAACAAGTCGGCCGTCTCCCACTGAGGCAGGGTGACCCAAAAAAGAAAGAAAATCCCCAAAAAGAAAATACTTTCATCATCATTACACTTTCACCACACTCGCACATTATCACTGTTTTTGCAGAGGTGCTCAAAATACAACAGTCTAGAAGCATACACATATAAAGATACACAACATACCCCTCCAAACTGCCAATATCCAAACCCCTCCTTTAAAGTGCAGGCATTGTACTTCCCATTTCCAGGACTCAAGTCCGACTATATGAAATAACCGGTTCCCTGAATCCCTTCACTAAATATTACCCTACTCACACTCCAACAGATCGTCAGGTCCCAAGTACCAATTCGTCTCCATTCACTCCTATCTAAACACGCTCACGCACGCTTGCTGGAAGTCCAAGCCCCTTACCCACAAAACCTCCTTTAACCCCCTCTCTCCAACCCTTTCGAGGACGACCCCTACCCCGCCTTCCTTCCCCTATAGATTTATATGCTTTCCATGTCATTCTACTTTGATACCATTCTCTCTAAATGACCAAACCACCTCAACAACCCCCTCCTCGCCCTCCGACTAATACTTTTATTAACTCCACACCTTCTCCTAACTTCCACACTCCGAATTTTCTGCATAATATTTACACCACACATTGCCCTTAGACAGGACATCTCCACTGCCTCCAACCGTCTCCTCGCTGCTGCCATTTACCACCCAAGCTTCACACCCATATAAGAGTGTTGGTACTACTATACTTTCATACATTCCCTTCTTTGCCTCCAGAGATAACGTTTTTTGACTCCACATATACCTCAACGCACCACTCACCTTTTTTCCCTCATCAATTCTATGATTAACCTCATCCTTCATAAATCCATCCGCCGACACGTCAACTCCCAAGTATCTGAAAACATTCACTTCTTCCATACTCCTCCTCCCCAACTTGATATCCAATTCTTCTTTATCTAAATCATCTGACACCCTCATCACCTTACTCTTTTCTATGTTCACCCTCAACTTTCCACCTTTACACACATTCCCAAACTCATCCACTAACCTTTGCAATTTTTCTTTAGAATCTCCCATAAGCACAGTATCATCAGCAAAAAGTAACTGTGTCAATTCCCATTTTGAATTTGATTCCCCATAATTTAAAACCCACCCCTCTCCCAAACCACCCTAGCATTTACTTCCTTTACAACCCATCTATAAAATATATTAAACAACCATGGTGACATTACACATCCCTGTCTAAGACCTACTTTTACCGAGAAGTAGTCTCCCTCTCTTCTACACACCCTAACCTGAGCCTCACTATCCTCATAAAAACTCTTTACAGCATTTAATAACTTACCACCTATTCCATATACTTGCAACATCTGCCACATTGCTCCTCTATCCACTCTATCATATGCCTTTTCTAAATCATAAATGCAATTAAAAACTTCCCTGTCTTTATCTAAATACTGTTCACATATATGCTTCAATGTAAACACTTGATCTACACATCCCTACCCACTCTAAAACCTCCTTGCTCATCCGCAATCCTACATTCTGTATATATATATATATATATATATATATATTATATATATATATATATATATTATATATATATATATATATATATATATATATATATATATATTATTTTATATAATATATATATATTATATATATTATATATATATATATATATATATATTATATTTTATATATATATATTATATATATATTATATATATATATATATTTTATATTTTTATATAATATATTATATTATATAAAAATAATGTATATTGAACAACTATGCCAAATCCATATTCCCGCTTGCTTTTAGCATCACATTCTTCATCCGTCAGAGCTACACCACCATTCATTCTCCATAGTGACTCGTGCGCTTCCCCCTCATTCACCTCTTGGCATGTTTGGTTTTTGTATACATTTGTATTGCCTAATGGTTTTGAATTTACAGTGGGTCTTAACATTTATGAAGAAATTTAAGGTAAACCAGTTTATTGGTTTTGAGCTCTAGAAGTGGTAAGTACAGTGCCTGCACTCTGAAGGATGACTGGGAATATTGCAATTAAGAGGGTCTTAAAACTGGTTGTACACTTTTGTCGAGACAGCTATTGAGTGAGTGATGGTGAATGTTTCCTTCTTTGGGTCAAGCTACGTTGAAGGAAAATGGCTGATATGGGATGGTAAGGAGGAGCATTCTTAGATTTTTGACTAAACTATTCCTTCCTTTGCCTGACTTTGGTGAGTTAGTTTTAGGGGCAGATTTTTTATTTTTTTATTTTTATTTTCTTATGATTTGATTATTAGAGCAGAATACATACAGTAGATGCTTTCTCTGCCAACAATTTCACTCCATAATTTGTGATTATTTACAAATAACCCAACAAAAAGCTGCAGTAAGAATAATCACTAAATCCCATCCCTGGCAACACACCCCCCACTCTTCATAGATCTAAACTTACTCCCTGTTCAGTACATCCACACTTACTACTGTGCAATCTACATCTACAGGACCTTAAACTCCAATATCAACCTTGACCTAAAACGCTTTCTTGATAGTTGTGACAGAACCCACAGGCATAACACCAGACACAAACATCTCTACGACATTCCCCATGTCCGACTAAACCTTTACAAAAATTCAATGTATGTCAAAGGCCCTAAAATCTGGAACACCCTACCTGAGAACTCTAGAACTGCAGACACATTCATCACCTTCAAAACTACCATTAGAAAACATCTTATCTCCCTGATAAACCCCATCAACTAACTACACGAATACCACCTGGTGGTTCACACTTACACTCACCCATTTGACCATAAACAAAAATATTAATCTCAATCTTAAAATAATGAATCCTATGATACTCCAATACTGAAACTATGTACTGTGCCAAAACAAAGCATTCACATTGCTACACTCACAAACTAGTATTTAGTCACTTTGCCATTAATACCAACTTACCTCATAATTTGTAATATTTTAAAATAAAGAATTAAACTAAGTCTGCCCGAAATGCCTAGCCATGCTAGGCGTTCTAGTGGTACACTCTGTAATCATTATTTAACTACATGTAAACCACACAACAACCAAATTCTGTAAATTCAACATTGTAATCTTTATAGAGAAATAAACTTTGAAAGTCCTTCCTTTTTTCTCTCTACTTTTTGTACAGTACTTGTTCTACTAGTGCTATATTTTGCTCTGTGCTCAGATGGTTATTGTCAGAATTAACAGCATGATGTTTCTAAAGAGAACCTTGTACATAATGCCAGTTTCTATCATAGTGTTGGCTTGGAATGGTAATTCCATGTATGTTCAATGTACATTCTCTATAGGAGATCTGTGTGGTTCACAAGCTTATTAAAGAAACTTATTATGTGGATTTAAGTGTTAATGGCCTGAGTGAGCTTAATATAGCTGCCGTGAACCTGGAATGTATCTACTGCATAGAGCCAGGGACATCTGTATATGCACCCATAAGATATACCAAATATTATAATGTTGGTAGAATTCCCGTCAATATGTTAGGTAAAACCTAGGTAGTAGGTTGGTAGACAGCAACCACCCAGGGAGGTACTACCGTCCTCCCAAGTGAGCGTGAAATGGAAGCCTGAAATTGTTGTACACGATGGTAGGATTGCTGGTGTCGTTTTTTTCTGTCTCGTACACATGCAAGATTTCAGGTACATCTTGCTACTTCTACTTACACTTTGGTCACACTACACGTACATGTACAAGCATATATATACACACACCCCTCTGGGTTTCTTCTATTTTCTTTCTAGTTCTTGTTGTTGTTTATTTCCTCTTAATCCATGGGGAAGTGGAACAGAAATCTTCCTCCGTAAGCCATGCGTGTTGTAAGAGGCAACTAAAATGCCAGGAGCAAGGGGCTAGTAACCCCTTCTCCTGTATACATTACTAAATGTAAAAGGAGAAACTTTCGTTTTTCCTTTTGGGCCACCCTTCCTCGGTGGGATACGGCCGGTGTGTTGAAAAAAAAAAGTTAGGTAAAACTCCATGGGGAAGTGGAGCAGAATTCTTCCTCCATAAGCCATGCATGTCGTAAAAGGCGTCTAAAATGCTGGGAGCAAGGGGCTAGTAACCCCTTCTCCTGTATAAAATACTAAATTGGCCGTATCCCACCCTGCCTCAGTGGGATACAGCTAATTTGTTGAAAGATGATGATAATAGGTAAAACCTGTAATTGTTTTACATGATGGTAGGATTGCTGGCAGTGGCAGCTTGTCAAAAAATAGGATGGGGAACTGCGTGACTGCAAGCCTCATAGAACAGCATAAACATTATTAGAGTAATTTCTAAAATTAAACTAAATTTAATAATGATAAGCGTTCACATATATGTACCCATAGAGGGCGTTACAGTCCTGCTGGTGGAGTCTTGGCTAGCTGAGGTGATGTTACAACTATTTGAAATTGTTTCACTATTGAAATCTTGTATGCTGAATCGATTTGAGCTGCAATGTCCACTTTACCCAGCATTGACAAATCAATAATGTTATTTATATGCTTGGTTGGCTGCTCAAGTTTCATTACTTTTTGTGGTAAGTGCCTCAAGTCAGCCACGCTACTTTTTGTCTATGAAGAGTCTCCACCAAATAGTAAGCATGGAAAACAGAATAATGCGTTCTTTTCGTCACAGCCACAAAGCCATTCACTTTCCTGGTAAACACTGGCGCTAAACTGGTGCATATATTCTTTGCACCCTGCTTGTACTTTTTTGTAGAATGGATAAAACTGGTGTATGTCATATTTTCTCTTTTATCTTTACTTTTTCACTTAAAATCAACTGTAAAAAGTTAATACTTTGTAAATATTTAACTGAGTTTACTCTAGTTTCCACTGCCATCGTTTATCAAATGGTAATTAAATTTAATGCTATTGAAAAGAATTTAACCCCTTCAGGGTCCAAGGCCAAAATCTGAAGTGGTGCTCCAGTGTCCAAGAAATTTTGAAAAAAAAAAAAAATTATTTTTTTCTTACAGAATTAGAGCATATTTTTGTAAAGGTAATAAAAAAAAAATTCTGATCAGTACTTACCGAGATACAGTGCCAAGAAGTTTGTCCAAAATGATGTGGTGGCGGCAACATCGACGAATTCCACATACGCGCATTACGTTATTTAGCGGTTTTTATAGTTTTTTCTTTTCCAATTTTTTTCTTTTCCTACTAACATTTGTATATATATAAACTCACTGTATTGAACACAATAACCGCACTAAAGTTATCATCATATTATTGTTTACCACTGTTGTTTATTACAATAAACATGCACAATTCTTGTATAATACTGATGTTCTATCATTGCCGGGAGCAATGGGCTAGTAACCCCTTCTCTTGTAGACATTTACTAAAAAAGAGAAGAAGAAAAACTTTATAAAACTGGGATGCTTAAATGTGCGTGGATGTAGTGCGGATGACAAGAAACAGATGATTGCTGATGTTATGAATGAAAAGAAGTTGGATGTCCTGGCCCTAAGCGAAACAAAGCTGAAGGGGGTAGGGGAGTTTCAGTGGGGGGAAATAAATGGGATTAAATCTGGAGTATCTGAGAGAGTTAGAGCAAAGGAAGGGGTAGCAGTAATGTTGAATGATCAGTTATGGAAGGAGAAAAGAGAATATGAATGTGTAAATTCAAGAATTATGTGGATTAAAGTAAAGGTTGGATGCGAGAAGTGGTCATAATAAGCGTGTATGCACCTAGAGAAGAGAGGAATGCAGAGGAGAGAGAGAGATTTTGGGAGATGTTAAGTGAATGTATAGGAGCCTTTGAACCAAGTGAGAGAGTAATTGTGGTAGGGGACCTGAATGCTAAAGTAGGAGAAACTTTTAGAGAGGGTGTGGTAGGTTAAGTTTGGGGTGCCAGGTGTAAATGATAATGGGAGCCCTTTGATTGAACTTTGTATAGAAAGGGGTTTAGTTATAGGTAATACATATTTTAAGAAAAAGAGGATAAATAAGTATACAAGATATGATGTAGGGCGAAATGACAGTAGTTTGTTGGATTATGTGTTGGTAGATAAAAGACTGTTGAGTAGACTTCAGGATGTACATGTTTATAGAGGGGCCACAGATATATCAGATCACTTTCTAGTTGTAGCTACACTGAGAGTAAAAGGTAGATGGGATACAAGGAGAATAGAAGTATCAGGGAAGAGAGAGGTGAAGGTTTATAAACTAAAAGAGGAGGCAGTTAGGGTAAGATATAAACAGCTATTGGAGGATAGATGGGCTAATGAGAGCATAGGCAATGGGGTCGAAGAGGTATGGGGTAGGTTTAAAAATGTAGTGTTAGTGTTCAGCAGAAGTTTGCGGTTACAGGAAAGTGGGTGCGGGAGGGAAGAGGAGCGATTGGTGGAATGATGATGTAAAGAGAGTAGTAAGGGAGAAAAGTTAGCATATGAGAAGTTTTTACAAAGAAGTGATGCAAGGAGGGAAGAGTATATGGAGAAAAAGAGAGAGGTTAAGAGAGTGGTGAAGCAATGTAAAAAGAGAGCAAATGAGAGAGTGGGTGAGATGTTATCAACAAATTTTGTTGAAAATAAGAAAAAGTTTTGGAGTGAGATTAACAAGTTAAGTAAAGCCTAGAGAACAAATGGATTTGTCAGTTAAAAATAGGAGAGGAGAGTTATTAAATTGGAGAGTTAGAGGTATTGGGAAGATGGAGGGAATATTTTGAGGAATTGTTAAATGTTGATGAAGATAGGGAAGCTGTGATTTCGTGTATAGGACAAGGAGGAATAACATCTTGTAGGAGTGAGGAAGAGCCAGTTGTGAGTGGGGGGGGAAGTTCGTGAGGCCCGTAGGGAAAATGAAAGGGGGTAAGGCAGCCGGATTGATGGGATAAAGATAGAAATGTTAAAAGCAGGTGGGAATATAATTTTGGAGTGGTTGGTGCAATTATTTAATAAATGTATGGAAGAGGGTAAGGTACCTAGGGATTGGCAGAGAGCATGCATAGTTCCTTTGTATAAAGGCAAAGGGGATAAAAGAGAGTGCAAAAATTATAGGGGGATAAGTCTGCTGAGTATACTTGGTAAAGTGTATGGTAGTTATTATTGAAAGAATTAAAAGTAAGAAGGAGAATAGGATAGCAGAAGAACAAGGAGGCTTTAGGAAAGGTAGGGGGTGTGTGGACCAGGTGTTTACAGTGAAACATATAAGTGAACAGTATTTAGATAAGGCTAAAGAGGTCTTTGTGGCATTTATGGATTTGGAAAAGGCGTATGACAGGGTGGATAGGGGGGAAATGTGGCAGATGTTGCAAGTGTATGGTGTAGGAGGTAGGTTACTGAAAGCAGTGAAGAGTTTTTACGAGGATAGTGAGGCTCAAGTTAGAGTATGTAGGAAAGAGGGAAATTTTTTCCCAGTAAAAGTAGGCCTTAGACAAGGATGTGTGATGTCACCGTGGTTGTTTAATATATTTATAGATGGGGTTGTAAGAGAAGTAAATCCGAGGGTCTTGGCAAGAGGTGTGGAGTTAAAAGATAAAGAATCACACACAAAGTGGGAGTTGTCACAGCTGCTCTTTGCTGATGACAGTGCTCTTGTGAGATTCTGAAGAGAAGTTGCAGAGATTGGTGGATGAATTTGGTAGGGTGTGCAAAAGAAGAAAATTAAAGGTGAATACAGGAAAGAGTAAGGTTATGAGGATAACAAAAAGATTAGGTGATGAAAAATTGAATATCAGATTGGAGGGAGAGAGTATGGAGGAGGTGAATGTATTCAGATATTTGGGAGTGGACGTGTCAGCGGATGGGTCTATGAAAGATGAGGTGAATCATAGAATTGATGAGGGGAAAAGAGTGAGTGGTGCACTTAGGAGTCTGTGGAGACAAAGAACTTTGTCCTTGGAGGCAAAGAGGGGAATGTATGAGATGTATAGTTTTACCAACGCTCTTATATGGGTGTGAAGCATGGGTTATGAATGTTGCAGCGAGGAGAAGGCTGGAGGCAGTGGAGATGTCATGTCTGAGGGCAATGTGTTGTGTGAATATAATGCAGAGAATTGGTAGTTTGGAAGTTAGGAGGAGGTGCGGGATTACCAAAACTGTTGTCCAGAGGGCTGAGGAAGGGTTGTTGAGGTGGTTCGGACATGTAGAGAGAATGGAGCGAAACAGAATGACTTCAAGAGTGTATCAGTCTGTAGTGGAAGGAAGGTGGGGTAGGGGTCGGCCTAGGAAAGGTTGGAGAGAGGGGGTAAAGGAGGTTTTGTGTGCGAGGGGCTTGGACTTCCAGCAGGCATGCGTGAGCGTGTTTGATAGGAGTGAATGGAGACAAATGGTTTTTAATACTTGACGTGCTATTGGAGTGTGAGCAAAGTAACATTTATGAAGGGGTTCAGGGAAACCGGCAGGCCGGACTTGAGTCCTGGAGATGGGAGGTACAGTGCCTGCACTCTGAAGGAGGGGTGTTAATGTTGCAGTTTAAAAACTGTAGTGTAAAGCACCCTTCTGGCAAGACAGTGATGGAGTGAATGATGGTGAAAGTTTTTCTTTTTCGGGCCATCCTGCCTTGGTGGGAATCGGCCAGTGTGATAATAAAAATAATAAAATCACTGGACATGGTTTTAGAACTGCTGGAGCTTGTGGAACTCCTTGAAACAAGGCACCATGCACAGAGGCACCTTACATTCCTCACACATAAACCGAGTGTCTTTGCATCTTTGTTGCCATCGTTTTGTTTGTGCTCAGACGATGCATCTCTTCTGAGCAAATTTCTTCTGAGTTGAAGGAAGCTGTATTATGAAATGATCACCTTTCCTCCTCAAACGCTTGGGTATATCCTGAATAATTCGAGGACCTTGTTGTATAGCAGGTATCTTACCTGGTACTTCATTATGAGTTGTCTGACAACAGACAAACAAAAGTCACCATACGGTGGTCTGTTGCCAGTCTTTATTTGGTACATATTATATGCATTGAGCATAGAAATGTCCATGAGATGGAAGAAAAGTTTCATGTACCACTTGTAACTCTTACGAACACAGTTAACAAAACCAATCTGCATGTCACATTTGTCAACCAAGTGCATGTTTTGTGTATAATCAATCACTGTCAGTGGTTTTCGAATACGTTCATTAGTCACTCGATCAACTTTGCCACTGTCTTGCATTTCATTACGGTGAATGGTTGTCAACAATGTGACATCTCGTTTGTCATGCCACTGTAATGCCATGATGTCATTGGCAGTAAATACCTGCACGTCATCACCACGAGCACCTGCATTGAGCCTGGGCATGTGTTTACAATTAGAACGCACTGTGCCACACACATCTGTCTTGTTCACTCGCATGAAATCACTGAGTAATGGGCTTGTGTACCAGTTATCGGTATATAATGTATGCCCCTTACCAAGATAAGGTGCCATCATGTTTCTCACTACGTCACCTGAGATACCCAATAACATCTTGGTATCTTTCAATGTTTTACTTACCGTGTATACAGCAATATCCAACACCAGGCCACTGTCACAGTCACAGAGTACAAACAGTTTTATACCAAAGCATTTCCTCTTGCTCGGTATATACTGCTTGAATGACAGTCTACCTTTGAACAAAATCAAAGACTCATCAATTACAACATTCTTGAATGGATAAAAGTATATGCTGAACTTTTGTTTGAGATACATGAAAATATTTCTAATCTTATATAACCTGTCACTTCTGTCAGACCTGGTTTTGTCAGAGAAGTGCAACATACGTAAGAGTAAGATAAACCTGTTCACTGGGATGATTTCACTGAAGACCGGGGTAGAAATTAGCCGATCTGTGGACCAGTATGCTTTTATATTATGCTTATAGACATGAGGCATAAGCATTATTGTTGCAAAAAGCAAATACATTTCTGCAACAGTCGTCTCTTTCCACCTGTGTAGTCTTGACCATGGTGATATGATCATATTTGCCATGGTGTACTCAAAATACTTATTACTTTCCCTGACAATAGTTTCCATCAATGGCTGGTCAAAGAATAATTTAAAGAATTCCAGTTCATTGGCCGTGGTTCCTAGGGGACAAGTAGCTAGAATTCCACTTTGAGAGTCATCAAAGTGGTGAGGCTTGGGAACAAAATTGGGATTTTGCTGCCAATCCCACATACGGTTTGCTGGTGGATACTGGACATCATAGGCTGGTTGTGCGGGTGGTTGTGGTGGGCTGGTGGCTGACGCTTCGCTTTGTCCTTGAACTGACGAGTCAGCAGCGTGGGTCCCAGCCTGGGCTGGTGAGTGACGCATGGCAGTGCCACTACCATCACCACTACCACCATCCACTGATGCCTGTGGTCTATCCATGCCAAGTGTAGCCACATCATCCTCACTATCACTACCTAAAACTGGTGTAGGGCCACGGGATGTACTCCGGGATGTACTCTGTCCCCTGGGCACAGCATAGGGTACACTACCCGAGCGCATGCGGCGGCGAACATACCGACGCTTCACTGGTGAATATGATTCCTCACTATCACTACTCGAATGATCGTCGAGCGCAATAAATTCACAATCCACGTCGCTATCATCATCATTACTGAAGTCAGAGGCTTGGCCACACGAAAATATTAGTTTTCTCTTGCGTTGAGGCACAACCGACCGTGAGTCACGAGTGCCCACACCAGAGGTAGAAGGTTGAGGATTGTCAGGGTTTTCTGCACTATATCGATATCCTGGTCATTCTTTTCGGTCACTAACTGATCAAAGCTGTAGAATTCGTCTTCATTTCCACTTCCATCAGTGTCGGAACTATCAGATAGGAAGAGGAGAGTCCCAATTTTCCGGGGAGTGAGAGCTGACTTGCGACGAGGCATAGTGAACAAGGGTAACTGAGCCGGCGTTCCCACAATGCTATGCGGGCGCCTAGATTTTTGGTTTATGGCGCACACCCACCACACAGACCGGTTCTCTCACATGTAGGCCTATGAGCGCTTTCGCGCTAAATTTGACGGCGCTAGAATTTTGGCGTAGATCTACGGTTTGGACACTCAACGTGAAGCCATAGATCTACGGGAGGGACCCTGAAAGGGTTAAACAGCCACCAACACCAATACTGGCCACGTGTTACAACATACATATTCACAACGTAAACAGACCAATTGCAACTGGGTGAGTGCTGCATTGAATGCAGCTCCTCGCTGCCAGATGTAGCACCAATAATACCTATACATTTACAGTGGACTCTCAGGTAATGCCTTTAATCCATTTCAGAGAGCTAGCTTTAAACCGATTTAGTCTTTAGTCGAATTAATTTTTCCCATAAGAAATAATGGAAATCCAATTAATCTGTTCCAGACACCCAAAAGTATTAAACAAAATTATTTTTTTACATGAAATATACATTTCCCTACACAGAAAACAATGGTACATGCATAATAAACAATACAGAAATGACACCTTTATTGTGAACTTGTTGATGAGTGATGAGACAGGAGGAGGGGAGAGGATGAAGGTGTTCTATTGTTTGGACGGGGAATCCCCTTCTATGAAGACTTCAGGTAACAAGTCCTTTTCTGGGGTTACCTCCCTTCTTTCTCCATGGGGAAGTGGAACAGAATTCTTCCTCCGTAAGCCATGCGTGTCGTAAGAGGCGACTAAAATGCCGGGAGCAAGGGGCTAGTAACCCCTTCTCCTGTATATACGTATTACTAAATTTAAAAGGCAAAACTTTTGTTTTTTTTTTTGGGGCCCACCCCACCTCAGTGGGCTATGGCTGGTGCGTTGAAAGAAAAGACCTCCCTTCTTGGTTTTTTAATGCCACTGGGAACAACTCGAGTCATTGGACTCCTTTCGCACAAAATATTTGTCCATAGAGCTCCGTTTCTTGTGTCCCTTTAACCCTTAAGCGGTCCAAACGTATATATACGCTCACGTGCGTAGCGCTCCAAACGTATATATACGTTTTCTTTGTCATTCATTCAACATTGCCACGATAAGCCTGAGTCACCTAGATTTGAGAGAATGGGTGTGCGCACTCACTGTGCGCCATATTAAAATAATTGGGGATGCCTGGGAACCATATGCTCTTTTTTCCTATTAAAAAAAGACAAATTTTTTTTCTCTCAAAAAATTTGGGGCGCTACGCGACGTGAACGTATATAACATTTGGACCGTTTAAGGGTTAAGATTTCCCTAAAATGGGACACGAGTGTCATTGTACATGTTGCCAATACAGCTTGCAACAGCTGTGTCAGGATAATATTCATCCGTAAATGCCTGCCACTTTGTCCACATTGTACACATTTCCTTTATCTTTGATGAAGGCAACTTCCCCTGTCTCTCTTCCTCCTCCTCTGAAGCACATTCCTGAGCTGTGATCTGTTGCTGTTGCACCTGAAGCTCTTGAAGCTCTGTAGTGGTTAGCTCTTCGACATCCTCCACCAACGCTTCCACATCCTTGCCACTAACCTCCAACCCCATGGACTTTTCCAATGCCACAATGGATTCCACAACTGGCATAGTCTCCTGAGGGTTAGCCCCAAACCCTTCAAAATCCTTCTCTTGTACACATTGTGGCCACAGTTTTTTCCACGCAGAGTTCAAGTCTTGCAAGTCACTCCTCCCAAGCCTTACCTATAAGGTTTATGCAACTGAGGATACTGAAGTGAACTTTCCAGAACTCTCTTAGGGTCAATTCAGTGTCTGAGATCACTTCAAAGCACTTGTGAAACACTGCTTTGGTGTACAGTTTTTCAAAGTTTGAAATGACCTGCTGATCCATGGGCTGGAGGAGAGGTTTGGTATTAGGAGGCAAAAACTTCACTTTGATAAAGCCCGACTCCCCCGCAATTTGCTCTTGTAAGTTGTGAGGATGAGCAGGAGCATTGTCCATTACCAGGAGTCACTTGAGTGACAATTTATTTTCCAGGAGGTACTTTTTCACAGTTGGGTCAAACACATCATAGAACCAGTCCAGGAAAATGTCCCTAGTGACCCATGCCTTACTGTTTTGCTCTCCACATCACACACAATTTAGTCTTGACGACACTGTTTTTCTTGAACACACTGGGAGTTTGAGTGATACATGATAAAGGCTTCACTTTGCAATCCCCACTAGCATTACGCTAAACATTAAAGTTAGCCTGTCTTTCATAGGCTGTGTCCTGGAGTGCCTTTTCCTCCTGAGTAATATAGGTTCTGTTTGGCATTTTCTTCCCAAGCAGGCCTATTTCATCACAATTGAACACTTGTTGGGGTTTTAATTTTTTAGTGTCTATGTACTCCTTAAAGTCCTGCACATATTTTTCAGCCACTTTTTTGTCAGAACTGGCATCCTCACCATGCCTTATCACACTGTATATGCCACTGTGATTCTTAAATCCCTCAAACTAGCCTTTGCTGGCCTAAATTCATCAATAGCAGCACTATTTGGAGGCATTTTCTTAATGAGATCCACATGCAACTGCCTTGCCTTTTCACATATTATTGACTGAGAAACACTATCTCCTGATAATTGTTTCTCGTTTATCCACACCAACAACAGTCTCTCCAATCTCGAGTATTTGTGATCTCTGTTTTGTAATCATACTTGCACCTTTCGCAACAACAGCTTCCTTGATTGCCTTTTTGTTCACCAAGATAGTAGTGATGGTTGAATGGGGTTTGTGCAAGACAGGTATACAATACCAACATGATTAAAGTTAACACTTGTGCAACATCTGGTTATCTTTATTGTAGACGTTTCACCATCCAGTGGCTTTATCATGCAGATTCTTGGACATAATTAGAAAACAGAAGAACTATATACAAAAGATGAGGTAATCAGTCCCTCAGCCTTGGAGGTGGTGTTTGGAGCATCAAGGTTGTGGAGATTCTGAAGCACAGGCAAGGAGACTGGCGCTTATATAGGCGTCAGTGAATAGGACGTGTAGCAGACGAAGGCATTAGTCCACTGTAGGTGGGATTCCCCAGTGGAAGTAGGTCCTACCCAAATTGATGGACTGATTACCTCATCTTTTGTATACAGTTCTTCTGTTTTCTAATTATGTCCAAGAATCTGTATTGATAAATCCCCTGGATGGCGAAACGTCTACAATAAAGATAACCAGATGTTGCACAAGTGTCTTACCTTTCACGAATGGGGTTTGTTATATAAACTTTCCAACTCCGAGATACGCACTCCACTCTCATACTTGCGATTATCTTTCTTTAATTCGATAGTACACCTCTCCCTTTTTACCACAGGGTTGCACTAGAAGCTTTCTTGGGTCCCATGGTGGCTTGTTTCGCAGTTACAAGCACTAAAAACAGTGGAATAATACAAAAAAATATATTGCATGTATGGGTGGAATCGTCCTCACTGGCTTCGTAAACAATGGCACACTGGCTGTACACGGAAGTCATGGAGTGACCGGGCCCGCTCAGGCCATGCGGACACACTTGGGATGAAAGCCCTTAACCGAGTAATTTGGCATTAGCTGAGCCAATATTTTTATGCCAAAGCGAGCCGTTAGCCGATTTTGGCACTAACCGAAGAAGCGTTTACCTGAGGGTTTCACTACTATCATATCACATCAAACTTCTATTTTAATAATTTTTTATCTCGTTTCAACAAAAAATTAAAAATTCATTTATAAATACAGTGGATCCCCAGTTTTACGATCAGCTCCCAATGCGACCAATTATGTAAGTGTATTTATGTAAGTGCGTTTGTATGTGTATGTTTGGGGTCTGAAATGGACTAATCTAATTCACAATATTCCTTATGGGAACAAATTCGGTCAGTACTGGCACCTGAACATACTTCTGGAAAGAAATAATATCGTAAACCAGGGGTCCACTGTACATTCAAAACAGTATACAACAGATTTTTCCTGTAATACACAAATACCCGCACATAAAGAGAGAAGCTTACGACGACGTTTTATAAAAAGGATTTATTTGTTGGTCTGGTAGCGGGTGGTTAAATGATAAACGTCTTCGGAGGCTTCTTACTTTATTGAAAGGTCATGGTGGGTACACAGGCTTGTGTGTTTGTGCCCATGGCCCGGGAAGGGCCATCCCACGAGAGAGAGCTACTAGTACTTGTGTCTTGCTGCTAGGCCGCTGTGTGAGTGAGAGCGAGGCAAGTCTGGGCATACTGAAGTGGCAAGGCCTATAGGTGGCAGCACCAGCATGGCACGAAATATGAACTAAGCTGGCAGACAGCATGGGCTGTCTGTGCAGACAGTACAGGCGGTCTACATACGCTCGGCCACCTACCGGGCGTCGTCCCGATGCGACGATACTGGTGGTAAAAGGAACTCAGTCTCTCTCTCGTAGGAACAGGGCACAGAACACAAAATAAAAACATATATATACATATGAACATGGAAAAAAAACTTCCTACGGGGAGGGAAGAAAAAAACACGTGGGGTGTGCTAAACATCGTGGTCAAAGGCAGTGAGCATCGAAGGGCATCGCTGCACGCCTTCCTGCATCTGGACAGATACTGCAACATGGGAGACATCGCTGCAGCTGAGCTGTGACGTAACAGGGTACGGTCTCCTCTGGAATGGTGAAGCAGACATCGTAGGAGTCGCTTCAGGTTTTCACTCAACCTGGGGCACGACATGCTGGTGCCCTCGAGTGAGGCGTCGACAAAACTCGGCAGGACTTCTGGCAAGCGACTCAGGAGGACACTTCTCAACTGGTACTGTCGCTGGGCTGTCACTGCCGGCGAGCGTGGAGCGAGTCGTGGCAGAGACAACTGGGCGAAACATCTGGGAGTCATAACATCATACACCAGACTGCAGTGAGAGAGCTAGCAGTCAAAGTGACATCTTTGTGCAGGCTGCTCACTGAAGCTTGTGACACGAGGCTGACACAGTGTGTCATTCTCTCGACAGTTGGAGTAATAGCAGAGGTTAGTCTAAGCGTCCCCAGACTTGTTTCTCTACATATAACTGCACTCTGAAGGTCTGGAGGTGAAGTGAAACAAATCTCGATGGGAATCGTAGCAGGTACGATTCTGCAGAACATCACGAGCGATGAGCATAAAAGCTTTCTGTACAAGAGGGCTCGGTCACTCGGGGCTGTCTGATAGCTGTCAAACACACTGGTCACACGGGTGACTTAACACTGTGGTGCTACTCAGGTCTGGCTCAGACCTCACTGGACACTTGGAAACTTTACACACCCGCGGTACAGCAGGCTTAAACTAGCAAATGATGCTTTTCTGTGCATAAAACTGACACTAAGACATACTAAAATGTGAGAACACTGAGAGGAATTAACACACGACATAATATTTTCTCTCAATCTTCTCGACCAATACAGAAATAATTACTGAACACTCGATTGTGACATCATGTGATGTCAGGCGTGATGTCGCGAGGTGACGTCAGCAGCACACTGTGACGTCAGCAGACATCTCGAGGTCACGTCAGGAAGACATCGTGATGTCATGAAGTCGGGCAGCATCGTGGGTGACGTCAATGTGATGCGGCAGCAGACCACAGCATGTGGACTGGGACATCTGGCTCGGTAACTCACGTGGTTTGTAGGTCCACGTGACATCGCCCACACCCACGTGGCGTCGGGATCCACGTGGCGTCGTGATCTACGTGGCATGGTGATCCACGTAGCTTCGAGTGGCCTCGGGCACTCGGATACACAGCACTGGCGATGAATTCACACGAGAAACAGCAGAAAACACAGCAGAGGGAGTGAGTAGTGGTGAGTGTATGCAATGATACAGCCGTGGACTAGTTTGGCTTTAATTGGATAGGAGTGAGTACACAACGGGCAGGGTGAGGGAGTGACCGCAAGCCAGTCCGTGGAGGGTCCCGGAGCACTTGTGTCTATCAAGAGGGTCGGCCTAGGAGTGAGGGCGAATGGGCTGAGCCTCCCACTGACCTGGGTGAGCCTACAGAGGGCAGCACCTAAATGCCGCAAAATATGAACTAGTCAGAGCAGATGGCTAGGCTGTGTTCTGACAGTACAGGCTGTCTACATTTGCTCGGCCACGCACCTCGACAATACTGGTGGGCCCGTAGGTATAAAGGAATTACTTACACTAGCTACCCCAGAGAGGGACTGGCTTTCGCTCGCTAGTAAATAAAAAATGGACATAAAAATGCAACAGGCCAAAAAAAAAACCTCCCATCCAGGGGAAGAGAAAACTGGTTTGCCCGCGCTGTTTCATCGAGGAGAGAGTTCGGAGACGTCAGCACTGGAACTAAAATCTTCTATATACAGGTTGTCCGCAGGGCTGAACTTCAGTTGACCACTCGTCTACGAACGATGTTGCACCCTCACATCTGCAAACAATGACTGACAGTAGCATTTCCTAAGGTGTGACATGTGACTCAGAGGGCAGCACTGCCCTGACCGTAATACAGGCTCTTTTTTTTTTTATATATAAAAACACTGGGTGCACATACCTACAATAATACTATATCCATGGAATTCATTACACTCTGGGTACCCTTCTAAAAGTATTTACATAATTACATGATGTTGTCCACTCTGACTCCATTATCGACTAGCTATACAATGTGTGGGCATTTATACCCATTTCTGCAAGCAAACAATTAGCATAACTAGCGTAGGAGTCAGACAAGTCAGTACGTACGTCAATGTCACAGAAATGTACTGTTGTCCTGGGTCACAGGCCATAAGTATGGAGCCTTACTTACTGGGCCGTCTTCCGTACCAGTAGTAGTGGTAGAAGGGATAGACGGGTTGTCCCTAGCATTGGTCTGATTGTGGCGTTGCAACGCACGCGACTCCAGCTCTGCTTCGGCCTGCACATGGTCCACATACTTCATGTGATCAAGGTGGGCTTCCTTAATAGTTCCCATAGCAATCTCCCTCACCTCGAACTTATTGCCCCGGAGCTGTCATAGGACACGGTAAGGACCCACGAATTTTGGGACAAGTTTGTGCATACCTGGGTCTGCGCTGGGTTGAGCAACATAACTTTGCAACCTGGTTCTATTTTGCTTTCCTTGGCCCGGGCATTGTGCTCAGACGTGAGCCTATCAGTAGCTTTCATAAGGTTCTCTCGTACCCGCTGGAAGACAAGCTGCGTTGTCCTCATCTTTACTACACTGGGGTTATCAGTATCGTAAGTAGGTCTAGGTGGAGCAAACAGAATTTCATATGGTAAGCGCTTGTCATAGCCATACAAAGCAAAATGAGGTGTCTCACCGATTGAGCTGTTGAGGGAGGAATTTAATGTACACTGAACATCTGGGATAGCCTCATCCCATGTAGTACAACTTGGGTTAACGGTTACCCTGAGCACCTCCAGGACTTTGCGATTTGTACGTTCAGCAAGACCATTACTTGCAGGGTGGCGTGGAGCTACTGGCGCTTGGTGAATGTTGAATCTGGAGCAAAGATCCTGCATTATGCCATTTATAAACTCAGACCCATTGTCTGACAGAAGGACACGTGGGCAAGTATGACGAAGAACAACATGCTCACGGAAAGCACTAGCGACCGTTTCGGCGGTTTTATCAGGAATGGGTACTAATTCACTGTACCGCGTCAAGTTATCTACCATTACAAGCAGGTGCTTATTTCCCTTCTCCGAGGTCGAGAAGTTCGTCAACAGGTCGACAGAAGTTCTCTCCCAGGGCTCCTTTGTAATGGGATACTTTAGAATGGGGTTAGGACCTGTAATGGTACCCTTGTGCTGTAGGCAAACAACACACTGGTGTACATACTTGGCAATGTCCGCTGCCATCTTAGGCCAGAAATATTTCATTCGTGCCTGTTTGCCCGGGAAGGGCCATCCCACGAGAGAGAGCTACTAGTACTTGTGTCTTGCTGCTAGGCCGCTGTGTGAGTGAGGACGTGGCAAGGGCCGGGCATACTGAAGTGGCAAGGCCTATAGGTGGCAGCACCAGCATGGCGCGAAATATGAACTAAGCTGGCAGACAGCATGGGCTGTCTGTGCAGACAGTACAGGCGGTCTACACGTTTCGGTCCGACTTGGACCATTGACAAAGTCACACTAACCAGAAGTGAAGCAGGACAGCTATATATAGGCAGGAAGAGGTGGTGGTAGTAGTAGTACAAGAATGGTATATAATACTGACAAGATGAAATTAAGACACATGCGCAACACCCAGGCATCCCCATCGTAGACGTTTCGCCATCCCAGCCAGCCACTGGATGGCAAAACATCCACAACAAAGACAACCAGACGCAGCACATGTGTCTTAATTTCA
>NC_069409.1:16390809-16420809 GCF_026875155.1 Cherax quadricarinatus
TTTCTTTTTCTTTTTTTTTTCTCCCTCTTCCCCTTTCCTCTTTCCTTTTCTCCTCTGGGTTGTCTTTCTCTCTTCTGTCTCGTGTTTCTATTCCTTCTTCACTTATTTCTCACTTCCCCTTTCATGCACCTCTGTGCGCTTGCTCTCCCTCAGTGGGCACCTAGCTCTCTTGCAGTGCTCCCCTTCCTTTGTTTTTGACTGGCTCATCCTCCTTATTTCCCACTTCTACCACTACCACTATCTCTTCTACTACTACTTCTACTACAACTACTGATGAAATTAAGACACATGTGCTGCGTCTGGTTGTCTTTGTTGTGGATGTTTTGCCATCCAGTGGCTGGCTGGATGGCGAAACGTCTACGATGGGGATGCCTGGGTGTTGCGCATGTGTCTTAATTTCATCTTGTCAGTATTATATACCATTCTTGTACTACTACTACCACCACCTCTTCCTGCCTATATATAGCTGTCCTGCTTCACTTCTGGTTAGTGTGACTTTGTCAATGGTCCAAGTCGGACCGAAACGTGTAGACCGCCTGTACTGTCTGCACAGACAGCCCATGCTGTCTGCCAGCTTAGTTCATATTTCGCGCCATGCTGGTGCTGCCACCTATAGGCCTTGCCACTTCAGTATGCCCGGCCCTTGCCACGTCCTCACTCACACAGCGGCCTAGCAGCAAGACACAAGTACTAGTAGCTCTCTCTCGTGGGATGGCCCTTCCCGGGCAAACAGGCACGAATGAAATATTTCTGGCCTAAGATGGCAGCGGACATTGCCAAGTATGTACACCAGTGTGTTGTTTGCCTACAGCACAAGGGTACCATTACAGGTCCTAACCCCATTCTAAAGTATCCCATTACAAAGGAGCCCTGGGAGAGAACTTCTGTCGACCTGTTGACGAACTTCTCGACCTCGGAGAAGGGAAATAAGCACCTGCTTGTAATGGTAGATAACTTGACGCGGTACAGTGAATTAGTACCCATTCCTGATAAAACCGCCGAAACGGTCGCTAGTGCTTTCCGTGAGCATGTTGTTCTTCGTCATACTTGCCCACGTGTCCTTCTGTCAGACAATGGGTCTGAGTTTATAAATGGCATAATGCAGGATCTTTGCTCCAGATTCAACATTCACCAAGCGCCAGTAGCTCCACGCCACCCTGCAAGTAATGGTCTTGCTGAACGTACAAATCGCAAAGTCCTGGAGGTGCTCAGGGTAACCGTTAACCCAAGTTGTACTACATGGGATGAGGCTATCCCAGATGTTCAGTGTACATTAAATTCCTCCCTCAACAGCTCAATCGGTGAGACACCTCATTTTGCTTTGTATGGCTATGACAAGCGCTTACCATATGAAATTCTGTTTGCTCCACCTAGACCTACTTACGATACTGATAACCCCAGTGTAGTAAAGATGAGGACAACGCAGCTTGTCTTCCAGCGGGTACGAGAGAACCTTATGAAAGCTACTGATAGGCTCACGTCTGAGCACAATGCCCGGGCCAAGGAAAGCAAAATAGAACCAGGTTGCAAAGTTATGTTGCTCAACCCAGCGCAGACCCCAGGTATGCACAAACTTGTCCCAAAATTCGTGGGTCCTTACCGTGTCCTATGACAGCTCCGGGGCAATAAGTTCGAGGTGAGGGAGATTGCTATGGGAACTATTAAGGAAGCCCACCTTGATCACATGAAGTATGTGGACCATGTGCAGGCCGAAGCAGAGCTGGAGTCGCGTGCGTTGCAACGCCACAATCAGACCAATGCTAGGGACAACCCGTCTATCCCTTCTACCACTACTACTGGTACGGAAGACGGCCCAGTAAGTAAGGCTCCATACTTATGGCCTGTGACCCAGGACAACAGTACATTTCTGTGACATTGACGTACGTACTGACTTGTCTGACTCCTACGCTAGTTATGCTAATTGTTTGCTTGCAGAAATGGGTATAAATGCCCACACATTGTATAGCTAGTCGATAATGGAGTCAGAGTGGACAACATCATGTAATTATGTAAATACTTTTAGAAGGGTACCCAGAGTGTAATGAATTCCATGGATATAGTATTATTGTAGGTATGTGCACCCAGTGTTTTTATATATAAAAAAAAAAAGAGCCTGTATTACGGTCAGGGCAGTGCTGCCCTCTGAGTCACATGTCACACCTTAGGAAATGCTACTGTCAGTCATTGTTTGCAGATGTGAGGGTGCAACATCGTTCGTAGACGAGTGGTCAACTGAAGTTCAGCCCTGCGGACAACCTGTATATAGAAGATTTTAGTTCCAGTGCTGACGTCTCCGAACTCTCTCCTCGATGAAACAGCGCGGGCAAACCAGTTTTCTCTTCCCCTGGATGGGAGAGTTTTTTTTTGCCTGTTGCATTTTTATGTCCATTTTTTATTTACTAGCGAGCGAAAGCCAGTCCCTCTCTGGGGTAGCTAGTGTAAGTAATTCCTTTATACCTACGGGCCCACCAGTATTGTCGAGGTGCGTGGCCGAGCAAATGTAGACAGCCTGTACTGTCAGAACACAGCCTAGCCATCTGCTCTGACTAGTTCATATTTTGCGGCATTTAGGTGCTGCCCTCTGTAGGCTCACCCAGGTCAGTGGGAGGCTCAGCCCATTCGCCCTCACTCCTAGGCCGACCCTCTTGATAGACACAAGTGCTCCGGGACCCTCCACGGACTGGCTTGCGGTCACTCCCTCACCCTGCCCGTTGTGTACTCACTCCTATCCAATTAAAGCCAAACTAGTCCACGGCTGTATCATTGCATACACTCACCACTACTCACTCCCTCTGCTGTGTTTTCTGCTGTTTCTCGTGTGAATTCATCGCCAGTGCTGTGTATCCGAGTGCCCGAGGCCACTCGAAGCTACGTGGATCACCATGCCACGTAGATCACGACGCCACGTGGATCCCGACGCCACGTGGGTGTGGGCGATGTCACGTGGACCTACAAACCACGTGAGTTACCGAGCCAGATGTCCCAGTCCACATGCTGTGGTCTGCTGCCCGCATCACATTGACGTCACCCACGATGCTGCCCGACTTCATGACATCACGATGTCTTCCTGACGTGACCTCGAGATGTCTGCTGACGTCACAGTGCTGCTGACGTCACCTCGCGACATCACGCCTGACATCACATGATGTCACAATCGAGTGTTCAGTAATTATTTCTGTATTGTCGAGAAGATTGAGAGAAAATATTATGTCGTGTGTTAATTCCTCTCAGTGTTCTCACATTTTAGTATGTCTTAGTGTCAGTTTTATGCACAGAAAAGCATCATTTGCTAGTTTAAGCCATGCTGTACCGCGGGTGTGTAAAGTTTCCAAGTGTCCAGTGAGGTCTGAGCCAGACCTGAGTAGCACCACAGTGTTAAGTCACCCGTGTGACCAGTGTGTTTGACAGCTATCAGACAGCCCCCGAGTGACCGAGCCCTCTTGTACAGAAAGCTTTTATGCTCATCGCTCGTGATGTTCTGCAGAATCGTACCTGCTACGATTCCCATCGAGATTTGTTTCACTTCACCTCCAGACCTTCAGAGTGCAGTTATATGTAGAGAAACAAGTCTGGGGACGCTTAGACTAACCTCTGCTATTACTCCAACTGTCGAGAGAATGACACTCTGTGTCAGCCTCGTGTCACAAGCTTCAGTGAGCAGCCTGCACAAAGATGTCACTTTGACTGCTAGCTCTCTCACTGCAGTCTGGTGTATGATGTTATGACTCCCAGATGTTTCGCCCAGTTGTCTCTGCCACGACTCGCTCCACGCTCGCCGGCAGTGACAGCCCAGCGACAGTACCAGTTGAGAAGTGTCCTCCTGAGTCGCTTGCCAGAAGTCCTGCCGAGTTTTGTCGACGCCTCACTCGAGGGCACCAGCATGTCGTGCCCCAGTTGAGTGAAAACCTGAAGCGACTCCTACGATGTCTGCTTCACCATTCCAGAGGAGACCGTACCCTGTTACGTCACAGCTCAGCTGCAGCGATGTCTCCCATGTTGCAGTATCTGTCCAGATGCAGGAAGGCGTGCAGCGATGCCCTTCGATGCTCACTGCCTTTGACCACGATGTTTAGCACACCCCACGTGTTTTTTTCTTCCCTCCCCGTAGGAAGTTTTTTTTCCATGTTCATATGTATATATATGTTTTTATTTTGTGTTCTGTGCCCTGTTCCTACGAGAGAGAGACTGAGTTCCTTTTACCACCAGTATCGTCGCATCGGGACGACGCCCGGTAGGTGGCCGAGCGTATGTAGACCGCCTGTACTGTCTGCACAGACAGCCCATGCTGTCTGCCAGCTTAGTTCATATTTCGTGCCATGCTGGTGCTGCCACCTATAGGCCTTGCCACTTCAGTATGCCCAGACTTGCCTCGCTCTCACTCACACAGCGGCCTAGCAGCAAGACACAAGTACTAGTAGCTCTCTCTCGTGGGATGGCCCTTCCCGGGCCATGGGCACAAACACACAAGCCTGTGTACCCACCATGACCTTTCAATAAAGTAAGAAGCCTCCGAAGACGTTTATCATTTAACCACCCGCTACCAGACCAACAAATAAATCCTTTTTATAAACGTCGTCGTAAGCTTCTCTCTTTTATGTGCGGGTTATTTGTGTATTACAGGAAAAATCTGTTGTATACTGTTTTGAATGTACAGTGGACCCCTGGTTTACGATATTATTTCTTTCCAGAAGTATGTTCAGGTGCCAGTACTGACCGAATTTGTTCCCATAAGGAATATTGTGAATTAGATTAGTCCATTTCAGACCCCAAACATACACATACAAACGCACTTACATAAATACACTTACATAATTGGTCGCATTGGGAGCTGATCGTAAACTGGGGATCCACTGTATTTATAAATGAATTTTTAATTTTTTGTTGAAACGAGATAAAAAATTATTAAAAATAGAAGTTTGATGTGATATGATAGTAGTGAACCCTCAGGTAAACGCTTCTTCGGTTAGTGCCAAAATCGGCTAACGGCTCGCTTTGGCATAAAAATATTGGCTCAGCTAATGCCAAATTACTCGGTTAAGGGCTTTCATCCCAAGTGTGTCCGCATGGCCTGAGCGGGCCCGGTCACTCCATGACTCCGTGTACAGCCAGTGTGCCATTGTTTACGAAGCCAGTGAGGACGATTCCACCCATACATGCAATATATTTTTTTGTATTATTCCACTGTTTTTAGTGCTTGTAACTGCTAAACAAGCCACCATGGGACCCAAGAAAGCTTCTAGTGCCAACCCTGTGGTAAAAAGGGAGAGGTGTACTATCGAATTAAAGAAAGATAATCGCAAAGTATGAGAGTGGAGTGCGTATCTCGGAGTTGGAAAGTTTATATAACAAACCCCATTCGTGAAAGGTAAGACACTTGTGCAACATCTGGTTATATTTATTGTAGACGTTTCGCCATCCAGGGGATTTATCAATACAGATTCTTGGACATAATTAGAAAACAGAAGAACTGTATACAAAAGATGAGGTAATCAGTCCCATCAATTTGGGTAGGACCTACTTCCACTGGGGAATCCCACCTACCAGTGACTATGCCTTCGTCTGCTACACGTCCCTATTCACTGACGCCTATATAAGCGCCAGTCTCCTTGCCTGTGCTTCAGAATCTCCACAACCTTGATGCTCCAAACACCACCTCCAAGGCTGAGGGACTGATTACCTCATCTTTTGTATATAGTTCTTCTGTTTTCTAATTATGTCCAAGAATCTGCATTGATAAAGCCACTGGATGGTGAAACGTCTACAATAAAGATAACCAGATGTTGCACAAGTGTTAACTTTAATCATGTTGGTATTGTATACCTGTCTTGCACAAACCCCATTCAACCATCACTACTATCTTGGTGAACAAAAAGGCAATCAAGGAAGCTGTTGTTGCGAAAGGTGCAAGTATGATTACAAAACAGAGATCACAAATACTCGAAGATTGGAGAGACTGTTGTTGGTGTGGATAAACGAGAAACAATTATCAGGAGATAGTGTTTCTCAGTCAATAATATGTGAAAAGGCAAGGCAGTTGCATGTGGATCTCATTAAGAAAATGCCTCCAAATAGTGCTGCTATTGATGAATTTAAGGCCAGCAAAGGCTAGTTTGAGGGATTTAAGAATCACAGTGGCATATACAGTGTGATAAGGCATGGTGAGGATGCCAGTTCTGACAAAAAAGTGGCTGAAAAATATGTGCAGGACTTTAAGGAGTACATAGACACTAAAAAATTAAAACCCCAACAAGTGTTCAATTGTGATGAAATAGGCCTGCTTGGGAAGAAAATGCCAAACAGAACCTATATTACTCAGGAGGAAAAGGCACTCCCAGGACACAAGCCTATGAAAGACAGGCTAACTTTAATGTTTAGTCGTAATGCTAGTGGGGATTGCAAAGTGAAGCCTTTACTCATGTATCACTCAAACTCCCAGTGTGTTCAAGAAAAACAGTGTCGTCAAGACTAAATTGTGTGTGATGTGGAGAGCAAACAGTAAGGCATGGGTCACTAGGGACATTTTCCTGGACTGGTTCTATGATGTGTTTGACCCAACTGTGAAAAAGTACCTCCTGGAAAATAAATTGTCACTCAAGTGACTCCTGGTAATGGACAATGCTCCTGCTCATCCTCACAACTTACAAGAGCAAATTGCGGGGGAGTCGGGCTTTATCAAAGTGAAGTTTTTGCCTCCTAATACCAAACCTCTCCTCCAGCCCATGGATCAGCAGGTCATTTCAAACTTTGAAAAACTGTACACCAAAGCAGTGTTTCACAAGTGCTTTGAAGTGATCTCAGACACTGAATTGACCCTAAGAGAGTTCTGGAAAGTTCACTTCAGTATCCTCAGTTGCATAAACCTTATAGGTAAGGCTTGGGAGGGAGTGACTTGCAAGACTTTGAACTCTGCGTGGAAAAAACTGTGGCCACAATGTGTACAAGAGAAGGATTTTGAAGGGTTTGGGGCTAACCCTCAGGAGACTATGCCAGTTGTGGAATCCATTGTGGCATTGGAAAAGTCCATGGGGTTGGAGGTTAGTGGCAAGGATGTGGAAGCGTTGGTGGAGGATGTCGAAGAGCTAACCACTACAGAGCTTCAAGAGCTTCAGGTGCAACAGCAACAGATCACAGCTCAGGAATGTGCTTCAGAGGAGGAGGAAGAGAGACAGGGGAAGTTGCCTTCATCAAAGATAAAGGAAATGTGTACAATGTGGACAAAGTGGCAGGCATTTACGGATGAATATTATCCTGACACAGCTGTTGCAAGCTGTATTGGCAACATGTACAATGACACTCGTGTCCCATTTTAGGGAAATCTTAACCCTTAAACGGTCCAAATGTATATATACGTTCACTCGCGTAGCGCCCCAAATTTTTTGAGAGAAAAAAAATTTGTCTTTTTTTAATAGGAAAAAAGAGCATATGGTTCCCAGGCATCCCCAATTATTTTAATATGGCGCACAGTGAGTGCGCACACCCATTCTCTCAAATCTAGGTGACTCAGGCTTATCGTGGCAATGTTGAATGAATGACAAAGAAAACGTATATATACGTTTGGAGCGCTACGCACGTGAGCGTATATATACGTTTGGACCGCTTAAGGGTTAAAGGGACACAAGAAACGGAGCTCTATGGACAAATATTTTGTGCGAAAGGAGTCCAATGACTCGAGTTGTTCCCAGTGGCATTAAAAAACCAAGAAGGGAGGTCTTTTCTTTCAACGCACCAGCCATAGCCCACTGAGGTGGGGTGGCCCAAAAGAAAAAACAAAAGTTTTGCCTTTTAAATTTAGTAATACGTATATACAGGAGAAGGGGTTACTAGCCCCTTGCTCCCGGCATTTTAGTCGCCTCTTACGACACGCATGGCTTACGGAGGAAGAATTCTGTTCCACTTCCCCATGGAGAAAGAAGGGAGGTAACCCCAGAAAAGGACTTGTTACCTGAAGTCTTCATAGAAGGGGATTCCCCGTCCAAACAATAGAACACCTTCATCCTCTCCCCTCCTCCTGTCTCATCACTCATCAACAAGTTCACAATAAAGGTGTCATTTCTGTATTGTTTATTATGCATGTACCATTGTTTTCTGTGTAGGGAAATGTATATTTCATGTAAAAAAATAATTTTGTTTAATACTTTTGGGTGTCTGGAACTTTGGTTTCCCCCTTTATTTCTAGGGGTTAATTCCAAAACTAAAGGGGAAAACTAGCCCTAAATTTAAGGCTATAGGCCACTTAAAGAAGGTTTTTGGGGCCTTTCCAGCAGGGCTATAAAATTTGGAACCCCCGGCCCAGTTTTTACGTTGTTATTAGGGCCTGTCCATAGGTTTTCTTTTTAAATGGGGCCCTCCCTTCTATGGTTCCGTTTGATGAAGTAATTTAAAAAAATTCTCCCCGGGAAAATTTGGGAAAATCATAGGGCCAAAAGAAGGCCGGTGGTTTTGCGAAAACCAAATCTAACCCCCATCTTGGGGAAAAACCCCGGCCAGCCCCTTTTTCCTAAGCCCCCCCCCCAAAAAAGGGAATTTTTTTGTTTTTAAAAAAAAAAAAAAACAATTTTAAATTTTTTTTGTGCCAAGGCCTTCGATTAGGAAAGAAAAAAATGAAAAATTAACCCACCGGGGGGACCGTGGGGGGGTTTTGTGGAAAAATTTTTTTTTTGGGGGCCGCTTGACTCAGTAAGATGAATACACGTGGAGTGAATTTTTCGCCGCGATCTTCGGTTTAAGTGGGAACCACCAACTCTTTTCCCCCCCCCCCAAACCCTTTTGTGCCAGGGGACGAAAAATCCCGGAGTCCCCCCGTCCCACCCAGTTTTAGTAGTATAGGGGGGGTGATTGGCTCCCTTTGGGCATGGATAACCACAGGCATCGTGGATGGGGGTGTGGTGAGGGTATGGCATGCCATGCGTCACTCACCAGCCCAGGCGGGACCCACCGCTGATCTCAGTTCAAGGACAAAGCAAGGTCCCCCCAGCCCACCAAAACCCCCGCAAAAACCACCTATATGTCCGTATCCACCACAAACGTATGGGGTTTGGCGCAAAACCCCAATTTTGTTCCCCAACCTCACCACTTTGATGCTCTAAAAGTGAATTCAGTACTTGTCCCCGGCCCCAGGGCCAAAACGGAATTCTTTAAATTATTCTTTGACCAGCCATGATGGAATTTTGTCGGGGAAAGAATAAGTATTTTGAGTACACCATGGAAATAGACAATCCCCAGGGTCAAGACTACACGGTGGAAAAACGACTTTTGCAAAATGTATTTGTTTTTTTGCAACAATAATGCTTATGCCTCATGTCTAAAGATAATATAAAAGATATGGTCCACAGATGGGCTAATTTCTCCCCCGGTTTTCATAAAATCACCCCAGTAACGGGTTTTATCTTACCTTAGGGTTTTTTGCATTCCTAAAAAACCAGGTCGACAGAAGGGACAGGTTATAAAGATTAAAATATTTTCTTATCCAAAAAAAGTTCGCAATATTTTTATCCTTCAAGAATGTTGAAATTGATGATCTTTGTTTTTTGTTCAAATGATGTCTTAAGCAGTAAAACCCAAAAAGAGGAAATGCTTTGTATAAAATTTTTTGTACTCTGTACTGGACAGTGGCCGGGTGTTGATATGCGTATACACGTAAGTAAACATTAAAAAGATACCAAATGTTTTTGGGTATCTCAGTGAGTAGTAAAACTGAGGCCCTTATCTGGAAAGGGGGCTCTTTAATACCATAACTGGTACACAACCCCTTACCAGTGATTTCATGCAGTGAACAAGACAGTGTGGGGGCCCAGTGCTTCTAATTGTAAACACTCCCCCGGGCTCAATGCAGGGCTCGTGGGTATGACGTGCAGGTATTTATCCCAAAAGACATCATGGCATTACAGGGCATGACAACGAGATGTCACATTGTTGACAACCATTCACCGTAATAAAAAGCAAGACAGGGGGAAAAGTTGATCGAGTGACTAAAACGTTTTCGAAAACCATGACAGGTTTGATTATACCAAAACAGCATTTGGGTTGAAAATTACATGCGTTTGGTTTTGTAACTGGTTCTAAGAGTTAAAAGTGGTAAGAAACTTTTCTTCCATTCAGGCATTTTATGCTCAATGCATAAAAAAATATTACCAAAAAAAGACTGGCAACAACCACCTATGTGCTTTGTTTGTCTTTTGTCAGACAACTCATAATGAATCCCGGGTAAGTACCTGCTAACAACAAGGTCCTAATTTATTCGGTTTTAACCCAGCGTTTGGGGGGAAAAGGGATCATTTCATAATACATTTCCTTCAACCCAGAAGAAATTTGCTCAAAGAGAGCATCGTCTGAGCACAAAAAAAAAGGGGAAAAAAAGATAAAAGAAAACCGGGGTTTATTGTGAAAAAATTTTAAGGTGCCCGTCGGGTGCCTTGTTTAAAGGATTCCACAAGCTCCAAATTTTCAAAACCATGTCCAGTGATTTTTTTTTTTTTATTATCACCGGCCGTTCCCACCAGGCGGGAGGGCCCCGAAAAAAAAAAAACTTCACCCTTTCACCCCATCACGTCTTGCCAAAAGGGGTGCTTTACACTATTTTTTTAAAACTGCAACAAAAACCCCTCCTTCAGGGGCGGGCACTGTACCCCCCAACCTCCAACTCAAGCCCGGGCCCCTGCCGGTTTCCCTGAACCCTTCAAAAATGTTACTTTGCTCCCCCCCAAAGCACTCAAGTATTAAAAACCTTTTTGTTTTTTTTCACTCCTACAAACCGCTCACCATCCCTCGGAAGTCCAAGCCCCTCGCCAAAAAACCCTTTACCCTCTCCCCAAACCCTTTTCCCTAGGCCGACCCCTACCCCCCTTCCCCCAACAGATGATACATCTTGAAGTCATTCTTTTTCCTCCATTTCTCTACAATTCCGAACCACCTCAAAAACCCTTCCTCACCCTTGGACACATTTTGGAAACCCCGCACCTCCTCCTAACCCCAAAATCCCAAATTCTCTGCATTATTTACACAAACACATTGCCCTAGCATACACTCCACTGCCCCAGCCTTCTCCTCCTGCAACCTTCAAACCCATGCCACACCATATAAGAGCGTTGGTAAAATATACTCTCTACATTCCCCTCTTTCCTCCAAAACAAAGTCTTTGTTCCCCAGACTCCTAAAGGGACCCTCCTCTTTTCCCCTCACAAATTTTTGATTCACCTATCTTCATAGACCCATCCCCTGCACGTCCACTCCCAAATATCTGAATCATTACCTCCTCCATACTCTCTCCCCCAATTGATATTCAATTTTTATCACCTAATCTTTTTGTTATCCTCATAACCTTACTCTTTCCCTTTTTCACCTTTAATTTTCTTTTTGCACACCCACCAAATTTATCCACCCAAATTTGCAACTTCCTTTGAAAATTTCACAAGAACCCGTATAGCAAAGGAGTGTGAAACTACTTTGTGTGTGATTTTTATCTTTTAACTCACCCCTTGCCCAAAACCCCCGGATTTACTTTCCCTTAACCCACTATAAAAATTTTTAAACAACCCGGTGACATCCACTCCTTTCTAAGCCTACTTTTTTCTGGGAAAAAAAATTTCCCTTTCCTACTACCTATTGAGCCTCATTCCCGAAAAAAACTCTTTACTGCTTTCAGTAACCCACCTCCTAACCCTACCTTGCAAAATCTGCCACTTTCCCCCTATCCACCCGTCAACCCTTTTCCAAACCCTAATCCCCCAAAGACCTCTTTTTGCCTTTTCTAAATACTGTTCATTATATGTTTCACTGTAAACACCGGTCCACACACCCCCCACCTTTTCCCAAAGCCTCCCTTTTTCTTCTGCTTCCTATTCTCCTTTTTACTTTTAATTCTTTTAATAATACTACCATCACTTTTCCAAATTATCACAACTTAACCCCCCAAATTTTTTCACTCTCTTTTACCCCCTTTTCCTTTTTAAAAAAGGAACTATGCATCTCCCTTTCCAACCCAGGTACCTTACCCTCTTCCCTACATTTATTAAAAATTTCACCAACCACTCCAAAATTTTTATTCCACCGCTTTTAAAATTTTTTTCTTTATCCCACAATCCCCCCTGCCTTACCCCCCATTTTACCCGCCTCACAAAATTCCCCCCCCTCACAACTGGCTCTTCCCCCTCCAAAGAAGTTTTTCCTCCTGTCCTAACAGAAATCACAGCCCTATCTTTATCAACATTTAACAATTCCCCAAAATATTCCCTCCATCTTTCCCCTCCTCTAACTCTCCATTTAAAAACTCTCCTCTCCTATTTTTAACTGCAAATCCCTTTGTTTCCCCGCTTTTTTAATTGTTAATCCCCTCCAAAAAATTTTTTTATTTTCAAAAAAATTTTTTGATAACACTCCCCCCCTCTCTCATTTGCTCTCTTTTACATTTTTCACCACCCTTTAAACCCCTCCCTTTTTTTTCCAAACTCTTCCCCCTTGCTCACTTCTTTTTAAAAATTTTTCATTGCTAACTTTTCCCCCTTAAACCTCTTTCTCCATTCCACCAAACGCTCCCTTCCCTCCCCACCCACTTTTCCCTTTAAACCCCCAAATTCTGTAACCAACACTACATTTTTTAAACCCACCCCATACCCTTCACCCTTGCCTATGCCCCATTACCCATCTATCCCCCAATAGTGTTAATCTTTCCCAACGCCTCCTCTTTTAGTTTATAAACCTTCACCCCTTTTCCTTTCCCCGAACTTCTATTCTCCTTTTTATCCATCTACCTTTTATCTCAGTGAGCTACAACTAGAAATGATTGATACTGTGGCCCCCCTATAAAAATTTACACCTGAATCTATCAACAGTCTTTTTTTACCAACACATAATCCCCAAAAACTGCATTTTTGCCCCCAATCATATCTTGTATACTTATTTTTTCCCTTTTCTTAAAATATGTATTCCTATAACTAAACCCCTTTCTTACAAAATTCAAAAAAAAGGGGTTTCCCCTTTTCATTTACACCCGGCCCCAAATTACCTACCCCCCTCTCTAAAAGTTCTCCCACTTTAGATTCAGGGCCCCACCACAATTACTCTCTCACTTGGTTCAAAGGGTCCCAAATTTATTAACATTCCCAAAATCCTCTCTCCCTCTCATTCCTCTCTTCCTAGGCATAACCTTATTTACCCAATTCTGCTCCACCTTTTCTTTTAAACCACATAATTCTTTGAATTTACACATTCAATCTCTTTTCCCTTCCATAACTGAATTTAAAAATTTCTGCTACCCCTTCCTTTTTCTCTAATCTCCAATACTCCCGATTTAATCCCCCTTTATTTCCCCCCCCGAACTCCCCCACCCCTTTTACTTTGTTTCGTTTGGGGCCGGACACCAACTTCTTTCATTCATAAATCAGCAATCATCTTTTTTTCATCGCACTACATCCCCGCACATTTAAGCATCCCCTTTTTTAAAGTTTTCTTCTTCTCTTTTTTAGTAAAGTTACAAGAGAAAGGGGTTTCTACCCATTGCTCCCCCAAAATAAACATCGTATTAACAAAATTTTGCATTTTATTTTAATAAACAACAGTGGTAAACAAAAATATATGATAACTTAGTGCGGTTTATTGTGTTCAAAACAGTGTTTTTTAAAATTCAAATGTTTTAGGGAAAAAAAAAAAATTGGAAAAAAAAAAATAAAAAAACCGCTAAAAAATAAAGGGTATGTGGAATTCGTCGATTTCCGCCCCCCACTCTTTTTTACAAATTCTTGGGACTGTATTCTAAGTACGACGAATTTTTTTTTATACCTTTACAAAAAATCTTTAATTCAAGAAAAAAAAATTTTTTTTTTTTTTTCAAAATTTCTTGGGCTGGAGCCCACTTCAATTTGCCCTTTGGCCCCCGAAGGGTTTTAAAATTTTTTTCAATAGCATTAAATTTAATTACCCTTTTATAAGATGGGAGTGGAAACTGAGTAAAATCAGTTAAATATTTACAAAGTATTTAAATTTTTACAGTTATTTAAGTGAAAAAATAAAGATAAAAGAAAAATAGACATACACCCTTTTATCCATTCACAAAAAGTACAACAGGGTGCAAAGAATATATCACCAGTTTGCGCCATGTTTACAAAAGTGAATGCTTTGTGGTGGACAAAAGAACGCATTATTCTGTTTTCCATGCTTACTATTTTGGGGGAGACTCTTCATAGACAAAAAGGCGTGGCTGATTGAGGGACTTCCACAAAAAAATAAAAATTGAGCGCCAACCAACATTTTAAAAAACATTATTGATTTGCATGCTGGGGTAAAGGTGGACTTGCACTCAAATCGATTCAGCATACAAATTTTAATATGAAAATTTCAAATGGTAACATCACCTCAGCTAGCCAAGACCCCCCAGAGCTTAACCCCCCTAGGGGACATATTGTGAACCTTATCATTATTAAAATTTGTTTAATTTTAGAAATTACTTAAAAAGTTTTTGCTGTTTCTATGAGGCTTGCTCACCGTCCCCATCCTATTTTTTTTACAAAGCCACGCCGCAAACCTACCACATTAAAAAATTACAGGTTTTACCCATTTCATCATTTTCAACAAAATTTGCTGTATCCCCCTGAGGCAGGGGGGGGTACGGCCAATTTAGTATTTTATACAGGAGAAGGGGTTACTAGCCCCTTGCTCCCAGCATTTTAGACGCCTTTTACGACATGCATGGCTTATGGAGGAAGAATTCTGCTCCACTTCCCCATGGAGTTTTACCTAACTTTTTTTTTTCAACACACCGGCCGTATCCCACCGAGGAAGGGTGGCCCAAAAGGAAAAACGAAAGTTTCTCCTTTTACATTTAGTAATGTATACAGGAGAAGGGGTTACTAGCCCCTTGCTCCTGGCATTTTAGTTGCCTCTTACAACACGCATGGCTTACGGAGGAAGATTTCTGTTCCACTTCCCCATGGAGTTAAGAGGAAATAAACAACAACAAGAACTAGAAAGAAAATAGAAGAAAACCCAGAGGGGTGTGTGTATATATATGCTTGTACATGTACGTGTAGTGTGACCAAAGTGTAAGTAGAAGTAGCAAGATGTACCTGAAATCTTGCATGTGTACGAGACAGAAAAAAACGACACCAGCAATCCTACCATCGTGTACAACAATTACAGGCTTCCATTTCACGCTCACTTGGCAGGACGGTAGTACCTCCCTGGGTGGTTGCTGTCTACCAACCTACTACCTAGGTTTTACCTAACATATTGACGGTAATTCTACCAACATTATAATATTTGGTATATCTTATGGGTGCATATACAGATGTCCCTGGCTCTATGCAGTAGATACATTCCAGGTTCACGGCAGCTATATTAAGCTCACTCAGGCCATTAACACTTAAATCCACATAATAAGTTTCTTTAATAAGCTTTGTGAACCACACAGATCTCCTATAGAGAATGTACATTGAACATACATGGAATTACCATTCCAAGCCAACACTATGATAGAAACTGGCATTATGTACAAGGTTCTCTTTAGAAACATCATGCTGTTAATTCTGACAATAACCATCTGAGCACAGAGCAAAATATAGCACTAGTAGAACAAGTACTGTACAAAAAGTAGAGAGAAAAAAGGAAGGACTTTCAAAGTTTATTCTCTATAAAGATTACAATGTTGAATTTACAGAATTTGGTTGTTGTGTGGTTTACATGTAGTTAAATAATGATTACAGAGTGTACCACTAGAACGCCTAGCATGGCTAGGCATTTCGGGCAGACTTAGTTTAATTCTTTATTTTAAAATATTACAAATTATGAGGTAAGTTGGTATTATGGCAAAGTGACTAAATACTAGTTTGTGAGTTTAGCAATGTGAATGCTTTTGTTTTGGCACAGTACATAGTTTCAGTATTGGAGTATCATAGGATTCATTATTTTAAGATTGAGATTAATATTTCTGTTTATGGTCAAATGGTGTGAGTGTAAGTGTGAACCACCAGGTGGTATTCGTGTAGTTAGTTGATGGGGTTATCAGGGAGATAAGATGTTTTCTAATGGTAGTTTTGAAGGTGATGAAATGTGTCTGCAGTTCTAGAGTTCTCAGGTAGGGTGTTCCAGATTTTAGGGCCTTTGACATACATTGAATTTTTGTAAAGGTTTAGTCGGACATGGGGAATGTCGTAGAGATGTTTGTGTCTGGTGTTATGCCTGTGGGTTCTGTCACAACTATCAAGAAAGCGTTTTAGGTCAAGGTTGATATTGGAGTTTAAGGTCTGTAGATGTAGATTGCACAGTAGTAAGTGTGGATGTACTGAACAGGGAGTAAGTTTAGATCTATGAAGAGTGGGGGGGTGTGTTGCCAGGGATGGGATTTAGTGATTATTCTTACTGCAGCTTTTTGTTGGGTTATTTGTAAATAATCACAAATTATGGAGTGAAATTGTTGGCAGAGAAAGCATCTACTGTATGTATTCTGCTCTAATAATCAAATCATAAGAAAATAAAAATAAAAAAATAAAAAATCTGCCCCTAAAACTAACTCACCAAAGTCAGGCAAAGGAAGGAATAGTTTAGTCAAAAATCTAAGAATGCTCCTCCTTACCATCCCATATCAGCCATTTTCCTTCAACGTAGCTTGACCCAAAGAAGGAAACATTCACCATCACTCACTCAATAGCTGTCTCGACAAAAGTGTACAACCAGTTTTAAGACCCTCTTAATTGCAATATTCCCAGTCATCCTTCAGAGTGCAGGCACTGTACTTACCACTTCTAGAGCTCAAAACCAATAAACTGGTTTACCTAAATTTCTTCATAAATGTTAAGACCCACTGTAAATTCAAAACCATTAGGCAATACAAATGTATACAAAAACCAAACATGCCAAGAGGTGAATGAGGGGAAGCGCACGAGTCACTATGAGAATGAATGGTGGTGTAGCTCTGACGGATGAGAATGTGATGCTAAAAGCAAGCGGGAATATGGATTTGGCATAGTTGTTCAATATACATTATTTTTATATAATATAATATTATATAATATATATATATATATATATATATAATATATATATATATATATATAATATATAATATATATATATATATATATATATTAATATATATAAATATATATATATATATATATAATATATATATATATATATATATATATATATATATATATATATATATATATATATATATATATATATATATATTATATATATATATATACAGAATGTAGGATTGCGGATGAGCAAGGAGGTTTTAGAGTGGGTAGGGGATGTGTAGATCAAGTGTTTACATTGAAGCATAATGTGAACAGTATTTAGATAAAGACAGGGAAGTTTTTTATTGCATTTATGGATTTAGAAAAGGCATATGATAGAGTGGATAGAGGAGCAATGTGGCAGATGTTGCAAGTATATGGAATAGGTGGTAAGTTATTAAATGCTGTAAAGAGTTTTTATGAGGATAGTGAGGCTCAGGTTAGGGTGTGTAGAAGAGAGGGAGACTACTTCTCGTAAAAGTAGTCTTAGACAGGGATGTGTAATGTCACCATGGTTGTTTAATATATTTATAGATGGGGTTGTAAAGGAAGTAAATGCTAGGGTGTTTGGGAGAGGGGTGGGATTAAATTATGGGGAATCAAATTCAAAATGGGAATTGACACAGTTACTTTTTGCTGATGATACTGTGCTTATGGGAGATTCTAAAGAAAAATTGCAAAGGTTAGTGGATGAGTTTGGGAATGTGTGTAAAGGTGGAAAGTTGAGGGTGAACATAGAAAAGAGTAAGGTGATGAGGGTGTCAGATGATTTAGATAAAGAAGAATTGGATATCAAGTTGGGGAGGAGGAGTATGGAAGAAGTGAATGTTTTCAGATACTTGGGAGTTGACGTGTCGGCGGATGGATTTATGAAGGATGAGGTTAAATCATAGAATTGATGAGGGAAAAAAGGTGAGTGTGCGTTGAGGTATATGTGGAGTCAAAAAACGTTATCTCTGGAGGCAAAGAAGGGAATGTATGAAAGTATAGTAGTACCAACACTCTTATATGGGTGTGAAGCTTGGGTGGTAAATGCAGCAGCGAGGAGACGGTTGGAGGCAGTGGAGATGTCCTGTTTAAGGGCAATGTGTGGTGTAAATATTATGCAGAAAATTCGGAGTGTGGAAGTTAGGAGAAGGTGTGGAGTTAATAAAAGTATTAGTCGGAGGGCGGAGGAGGGGTTGTTGAGGTGGTTTGGTCATTTAGAGAGAATGGATCAAAGTAGAATGACATGGAAAGCATATAAATCTATAGGGGAAGGAAGGCGGGGTAGGGGTCGTCCTCGAAAGGGTTGGAGAGAGGGGGTAAAGGAGGTTTTGTGGGTAAGGGGCTTGGACTTCCAGCAAGCGTGCGTGAGCGTGTTAGATAGGAGTGAATGGAGACGAATGGTACTTGGGACCTGACGATCTGTTGGAGTGTGAGTAGGGTAATATTTAGTGAAGGGATTCAGGGAAACCGGTTATTTTCATATAGTCGGACTTGAGTCCTGGAAATGGGAAGTACAATGCCTGCACTTTAAAGGAGGGGTTTGGGATATTGGCAGTTTGGAGGGGTATGTTGTGTATCTTTATATGTGTATGCTTCTAGACTGTTGTATTTTGAGCACCTCTGCAAAAACAGTGATAATGTGCGAGTGTGGTGAAAGTGTTGAATGATGATGAAAGTATTTTCTTTTTGGGGATTTTCTTTCTTTTTTGGGTCACCCTGCCTCAGTGGGAGACGGCCGACTTGTTAAAAAAAAAAAAATGAAATGGATGTGTGGATCAAGTGTTTGCATTGAAGCATATATATGAACAGTATTTAGATAAAGGTAGGGAAGTTCTCATTGCATTTATGGATTTAGAAAAGACATATGATAGAATGGATAGGGGAGCAATGTGGCAGATGTTGCAAGTACAGTGGACCCTCAAGTTTCGGCAGCATCGACTTTCGTGAAATCCGACTTTCGGCAAGTTTTTTCGGCAAAATTTGGCCTCGCGTTTCGTGATTAGACTCGTGATTTGGTACCTGTCCGCCCGTCACCACGCACACAAAGCCAGTCTCCCACGCCATTCATGCTCAGTGTGCCAATGTTTACCAACACGTGAACATCACCCCGCGGGTTCATAAGTAATAATCCATTGTTTTTTGTGATTGCAACTGCTAAATAAGTCACCATGGGCCCAAGGAAAGCTAGTGCAAGCCCTTTGGTAAAGAAAGTGAGGGACACGATCGAATTCAAGAAGGAAATCATTGAAAAATATGAGAGTGGAGTGAGTGTTACAGAGCTTGCCAGGACGTATGGCAAACCCCATTCAACCATCACTTCGATCGTGGCAAAAGGAAAGGAAATAAAGTGTGCTGTTGTTGCAAAGATTAAGGACATTTGTGCAAAGTGGACTTAAGTGCAAACATTTATGGATGAACTTCACCCTAACGAAGCTGTTGCAGGCCGTACTGGCAACATGTACAATGACAATGTGTCCCACTTCAGACAAATCTTAAAGAAATGCCAGAAACAGAGCTCTCTGGACAGATATTTTGTGCGACAGGGTTCCAGTGACTCAAGTTGTTCCCAGTGCCAGTGTCTTTAAAAAACAATGAAGGGAAGTAACCCCAGACAAGGACTTCATACCTGAAGTCCTAATGAAAGGAGATTCTCCTTCCAAACAATAGTGTACACCTTCCTCTTATCCCCTCCTCCCATCCACCCAGAAGTCTTCAGTAAAGGCAAGTGAAATATTATTTTTTACATGCATGTACAGTGGACCCCCGGTTTACGATATTATTTCATTCCAGAAGTATGTTCAGGTGCCAGTACTGACCGAATTTGTTCCCATAAGGAATATTGTGAATTAGATTAGTCCATTTCAGACCCCCAAACATACACATACAAACGCACTAACACAAATACATTTACATAATTGGTCGAATTGGGAGCTGATGGTAAACGGGGGTCCACTGAACTTGATTTCTGATTGTTTTCAGTATGTAAATCTTCATTTAATTTGAAAAAAAATATTTTATTTAAATATTTTTGGGTGTCTGGAACGGATTAATTTTATTTCCATTATTTCTTGTGGGGAAAATGGTTTTGAGTTTCCTGAATTTCGACTTTCGGTAGGCTCTCTGGAACGGATTAATCACGAAATTCGGGGGTCCACTGTACATGGAATAGGTACTACGTTACTAAATGTTGAAAAGAGTTTTTATGAGGATAGTGAGGCTCAGGTTAGGGTGTGTAGAAGAGAGGGAGACTACTTCCCGGTAAAATTAGGTCTTAGACAGGGATGTGTAATGTCACCAAAGTTGTTTAATATATTTACAGATGGGGTTGCAAAAGAAGTAAATGCTAGGGTCTTCAGGAGAGGGGTGGGATTAAATTATGGGAAATCAAATACAAAATGGGAATTGACACAGTTACTTTTTGCTGATGATACTGTCCTTATGGGAGATTCTAAAGAAAAATTGCAAAGGTTAGTGGATGAGTTTGGGAATGTGTGTAAAGGTAGAAAGTTGAAAGTGAACATAGAAAAGAGTAAGGTGATGAGGTTATCAAATGATTTAGATAAAGAAAAATTGGATATCAAATTGGGGAGGAGGTAGGTAGTAGGTTGGTAGACAGCAACCACCCAGGGAGGTACTACCGTCCTGCCAAGCGAGTGTAAAACAAAACCCTGTAATTGTTTTACATGATGGTAGGATTGCTGGTGTCTTTTGTCTGTCTCATAAATATGCAAGATTACAGGTATGTCTTGCTACTTCTACTTACACTTAGGTCACACTACACATACATGTACACGTTTATTTATACACACTCATCTAAGTTTTCTTTGATTTTATCTTAATAGTTCTTTGTCTTATTACTTTTCCTTTTATATCCATGGGGAAGTGGAATAAGAATCTTTCCTCCATAAGCCATGCATGTTGTAAAAGTCAACTAAAATGCCGGGAACAATGGGCTAGTAACCCCTTTTCCTGTAAAGATTACTAAAAAGAATAAGAAGAAAATTGTCAAAGTGGGAGGTCTGAATGTGCGTGGATGTTGTGCAAATGATAAGAAAGATATGATTGTGGATGTTATGAATGAGAAGAAGCTGGATGTCCTGGCTTTAAGTGAAACAAAGCTGAAGGGGGTGGGAGAGTTTCAATGGAGAGGAATAAATGGGATTAGGTCAGGTGTTTCAAATAGAGTTAGAGCTAAAGAAGGAGTAGCAATAATGTTGAAGGATAAGCTATGGCAAGAAAAGAGGGACTATAAATGTATTAATTCAAGGATTATGTGGAGTAAAATAATTTTTGGATGTGAAAAGTGGGTTATAATAAGCGTGTATGCACCTGGAGAAGAGAGAAGTGTAGAGGAGAGAGAGAGATTTTGGGAAATGCTGAATGAATGCGTGGGGAGTTTTGAATCAAGTGTGAGAGTAATGGTGGTTGGGGATTTCAATGCTAAAGTGGGTAAAAATGTTATGGAGGGAGTAGTAGGTAAATTTGGGGTGCCAGGGGTAAATGTAAATGGGGAGCCTTTAATTGAGCTATGTGTAGAAAGACTTGGTAATAAGTAATACATATTTTATGAAAAAAAGGATAAATAAATATACAAGGTATGATGTAGCACATAATGAAAGTAGTTTATTAGATTATGTATTGGTGGATAAAAGGTTGATGGGTAGGCTCCAGGATGTACATGTTTATAGAGGGGCAACTGATATATCGGATCATTAATTAGTTGTAGCTACAGTTAGAGTAAGAGGTAGATGGGAAAAGAGGAAGGTGGCAACAACAAGTAAGAGGGAGGTGAAAGTGTATAAACTAAGGGAGGAGGAAGTTCGGGTGAGATATAAGCGACTATTGGCAGAAAGGTGGGCTAGTGCAAAGATGAGTAGTGGGGGGGGGGTTGAAGAGGGGTTGGAATAGTTTTAAAAATGCAGTATTAGAATGTGGGGCAGAAGTTTGTGGTTATAGGAGGGTGGGGGCAGGAGGAAAGAGGAGTGATTGTGGAATGATGAAGTAAAGGGTGTGATAAAAGAGAAAAAGGTAGCTTATGAGAGGTTTTTACAAAGCAGAAGTGTTATAAGAAGAGCAGAGTATATGGAGAGTAAAAGAAAGGTGAAGAGAGTGGTGAGAGAGTGCAAAAGGAGAGCAGATGATAGAGTGGGAGAGGCACTGTCAAGAAATTTTAATGAAAATAAGAAAAATTTTTGGAGTGAGTTAAACAAGTTAAGAAAGCCTAGGGAAAGTATGGATTTGTCAGTTAAAAACAGAGTAGGGGAATTAGTAGATGGGGAGATGGAGGTATTAGGTAGATGGCGAGAATATTTTGAGGAACTTTTAAATGTTGAGGAAGAAAGAGGCGGTAATTTCATGCACTGGTCAGGGAGGTATACCATCTTTTAGGAATGAAGAAGAGCAGAATGTATGTGTGGGGGAGGTACGTGAGGCATTACATAGAATAAAAGTGGGTAAAGCAGATGGAACTGATGGGATCATGACAGAAATGTTAAAATGCAGGGGGAATATAGTGTTGGAGTGGTTGGTACTTTTCTTTAATAAATGTTTGAAAGAGGGGAAGGTACCTAGGGATTGGCAGAGAGCATGTATAGTCCCTTTATATAAAGGGAAAGGGGACAAAAGAGATTGTAAAAATTATAGAGAAATAAGTTTACTGAGTATACCAGGAAAAGTGTACGGTAGGGTTATAATTGAAAGAATTAGAGGCAAGACAGAAAGTAGGATTGCGGATGAGCAAAGAGGTTTGAGAGTGGGTAGGGGATGTGTAGATCAAGTGTTTACATTGAAGCATATATGTGAACAGTGTTTAGATAAAGTTAGGAAAGTTTTTATTGCATTTATGGATTTAGAAAAGGCATATGATAGAGTGGATAGAGGAGCAATGTGGCAGATGTTGCAAGTATATGGAATAGGTGGTAAGTTATTAAATGCTGTAAAGAGTTTTTATGAGGATAGTGAGGCCCAGGTTAGGGTGTGTAGAAGAGAGGGAGACTACTTCCCGGTAAAAGTAGGTCTTAGACAGGGATGTGTAATGTCACCATGGTTGTTTAATATATTTATAGATGGGGTTGTAAAGGAAGTAAATGCTAGGGTGTTCGGGAGAGGGGTGGGATTAAATTTTGGGGAATCATTCAAAATGGGAATTGACCATTTATTTTTTTGCGAGATACTGTCTTTATGGAGATTCAAAGAAAAATTGCAAAGGTTAGTGGATGAGTTTGGGAAGTGTGAAAAGGGGGTAGAAAGTTGAAAGTAAACATAGAAAAGAAAAAGGTGATGAGGGTATCAAAGATTTAGAAAAAAGAAAAATTGGATATCAAATTGGGGAGGAGGAGTAGGAAAGAATAAAAGTTTTCAATATTTTTGGGAGTTACGTGTCGGGGGATGGTTTTTTATGAAGGATGAGGTTAATCACAGAATGATGAGGGAAAAAAGATGAGTGGTGCGTTGAGGTTAGTGGAGTCAAAAATTTTATTTTGGGAGGAAAAGGGGGAATGTATGGAAGTTAGTGTCCCAACTCTTATATGGGTGTGAAGCTTGGGTGGTAAATGCGCAGTGAGGGACATTGGGGCAGTGGAGAGTCCGGGTTTTAAGGGGAATGTGTGGTGTAAATATTATGCAGAAAATTCGGAGTGTGGAAATTAGGAAAAAGGGGTGGGGTTAAAAAAAGTATTAGTCAGGGGCAGAAGAGGGGGGGTTGAGGTGGTTTTTGGGCATTTTGAGAGAATGGTCAAAATAGAATGATGTGGGAAAACATATAAAAAATAGGGGGGGAAAGGGAGGGAGGAGTTGTCCCCCAAAGGGTTGGAGAGAGGGGTAAAGGGGGGTTTTTGGGGAAGGGTTGGCCCTTTCCCGCAAGCTTCGGTGTTAGAAGGATGAATGGAGACGAATGGACTTTGGACCTACGATCTTTGGGTGTGAGCAGGGTAATATTTAGTGAAGGGATTCGGGGGAAACCGGTTATTTTCAATATGGGACTTGACCCGGGAAAAAGGGAATTTACAATCCCTGCATTTTAAAAGGAGGGTTTGGGATTTTGGCAGTTGGAGGGATATGTTGTTATCTTTTATGTATATGCTTCTAAACTGTTGTATTCTGAGCACCTCTGCAAAAACAGTGATAATGTGTGAGTGTGGTGAAAGTGTTGAATGATGATGAAAGTATTTTCTTTTTTGGGATTTTCTTTCTTTTTTGGGTCACCCTGCCTCGGTGGGAGACGGCCGACTTGTTGGGGAAAAAAAAAAAAAAAACTTTCCGTTTTTCTTTTTAGATCACCCTGTGGGATATGGCTGGTTAAAAAAAGATTTGCACTGTTTCATAAAGTATTTTTTGTATCAGAATGAAAGAATATAGTGTCAGAAATACTTTCTCATAATTTAGATGCCTGTACCTAAATCATTACAGCTTTTATTAAAAATATATAAAGTAAACTATTTTGAGCTATGTGGGCATCAATTTTTTAAAGGGGAAAAAAAAGTCCTAATTTAGAAACTATGCCAAACTTTTTCACCCTTTGTGTTTTGGTTGAGAACTGACGTGCTAAAAACCCATCGAATGTTAAGAGATGTCAGAAGCTGCATTTAGGTATAGTAGAATAATGGACAATGGATTCTCTCTCACACTGGCCTTCAAATGTATGATAGAAATGATGAACTGCTTAAGACATGAGCCTTCATGGATTGAGAAGATTTCAACTCTGGGTTCTCAACTGGTACAATACTGAAAGTTTCAGAACAATAATACAAAATGACGAACTCATGGGAAATGGCTGACGTGTTAAAGAAAAAAAACTCATAAGTGGACATAAGCTACAATGTAATACTGTAGTTTTGAGATAAAATTATTGCCTGTATTAACAACTCATGAAAACTTATCAGATCACTTTTTTTTTTTTCAACAAGTCGGCTGTCTCCCACCGAGGCAGGGTGACCCAAAAAAGAAAGAAAATTCCCCCCAAAAAAATACTTTCATCATTCAACACTTTCACCTCACTCACACATTATCACTGTTTTTCAAAAGGGGCTCAGAATACAACGTTAGAAGCATTATGTTAAAGAAACACAACACATCCTCCAAACTGCCAATATCCCAAACCCCTCCTTTAAAGTGCAGGCATTGTACTTCCCATTTCCAGGACTCACGTCTGACTATATGAAAATAACCGGTTTCCCTGAATCCCTTCACTAAATATTACCCTGCTCACACTCCAACAGATCGTCAGGTCCCAAGTACCATTCATCTCTATTCACTCCTATTGAACACACTCACGCACGCTTGCTGGAAGTCCAAGCCCCTTGCCCACAAAACCTCCTTTACCCCCTCTCTCCAACCCTTTCGAGGACGACCCCTACCCCTCCTTCCTTCCCCTATAGATTTAAATGCTTTCCATGTCATTCTACTTTGATCCATTCTCTCTAAATGACCAAACCACCTCAACAACCCTTCTTCTGCCCTCTGACTAATAATTTTATTAACTCCCCACCTTTTCCTAATTTCCATACTCTGAATTTTCTGCATAATATTTACACCACACATTGCCCTTAACCCTTTGAGGGTTTTCGTCGTACTAGTACGTCTTACGCGTAGGGGTTTTTGACGTACTAGTACTCATAAATTCTAGCGGCCTCAAATTTAGTGGGAGAAAGCTGGTAAGCCTTCATATGAAAGAATGGGTCTATGTGGTCAGTGTGCACAGTCTAAAAAAAATCCTGCAGCACACAGTGCATAATGAGAAAAAAAAACTTTGACCATTTTTTTGGAATAAATCAGCGACTTTGCAGTGTATTTTCGTATGGTATTTATTGTTGCATTCTAGTTTTCTTGGTCTCATTTTATAGAATGGAAGACATACTACAGAAATTTTGATGATTTTGACTGGTTTTACAAAGAAAGGTGCCTTGAAATTGAGCTCAAAGTAGCAGAAATGTTCGATTTTTACCAAACTTCAAAAGTAAACAAATCGTGCCAAGCGTGCAATACACGTCAACTGGTGAGTCTAATATTCTTTCACAAGTGCACCAATAATATTTATACCATTTTTTACACTAATGCAGTAGTCTGCATAACAGTAAATCTTATATTTTTTGTGAAAATAAAAATTCAAAGTGGAAAGCAAAAGAATATAAGAGGGGCCTTGAGACATGACTAATGACTAGAGGAAATGTCATTTTAGTGCCAGGAATGTCTTTCTTGTTTATTCTGGACCCTAATTCGAAATTGGCATCTTTTGAAATTTGTGTGAAATTGGCAAAATTGCTAAATTCTGACCACTGTACTGGATAGTAGAATTTCATAAATGAGTGGTTTCTTGCACCCTTTCGATAGAAAAAATGGAGTTCTATCGAAATATTCATGTTTTTTGTCGACTAGTACAGCGAAATTGGCCGAAAATGGGGCTCAAAGTGGCAAAATCGCTGATGCGTAAACATCGCCGAGACCGCTAACTTTGCGAGAGCATAATTCCGTAAGTTTTCTATCAAATTTCAAACTTTTGGTGTCTTTATGATCGGGAAAAGATTCTCTATCTTTTCATAAGAGAAAATAATTTTTTTTTTTTTTTAAATTTGGCTGACCCTGAGAACGAGTTTCGGAGAGGGCCTGTCGACCCTCAAAGGGTTAAACAGGACATCTCCACTGCCTCCAACCGTCTCCTCACTGCTGCATTTACCACTCAAGCTTCACACCCATATAAGAGTGTTGGTACTACTATACTTTCATACATTCCCTTCTTTGCCTCCATAGATAATGTTTTTTGACTCCACATATACCTCAACGCACCACTCACCTTTTTTCCCTCATCAATTCTATTATTAACCTCATCCTTCATAAATCCATCCGCAGACACGTCAACTCCCAAGTATCTGAAAACATTCACTTCTTCCATACTCCTCCTCCCCAGTTTGATATCCAATTTTTCTTTATCTAAATCATTTGATACCCTCATTACCTTACTCTTTTCTATGTTCACTTTCAACTTTCTACCTTTACACACATTCCCAAACTCATCCACTAACCTTTGCAATTTTTCTTTAGAATCTCCCATAAGCACAGTATCATCAGCAAAAAGTAACTGTGTCAATTCCCATTTTGAATTTGATTCTCCAAAATTTAATCCCACCCCTCTCCCGAACACCCTAGCATTTACTTCTTTTACAACCCCATCTATAAATATATTAAACAACCATGGTGACATTACACATCCCTGTCTAAGACCTACTTTTACTGGGAAGTAGTCTCCCTCTCTTCTACACACCCTAACCTGAGCCTCACTATCCTCATAAAAACTCTTTACAGCATTTAATAACTTACCACCTATTCCATATACTTGCAACATCTGCCACATTGCTTCTCTATCCAATCTATCATATGCCTTTTCTAAATCTATAAATGCAATAAAAACTTCCTTACCTTTATCTAAATACTGTTCACATATATGCTTCAATGTAAACACTTGATCTACACATCCCCTACCCACTCTGAAACCTCCTTGCTCATCCGCAATCCTACTTTCTGTCTTACCTCTAATTCTTTCAATTATAACCCTACCGTACACTTTTCCTGGAATACTCAGTAAACTTATTCCTCTATAATTTTTACAATCTCTTTTGTCCCCTTTCCCTTTATATAAAGGGACTATACATGCTCTCCGCCAATCCCTAGGTACCTTCCCCTCTTTCATACATTTATTAAACAAAAGTACCAACCACTCCAACACTATCCCCCCCTGCTTTTAACATTTCTTTCATGATCCCATCAGTTCCAGCTGCTTTACCCCCTTTCATTCTACTTAATGCCTCACGTACCTCCCCCACACTTACATTCTGCTCTTCTTCACTCCTAAAAGATGGTATACCTCCCTGACCAGTGCATGAAATTACCGCCTCTCTTTCTTCCTTAACATTTATAAGTTCCTCAAAATATTCTCGCCATCTACCTAATACCTCCCTCTCCTCATCTACTAACTCCCCTACTCTGTTTTTAACTGACAAATCCATACTTTCCCTAGGCTTTCTTAACTTGTTTAACTCACTCCAAAAATTTTTCTTACTTTCATTAAAATTTCTTGACAGTGCCTCTCCCACTCTATCATCTGCTCTCCTTTTGCACTCTCTCAGCACTCTCTTTACCTTTCTTTTACTCTCCATATACTCTGCTCTGCTTATAACACTTCTGCTTTGTAAAAACCTCTCATAAGCTACCTTTTTTTCTTTTATCACACCCTTTACTTCATCATTCCACCAATCACTCCTCTTTCCTCCTGCCCCCACCCTCCTATAACCACAAAATTCTGCCCCACATTCTAATACTGCATTTTTAAAACTATTCCAACTCTCTTCAACCCCCCCCCCACTACTCATCTTTGCACTAGCCCACCTTTCTGCCAATAGTCGCTTATATCTCACCCGAACTTCCTCCTCCCTTAGTTTATACACTTTCACCTCCCTCTTACTTGTTGCCACCTTCCTCTTTTCCCATCTACCTCTTACTCTAACTGTAGCTACAACTAAATAATGATCCAATATATCAGTTGCCCCTCTATAAACATGTACATCCTGGAGCCTACCCATCAACCTTTTATCCACCAATACATAATCTAATAAACTACTTTCATTACGTGCTACATCATACCTTGTATATTTATTTATCTTCTTTTTCATAAAATATGTATTACTTATTACCAAATCTCTTTCTACACATAGCTCAATTAAAGGCTCCCCATTTACATTTACCCCTGGCACCCCAAATTTACCTACTACTCCCTCCATAACATTTTTACCCACTTTAGCATTGAAATCCCCAACCACCATTACTCTCACACTTGATTCAAAACTCCCCATGCATTCACTCAACATTTCCCAAAATCTCTCTCTCTCTCTCCTCTACACTTCTCTCTTCTCCAGGTGCATACACGCTTTTTATAACCCACTTTTCACATCCAAAAATTATTTTACTCCACATAATCCTTGAATTAATACATTTATAGTCCCTCTTTTCCTGCCATAGCTTATCCTTCAACATTATTGCTACTCCTTCTTTAGCTCTAACTCTATTTGAAACCCCTGACCTAATCCCATTTATTCCTCTCCATTGAAACTCTCCCACCCCCTTCAGCATTGTTTCACTTAAAGCCAGGACATCCAGCTTCTTCTCATTCATAACATCCACAATCATCTCTTTCTTATCTGTTAATGGTGCATAAATAGTTTATTACTATTGTAACTTGCTTGACTATAAAAACTTCGGGGTGATGCAGTACAAAAATAACCCATATATAAGAAACAAACTCATGATAATGTTTCAGTCCTCCTGTCAATGAGGCCTCCAGTTTGTGCTCTATTTCCTGTTCCTCTTGTCCTCTCCAATACTTCAGAGAAACTGGCCACTCTCTTTCTGACACTTTAAAAACACAATAGTAGTGCTAGCCTTGCTGACACTAATACTCTTTTCTGTCATGCTCAAGATCAAAGTCATCCTATTAACTGGTCCTGTGCCAAAACTGTCTGCCCTTCTTCTAGCCTTCACAGATGCTGTCTTGTTGAAACATCTTAGTTCTTGCTGTGTCTCTGTAGATGCCTTCCTCTCTCATTAGCATCAAATGTTCCAAACTTCAGAACACTCATGATTTAACCTGATGTTTATCTCCTCTCCATTTCTATATTTTCATTACCTTTCCTGTCTTCTGCCTAGGCAGGTTCTGTCTTATGGGGGTCTGTCCTACTGGGATTTAGTCCTAACCTTGTAGGCCATCAACTCTCCTGCACTGCTCCTCTTTTCTCTTGTGTTTAGACTGCTTCTACTATCTCTTTGCTTAGACTCCACCCTCTGTCTGTTTTTTCACTACAACTACTACCTTCTTTCTACCACTGTTACACAGCTTTTTCTTCTGCTGTTGCTACTACTGCCACCACTAATACTACCACACTATTATTATTCTTGTTATACTACTCCCGTTCCTATCCCAATCTCTCATTCTGGCTCCCTTCCCTTCATGCTTCTGTGT
>NC_069409.1:16425809-16441590 GCF_026875155.1 Cherax quadricarinatus
TTGTGTAGGTATCCTTTTAAATGGCACCGATTTTTATAGTGCCCTTTAAGGTTTTTAAAGAAAAATTTAGCAAAAAGTATTCCCTATTCACACTAAAGAAAGGGGTTGCTAATACAAGAAAATTTTGGTTAGAGTAATAGATGAAAATACCCCCCCAAACTGGGTTGGTCTGCAGTTTAATTGCTGATCCTGGTAGGGGGTAGAATTATTGTGTCCTTTTAAAAGCCGGGTCTCAGTAAGAATAATGCAGAGAAGGGTGCTTTAGGATTCAAGGGAGTGCCGGAGCACATGTGTTTTTTAAAGGACCTGAGTTGTAGTTAAGTACTAAAAGTTTTTAGCTTTGTTTAGGAAGTGCTGGTTGTGTTGCGTGAATAAATTTTTACTTTCCAATAGGTTTTGATTGGGTGCAGATTATGGGGTTTTTAAATCGGGGTCAACGAAATCAACATCTTCTGGGTTTAAATTTATGGTTATTTATACCTGATTGTGTTTAGTTCATACGATACTGTAGTGGTGGTAATTTTGGATAAGTATATAGCTATAGTTTTTTGGTCTATAGAGAAAGTCCACTACACATAAGAATTGATGTTGCTGTGTGTCGGAATAACTAAAGTAAAACTAGGTATAAACAGAAATAAAAAAATACAAATTTAAAATAAACAGACCTCACTTGTAATTGCACAAAGGGGCAAATATAATGATTTTTGTGGAGTCTATTTTTGAGCAGAATGAGCTATAGTACAACAATTTTTAATCTAATAATATAAAAAATAAAAATTTAAAAAAATAGCACCACTCTCACTAGTAATTGCACTAGGCTAATATAATGAATTTGGTATTGACATATACAACGGTTTAATGTAATAATATAAAAAAGGCACAAGACCCAATTTTAATTGAACAAGGTTTTTAAATAAGTTGTTTACAGAATTAGGGGATAACAATTTAAATTGCGGATAAAATACCAATTTAAAGGTAGCAAAAGAATAATAAAAAAAAAAAAATAAAAATAAAAAGGCAATGATTTGGGTTTAAAAAATTTGCATAAGAGGGTAGACGGGATAATATAAAAGTTGTAGTTGAAAAAAACTATTTTTAAAAAAATTTATAAAAAAATGGCAATAAAAAAGAATTACAAAAATTTTTGATCAATATAGTTTAAAGCAAAATGGCAAAAATGGGATTTTAGAATAAAATTGGGCAATTGAGTGGCCTGGCTGAAAGGGAATTAATTTTCTAATGAAACCTTTTTTTTTTTTTTATGGTACATATAGCTATATTTATCTGTGAAAGTCAGTAAGGAAAATAGTTTTTTTTCCTCTAAATAAAGTAGGGCCCCACTTATAGGCAGTTGGGTTTTCCAGGCACTGCTGGAAAGCAAACCCATTTTTTCCACTTTTAAATCATATAAATCCGATAAAAGCCCATACTAAAAAAATTTTAATTAGCAAAGATTGAGAAGCGAGTATATTTATTGAAAGAATTCAGGGGGGAGTAGGTAGCCACCCAGCCACCCCACCCAGGCAATAAAATCATATACAGTACTTCTTACTTCCCTTTAAAATTTTGTAGTCTTAAATTTTAAGGGGTAGAGGTGAAAAAAACAGGTAAAACAAAAAACAAGAAGAGAATGAATAAATGAGAGACGCAGTATATAAAAAAGGAGACAACACTCGGGTTAGGTTTGAAACTGTTCTTTCCATACTTCAACTTTAAAACCATAATACAAATACCTTACATTGTGAAAACAAGTTTCCCACATTGGATAGTGGAATAAATAAAGAGCAACATAAAAGGGAATAATTTTCTATAGTTTTTTTTTTTTTTTTTTTCAACAAGGGGGCCGCTCCCACCGAGGCAGGGTGACCCAAAAAAAAAAAAAACCCCCAAAAGAAAAATATTTTCATCTCTTTCAACATTTTCCCCACACCCCCACACTTACACTGCTTTTGCAGGGGTGCTCAGAATACAACAGTTTGAAGCATATACAAAAAAAGAACACAACATATCCCTCCAAACGCCAATTCCAACCCCTTTTTTAAGTGCGGGCATTGTATTTCCCATCCAGGACTCAAGCCGACTATAAAAAAAAAATAACCGTTTTCCCTGAACCCCTTTCACTAAATATTACCCTGCCACACCCCAACAGATCGAGGCCCAAGTATCTTTCCCGTCCCATCCTCCATCTAACAGGGCTCAGACCTTGCGGGAAAGCCCAAGCCCCTTCCCCCCAAAAACCCTCCTTTACCCCCTTTTTCCAAACCCCTTTTTCAGATGCCCCTCCCTTTCCCCCTTCCTTTCCCCCTATCGTTTTATATGCTTCCATGCACACTTTGACCCTTTTCTCTCTAAATACCAAACCACCTCAACCCCCTTCTGCCCTCTGACAAATCTTTTATTAACTCCACCCCTTCTCCAAATTTTCCACCCCCCAAATTTTTCTGCAAATATTTACACCACACATTGCCCTTAGACGGGGACATCTCCACTGCCCCCAAACCCTCCTCGCTGCGCATTTACCACCCAAGCTTCACATCAAAAAGGGTTTTTGGTACTACTAAAACTTTCAAAATTCCCCTTCTTTGCCTCCACAGATAACGTTTTTGACTCCACATATACCTCAACCCCACCCACCTTTTTTTCCCCATCAATTCTATGATTAACCTCACCCTTCTAAATCCATCCGCCGACACTCAACTCCCAAGTACGAAAACTTTTCACTTTTTCCCCTACTCCCCCTCCCCAATTTGATACCAATTTTTCTTACAAAATCATTTGATCCCTCATCACCTTACTCTTTCTATGTTCATTTTCAACTTTTACCTTTAAACACTTCCAAACTCACCCCCTCCTTTGCAATTTTCCTTTAGAACCCCCCATAAGCCAGTTCATCAGCAAAAAGTAACTGGTCAATTCCCTTTTTGATTTTTTCTCAAATTTAACCCCCCCCCCCCTTCCCCCCAACACCCTAGCATTTCCTTTACAACCCCTATAAATATATTAAACAACCATGGGACATTACACTCCCTTCTAAAGACCTACAAAAACCGGGGAAGTTTCTCCCTCTCTTCACACACCCTAACCTGAGCCTCACTACCCTCTAAAAGCTCTTTACAGTTTTTTAGTAGCTTCCACCTATTCCATAACTTGAAACATCTGCCCTTGTCTATCCCCTATCATACCTTTTTCTAAACCATAAATGAAAATAAAAATTTCCCCTCCCTTTACTAAATACTGTTCACAAACTTCATTAAAAAACCTTATAAAACACATCCCCTACCCCCTGAACCCTCCCGCCATCCGCAATCCTACATTCGTCTTACCTCTAATTTTTTCAATAAAACCCCTACCAAATTTTTTCCTTATACTCGTAAACTATTCCCTATAATTTTTACATTCTCTTTTGCCCCCCCTTTCCCTTTTATAAAAAGGGGACTATACATGCCCCCGCCAATCCCGGGGCCTTCCCCTCTTTCATACATTTTTTAAATAAAAGTACCAACCACTCCAACACTTATATCCCCCCCCGTTTTTTTAAAACTTTTTCTGTCATGACCCATCAGTTCCGCTCCCCTTTAACCCCCCCTTTCATTCAAAACCCCCCAGTAATACTATTGTTAACTTTTTCTTTGGGTACTGAACTTAAAAACTTTATTTTTTTTTTCGACACTGACAAGACAACGGGAAAAACATCCAATTTTTTAAATTTTTATTCACAATGGGGTGAAATATATCATGTTATATTTTATGAAACTTTCTTTTTAATAATTTTAAAAAATTTAACAGAGGGTTTAATGAAAATGCCTTTTTTTTAATAAAAATTTAGACTTTAAGTCCCTCAAGGGATTATTGCGTATTATTATTTTAATATGGCATCCCATGACAAAAAGACCTCTTAGGATTTTAATAAACTGGCACACACAGTGCAAGTTTATTTAGGTACGGGTAAAACACAAGTACATATAATTATCAAGTATTTATAAAACGAAAAAACTAAGACACTTAAAATTTTGCAATTTCCGACATAGGAGAAAGAGTGCTCACAGAGCTCAGGGGAAATGTAAACAACCATTGGGGCACGGTGCCCATTTTAGAAAGTCGGAGGGGACCCATATAGCAATTTTGGTCAAAATTTTGAAATGTCCACTTATGGAAGCCGTAGGCAAAACACACAACGGGGGCCCACTGTACCTTATTTTTTGTGCAAGAGTGTTGGACAGGGGAAGAAAAATGATTTTCATGATTGCATGCTAGAATAATTACTGTAAAAAATTTAATGACCAATCATAAAAGGGGTCACCAGACTTAATCCGGGAGGTGAAGTACAGTGCTTGCCCCCTCAGAATGGGGGGGATGGGCAATTAAGTCTTTTAAAAATTTAACTTGAAATTTGACCCTTCGGGCAAGATAACTTGAATGAAGTGTTGAAGGCAAGAGAAACGAAGAAGGTTGAATAAGTATTACAGGGGAACCCACTTGCAAGCGTGTCCACGTTCTTCCAAATATAGCAGTAAAAGGGGTCGATTTTTTTTTTCCATACGCGAAAAAAATTTTCCAAAAAAGCGAGCAGACCCAAAAAAACCTTGACACTGGTGAGGGGCTCTTTTCTCTTTCTCTCGGGAATTGTTCTCATTTTTTTTGTTGGACTATCTTATTGAAATTTTGGCAATGTTTAAAATGGAAAGATGCTTCTTAAGTACACCAAAAAAAGAAAAAATCTAAGCTAAAAATGATTCACTTCTCAGCAATTTTCCATCCCAAAACGGTATATTCGTATGGGTTTTTTTTGGTTGTATTCTCTTTTCTTTTGGGGCTCATTTTTATAGAATGGGAAAATATATTACAGAAATAGTATGACATTGTTTCTTTCACAATGAAAAAACACCTTAAACGAGCTCAACGAGGAAAAATGGTCATTGCTTTGGGTATGTTTAAGATAAAAAAATTACGTCACTGCCATTCCAATATGCGTCATGAATGGGTTTTCATTATTTATATGATTATTGCAAAAGAAATAACAAAATCTTAAAATTTTTTGTGTGAATAAAAATTCAAAATTTTTTTAAAATAAAAAAAAATAAAATAAAATAAAAATAATAATAATGTAATAGATAATAAACAATAATAAAATAATAAATAAAAAACATAAAAATAAAAATTACTACATATAAAATTATACATAATAACAGGGGCTTCAAAGGCCTCACTAGATGGGAGTGTTTACCACAACAAAGAGGGAGCGGTTGTGGCCGCCCCACCGGTTTTCATAACGACATATTTTATTCTTCAAAGTAAAAAACAGGTTTCTATGTGATTTATATTGTTTATTTTATTTAGACAAACTTGATAATAATAAGCCATAGAGGGGATGATAACGAAATTTCAAGGGGACAAGGGCCCCCCTATACGGGTAGTTAGGTTTCCGGGGTACCGCCGTAAAGTGGAACACCCTTTTTTTTTTTTTACTTACAAATGCATACAAACACTAGATAAAAAGTTATAAAAAACATATATTAAGTTACATAAACCAGGGACAAAAACAATAAAGTCAAAACACACATAGTGCACTCAAAAGTGGACCCCCCCCCCCAAAAATCACCTCCGAATGCGACCAATTTCGTAAGTGTATTTTTTTAAGTGCTTTGTACTGTATGTTTGGGGGGCGAAAGGACAATCTATTTTACAATATTTCCCTTTTGGGAACAAAACGGTATACTGGCACCTAACATACTTTTGGATGAAAAAATATCGTTTAAATGGGTGTCCACTGTACTTCCTTAAAATATTTTTAGTTTTTAAAGTAGGGGGAGACAAGTAGTATTTTTTTTAAGAAATCAAATGGGTAGTTTTGGAGTCGCCAGGCTACCATACCCAAGGGCCCCCCCACCCCACTACAATTTATGATATTTAAGCATCCCGAGGGGTAAATGTATAACAGTTCACTCATTTCTTACCTTAAATTTTATTATAACAAAAAGAAGCGCTAAGCCCCAAGGGCAAACAGCCGGGGAGGGTAGGGGGGAAGCAAGGGAATTGGGGGCAGAAGGGAGGGGGGATGATCAGCAGGTTCAGAAAACAGCGGGCGGGGATAGTAGGGGGGTAAGGGAGCAAGAGAACAAAATAAAAGGGGTGAAAATCAAATTTGTGGGGTAAGTCATCGGGGCAAAAAGTCCCAAAGAAGAGCCGGGTTAAAAAGGGGGGTCCTCAGGAAAGGGAAGGGAAAGAGAGAGCACGGGCAAGACACGACAGAGGTAAATTCTGCGTGCTCGTTTTTAAAAAAGGGGGAGTCCCAAAGAATGTGGGTGACTGATAATGGACTTGGCAATTCTCAAGAGAGGGGCAAGACGCCTCTCCATGAAAATCCATGAATAAAACGAGTAGGCCAATGCGAAGACGGGAGAGATAGTCCCCAACCCGCCTGGGGATAAGAAGAAACCCCGTAAACCCATACCGTTTAATAGACGAAGTTTGTTCCGACTAGTAACCAACGTGGTTTCAACGGGTGAAGGTGGGAAGTATTACAGCAAAATAGTCCCTTTCTGGAATACCTCATAAGAAACTGGTAGGGCATTCTGCTGACCGCCACAGTGGGCTGCCTTTCTTGCCCTTTACTCAACAGACCAGGGGGCCCCAAAAAAAAACAAATTTTTTTAAGCTTATAAAAATCGGGGAGCCAAAGTTGGTACGGGGGACTAAAAGGGGGGGTGTATCAAATTTTTGTATAGCCTGAAAAACACTAAGGGAGTCGAGACAACCACAAATATGACACAGGCAAGAGCCAAAACGAAAGTGCGAAGGATGGGATAAATCAGCTAAAAATACTACTGAAGAAAAAATGGCCCTTTACACGCGCCCCGGGAAAAACCCGCTGCGAAACCACGCCGCAGAAACTTAGAGCCATCGTGTACACAGCAATGGGTAGAATGAGAGTAAATGGTCAAAAAAAGAGACGGGGAAACGACCGAACAGTTGGGGGTTTTGAGCAAGGGGGGGAAAAGAACAGACTCGAACACGGAACTTCCCCCGGGGGGGAGGGAAAAGTTTGCTACTGTACAAGAAAGGGGGTGTTAAGAGAAACAAGAGCGATGAAGGGGAAGAGAGAAGGGCGGAGAAACAGGGGGGGCGAACAAAAAAGAATTCTCTAAAATCAGGACCCTCTATAAAAGGAAGGGTTGCGGAGATCATGAGAGCGTCATAGTGCCAGGGAAAGGGCATCCCCCGGCACGATAAAGGATGGAACGTTTGCTTTGCAAGAGGCTTTCACAGGGGAAGAGCGAAAACACCAAGGCAAAACTTAAAAAAAACCTTGGTGATGAATGGGGGGAAGGCAGAGAAGTAGCAGGGGATGCCGCGAATAGATCTGGTCACCAAATCAATTTCGAAAAAAAAAGGGGGGGGGGGGGGGGGGGGGGGGGGGGGGGGGGGTAAAAAAGGGGAAGGGTTTTAAAAGGTTCGCGGGTTCAATTCCCAAAGGGGAAGTGAGGTTTCCAGGGGAAACCTACGAAACAAAGAGGAGGCCCAAAAACTTGACTGTACACTTCAGGGGTACTGAGCCATAGGTACAAGGATATCAGAGTGACAAGCGTCTAGTGAAAGTGATTTGGTGGGTTTTTAGTGCTGGAAAAATTTAAACCCTGTTGGGGGCCCAATTGGAACACGGGCGACTGCAGCTGGAAGAAACGTAAAGAGGGGACATCACGCCTGCCAGGCAATAGCGAAGTCTCAACAAGAGTGATGACCAAATATTTGATGGAAATAGGGCCAAATCATAAAAGCCCCGGAGAAAAAGTGTTGTCCAAACACAACCCTGGGGACAAAACCTCAGCTTGGGTAAAAGTCCCGGGGGAAACACATTTTAACCCAACACGGAAAGCCTGTCATTAAAAAGTTCTTAAGGAAGGGGAGATTGCCTCGAAGGCTAAGGGGTGGGGGTTGGGGAAAAAATTTTCCCCCAAGTTGTTCAAGCCTTCTCAAGACCAAAAAAAATGGAATAACTAGTGGGTTTTTCGCAAAAACATTACGAACATACTACCAAGCGCATAAGGGGTCTAGGAGAACGTCCCTTACGAAAGCCCCAAATTTACGAGGGAGACTGTGTGTGTCTCTAAATCCAACTAAACTCATTTACTAGAGTCCATTTCTTTGCAAACGCACTGGTAAGAGCAAGGGACGATAGTGGGGGGTTCATTCCCGTAGGCCTGGTTTGCGGAAAAAGGGGAAAAAATGGGGGATTTTCCACAGCTGTGGGAAAAACCCTTGTGACCAAAAAGATTGTAAAACGAATAGGACTGCAAAAGGGCTGACTGATGTAAATGTTGTAGCTACGAATATGAAGTCGTCGGGGCCCCGCGCCGATATCCAAGCGAGAGTTGCCTCCAGTTTTTTGAAGTTAAAAGGCACATATACGTTCTTCTTGAGAGAAAAGTCCAAAGGGGGCTAACTCTCTGGGAGACTTTGAGGGAAAAAAATGAGGGGCATAGATGGAGCCCTGAAAATACGGGCCAGATGATTTCCAAATTTTATTGGGAACATCTAGTGGTTTTCTATATCAACACCGGGAACCCGCAGAACAGGACCGGGGCAGGAATTTTACCACTCATTTTCGTACTTTTTTTTCCGACTGCCTCATAGAGGAAGCAGAGGTGATGGTGGAGACATAATCCGCCAGCAAGTGCGTTTACGTCACGATGACACGGCGACGAACGCACGCTTCGTTTAAAATCAGGATCCCTGTGGTTTTATTGTACCTACCTCCCCATGCGCCGTTTCAAACTACTGCACGGCCAAACGGAACCACCCAAAGGGACCCTTTCTGAAAGCCTGCTCGAAGTTTTGGGGGTATAAAGAACTGCGGGGAAAAAGAGGGGTGAGAAGAGGGGTAAAAGCTATGATGGAGGGCGAAGAAGGAACCTCTTTTAAAAAAAGCAGGGTATAAAGGTTCCAATTTGCCCGAAAATTGCCCCGGGGTGCGAAGAGTGGCGAATATGAAAAGGGGGAATAAAATGTTTGGGGAAAAGACACTGTCATGTAAGTCCGGGAGAACAACCCAAATAAAGTCTAATGCGGCGGAGGGAAAAGCAAAATGAAAAATCGGCAAGAAAAAGTTAGTCCGGGATCAAAATGGGGTGGTACCTTATTTAAAACATGGGGGGGTGGGTGGCAAGAAAAACCTCAACTGAATTTCCCCGGGGAAACACAGTGAGACCCCCCCCGGGAAAGGTGGCTAAAATCACCAATAACAAAATTTGGGGCGTAATGCGAAAAAGGAAGGCAAATCCGAATAGATAATGCCCCAGAAGGAGAGAGAATAAAGAACAGAGCGTATACCACCCCTGTAATTGGGAAAGGGCTCTGGTAAGAGCGAAGTAGAACAAATACTATGGGACGGAATATCAGTGCGGAGAAAAGGGCACTTTTCATTAAAGGTCCCATCAGGAAAAAAACTGAAGAATAAAAAAAATAAATTATAGCCTGGAAAGTAGAAATAACAGCAAGGGTTTAAATTTTGTTCCTTAAGCAAACCCAAAAGGGGCAAACTGGAGAGTAACATCTAAGCTCACCCCCGATTACCCCTGAGGCCACGTAATCCAGTAAAAAGGCCATGAATGCAAGATAAAAAACTTTAAACCGCGTAAGGGTTCCTACGGATGGAGGGTTAAAAAGTCCACATGCGGAGGCCGTGGAAAATTTCAAGCAGCGAAAGGAACGGGGCGCTGGAAGAAAGGGGTTTCGCAGATAGCAAGGAAGAGAAAGAGCGGAAGGTGGGGCATGTCCTTTATGGTTTTTTCTCTGAAAATATTCAAGATTGCTTCAAGGTTTTTAGAATTTAGGATGTCAGGGGGGAAAAATATTGGGAAAGGTAGGGGGGATGATAAAGATTGGAACTGTATTGGGCGTACCAAGGTGGGGGGGCGAAAGGGTGGAGGAACTGAGAAGCGGGCAGGGGACGAAGAGACAGGAACCGGGAGTGGGGAAGAGGAAAAACTTGGGAGGAACAGGGGGGAAGGTCATTACGAGGGGGGGGGAACCTCTCACTTGAAAATGAGCCATGAGAGGGGGAAAAATAGGGGGCGGACGGGGGTAAAAAAGAGGAGGGGGGAAAAATGGGAAAGGGGTTTACCGGACCTTTTTTTTTCCTTTTTTGGGAAATAAGGACGTTGGGGAAAAGGTGTCGACAGGGCCGTCGTCTGAGGCTTTTTAAAGAAACTCAAGAAGCGAGATTAGACTGAGGGGTTGAAGTGGGACTCTGAGCCCAGGACGAAAAAAAAGGGTAGATACAGGATGATTTGGGAGGTAACCACGAGGGGGTGTAGAAGATGGGATACCAGAAGTGGGGGGGGGCGTTTTGAAAACGGGAATAAGAAACACGTGGGAGTCTCCCCTTTGGGGGCGGAGATGAAAACCCATGGGGAAAAGGGGACCTTCTTCTCTTGAGGGAACGGATTCCCCTCGTTTTAAAAAGACCGACAACGGCGAGAGTACGAAGGGTGAGCCCCATGACTTAAGGCAAAGGGAGATCGTTGCAGACATTAGAATGGTCATCGACCAAGCGGGGGGTTCGGCGAAGAAAATCAATATTTCCTGGATGGCCAAATCGCCAGCAATTTCTACACTGTTGTGGTGTAGGGTCACCTTTCGAAATTTAAACCATGTCCGCTATAAAAAGAGATGGAGTTCTCGGCTGTCAAAAATTAAACGGCCACATTGCGGGTACGTCTCCCCCACGGGGAGAAAACGTAATGTTACCTTGGGGGGTTGGGGGATCTTGGGTCCCCCTGTTTTAAATGTCGGGGCCACTTCGGGAAATTTTTTTGAACATGTAGGGGGAAATAACGACCCACAAAATTTGAGGGAAAGATGTTTTTTTAAGGTGACGGGAAAAGATTATATGGGAAAGACGGAAAAGCTCACGACCTGGGACTTCTGACGGTAATGATGCGCGTACCCCTTAAACATGAAAAAAAATATCTTTACCAACAGGCGTAGGATTGCCTTGCCAATCATGGTTTAAAAGATAGGGAGTAGAGGAAGTTTTGGGCGTAAATGAAAATTTGCCCTTTTTATCTGAAACTGAGCATGGAAAGGTATGAAAGGGCGTGTCGACTTTTCGAAAGAACAGAAAAGGGGAAGGTGGAGAAGTATCTCAGCAGGGAAATTTTCGTTTTACGTTTTGGGGTGGGACCAGAGTTGGTCCGACGTGGAACGGTCGGGGGATTTGAAAATTGCCGACCGTGAGGGAGAGGCCGGAACATAGTCAGAGGAAGCGAAGGTCGAAAATGAAATCAGTCGAGGCCTAAAACCGAAGCAGGGGAGGAAACAGCACCGGGAATAGGTACAGAGGGAGAGGAATGTCTAAGATGGTCCAAAAACAGGCGGGCAAACGGGGGGCGGTACAAAAGGGGGGCCCGGGGGAACCAGGTTCATGGGCCCAAAGGGGGCCATGGTTAGGTTACTTTTCTTTCTTTTTTTTTTTTAAAAAAAAAAAAAAAGAAAAAAAAATAAAAATAAAAAAAAGAAAAAAAAAAAAGGGGGGACCGGGGGGGGAAGTTCCTAGGAGGAAATAAGGGGCCAGAAATCCCCCCGCCCCAAGAGGACCGACACCCTAGTACGCAAGCGCATGGAACCCCGGGCCCTACCCTACCCTTATGCCAAAAACCACAATCTGGATAGCAACCCCAATCTGCCAGCTACCTCGGTGGAAAAAGAGAGGGCGGCCCGGATACCCCCACAAAGCTACCTCCTTCAGCCCCACCCCCGGAATCCGAAAAAGGGGGCTTCCCCAAAATACACCCCTCGCCCAAAAACACCCAAACTACTCCCCGGGATACCGGGGAGGGGGTCGGGGCATCCCTAGGGAATCCAGATTTCCCCGGCAAATAGCCACCGCCAAGAAAACCCCAAACGGAATGGGATCGACCCCGTGTCCTTTTCCCACTAGGAAAACTAGGGGGGGCCCGTGGAAAAAACCCAAAGACAAAAAGAGGAAGGCAAAGGGGGGGAGTGGGAGGAGGAGGAGGGAAAGGGAAAAAGGGGGGGATGGGGGGGATGGGGGTAGGGAGGGAAATTTTGGGGGAATTAGGTTTGGTCCTTTAGGAAAAAGACCGTAGGGCTAAATTCCCCAGACCAAGACCCTTCACCACCCAAGGAGCCCCCCTTTAAGAGGGACTTACCTTAAAATATAGGGGGAGATGAGTAATTTTATTGTAAAAAAAATCAAGTGTGGTAGTAAGGAGTCAGCCAGGGGTACCATAACCAGGCCAACCCCCTACCATAAAATTTTTAATTTCATTTAACATCCCCCAGGCGATAAAAAGTTAACAGTTCACTCATTACTTACCTTAAAATTTTTTACCCCAAAGGAGGGCAGGAGTAAGTAAAAAGATAAAACAAAAAAAAAATTTTAGAGAGAAAAAATGATGCATAAGAGATAACAGGGGCCGGGGGTTATGAAAACCAAACCGGCGAAGGGAAGTTTTTTGTTAACAAAGGTACCGCTGGTTTTTTTTGGTCAAATTACATTGTGTACAAGGGTTGTTTACATTAACAGAATAAAAAAGAAGAAAACACTCCCATTTTTCATGTAACAAACATTTTGAGAAGAAAAGATGCTCCCCCGAGTGAAAAGGGAAAAGGGGAAAATAAAATCACTGACTTTTTTTGGCTATCCCAGGTTCTCTACACATATGTTGTTATGTATGATAATCTATGTAACTGTATTTGTATATACCTGAATAAACTTACTTACATACATACGAAAGGAATAATTTTCTACAGTTACCCCCAGTAACACATTTTCTCTTATGTTAGATTAGAGAAAATGTTATTCTTGGCATCACTTGTACAAGTTATCTGGCTACCACATCTCATATTTATGTTTATTTATTTTATTGTAGGGTGTATTTATCATCTTTTTATGTTATGTATTGGGTTTATTATATAATTTTGAAAAAAATATCATGGATGGATTAATGAAAATGTGTATATTAACGTAATATACAACATTTAATGAGACTCGGTGATTATTATTATTATTATTATTATTATTTCTAATATGGCGTCACTTGTGCAAGTCGTCTGCTACCACATCTCGTATTTATGTTTATTTATTCTATTGTGGGGTGTATTTATCATCTTTTTATATTATGTATCGTGTTTATTATATAATTTTGAAAAAATATCATAGATGGATTTGTGAAAATGTGTATTTAACGTAATATACGACATTTAAATGAGACTCGATGATTATTATCATTACTAATATGACGTCTCGAGACATAAGACACTCTTACTGATTTTAATGTGTACCTGCATGCCAGCACAGTATGTAAGTTTATTTAAGTACAGGTATACATAAGTATAATTATCAGAGTATATATAAAATAACTTAAAAAACATTTGAAATTTTGGAGTTTCCAGACAAAATGGAGAGACTTAGTGCTTACTGAGCTCACGAAGAATGTAAACAAACAGGGTGGGGCGCGGTGACCGTATTAGAAAGTCAGGTGGGGGGAGCCGTATAGCGAGTTTTGGTCATAATTTGAAATGACCGTAATAGCGGAACGCCGTAAAGTGAAACACCGTAAAGCGGGGCCCTGCTGTATGTTGTCCTGTCTCCAGACAAACTCTCTTTGGCCGCCGGCACCGCCCATACCACTACATGAATGACATATTTTATTCATTCTAGAGTATATATCATACTTCTACGTTATTTATATTGTTTATGTCATATTAGATGAACTGTGATAGATAAATAAGCCTCATAGATGATAGCGAAATTATTCATGAAGTATTTTGCCCGGTCTCCAGACAAACTCTCATCCACCGTCGACACCGCCCATACCACTACATGAATGACGTATTTTATTCATTTTAGAGAATATATCAGATTTCTATGTTATTTATATTGTTTATTATGTCATATTAGATGAATTGAGATGGATAAATAAGCCACAGAGTTGATAGCGAAATTACTGAAGTACAGAATTCCACTGGAAGGGATTAATTGCATTTCAATTAATTTAAATGAGGAAAATTGACTCCGCAAACGAGCAAATCCGGTTGCGGGCAAGGTCATGGACCGGATTAAACTCGAAAGTAGAGGTTCCACTATGTAGTATACATATACATTATATATATAATGAATATATATACAGTGGACCCTCGGCTAACGATATTAATCTGTTCCTGAGAGCTCATTGTTAGACGAAATTATCGTCAGCCGAAATAATTTTCCCCATAAGAAATAATGGAAATCCAATTAATCCGTTCCAGACAGCCAAAAGTATTAAAATAATTTTTTTTTCATGAAATATACATTTCCTTACAAAGAAAACTGAGACATGCACAATAACTTTATAAATAAATGTTAAAATGACACTCACCTTTACTAAAGAGAATTGATGAGTGATGAGACTTTCTTGAACACTGGGATTTCCAGAGTGATACAGGAGTAAAGGCTTCACTTTGCAATCTCCACTAGCATGACAACAAAAAAAGAAAGTTAGCCTGTCTTTCATAGGCTTGTGTCCTGGAAGTGCCTTTTCCTCCCGAGTAATGTAGGTCCTGTTTGGCATTTTCTTCCAGAACAGGCCTGTTTCGTCACAACTGAACACTTGTTGGGGTTGGAATTTTTCAGCTTCGCCATGCCTCATCACGCTGTGTATGCCACTACGATTCTTAGATCTCTCAAACCAACCTTTGCTGGCCTTAAATTCACCAATATGAGCACTAGTTCCAGGCATTTTTTCCTGTTCACCCGAGTGTTAGTCAACTGGTGTGGGTCGCATCCTAGGGGACAAGATTAAGGACCCCAGTCCACCATGACTCACTGGCTTTCTTGGGTTATCCTGGGTGGCTAACCCTCTGGGTTAATTGTTTCTCGGTAATTGTTTCTTGTTAACCCTTTCAGGGTTTCCGACTTACTAGTACGGCTTATGCACCAGGTTTATTGACGTACTAGAACGCCTAAATTCTAGCGCCCTCAAATCTAGCAAGAGAAAGCTGGTAGGCCTACATATGAAAGAATGGGTCTGTGTGGTCAGTGTACAGTATAAATAAAAATCATGCAGCACACAGTGCATGAGAAAAAAACTCGGATCATGTTTTTGGTTTAAAACAGCAACTTTGCAGTGTATTTTCATATGGTATTTATGGTTGTATTTTAGTTTTCCTGGTCTCATTTTATAGAATGGAAGACATATTACAAAAATCGAGATGATTTCGATAGGTTTCATAATGAAAAGTACCTTGAAATTGAGCTCGAAGTAGCAGAAATGTTAGATTTTTGCCAAAGTTCAAAAGTAAACAAAATCATGACAAGCGTCCAATACACGTCAACTGGCGAGTCTAATACTCTTTTACAAGTGCAGTGGTATTATTTATACCATTTCTACACTAATGCAGTAGTCTGCATAACAGTAAATCTTCTATTTTTTTGTGAGAATAAAAATTCAAAGTGGAAAGCAAAAGAGATGTAAGATGGACCTGGGTACGTGACTAATGAACAGAGAAAATGTTATTTTAGTGCCAGGAATGTCTGTCTTATTTATTCTGGACCCTATTTGGAAACTGGCATCTTCTGAAATTTGTGTAAAATTGGCAAAAATTGCAAATTTCTGACCACTTTATTTGATAGTTGAAATCGGTAAGTGGGTGGTTTCTTGTACTCATTTGACAGAAAAAAATGGAGTTCTAGCAAAATAGATAATGAAAGATATATTACAGAAATAGAGATGATTTTGCTGGTTTTACAAAGAAAAGTACCTTGAAATTGAGCTCAAAG
>NC_069409.1:16442090-16473541 GCF_026875155.1 Cherax quadricarinatus
TTCAAATACTAATAAGAAGAGCGAATTTAATATCATAAAGATAATTTAAAATTACCAAATGTTTAAGTATATCAATATTCTCATTGTTCTCGTCTTCGTCTACAGTATGAACTCATTATTCAACTTTTAAAAGAGATGCAAATCATGCAAAAAGCACCAGTTTATGCCGATATTTTCAAGGTTGCACGAAATCATTCGGTCGTTTACAAGATGGTTTTTACTTCTTTATTGATAATCACTGCTCATAGTGAGGGTATTTTCTACAAGGTAATAATACTATGAAGCGGGATTAATGCACATTATGGCTCATTCAATGATTACACAATCGCTTGTGTACCCATATTGGGTATAAATGAGTAATCAAGCCCCTGCTGACTCAAACCAGGTATAAGTTATTACACAACGGCTGACATACCGGTGCTGGGTGAGCCATCAAGCAGCCTCTCATGTAAAGGTACTGAAAATTTACTCTAGTCAGTACCTGACCAGCCGAGCTATGGTTCGTACGTCGGTTTACATGAGGTGAGCAGTAATAGCAGTAAGAGCCCCTAATCCACCACGAGGCCTGGTCACGGACCGGCCCGCGGGGGCGTTGACTCCCGCAACCCCTTCCAGGTATTTACAATAAAAATCATTATTTTGTCGTAGTTATCGCTGGTATTAGGTAAGTACACAGGAATCTCTAGAATACCTTCAAGAGTTGTCTAATTCACCCGGTGTGAGGGTAAGAGGAAAGAGAGACATTTTAGAAGTGTTTCCTCATTACGTCATCACGTAATGAGGACCATCATCATCATCATCTCGGTAATAATCGCAGTTCAAGATCTGGAAGTCTCCCTGGTGCCTCCCATGATGCTCCTTCTGTTCTCCGTGTCTAAGAAAAACAAATGAACACTGCAATAGACCTGCTGGCCTGTGGGAAGATCAACATGTCGAGAGAGTTGGTTACACGCCCTTGCAGAACCGGGTTGCGCATTCTTCACTGAGCAGGGAAGCTGGATCATGCGCAACTCTGCCTGGATGTCGCAGTAAATGTGTTTTTGCTAACGTCCCTTCGAATCACTTAATTATTTGTTGCTCGTCAAACGGTAAACGCGTGTGGGTCAGTCAGCAGTGAAGGGGGGCTCGATCCCTCGTCTCGCTCTCTAACCTATCTAGCTGGTTGTTAGGTAAGACACATATGCAACAGTTAGGTATCTTTATTTCGAAACGTTTCGCCTACACAGTAGGCTTCTTCAGTCGAGTACAGAAAAGTTGATAGAAGCAGAAGATACTTGAAGACGATGTAATCAGTCCATCACCCTTAAAGTTTTGAGGTGGTCAGTCCCTCAGTCTGGAGAAGAGCATTGTTCCGTTGTCTGAAACAATATGAAGTTGAAGTGACAGAATGGGGCTTTATATAGTGCCAGGAGGTGAGACGTAGGTTGCTTTGGGAGGGCAGGTCCCTCTCAAACCCAGCCGTTCTCACTAGTAGAGGTTGTTGAAGTTGATGGTCTGTACCAAGATACCCTTGTGTTGCAGTGTCTGACAGAATGAACATTAAAATGGTATAAAATACCGACAGATTGTTAGGTAAGACACATATGCAACAGTTAGGTATCTTTATTTCGAAACGTTTCGCCTACACAGTAGGCTTCTTCAGTCGAGTACAGAAAAGTTGATAGAAGCAGAAGATACTTGAAGACGATGTAATCAGTCCATCACCCTTAAAGTTTTGAGGTGGTCAGTCCCTCAGTCTGGAGAAGAGCATTGTTCCGTTGTCTGAAACAATATGAAGTTGAAGTGACAGAATGGGGCTTTATATAGTGCCAGGAGGTGAGACGTAGGTTGCTTTGGGAGGGCAGGTGCTGATCATGTTTATCACGTGGATTTCAACTTTTCCAGGTCAGAAACATGACCGCATCATGACCTGAAGTCAGGTCAAGAGCGTGGTCACGCCGCGACCTGATGTCAGGTCAGAGCCGTGGCTGTAGCTCCGAGAAAAATAGATAAGAGCAAATGTCGTTGACCAGGACGGGCAGAGTCGTCTAAATCCCAGCTGTAAGATAACGACCTGGGTAGGTGGTTAGAGGCAGAGAGGTCAGAGGGAGGGAGTTAAAGGAAAGTGGGGAAGACTAGGGACGTAATGAGAGGGAAGAGGATAATGAAAGATGAAAGAGGAAATAAAGGAACAGAAAATGATTGGGAGAGGAAAGCCAAAGGGACGAAGGTGGTAAAATATGAGAGTGGGAAAGCGAGAGGAAGGCGGTGGGAAATCTTGTTGCAAATGGTATACAATACCATGTATATATGTTAAGTATCTTTATTCCGAAGCGTTTCGCCTGCATAGTAGGCTTCGTCAGTGAATAAAGAGGAGGCAGCAGAAGCAATAGACATGTAAAGATGTAATCAGTCCATCACCATCGAAGACGTACTTTTGGGGTGATCAGTCCCTCAGTCTGAAGAAAAGTTCTGCGCCATAGTCTGGAACATTGAAAAGCTGAAGCAACAGAATGGAGACTTATATACTCTCAAAGGTGAGGTGCAAAAAATTTTGACGAGAGAAGAGGTGGAGCTCACTAGTAAAAGTAAGAATGTAATCATTGAGAAGCAATATAGCAAACCTACCGTTACTAGTGGACAGGCAATAAAGCTATCGACGATGTAATCTGAACCAAGACACCATTGTGTTGTAGTGTGAATATGATAATAGTATATAGTACGAACAAGTCGATAAATAAAACACATGTGCAACAGTGTTTATCAACTTTTCGGTATTGTATGATATATTCATAACACCGCCTGCTCTGTAGACGAAACCTTACGCCAATATAAGATTCTGGCCACATGCTGGAGCAAGTTAGGTAAGCAAGCAGACAGAGGCTTATATAAGAACATAAGAATATAAAATAAAAGGAACACTGCAACAGGCCTAGTGGCCCATGCGAGGCAGGTCCAAGTCTCCTACTGATTTAAGCCAATGACCCAACCTAGTCAGGTAAAGTCACTGTCACTTACGGAAGGAGCACGGCATCAGACCTAGTAGCACAAGTTAGTCATGAATAACTTACACCCACCCACAAGCACTCATGTATTTATCTAACCTATTTTTAAAACTACACAACGCTTTAGCTTCTATGACGATACTCGGGAATTTGTTCCATTCATCCACAGCTCTATTACCAAACCAGTGCTTTCCTATATCCTTCCTGAATCTGAATTTTTCCAGCTTGAAACCATTGCTGCGAGTCCTGTCTTGGCTGGAAATTTTCAGCACGCTATTTACATCCCCTTTATTTATTCCTGTATTCCATTTATACACCTCGATCACATACCCCCTAATTCTACGCCTTTCGAGAGAGTGCAGATTCAGGGCCCTAAGTCTATCCTCATTGGGAAGATTTGTGATACATGGGAACAACTTTGCCATTCTCCTTTGTACGTTTTCCAGAGCATTTATATCCATTCTGTAATACGGTGACCAATACTGTGCAGCATAATCAAAATGAGGCCTAACCGAGGATATATAGAATTGAAGAACAACCTGATTACTCCTATTATTTATGCTTCTTGATATGCTTCTTGACAACAGTGCATAAGTGTTCGCCATAAAGCGAACACTTATGCACTGTTGTCTTGATTTTAGATTACTGCTAACCAGAACTCCCAAATCCTTTTCGCAAACAATAATAATAAGATATACATTATTTAGTTTATATGTGGCATGGTTTTTTCCTGTCCAGTGTCTAGAACTTTGCATTTGTCTATATTAAACTGCATCTGCCACTTCTCCGACCTGTAGTGCCCTAATGTTCTCGTCAAAATGAATTTCTCGGCCTATTTTGGTGTCATCGGCAAACTTGCTTATATCACTATTTATCCCCTCATATATGTCGTTTATGTAGATTGTGAACAACAAGAGGCCCAACATTGACCCATGTGGAACATCACTCGTGACGCTTCCCAACTCTGATTTCTCCCCATTCATGCAAGCTCTCTGCTGCCTATCTGTCAACTACGCCTCTATCCAGGAAAAAATTTCTCCTGTTCCATGTGCGTTAATTTTCATCAAGAGTTCGATGTGGGACTCTATCAAAAGCCTTACTGAAGTCCATATACACAATATCATATTCCTTACCATGATCTCCCTCCTCAGATACCTTAGTGAAAAAAATTGGTATATATATATATATATATATATATATATATATATATATATAATATATATATATATTATATATATATATATATATATATATATATATATATATATATATATATAATATATATATATATATATATATATATATATATATATATATATATATATGTATATATATATATATATATATATATATATATATATATATATATTATATATATAATATATATATATATATATATATATATATAGTCGTGCCGAATATGCAAAACTAGTCAATTAGCAAGAACTCATTTGAAATTAAGTCCTTTCTATATATATATATATATATTATATATATATATATATATATATATATATATATATATATATATATATATATATATATATATTTTTTTTTTTTTTTTTTTTTTTTTTCAACAAGTCGGCCGTCTCCCACCGAGGCAGGGTGACCCAAAAAAGAAAGAAAATCCCCAAAAAGAAAATACTTTCATCATCATTCAACACTTTCACCACACTCACACATTATCACTGCTTTTGCAGAGGTGCTCAGAATACAACAGCTTAGAAGCATATACGTATAAAGATACACAACATATCCCACCAAACTGCCAATATCCCAAACCCCTCCTTTAAAGTGCAGGCATTGTACTTCCCATTTCCAGGACTCAAGTCCGACTATATGAACATAACCGGTTTCCCTGAATCCCTTCACTAAATATTACCCTGCTCACACTCCAACAGATCGTCAGGTCCCAAGTATCATTCGCCTCCATTCACTCCTATCTAACACGCTCATGCATGCTTGCTGGAAGTCAAAGCCCCTAGCCACAAAACCTCCTTTACCCCTCTTTCCAACCCTTTCGAGGACGACCCCTACCCCTCCTTCCTTCCCTATAGATTTATATGCTTTCCATGTCATTCTACTTTGATCCATTCTCTCTAAATGACCAAACCACCTCAACAACCCCTCTTCTGCCCTCTGACTAATGCTTTATTAACTCCACACCTTCTCCTAATTTCCACATCTCCGAATTTTCTGCATAATATTTACACCACACATTGCCCTTAGACACGACATCTCCACTGCCTCCAACCGTCTCCTCGCTGCTGCATTTACTACCCAAGCTTCACATCTATATAAGAGTGTTGGTACTACTATACTTTCATACATTCCCTTCTTTGCCTCCTAGATAACGTTTTTTGACTCCACATATACCTCAACGCACCACTCACTTTTTTCCCTCATCAATTCTATGATTAACCTCATCCTTCATAAATCCATCCGCCGACACGTCAACTCCCAAGTATCTGAAACATTCACTTCTTCCATACTCCTCCTCTCCAATTTGATATCCAATTTTTCTTTATCTAAATCATTTGATACCCTCATCACCTTACTCTTTTCTATGGTCACTTTCAACTTTCTACCTTTACACACATTCTCAAACTCATCCACTAACCTTTGCAATTTTTCTTTGAATCTCCCATAAGCACAGTATCATCAGCAAAAGTAACTGTGTCAATTCCCATTTTGAATTTGATTTCCCATAATTTAATCCACCCCTCTCCCAAACACCCTAGCATTTACTTCTTTTACACCCCACCTATAAATATATTAAACAACCATGGTGACATTACACATCCCTGTCTAAGACCTACTTTTACCGGGAAGTATTCTCCCTCTCTTCTACACACCCTAACCTGAGCCTCACTATCCTCATAAAAGCTCTTTACAGCATTTAGTAACTTACCACCTATTCCATATACTTGCAACATCTGCCACATTGCTCCTCTATCCACTCTATCATATGCCTTTTCTAAATCCATAAATGTAATAAAAACTTCCTACCTTTATCTAAATACTGCTCACATATATGCTTCAATGTAAACACTTGATCTACACATCCCCTACCCACTCTGAAGCCTCCCTGCTCATCCGCAATCCTACATTCTATCTTACCTCTAATTCTTTCAATTATAACCCTACCGTACACTTTTCCTGGTATACTCAGTAAACTTATTCCTCTATAATTTTACAATCTCTTTTGTCCCCTTTCCCTTTATATAAAGGGACTATACATGCTCTCCGCCAATCCCTAGGTACCTTCCCCTCTTTCATACATTTATTAAACAAAAGTACCAACCACTCCAACACTATATCCCCCCCTGCTTTTAACATTTCTGTCATGATCCCATCAGTTCCAGCTGCTTTACCCCCTTTCATTCTACGTAATGCCTCACGTACCTCCACCACACTTACATTCTGCTCTTCTTCACTCCTAAAAGATGGTATACCTCCCTGGCCAGTGCATGAAATTTACCGCTCCCTTTCTTCCTCAACATTTAAAAGTTCCTCAAAATATTCTCGCCATCTACCTAATACCTCCCTCTCCCCATCTACTAACTCCCCTACTCTGTTTTTAACTGACAAATCCATACTTTCCCTAGGCTTTCTTAACTTGTTTAACTCACTCCAAAATTTTTTCTTATTTTCATTAAAATTTCTTGACAGTGCCTCTCCCACTTTTCATCTGCTCTCCTTTTGCACTCTCCACCACTCATCTTCGCCTTTCTTTTACTCTCCATATACTCTGCTCTTTTATAACACTTCTGCTTTGTAAAAACCTCTCGTAAGCTACCTTTTCTCTTTTATCACACCCTTTACTTCATCATTCCACCAATCACTCATCTTTCCTTCTGCCCCCCACCCTCCTATAAACCACAAACTTTGCCCCACTTTTTAATACTGCATTTTTAAAACTATTCCAACCCCTTTCCCCCCCCACTACTCATCTTTGCACTAGCCCACCTTTTCCCAATAGTCGCTTATATCTCCCCGAACTTCCCCTCCTTAGTTATACCTTTCCCTCCCTCTTCTTGTTGTTGCCACCTTCCTTTTTCCCATTACCCCTTTCTCTAACTGAGCTACAACTAAAAATGATCCGATTATCTTGCCCCTCTATAAACAGTCACCCGGAGCCTACCCCCAAACCCTTTATCCACCAAAAATAATCTACAAATACTTTCATTTCGTGCTACTCTACTTGTATATTTTTTTATCCCCTTTTTCATTAATATAAGAACATAGAACAAAGAATGTAGGAACATGCAGAAGGCCATGGCCCATACAGCAGGGCCCCATCAAACGACATCTTTGTAGATGAATGGTTCAAGAACCCACTGTTTATAAATTAGAACTATGCAATCTTTGGGTTTCCCTACGAGGAAACTTTCGCCCCCACAGCGGCTTACCGTCCACGAAGGAGAAACCTGAAAACAGGAGGGAATGAGGCAAATCCTAAAACCTTTAGTCGTGTGTTCATCCATCAATCTTTAGGACTGAACAATCGCCAAGGTTGGGGAAAATTTCTTATACCAAATTCTTTCTCACATAGCCAATTAAGGTCCCCTTTACATTTAACCCCCCGGCTCCCAAATTTACCTACTCTCCCTCTAAACATTTTTACCCACTTTAGCATTGAAATCCCCAACCCCTTTTCCCCCACTTTTCAAAAAACTCCCACGCATTACTCAACATTTTCCCGAATCTCTCCTCTCCTTCACTTCTCTCTTCTCCCCGGTGCATACACGCTTTCTATAACCCCCTTTTCATATCCCAAACTTTATTTTTTCCCCTAATCCGAAATTTTTCTTTTTTAGTCCCCCTTTTCCTGCCAAGTTATCCTTTAAATTATTGCTACTCCCTTTTTTAGCCAACTCATTTGAAAAAACCCTACCCAATCCATTTATTTCCCCCATGAAACTCCCCACCCCGTCAGCTTTGTTTCACTTAAAGCCCGGACATCCATTTCTTTTCATTTATAAAATCCACAACATCTCTTTTTATCATTTTACAACCCAGCACATTCAGGGCTTCCCACTTTGACAATTTTCTTCTTATTATTGTTTTTAGTAATCTTTACAGGAAAAGGGGATACTAGCCCATTGTTCCCGGCATTTTAGTTGACTTTTACAACACGCATGGCTTACGGTGGATAGTTTTCTTATTCCATTTCCCCCATGGATATAAAAGAAAAGTAATAAGACCCAAGAACTATTAAGATAAAATCAAAGAAAACTAGAGAGTGTTGTATAAATAAACGTGTACATGTATGTGTAGTGTGACCTAAGTTTAAGTAGAAGTAGCAAGACATGCTTCTAATTCTTGCATATTTGTGAGACAGACAAAAGTCACCAGCAACCCTACCATCATGTAAAAACAAATTACAGGCTTTCATTTTACACTCACTTGGCAGGAGGGTTTAGTACCTCACTGGGTGGTTGTTGTTCCCAAAACCTACTACCTTACACATATATATACCTTAATATTATATATTATATATATATTATATATTTTAATTTTATATATATATATATATATATATTATATATTTTATATATATATATTATATATATATTATATAAAATATATATTATATATATATATATTATATTATATATATATATATAAAATATATATATATATATATATTTATTATATATATTATATATGTCTGTCATCGGCTGACAGAAGTTATCTCCATACATATGCATAAATATCAAATTTACACTCGCACCGCTGGCACCATTTGTCGGGAGGGTTCGTGGAGATGTGATGGTTGGAGTTAAACACAGTCGTTGGATGGTAACACATATATTAGCAGAGTGTGAGAGGGAGAGGCCCAACCTTCCTGTGTTGCCTGTAGACCTAAGCGTGGAAAACTGAGGACGAGGCCGGGAGTGCAGCGCTCTCATGCGGCATCACGTGACACCACACGAGCTAGTCACTGAGCCTAGCAAGGGGTCAACTATGTAAAACATATGGATTGTACTATGATACTCAGATAACATGTACATATACATATACAGGGGATCAGCAACTATGCTGACATGTGTGTGTGTGTGTGTGTGTGTGTGTGTGTGTGTGTGTGTGTGTGTGTGTGTGTGTGTGTGTGTGCGTGTGCCAAATAAGTAAAACTTGCTATTTTGGCTTAAATAGCAATGCACTTCTTGACGAATAGGGCAAGCAAATATTTGTGTATGCAGTAATTTCACAAAAATCATTCTGAGCCTAACGAAAAGAACATATTTCATTGTGTTTGTTTATTATTAAATTACTGTAAACTTATATAAAATATATTTAGCTGGATTAGGCTAAATTAAATTGCGCTTGTTATAACGAGGTTAAGTAAGTTTCCTAAAGTACTTTTAGTATAAAATCATTAATTTTTTTTTATACATATAAGAGAAATTTTTAGAAAGGATTTAAAATTAAATGATTTTTCTTCCTAACCGAACAGTTTTACCTATTCGGCACGATGTATATATATATATAATATTTATATATATTTTTATATAATATATATATTTTTTTTTTTTTTTTTGTCGTGCCGAATATTTTAAACTGGTCAATTTAAACAAGAACTCATTTAAAATTAAGTCCTTTCTAAAATTTTCTCTTAAGTTTAAAGATATATTTTTTCATTAATGTTAAAGTAAAAATTTTTTAATTTTGCCCAAAAGGGAACTTAGAAAACTTACCTAACCTTTTATAACAAGACAATTTATTTTTGCCTAACCCAACTAAATTATTTTAAATTTTTACAGTAAATTTAATACTAAACAAACAGTGAAATTTTTTTTTTCGTTAAGGGTTTAGAATGATTTGGGAAATTATTTTCATACACAAATTTTCCTTGTCCATATGGCAAGATGACCCTTGCTATTTAAGCCAAGATCGCAAGTTCTGCCTATTCGGCACGACTTTTATATATATATATATAAATATAATATATATATATATATTATATTCTTAATATTTAAAAATTAATTAAAAAAATATTTAAAATTAATTTTTAAAATTTATTTATATTTTAAAATATATTTTTTTATAAATTATGTAAAAAATTTAAAATTTTCCAAAAAGGAAACTTTAGGGAAAACTTTTCCTCCATATTTAACAGAACAAATTTTTTACCTCCCCTATTTTTTGTTTATTCTTTTAAACAACCAAAACTTTTAAAAATTTTTTTCGTTTGCGAAATTTTGGCGAATTATTGTTTTTTTCCTTTTTTCCAAGGCAAAAAACGGTATTTGGGCCCGCGCAAGTTTTGCCCTTTTGGGGGAAAAATATGTTATATTTAAAATTTTTTACAATCTCTTTTGCCCCCTTTTTTTTATAAAAAAGGGGCTATCCCTGCTCTCCGCCAATCCCTGGGTACCTTCCCCTCTTTCATACATTTTTTAAAACCCAAAAGTACCAACCACTCCAACCTATATCCCCCCCTGCTTTTAAAACTTTTTCTGTCATGATCCCATCATTTTCCAGCTGTTTTACCCCCCCTTTCATTCAACGAAAGGGCCTCACGTCCCCTCCACCACACTTACATTCTGCTCTTCTTCACTCCTAAAAGATGGTTTTACCCCCCTTTCCCAGGCATGTTTTTTAACCGCTCCCTTTCTTCCTCACTTTTAAAAAGTTCCTAAAAAATATTCTCCCCCAACTCCCCTAAACCTCCCTCCCCCATTTTCTAACTCCCCTACTCTTTTTTTAAACGACAAATCCATATTTTTTCCCTTTGGTTTTCCCTTAACTTTTTTAAAACCACTCCAAAATTTTTTTTCTTTTTTTCCCATTAAAATTTCTTGACATTTGGCCTCTCCCCCCCACTCTTTCATCTGCTCTCCTTTTGCCCCCTTTTCCACCCTCATTCCCCTTTCTTTTAACTTCCAAAAAATTTCTGCTCTTCTTATAACACTTGCTTTGAAAAAAAACCCTCGAAAGTCCCTTTTTCTCTTTTTAACCCCTTTACTTCATCTTTCCCCCAAACCTCATCTTTCCTTCTGCCCCCCACCCCCTTTAAAAACCACAAACTTTGCCCCACTTTTTAATACTGCATTTTTAAAACTTTTCCCAAACCCTCTTAAACCCCCCCACTCCCTCATCTTTGCATTTAGCCCACCTTTTGCCAATAGTCCCCTTATATCTCCCCAAAATTTCCCTCCCCCCCTTATTTTAATACACTTTCCCTCCCTTTTTCTTTTTTGTTGCCACCTTCCTTTTTCCCATCTACCCCTTACCTAACGGGAGTTTCCCCAACTAAAAAAATGTCCGATTTATCTTTTGCCCCTCTATAAACATGTACATCCGGGAGCCCCCCCATCAACCTTTTTTTTCCCCCAATACAAATTAAAAAAATACTTTCATTACGTGTACGTCATACCTTGTATTTTTATTTATCCTCTTTTTCATTTTAATATAAAAACCATAAAAAACATAAAATGTGGGAACATGCAAAAGGGCCCTATGGCCCATACGGGGGCAGGCCCTCATAAAAACGACATTTTTGGGTAGATGAATGTTCAGAAAACCGACTTTTGAAAAAAATTAGAACTATGCAATCTTAGGTACCCTACGGGGAAAACGTTTCCCCAAAACAGCGGCTTCACCGTCCCACAAAGGAAAAAAACCTGAAGAACAGGGGGGAAAATGGGGCAACATTTCCCTAAACCTTGAGTCGTTGTGTTCATCCTCAATCTTGATGGACTGAACACATCGCCCCAAGGTTTGGGGAAAATTACTTATTACCAAAATTTTCTTTCCACATAGCCAATTAAAGGCCCCCCATTAACTTTTAAACCCCTGGAAACCCAAATTTTACCTACTTTTTTCCCTCTATAACATTTTACCCACTTTAGCATTGAAATCCCCAACCCCCAAATTACTCCCCCACACTTGTTAAAAAACTCCTCACGCATTACTCAACTTTTTCCCGAAATCTTTTCTCTTCCTTTTCATTTTTCTCTCTTCCCCAGGTGCATACACGTTTAACTAAAAACCCACTTTTCATATCCAATCTTTTTTTTACCCCAAATAACCCGGTTTTAAAACTTTTGTATTTCCCTTTTTTCCTCCATAGTTAAACCTTCAAATTAAATTGCTCCCCTTCTTTAGCTCTAACTCTATTTAAAAAAACCCCTGACCTAATCCATTTATTTCTCCTTTAAACTCTCCCACCCCGTTCAGCTTTTTTTCCCACTTAAAGCCAGGAAAATCCATTTTCCCTTCTAAATTCTTTAACATCCACAATCATCTCTTTTTATCATTTGCACAACATCCACGCACATTCAGATTTCCCCATTTTGGGACAATTTTCTTTTTATTATTTTTTAGAAATCTTTACAGGAAAAGGGATACTACCCCATTTTTCCCCGGGCATTTTAGTTGATTTTTACAACACCCCTTGGTTTTAAGGGTGGAAAAGATTCTTTTTTCCCATTTCCCCCATGGAATAAAAGGGAAAAAGGGAATAAGACCCAAAAAACTATTAAGTAAAATCAAAGAAAATTAAAAGGGGGTGTATAAATAAAGTGTACATGTATGTGTAGGGGTGACCAAATTTTTTAAGTAGAAGTAGCAAGACTTTGTTTCAAATTTCTTGCAAAATTGGGGGTGGGGGGGCCCAGACAAAAGTCACCAGCAATCCTCCCATCATGTAAAACAATTACGGGCTTTAAATTTTACACTCACTTGGCAGGGGGTTTAGTACCTACTGGGGGTTGTTGTTCCCAACCTACCTCCTTTTAACCATATTTTATACCTTAATATTTTTATATATTTTTTATATATATTAAAATATATATATAAAAAATATATATTTATATATATTATATAAAAATATATATATATATATATTTTTATATATATAAAAATTTATATATATAAAAATTTATATTATAAATATATATTTTTAAAATATTATAAAAAAATTATTTATATATAAAAATTATATATGTCTCATCGGCTGACAGAAGTTATTCCTTTAACATATGCATAAATATAAAAATTTTACACCCCACCGCTGGCCCCTTTTGTCGGGAGGGTTCGGGGAGATGTAAGGTTGGATTTAAAAACACAGCTTTTGGTTGGTAACACAAAAATATTAGGGGAAGGTGTGAGAGGGAGCCCCCAAACCCTTTCCTGTGTTGCCTTGACCTAAGCGGGGAAAACTGAGGACGAGGCCGGGAGTGCAGCGTTTCCCATGCGGCAAACGTGACCCCCCACACGAGCTGCCCACTGAGCCTACCCAAGGGGTCAACTATGTAAAACAAATGGTTTTTTAACTTTTGAAAATCAGATAAAATGTACATAAACATATACAGGGGATCGGGAAACAAATGCTGCCATGTGTGTGTGTGTTTTGTGTGTGTGTGTGGTGTGGTGTGTGTGTGTGTGTGTGTGTGTGTGTGTGTTGGGTGGCGTGTCCCCAAAAAAGTAAAACTTGCTTTTTTTGGTTTAAAAAATAGCAATGCATTTTTTGCTATAGGGAAAAGAAAATATTTTTTGAAATCCCAAAATTTCAAAAAAAATAAATTCGGGCCCTAACGAAAAGAAATATTTAAATTGGTTTGTTTATTATTAAATTACTGAAAAAACTTATATAAAAAATATTTGCTGGTTAGGCAAAATTTAAAAATTGCCCTTGTTATAACGAGGTTAAGTAAGTTTCCTAAATTATTTTTAGTATAAAATCTTTAAATTTTTTTTTTTTATAAAATATAAGAAAAATTTTTTTAAAAAAAGGGATTTAAAATTAAATGAGTTCTTCCAAACCGAACAGTTTTACCAATTGGGGGAACGTTTGTTATATATATATAAAAATTTTATTTTATATATATAAAATTATATAAATATATATATATTTTTATAAATTTTTAATATAAAATTAAAATATATATATATAATATATTTTATAATATTTCGTGCCGAATATGTAAAACTGGTAAATTTTAACAAAAAACTCATTTAAAATTAAGCCCCCTTTCAAAAATTTTTTCTCTTATTTTGTTTTAAAGATTTTTTTTTCTTTAAATGTTAATGAAAAAAATTTTAATTTTGCTCCAAAAGTTCTTAGAAAACTTACCTAACCATTTTATAACAAGAAAAATTTAAATTTTAAAGCCAACCCCAACAAAATGTATTTTAAAATTTATTAACAGTAATTTAATACTAAACAAATACAGTAAAACGTTTTTTTTTTTCTTTAAAGTTAAAAAAATGTTTTTTGGCGAAAATTTTTTGCAAACAAAAATTTTTTCGTTTGCCCAAATGGCAATGAACTTTTGCTTTTTAAAGCCAAATGCAATTTTCTGCCTTTTTCCGGCACGACTTATATATTTTAAAATATATATTATTAAATTTTTAAAATTTTTAAAAATATATATATAAAAAATATTTCTTTTATATTTTTAAAAATTTTTAAAATATATATATATATATATATATATATATAAAATTATATATTTTATATATACATAAAAAATTTTTATATATAATATATATATTTTAAAATATTTTTAAAAATATATATTTTGTATATACCTTAAAGGAGTCCCCCCTGGGGGAATTCCCGGGGTTTTCCAACGTCCCCGCGGCCCGGCCAGGGACCACCCTCCCTGTGAATCAGGGCTGATCAACGGGGCGGTTATTTGCGGCCCGCACGAAATTTCCCCCTTTCGAACCACCCCCCGCCTAACCCTGCACCGCCGTTAGGTACCCTGGCCAGCCCCTTTGAAAACAACCGGGGTTTTCCCGTAAGGGCCCCTTTATTGCGGGGGGAGGCTGTTGAAAGTTTGGGCCCCGAACCTTTATTGTTTTTTTCCCCTCTTTTTGTACCAGTGAGGGCCCCTTTATTTTCACGGGGGGTATGTTGAAACGCCTGCCAAGTTTTTTGCTTTCGTATAGAGTGATTGCTGTGTGCAAAATTGGGGACCACCCCTCCGGGAAATTTTCCCAGGGTAATTATGATATATCTCTCCGCCGGGCGCCTAGTGAGTACAATCAAGTGTTTCCAGGCGTTTCCCAGTATTTAAAGGTTTTTGGGGGGGGAAATTATACGTGCATAAAGGTTCTTGTACTTTCCCTCTAGCTCTGAAATTTCACCTCCCCTTTAAAAGGGAGGTTGTTAAGGGTACAGCAGTTTTTCCCAGCTAGAAAGAAAAGGGTGATTTAAAACGGATGGGAATCATCTTTGGGCTTAGATCTCTTTTTTAAAGGGTTCTCATTTTTCCATCCTATCATTTTTTCCTAGCAGATGGATAGTGGATTGTTGTGATCCTTAAGGTGAGACCCTCTGACTTTTACCACTCCCGGGTCTCTCCCCTTTAATTTTTCCCTCAATTTGTAAATTGGAGTTTGAAGAAAAACTCATTTCTGTTTATTATTTCCTCCAGTTTTCCATAACGGAGTATTTTTGGAATTTGTCTTAAATTGAACATCAAAATTGTTCTCTGTTCCCCCTTTTGGAAAACTTGGTTTAATCTTCTTGGGGGGTTAACAGGGGTCCTCAGCGGATGACCTCATGCAGACCCTTTAAAAAAAGTCTGCAAAAGATTACAAGCGCTTTGGTTTACATCTCGGGTTTTGTCTGAAAAATAAAAGGAACAGGATAGGTGCGAGAACGTGCCTTGTGGGAGAGACTGTTCATTTATGGCAGAAATCGGTTTTTAACCCTCTGTTTCCACTACTTTTTGTTTTGGCGTTTTGGTTTAAAAAAATTTTGAAAAATCCTCTACCTTTTTTGGGCCCGGTTTATCCCTTTAGAAAACCGCTTTTTGTGTGCATTCCCACCGGGTGCACTTGTCAAAGGTTTTTGAAAAAGTCGGTGTATACTACATCCGCACCCTTTTTTTTTCCAGGAAATCTGGACCTTTTCCCAATAGTGGCAAGCATTTGAAAAAGGGCAGGAGCACCTTTTTTTGAAACCAGGGTTCCCGGGTTGTTTTTTTTTTTTTGGGAGCCCTAGAGGGTTTTGCTATCCTGGCTTCTTAGAACTCTTTCAAAGATTTTTATGATGTGGGACTTTAAAAAGCTTTTTGGTCTATATTTCCCTTTAGCTACTGCTTTGCTCCCACCTTTAGGAGGGGGGCATATCTGTTGTTTTTAGTGATTTGGTGGAATCTCACCTGTGCCCTAAGCTCCTTCTCCATAGCATATTTTAGGGCCCGTGAGGGGGTTTTTGCATTTTTTAATGAACCCCGGGGTTTCCCACGAGTCTGGCCGGGGGCTGAGGCATGGGCTTGTCGTCGATGGCTTTCCCAAAGTTTTAGGGGGGTTTAAGTTATTTTCAAAAATTGGCCTACTTTTGGCAGGGGTTTTAAAGGCTCATTCATAAAAAAAAGGGTTTGGTTTCTTCTATTTTTTTAAAACGGGTTAGGGGGCTCACTGAACACTGAGTCTTTACTGCAATTTCGTATCCGCTCATTTTTTTTTGTTGTAGCCCAGTGTAGGACCCCATCTTGTCGAGCAGGGGCCCTATACTAAAATTTTTTTTTTTGACTTTTTTTTTGGGAAAGAAAAAAAATATTTCGAATTTCTTTAAAATTTCTTTAATCGCTTTTAGCTCCCCCTTGTCCTCCCTGGTCCGGGTTTTGGACCCCTTTAACTTCATTTCAATATTTTCCATTTCCCCGGGGTTGGGCCTCCCTTCCGGGTACAGATAATCTGGCATTCTGAGGATTCAATGATTCTTCGTCTTCCCCTGTAGAGGAGCGTTCTCTCCCCTTCTCTCCAGTTTACTTCTTCTTTTCTTTTGTCTTATAGGAATATCCCTTGAACATCCCTTCACTACCAGGGGGGGTGATCTTTTCGGGGCTTTGGGTTTTGGGGGCCCGGGTGTAATTTAAGATACCCCTCCCACCTTTGTTCATTTAGGGCATAGTTTCCCTGATTCCAGATGATTTCTTTTTGTTGAAGTTAAATTTGGAAAAAGGTACCCTCATAACTGAAGGGAAATTGTGCCAAAATAGGGCTCCTGTCAGGGCAAGTCTGGACGTTGATTGGGTTGTGATCGGGAATTTTGGTTTTTTTTTGTATTTTTTATATTATTTTACCAGGTCCTTTTATTTGTAAAAAAAAGGGTCCGTGTTTTTCCCATTTTTGGGTTGGGCCCCAAAATTTTTGCTGACTTGGGGTGTGTTTTTTTTGGGCAAAAATTTCCCGCAACCCCCTCCCGTGTTTTACTTTTCTTCTGACTCCCTCCCGGGATTATTTCTGCTAGGGGACATTTATTTGCTATTTTCTTCCATTTTGGGGTGTCTTAGATTGAAGTCCCCAACAGCGATGTTTGGGTTTGGGGCGGAAAGTTTTTCCAACATGAGCCCAATTTTTGACAGTTTTTTTTTAAAACTGTTGGGAAGTTGCTTTCCCGGGGCTTACATAAAAGTACAAGACTAATTTTTTGGTTCTCGATTTTTATTGTCAAACTTCAACTCCCATCATTTGGGGTTTTTTTCCCAGTATCTCTGTGAAAATAAAAGCGCCCTTTTTGACGTCCCCAACCCAAACCCCCCCCCCCCCCTTGTTCCCTTTTTCTTTTGGGGAAAATCTGAAAAGGTTGTATCCAGGTACCCAAAAATTTTCACTGTAAAAGAAAATCTTTTTGCGTGGGTCTCTGTAAAGGCTGAAAACCCAGTGAATTTGACCCCCTCAGAAGTCCCAATGAAAGGAAATTTTGTTTTGTGGAGGGCTTAAGGCCCTGTATATTAAAAATTTAAATGGGGTTTTGTGTTCCCATGTTTGTTGGGGAATTTTGTTTTGGCATCAGCTGTGGGGCCCTGAGGCCCAAAGGGCTGTGCCCCCCAGCCCCAAAAAGGCTCCAAGGTGGTGGACTATTTTGTTTTTTCTCTTTCCATTTTTTTTCTTCGGTTCCTCCCCCTAAAAAATCATTTGGGGGTTTTGTCATAGCTACAATACCTACTTGATTTTTGTAGGGGGTGTGTGCCTCCTGGTCCCTTTTAGAAGATATGCAGGGCAATTGAAAAACCTTTTTTTAATTTTTTCAAGACTAAAGGGACTAAACCAAAACTCCGGGGAAGTTTTTGCAAAGGTAGAACGCCACTTTCAGGGAAGGGAACAGGGTATGGCTTTTTTTTGGGATCTCAAATTTTCATGCCCCATTTTCGTTTTTCCCCTAAATTTTTCCGGGTTTTTACAGATCCCCCAAATATAGTATTTGCCCCCATTTTTTTTTTGGCTGGGTAAAAATTTGGGCGGGAAACTTTTCTTAATTTTGGCTGGCCCAAAGGGGAACTACATCCCCCATAGCCAACCCAAGAAAAACCCCCATCTGCGTCATGGCCCCCCCAACTTTTTTTCCTGGGGGGGGTTTCCCCCCGACTACATCGTATTTAGAGGCTATACTGTGTTGATGTGCAGGAAGAGCCCTACCCCAGAGGAGGCTCCTCTATTACTTCGTCCTAGGGGTTAAAATTTTATAAATATATATATTTTTTAATTTTAAAATATATTAAATATAAAAAATATATAATATATATAAATATATATATAAAAAATTAAATATATTTTTTCTATAAATATTTTTAAAAATTTTTTAAAAAAATTTTTATAAAAAAAATAAATAATTATATAAATTTTTATCCCGTGCCGAAAAAGGCAGGGAATTTTGCTTAAATTTTTTGGGGGGCTAAAAAAAACCAAAAACGCCCCCAAATTTTTTCTTCCTTTAAAAAAAACAAAGTGAAAATTTTTGGTTTTGTTTTGCAATTTAAATTTTTTGGGCCAAAAATTAATTTTTGAAAAAAAAAAAACGAAAAAAAAAAATTTTTTTAAACCCCCCTTGGTTTTTTTGTATTAAAATTTATTTAAACCCCCAAATTTTAAAATTTTAAATTTTTTTAATTTTTTTTTTTTGGGCCCCCAAAAAGTTTTAAAAAAATTTGTTTTTTCCCTTGTTTTTTTTAAAAATTTTTTTTAAAGGAATTTTTTAATTTCCGGGGGGGGGGGGCAAAATTAAAAAAACATAAAATTAAGGGGAAAAAAAAAATTTCAAAACGATAAGAGAAAAAGGGAAAGAAAAATTTAAAAAAGTTTTTCGGGGCAAAAAACCGGGTTTATAAAATTTGGACGAATATTTAAAATTTAAATTAAAATATATTTAAATAATGGGAAAATAAAAATATTATATTACAGAAACCCGAAAAGGGGGGGAAAAGGGGATTTCCCACCACACTTTTCCTAAATTCCCCAACCACCTTAAAAATTGGGGGCCCCAAAAAAAAAAAAACGAAAAAATTAAAAATAATTAATACCCGGGGGGTAATTCCAAACCCCAAAAAAAAGGGGTTAAAATTTAAAAGGGGGGAAAACCCCAAACCCTTTTTTGCCCAAATTTTTAATTATCAAGGATCGTGCCCAAATTTTTTGAACAAGGTCCTTGTTATCCCGGGACAAAACCGGGGCCCCCCGAAAAAACAAATCCTTTTAAAAGGGAAAAAAACCAATTATAAGTAGGGGGGTTGGGGCTTCGGGGGAGGGGAAAGGGGGGGGAAAAAGGAAGGGGGGAAGGGGGGGGAGTAGTGGGGGGATGGGGAATTTTTGGGGGGGAAGGGGGGGAAAGGGGGGGAAACCAAGGGGGTGGGGGGGGGAGAGGGAAAAGGGGGGGAAGGAAAGGGGGAAGGGGGGGAATACAGGGGAGGGGGAAAACCAGTCTGGAACTGGGGAAAGGGGGAAAGGGGGGAGGGGGGAAGGGCAAAGGGAAGGGGGAGGGAAAGGGGGGGAGGGGTGGCGGAATAGGGGCAAAGGGAAGGGGGAAAAAGGACAAAAATGGGGGGGCCAGGGGGAGAAGGGGGGGGGTTAGGGGGGAGGATGGGAAGCAAGGGGGGAAAAGATCCGGGGGAAAGGGGAGGGGGTACCGGGGGGGAAAGAAAAAGGGGGGGGGAAAGGGGGGGAAAAGGAACAGGGGGGAAAAATGGGGGGGGAGGGAAAGGGGCCGGTTTAACAGACAAGGGGTGGGGGGGGAAATAGGAAGGGGGGGGGAAAAGGGGGGGGGAAGGGGGGAAAGGGAAGGGGATTCCCCATGTAAGAGGGGGGGGGGGAAAAATAAGTGGGGAGGGGGGGAAAGGGGAAAAAGGGAAGGGAAAGAGGAAAGATGGAGGGGGAGGGGGAAAAAATAGGTGGAGGGGGGGGAGAGGGAGGAAGGATCACTGGACAGGGGGGGAAGGGGGGGGAAGGATCATGTGGACGGGGGAGGAGGGGAAGAAGGATACGTGGCCCGGGGGGGGAAAAGGGGGGAAGGGACCCCGGGGACGGGGGGAGGAGAGGGGGGAAGGATCACGTGGACGGGGGGGGAAAGGGGGGGAAAGGATCACGGGGACGAGGGGAGGAGAGGGCGGAAAGGGATCATGGGGGCCCCGGGGGGAGGGGGGGGGAAAAAGGGATCACGGGGCGAGGGGAGGAGAGGGGGGAAGGGAAATACGTGGACGGGGGGAGGAGGGGGGGAAAAAAACCACGGGGACGAGGGGAGGAGGGGGAGGAAATCAGGGGATTTAAATTTTGAACTAACGGGTGGAAAAATTTTCTTTCTTTCTAATTTTTTGGGCCCCTTATTTTTTTCTCTCTCTCTGGGGAGAGAAGAGAGAGAGAGAGGGGGAGAAAAGAGAGAGGGGAGGAGAGGAGAGAGAGAGAGAGAGAGAGAGAGGAAGAAAACTTTAAGTTTTTAAAATACATTTTTAAAAAAAGAAATAAAAACCATGAAAAATCTTCCCGGACTTACACAAATTCTTAAATAAAATTTTTGAAAAAAAAGCTTTTTTGCGAAATTTTTATATTAATGACACAACTTTTTACTCCATTGTCTCATCCAAAATTTATCTTTTTTTTAAAATAAAGAAATAGGGCATTTAGAACAAGTTAGAAATGTTAAGAAACAACGCGGAGAAATAACTCAAAAAAACGACGGGTAATGAGAAGAGATAAAACAGGGGTGTAAACAACCCTGAAGTGTATGTCCCCCGTGGGGTAAATATGGGTGAGAATTAAATTTTAAAAACCAACTTTAAATTTTTTAAAAATGGTGAAGAGGCAAAAATCACCCTAATAAATTTTTATCTTATGGTTTTTTGGGAAGATTATAGATCATATTTCGGACAGTGGTGGGACTACTCTAAGAGAGCAAAAATTTATGGGAATAGAGCAATGCTAGTTTATTTTTATTTCAAGCTTTTCGGGCTACATGGGGGGTTATTAAGGTTGGGAAAATTTACCATTATATTTATTTGCACCAACATTTTGCAAAAGTTTGAAGGAACCAAAAAAAATGTTTGTAATATGATAAATATAATCTAAACTTTTTATTAATCTTAAAAACCCTTCTGCCCTTTTTTTTTGTTTATTTAATTTAAAACACGGATCATAAAACTTTGGGAAGGGTTTAGAGTAATTTGCACGACCCCTACAAAAACAATGAGTGACTGAGTCCTCTCGTTTTGGCAGAATGATTTGTTGCCTGTTAAGCCAAGGTCGGGGATCATTTTTAAAAAAACCCGCAGTTAATTCCAAATTTAAACCCGTGTAATGTGAATAAAACTTGGGATAATTAAAAATTTCCCGGGAAATGTTTACAGAGAATTTTAAATCCCTGTAGACCTTTTTGGGAGGGTATTTCCCAAAGTCACTCAACTTTTTTTTTTGTCATTTAAAATAAAGGGCTATATAAAAAATTTACAATTTTGGGAAAAATAGTTTGGGAATTTTGGGAAATACTCAGAATTTTTAAACCTTTGAAATTTTTATAAAACTTCCCAAAAAAATTTTCAGTATCCTGGGCCCATTTTAAATTTAAAAGGGTTTCTAAGCTCCTTTAAATTTTTTAATTTTTTTTCATATGGGTTACTTTTAAAACTTCGGTATAGAAAATTTTCCAGTTTTCAAAATTTGGAAACTGATTTGCCGGGCTAGCAAAACAAATTTGAAATTTTAAAACCCTATGACCCAATTAAACTTTGAATTGCGTGTAAAACATAAAAATAAAACCCCCCTTATATGATTTCGATTTTTCACAGAGCCACAAAAAAAAAATTAACTAAAAAAAATATGAAGCGGGGTTTTCCCTTTTTTAAAAGCTAAAAAAAAATTTTATTAATTTTGGTGGGGTAGACTTTTTCTACAAAAGGACCCAAAAAAAAATTACACTAAAATTTTACTTTTTTCTAAGGCCCCATAATTTCAGCAAGCAGGGGGGAAAAATGGCAAAAATGTGTAAAATTGGTTTTGGGGAGGAGCCCCTGTTTCGGCTTTGTTATTAAAAAGGGGGTTTTTTTTATACATAAATTTTTTCTGACGGGAGGGCCCGGGTTTTTAAAAAGGGAAAATACTTTTTTGGAGAGTGGGAAATTTAAGGGGAAAAGAGAGAGAGAGGAGAGAGAGAGGGGAGAGAGAGAGAGAAGGAGGGAACCGACAGACAGGAGGAGAGAGAGAGAGAGACCCGAAACAGAAGGGCAGAGACAGAACAGAGGGCAGAGACAAGGCAGAGACAGAGACAAAACAGACAACGACAGATTTCAGAGAGAGAGTTTTTTAATTTAAAAGAACGAGGGGAAAGCCCAAAAAAGTGAAACAAGGAAGCCAGCCCGAGTCGACTGGTGTATCATACTAGATTTTATTACACAATCTAACTTCTAGTTAAAAAGAAATAGAGGACAAAAAAGGGAAAACAAAGGGTTTACACAAAACACACCCACCCACACACACACACCACACACCCCACCCACACACAACACACACCCACAAAACAAACAAACACACCCCCACACACACACACACACACACTTTAAAACCAAAACACCACACACCCACACACAAAAAGGGGCACACAAAACACACACACACACACACATACGAGAGGAGAAGGTGAAGAAAATGCTAAGGGGCATCGATACCCTTTAAAGGCAAAGGGACCGGGGCCCCTCCCCCTGGGTCCTTTGAGAGGGAGCCCGGGTATGGGTTTTGGTGCCACTTACACAATCTTTAAAACGTCCCCGGAAATGGGCAACTACCTTTAGGTTTTGGAAAACGGCAAAAAGTAGTTCCCATTTTTTAAAAAAATGAGACAGAAAAGAGGCACTTTTAAACCCCTTTGGGGCCTGTGTCACTGACCCTGTATAGTAAAGCAAGTTTGGGGGAAGATTATCAGGAGGAGAGTGGTGGGGAAACAAACCCGGAACGGAAAAAAAAGTTTAAAAAGCCCAAACCCCATGGATTCATGGAAGGAAAATCCTGGGTCACAAACCCCTTCTGGAGTTTTATGATAAAACAACAGAAGTAAGACAAGAGGAGAGGGGTGGGTTTATTTGCCTCTTCGGAAATGGGAAGAAGGCCCTTTTACACAGTTTTTCCCCACAAGGGGATTAGTGCAGCTAGAGGATGAAGCTCATATAACAGGAAGGGCACTGAGTGGATCAAAAGAATACCTGCAGGGAGGCAACAACGGTCATGGTACGTAATGATGTATCACAAGGGCACCCGTGACGAGCGGGTCCCCCCCAAGGGGGCGGTTTCCCGGTCATTTCTATTTTTGGTATATTTTACCCACATGATGGAAGGGGTTTTGACTCAGAAATGTCCCTGTTCCAAAACGTGGGGAAATTTTAATTTAGGGAAATTAAATTTAGATGGGACCGGGGACTTTTTAAAAAGACCTTGGGCCCGACTGGAAAACCTTTGGGCCAGCATCTGGCCTTTTTCGAATTTTTAAACCCCCCCAAAAGAAAAGTCCTGAAGATAGTGGGAAAGGGGAAAAAAGACCGTAACAGGTTTAGGCTAGGTGGCCCCAAAACTGCCAAAAAATCGCTCAAGGAAAAAAGATTTGGAGTGAGTATAAACACCCAGCATGTCTTTGGGAAGGGACACACAACCAGGTAAATGCTGCGTATATGGGCCCGGGAAAACCCGGGAAAAAGCGTTCCCCATACCTTAATAAGGAATCGTTCAAGACACTGTACACCGTGTACGTCAGGCCCATAAATTTGGGTTTGCAGCCCCCTGTTTTGGAACCCCCCACTTGATAAAAACACGTCAAGAAAAATAAAAGAAAGTGCAAAGGTTTTCGACAAGGTTTTTTTCCAGAGCTAAGGGAATGTCTTATGAAAAAAGGTTGAAGGAAATTGGCGTGGGGGGACACTAGAGGAAAAGGAAAGGGTTTAGGGGGCATGATAAAAGCCCTATAAAATAAAAGGCCGAATAGAAAAAGGGGGCCCAAAAACAGGGGTGTTCCGGGGGGGGAAAACAGAAAAAAAGAAAGGGCACAAATTTGGGAAGGTTTAAGGGCCAGATGAGTTTAGAGAGATAAATTTGGAAGTATTTCTAGTCAATTTTGGGTTTTCAGGCATGGAATAGCCAAAAAAGTGATGTAAATGGGGCAGGAACCCTACAAAATTTTTTTAAAACGGGGGTTTATAAAAGGGTCATGGGGGCGGGGGGAAGAGGGCCCCGGGAGCAAACCCGGGGAAGAGGGGGGGCCAGGAGCTAGGACTCGAAAACCCCCGCAACCCAAATAGGTGAGTTTCAAATAGGTGAGTACAAAACACAAAACACACACACACATAAAACACACACCTACACACACACAACATGGGGCCAGGAGCTTGGAACTCGAACCCCCCTTTAACCCAAAACTAGGGGGGAGTCCCCCACACACCACATACACACACACACACCATAGGGGTTTCGTTTTCCCCTCATAAAGAATCGTTTCCCAAAACACTGTTTCCCCTGTACGTTTAGGCCCATATTGGGGTAGCGCACCCGTTCGGAAACCCCACCTGGTCAAGCACGTCAAGAAATTTGAGAAAGTCAGAAGTTTTCAAAAAAGGAAATAGTCCCCAAACTATGGGGGGTTGTCCTACGGAAAAAAAAAAGGCTAAAGGGGAAACGGGAAAGGGCGAAACTGTTGGACAGGGGGGTTAGGGGGACATGTAACGACATATAAAACAGCTAGGGGAATTTTACAAGGTGGGCAAAGACGGGGTGTTCCAGAGATGGGGCCCAAAAACAAGGGGTGACAGTTAGAAGTTTAAGACCGATGAGTCAAAGGGGTGTTTGGGGAAATATTTTTTTCATCATAGAGGGTTTTCAAGTAGCGGAAAAGCCTAGAAAGTGACTTTGTGAAACGGGAACCATACCCAGTTTTTTGACGAGGTTTTTAAAAGCTTTTGGAGCAGGGGGAGAGAGGGGCCTGTAGCAATCAGTGAAGAGACAGGGCCCGGAGCTTTTGAATCGAACCCGGCCCAAACCCCAATTTAAAAGGGGAATTTCACCCCACACACTCACCCCCCCTGAAACACGCATCAACAGATTAAAACCCCCGCAGCAAATGTGAGAAATTTGGGAAAATTTAAGGGTTGCTTTCATAACCCCTGTAAAGCGCTTATATGCGGGTTATTCTATTTCAAAGGGATAAAATCAGACCGTCTTGGAGTTTTGCACTCCCCGTATGGTGCAAGTTTTTTCTACAAAATCTCAGAGCTTTAGGGGCCTTTAACCCCATGGGGAGAAAGGGTAGAAGAGCCAAACCCGACAAGATTATAGGACAGAAACGAAGGTACTGATTACGGGGTTCAAAATTCTGGAGAAAAATTGACAAAGGGGGAAAATAGTTTGAATCGGGTCTTTGGTACACGAGGTTTACAGCTGTGAGGAAATTTCTTCTTTTGCCTTTGCATGGTCAAAAGTTTGAAAAAGATCTAACAGGGGAAAAGGCAGACGGGATCCATACATAGTTTTTAAAAATAGGGTAAGATAGGTCTCCCGAGCCAGGAGAGTTAACACGATGCGCTGGGCAAAGGCCCAAAAATTCCTCTTTTCTGGGGACCATACGTTATAGTAAACATGGGAGCCATCTTTGGGTATATATGGAATCCCCAACTACCCTTCCCCGCGAAATGAAGGATAAAAAAAGGGGCTTCCGTAACCTAAAAAATTTATCAATTAAAAAGTTATTAAAAACTCCATTTAAATTTTTTCTGATTTTTATTTTGTTTCGTTTAAACGTGGAAGTTTGCGGCAACCTTTGGGAGCATCTTGGGTTTTCCCCCAATTTCCTTATTACCTGGAGTTTACCTGGAGAGATTTTCCGGGGGGCAACGCCCCCGCGGGGCCCGGGCTGGACCAGGCCTCCCCTTTTGGGGGGGACAATTGGGGACCCCCCCCGTGGGTTATAACCAAGGACGCCTCCCGGGGGTTTACCCCCAGCCTTTTTAACCCAAATTTTGCACCATAAAATTCAGGTTCATCCTCTTGTCCCCAGACTTAAAATTTAATCCCCTCATCCCAAAATCCCCAAGCTACTTTTGGGTTTTAAAATTTTTAAAAGAAAACGGGCCCTATTTTCAAGGATACTTCTTTTGGGGTCCCCCCAAACCCTCGTAAAATGAAAAATATTGAGATTTCTGGCCTTTTTTCCTTTTTTTAAAAGAGTTCAGGGGGAAAGAATGATAAAATAATTTTTTTTACATTGTTTTCTGATTTTCGTATTTTTTTTTCGAGATTTGTGTGTTGGGGGGCCCGTGATGTAAAGCCAGTAAATTTAATCTCTCCACTTTGCAGTAAACCCAAAAGTATAACCCTGATAAATTTTTTTCATAACACGGGGATCATGTAGCTTGTAATTTGTAAACACAAATTTTTTTTTTTCGTTCATAGGCGAAATGTAAATTTTTGTGTTTGCTTTGCTAAATAAATGCCTTTTTTGTATAGTAAAAAAATTTTCTTTGTAAATTATACATATACAAGAAGCATAACTTAGTAGTTAAATTTACTAAGTATAATTTTCCCTTAAATAAATTTTAACTTGAAAGGGATGTCAATTTTAAAACTCGGTTAAATCAGTATTAAATAAGGATTAGTTTTTAATATTTAAAATTTGTGTGTGGGGAAAGGCCCCGGTCATTTGGGCGACCCCCGGGGGTTGACCCCCCCGGGAAAATCCCCAAATACTCCAGGTAAGGACAGTTGTCACCAGAGTACCAAATATAAATGTGGGACTGAGGGGCGGCGGGAAAAGGGGGGGGTACCGGGGACCCATCTTGGGCTTTCCCCAAAATTTAAAACAATTTCCCGGGCAAAAATTTTAACTTTTCGGAGCAAAACTTTCCTTTTTCAGGAGGGGTTTTTTTATAATCCCTTATTTTGATAATTTCCTTTTTTTCTTCTTTTTTCTTTCATTATTCCTCTTCCCTCTCATTACGTCCCCAAATCTTCCCCACTTTTCCCTTTAAAAATCTTTCCCCTGACCCCCCCTCTAACCCCCCTACCAGATCGTTTTTATATAAATAAAATATAATTTTAAAAAATTTTTTTATATATTTATATATTTATATATATATATATTTTAATATATATATATATATAAAGGGGGTATATTTTAATATTAAAAATTATATATATATATATATATATTTTATATAAAATTATTTTATAAAAAAATTTTATTACATAAATTGGGACAAAAAATTTAAGGATACATTGGGTTTATATAAAGATGGATATTCAGTATAAAGAGAGTAAATGAGGTAATGTCTGTACTGGTGTTAGTGTTTGTCCCTTTTATTATTTAAGCGAAAAACTTTTTTACTCCTCAGAGCTGGGGCGCGTGCCCCCGATTTCATCAGGGATTCCCCTCTGAACAACACATTAATCGCTGGAAAAAGGGAAAACCGCTACCCTGGGATCCCTAGTTACCCTGATTTAGTATTTTTCCTAGCTCCTTAAGGAACTTTGAAAGCAATCTTTTCCCCCTGAGCCAAGGGGCCCCCTTTGGGCCCATGGGAACCAAAACCCCATATACATATAAATTTTTTACAAGCCCCCCCACCCCAAAACACTCTTCCCCTGACATTGCCTCAATTTACATTATTTCCAACACAGTGATAAGGTTTTTTCCCCACTTTTAAAATTTTTTAAAGTTTCAAACGTTTAAAAAAAAAGTTAAATCTACTAGATATAATTAATTTTTAAATTAAACCCCCTTATAAAAAATTTGGGAAATAAATTACTTATTTTTTGTAAATCAATTTATTTCCCTATTGATGTTTTCTCTTTTTAAAAAAAATAAACCAAGTTTAAAGTAGATTAATTTTTCCCCTTAAAATTTTTTTGCATACCTTTCACCTCGTATGAAGTACCCTTTCGATTTGTAAAGAGATATACTCAAAAATTTCCTACGATCGTAAGATTTTAAAAATTAGAGTACTTACGAATGCAAGTGTAAAACCCAAAAATGCCTCCCGGGACTTTAAAATAAAATTTTCATCGTTTGAGATGTAAATCTTTGCAAATTTCGGAAACTATCGTGATTTTTATTTACACTTTTCCCCCTTTTCCCCATTGGGCCCCTATTTCCTCCCTTTTCCCCTTCCCCCACCCATTCCCCAAACCCCCATCCTTTACTTGTCTGCTTTCTCCAACACTTTTTATCGCCATCCTCCCTACTTCTTTTCACCTACCATCCCTTTCCTTACCAAAGAGAAAAAATTTTCTTAAACTTTTACTTTTTATGACACCTTTACGACCCCCATCCATTTAAGTTTAAACCTCCTCCCCTTGCCCATTCTTAGTCTTTACTTTTCCCCTCCCCCTTTTCCCCCACCTTTCCCCTTTTCCCTTTTTTTTAAAAATTTTGCTCTTATCTCCTTGCTCTCCTAAATTCCCCCCCCCTTTCCCCCAAAAATTTTCTCCCTTACCCTTTTTTCCTTTCCCTTTCCCCTAAATTTTTTTCTCAATTTCCCCTTCCCCTTCTTCAGTTTCCCCCTACCCATCCCCTACATTTTCCCTTTCCTTTTCCCCACTTCTCCGCCCGGTTATAAACCTAAATCTAAAAACATATTTTTGAAGTCTCTATGGGCCCCCTTGTTTACACAAAAAAATTTGTATAATTTCTTTTTCTACATTTTCCCTTTTTTTCGTAGCAAAAATACACAAAAGGGAAACCCTTTTTCTGTACTCTTCCCCAATCTCAACCGTCTAGATTAAAAAATTTAAAAGTAGCTTGATTTTAGCTTGTCCCTTTTAAACAAATTGCCTCGATAAAAAAAGGTTTTTTGGGAGGTCTCTTTCCCCATTGTTTATTTGAAAGGTTTTCCCCCCCCATCTGAAGCCCAAACTTATGACGACGCTTTTCTTCTTCCTTTCATATTTATATGACGATGTGGGACACCCCGTTGATGACCCCGGTTTAAAAAAAAAAGGGGGAAAAAAAAGGGGGTAAAGCTTTCCATCACTTCTCGTTTAACATCCCCTTTTTTTTTTCTGTCCCCAAAAAAAAAAAATTTTTTTGATGCTGGTTTAAGGGGGATGTTTTTTTTTTTTAAAAAGGGAAAAAGGGTTTATCCTTCCCCTTCCCCCTTTGGGTAGATCCCCGACTGCCTCCTATTTTCGCACTCACTGTGTTACCCTACGGATTTATCGTTCCCTGAAATGTAAGAATACTTTTGTGTGGTCAGTTGATGAAAAGCTTCACTAGCGAGTTATTATATGAGTAAAATGGACTTCAGGAGAATTTTTTCTGTTTCTCATTTTTTTCAAAAAACACAATACTTCTCACGACTTTATAATATTTCCAGAGGACCGAAAAGACTTCTCGTTTGATCTTGAATTTGTGGGTTAGTTGTGAATTGTTCCTGCCAGGGGAGTGTGATTTATTTCCGTCATGCGGAGCGCTTCTTTGGTTTGCTCACTTCCTTTTTACCCCATCAAAAATACTTCAGTCCATAAAATAGGGGGTTATAGTAAACTCCTTTGTATATACAGTGATGTATATGTGCCTCTCTGTACATATGCACCCTGGACGACTCTTAAGTGATCTCTCATCAAGATAGATGAACTGATGTGCTGACGGGAACTTTAACCGAGGAATTAAAATTATTCTCTCGTTACTATAATCCAACCTTATTGTCTCCATATCCCAGGCGTTGTATGATTCCTGATAAAAAAATAATAATATTTTGCGACCTCATTCATTTAAAACAGTTTATGCTTTTTTCTTAGCATAACTTTAAAGTCCGTTAGAGTTACAAATATTTGTGTAATCAAATTAGAAAAAAAGCGTTCGAAGCGTAAGTTTTAGTCAGGAGATTTATTCCAGTCATGATTCTGCCATACCTGGTTACCTGGAGGTTTTTTCCGGGGATCAACGCCCCCGGGGCCCCGGTCCACGCCCAGGCCTCCCGATGGATCAGGGCCTGATCAACTGGGCTGTTACTGCTGGCCGCACGCAGTCCGACGTACGAGCCACAGCCCGGCTGATCCGGCCCCGACTTGGAATGGTTTCGGGGGTCAAGCCCCTGCGGCCCGGTCTGTGACCAGACTCGCTGTGGATCGAACCTGATCACCCAGGCTGCTACTGCTGGCCACGCAAACCGACGTAACGAACTACAGCCCGGCTGGTCAGGTACTGATTCTAGGTGCCTATCCAGAGCCTTTCTCAAAACACCCAGGGGGCTATTGGTAATCCCCTTATGTATGCTGGGAGGAGTTGAACAGTCTAGGGCCCTGAGCGTTTTTTTCTGCATATTTTAATAATTTTTGTTTGTGTATTATAAAAATCTCAGAATTTTAAATAAAAATAGACATAGTATTATTTGTAAGATCGCTTTAGCTCGCACACCGACACAAATATCAGAAAGAAATTGAAAGTTTATCAAGAGTAGAATTGTTGTTGTTTTTTGATACAATGAGACACTGAAAAGCCTTTCCTGCGTCCTGGAGCTTGTCAACTACCAGGAGCTTGGGAAGAGAAGAGAAAACCCCCATATCTTCCCTTCTTACATAAGATTTCCATAGTCTTTATGATACACTGAATAATTCTTTCTGGTTCTCCATCTGATATTTTTTTCTCTAGCCATCCAATGGTCAATAAAGGAGTTGTCTTCCTAAATCCATCGTTGTTTTTCACTTTGTTAATTTCAACTAATTTCTCTAAAAAACGCTATTGAGGTCAGGCTAAGTTAGGTTGGACTAGATCAGTGTGATTAGGATTAGGGTTTGGGTTTGCTTGGCTAGGTTGGTTAACGTCAAATTACCAGATTTAACCAATGAAAAAAATACATTAACATCATTAAATGTAATAATTCACTAAAAAAAAAAAAAATATTTTTTGTGGGTTATGTTAAAAAATAGAATGACAGCTTGTTTCTTGCCCTTAAATATTAACCAGAACGTCCAATATCCTTCAGTTTCATAAGTGCGATGATACTTAAAACACTGATTGCTTATTTTAATATAAACTTGTCTGGCAGCTACGGACTAATATGGTTTTATTGCGCTTTAGAAACTATGGTGCCTCTAGAAATTTTATGTGAATTTAGGTGTTTTCTTTATTGCATTTTAAAACGTGTGGAGCCTTTAATGAAACTGAGAGGCGCAAAGAGAACGAGACCAATAGAAGGGGTGTATATCGTAAAAATGGAGACAGCTCCCCTCATCTTTCTTTCTCTCTGTCTTCTCCTTTTTCCTTTT
>NC_069409.1:16474041-16542898 GCF_026875155.1 Cherax quadricarinatus
TGACTGTGGAATCTCACCTGTGTCTAAGCCCCTTCCCAAGATACTTGGGCCCGTGAAGGGGTTTTCTTGCAGTTTTTAATGAACAACCGGGTTCCACGAGTCTGAGCCTGGGGCTGAGTGCATGGGCATGTCGTCGATGGCTTTCTCAAAGCTAGTGGAGTTAGAGTTATGTCATAAATCTGCCTACATTGGCAGGGTTTTGAGGCTCATTCATGAAAAAATTGTTTGGATCATCTATCTTAAACTGGTTAGTGGCTCACTGAACACTGATCATACTGCAATTTCAGTATCATCGCTCATTTCTTTGTTGTAGTCAGTGTAGGATCCATCTTGTCTGAGCAGGGGCCCTATACTAGAAGTGGTTTTTGACTTGTTTTTGGCGTATGAAAAGAAATATTTCGAATTTCTTTCAATTTCGTTAATCGCTTTTAGCTCCTCTTGTCTCTCCTGGATCCTGTATGAGTCCTTTAACTTCAGTTCAATATTTTCCACTTCCCTGGTTAGCACTACCTTCCGTGTATCAGATAATCTGGCATTCTTGAGGAGCTCAATGATTCTTCGTCTTCTCCTGTAGAGGGAGCGTCTCTCTCTCTCTCCAGTTTACTTCTTCTTTTCTTTTGTCTTATAGGAATATACCTTGAACATACTTCAGCTACCAGGAGGGTGATCTTTTCGAGGCATTGGTTCGGGTCCGTGTAATTTAAGATATCCTCCCAGCATGCTTCATTTAGGGCATAGTTTACCTGATTCCAGATGATGTTCTTGTTGTTGAAGTTGAATTTGGTAAAGGTACCCTCATAACTGAATGCATTGTGCCGATCAGGACTCCTGTGCATGCAAGTCTGGACGTTGATTAGATTGTGATCAGAATTTGTTGTTTTTGATATTGTTATATTACTTACCAGGTCCTCATTATTTGTGAAAATAAGGTCCAGTGTGTTCTCCAGTTTTGTTGGCTCCACTATTTGCTGACTTAGGGTGTGTTTGTTGCAGAAATTCAGCAACTCCTGCGTGTGTGACGTTTCGTCTGAGCTACCTCCAGGGATTATTTCTGCTACGACATTATTTGCTATATTCTTCCATTTTGTGTGTCTTAGATTGAAGTCACCAAGCAGCAAGATGTTTGGGGATGGGGCTGGAAAGTTGTCCAGACATGAGTCGATTTTTGACAGTTGTTCTTTGAACTGTTGGGAAGTTGCATCCGGTGGCTTACATACAAGTACAATGACTAAGTTTTGGTTCTCGATTTTTATTGTCAGAACTTCAACTACATCATTTGTGGTGTTCAGTATCTCTGTGCAAATGAGCGACTCTTTGACGTACAAGCCAACCCCCCCCCCCTCCTTGTTGCCTGTTCTTTCTGTCGCATCTGAAAAGGTTGTATCCAGGTATCCATATTTCACTGTCAAAGTAATCTATTGCGTGGGTCTCTGTGAAGGCTGCAAACAGTGAATTTGACTCCTCTAGAAGTCCACTAATGAAAGGTATTTTGTTGTTTGTGGATGGCTTAAGGCCCTGTATATTAGCAAATATAAATGAGGTTGTGTTGCATGTTTTTTGGGGGGAAATTTTTTGTTGTTGGCATCACTTGTGAGCCCTGAGGCCCACTGGCTGTGCCTCCAGTCCAAAAAGGGCTCCAAGGTGGTGGACTATTTTGGTTATCTCTTTCCATTTTCTTTCTTCGGTTCCTACCCCTAAAAAATCATTTGGGGGTGTTGTCATAGCTACCATAGCTACTATGATGTGTTGTTACGGGTGTGTGCCTCCTGGTCCCTTTTAGATGATATGCAGTCCCAATTGGTATTGTAACATTGTTTTCAAGGACTGAAGACTGACACATCTCCGGGGAAGTATTTGCAAGAGGTAGAACGACACATTCTCTTAGAAAAGGATCTTTGGCTTTTTTTTTGGAATGCTCAAAGTTGCATCCCCCAATTCGTTTTTCCCTGATATTCCGTTTTACAGATGCCCCAAATATAGTATTTGCACCATTTTGTTTTTGGCTGGGTACAATTCTTGCTGGACGTATTCTTAATCTGTGCTGGCCCTAGGGCTGAACTACAGTCCTCCATAGCCAATCCAGAGACACCACCATCTGCTGTCATGGCACCAACATTTTTCCTGGGAGGGGATTCCCCGACTACATCTGTACTAGAGGCTATGACTGTGATGATTGCAGAAGAGTCTACCCCAGAGGAGGGCTCCTCTAGTACTTCTGTACTAGGGGCTATATATATATATATATATATATATATATATATATATAATATATATATATATATATATATATGTCGTGCCGAATAGGCAGAACTTGATATCTTGGCTTAAATAGCAACGCTCATCTTGCCATATAAGACAAGTGAAAATTTGTGTATGCAATAATTTCGCCAAAATCATTCTGAACCTAACGAAAAAAAATTATTACACTGTGTTTGTTTATTATTTTTATTTTTTTTTTTTTTTTTTTTTTTTTTATTATCACACCAGCCGATTCCCACCAAGGCAGGGTGGCCCGAAAAAGAAAAACTTTCACCATCATTCACTCCATCACTGTCTTGCCAGAAGGGTGCTTTACACTACAGTTTTTAAACTGCAACATTAACACCCCTCCTTCAGAGTGCAGGCACTGTACTTCCCATCTCCAGGACTCAAGTCCGGCCTGCCGGTTTCCCTGAATCCCTTCATAAATGTTACTTTGCTCACACTCCAACAGCACGTCAAGTATTAAAAACCATTTGTCTCCATTCACTCCTATCAAACACGCTCACGCATGCCTGCTGGAAGTCCAAGCCCCTCGCACACAAAACCTCCTTTACCCCCTCCCTCCAACCCTTCCTAGGGCCGACCCCTACCCCGCCTTCCTTCCACTACAGACTGATACACTCTTTAAGTCATTCTATTCGCTCCATTCTCTCTACATGTCCGAACCACCTCAACAACCCTTCCTCAGCCCTCTGGACAACAGTTTTGGTAATCCCGCACCTCCTCCTAACTTCCAAACTACGAATTTTCTGCATTATATTCACACCACACATTGCCCTCAGACATGACATCTCCACTGCCTCCAGCCTTCTCCTCGCTGCAACATTCATCACCCACGCTTCACACCCATATAAGAGCGTTGGTAAAACTATACTCTCATACATTCCCCTCTTTGCCTCCAAGGACAAAGTTCTCTGTCTCCACAGACTCCTAAGTGCACCACTCACTCTTTTTCCCTCATCAATTCTATGATTCACCTCATCTTTGTTTAGTATTAAATTATTGTAAACAAATCTAAAATATATCTAGTTGGGCTAAGTTAAAATAAATTGCTCTTGTTATAATAAGGTTAGGTAAGTTTTCTAAGCTCCTTTTGGTGCAAAATTATAAATTTTTACATCAACATTAATGAAAAAAATATATCTCTAAACGCATAAGAGAAAATTTTAGAAAAGACTTAATTTTAAATGAGTTCTTGCTAATTGACCAGTTTTTACATATTCGGCACGACATATATAATATATAATATATATATATATATATATATATATATATATATATATATATAATATATATAATATATATATATATATATTATATATATATATATATACAGAAACCGAATAAGAGAAAGGAGTCACCACACTTTTCCTCAAATCTACCAACCCCTTCACAACACGACGTCCATCACCACGTAACACATTCAACCAGATCACCCTACCATACCCATACATTCTCCCCATCAATTAAGCCCCTCAAATCTTCCCCACACCATCATGTCCCTGGCATCTTTCCTTCCATATCCTCTTTGTTCCCTTAACTCTTATTATCAACGAAGATTCTTGTCTCTCACTTCTTTCCGTTGAGACAATCCTTCGCTCCTTGCTTATCCCGAGACAAAACTTTGCTTGCCCCTTGAAATTAAATCTTGAAATCGCGTTTTATTTTGGTAATCTTTTCTTAATTAAAGAGATTAGTGCTTGGACTTCGGGGGTGAGGGGGGAAGGGGAGGACAGGAAGTGAAGGGAGAGTAGTGGAGGAGAGGATGGCGGTCACTTGGGCAACGGGGGAAGGGGAGGACAGGCTGGTGTCACGTGGACTAGTGAAAGAGAAGGGGGACAGGCAAGAATCACAATGGGGGAGGGGAGAACAGTCTGGCATCACGTGGACGAGGGAGGGGAGGGGAACAGGCAAGGATCACGTGGACGAGGGGGAGAGGATGACAGACTGGAATCACGTGGACGAGAAGAAAGAGGGGAGGACAGACTGAGCCACGTAGAGCGAGGGGGAGGGGGAGGATGGGAGCAAGGATCACTTGATCCAGGGGGAGGAGGGACGGAAAGGATCACGTAGACGAGGAAGAAAAATGGGGAGGAGGGGAGCAAGGATCAGGTGGACAGTGGGGGAGGAGGGAGAGCAAGGATCACATGCACGAAGGCTAGGGGTGGGATCAAGGATCACGTGGGCGAGAGGAGGAGAGAAAGCAAGGATCACATGTATGAGCGGGAGCATAAATCACGTGGACGAGGGGAGGAGGGGAACAAGGAAAACGTGGACGGGGAGAGGGAAAAAGAGGAACAAGATCACGTGGACGAGGGGGAGGAGAGGAGGAAGGATCACGTGGACGAGGGAGGAGAGGGAGGAAGGATCATGTGGACGAGGGGAGGAGAGGGAAGAAGGATCACGTGGAAACGAGGGGAGGAGGGGGAGGAAGGATCACGTGGACGAGGGGAGGAGAGGGAGGAAGGATCACGTGGACGAGGGGAGGAGAGGGAGGAAGGATCACGTGGACGAGGGGAGGAGAGGGAGGAAGGATCACGTGGAGTTAATTGAACTAATCAGTGGTAAACTTTTCTTTCTGTTCTAATTGTTTAGGCCATATTGTTTTCTCTCTCTCTGAGAGAGAGAGAGAGAGAGAGAGAGAGAGAGAGAGAGGAGAGAGAGAGAGAGAGAGAGAGAAGAAGAAAACTTTAAGCTTTAAATACATATTAAAATATAGAAATATAACCATGAGAATCGTACAGACGTACACAAATTCATAAATATATTTTTGCAAAAAGCTTTTTTGCGATATGTTTATATTAATGACACAACTGTTACTCAGTTGTCTCATCCTAAATTATCTTCTTTTTAAATAAAGAATATAGGGCATCTTAGAACAAGTTAGAAATGTTAAGAACTAACGCGGAGCATCAACTCAAAGAACTGACGGAGTAATGAGAAGAGATAAACAGGATGTATACACCGTGAAGTGTATGTCTCCGTGTGTATATATGCTGAGAATTTATTTTAATACCAACTTTATTTTTGAATAATGGTGAAGAGGCAACATGCAGCCCTAATAACTTTTGATCTTACTGGTTTGTGGAAGATTATAGATCATATTTCGGACAGTGTGGGACTACTCTAAGAGAGCAACAATATATGCAATATATGCAATAGAGCAATATCTACTTTATTTGATTTCAAGCTTATCGACTACATGAGGGTTATTAAGGTTGCATATCACCATTATATTTATTTGCACCAACATTTAGCAACAGTTTGAAGGAACCTTATAAAATGTTCGTAATATGATAAATATAATCTAAACTCTTATTAATCTAAAGTCATTCTGACTTTTATTTTGTGTTATTTAATTAACATCGACGGATCATAAAACTTCGGTAATGTTGAGAGTAATTTGCACGACTCTACAATAACAATGAGTGACTGAGTCCTCTCTGTTTGGCAGAATGATTCGTTGCCTGTTAAGCCAAGGTCAGAGATCAGTTTGAAAAAGCACCGCAGTTAAATCACAAATAAACCTGTGTAATGTGTAATAAGCTTGGGATAATAAAATTCCGGAACTGTTTACAGAGATTATAAATCATGTAGACCTTTCGCAGGGTATACAATGTCACTCAACTTTTATTTTTGTCATTTAAAATAACGTGAGCTATATAAAAAATTTACAATGGTAACTAGTTTGAATTTGGAACTACTCAGAATTTTAACCATAGAAATTTCTATAAAACTCCTAAATGATTTGCAGTATCCTGACCTATTAATTAAATCTGCTTTCTAAGCTACTTAAATCTTTAATTTGTTTCATAGTGTGTTACTTAAAACTTCGTATAGATTTACCAGTTTCAAATTGGAGCTGATTTGCCGTCTGAGCAAATTCAACTTTGAATTTACATACCCTATGACCCAATTAGAACTTTGAATTGCGTGTCACACATAAAATAAAACCCCCATTATATGATTTCGATGTTCACAGAGCCACAAAAAAAAAATTAATCTATGACATATGCAGCGGGTTTCCATTATGAATGCTAAAAAAAAATGTATTAATATGGTGGATAGACTTTTCTACAACGAGACCCAAAAATATTACACTAAAATTCACTTTTGCTAGAGGCCGATAATACAGCAAGCGAGGGAAACATGGCAAAAATGTGTAATATTGTTGGAGAGGAGCATGTTTCGGCTTTGTTATTAAATAGCGGTTTTTTTATACATACATTTTACTGACGGGAGACCATGTTTCAATGCAATACTTTTTTTGGAGAGATAGCAATTGAGGAGAGAGAGAGAAGGAGAGAGAGAGAGAGAGAGAGAGAGAGAGAGAGAGAGAGAGAGACAGACAGACAGAGAGAGAGAGAGAGACAGAGACAGAGACAGAGAAAAGACAAGACAAGCAAGACAGAGCAAGACAAACAGACAAGGGAAGACAGATACGAGAAAAGGTTGAAAAAACAAACGGGGAAAAGCAAAAAGGACAAGGAACCAGCCTATCTGACGGGTAGTATCATACTGAAACTTCCACAATCAACTTCTATTAAAACAGAAATAGGGGAGAAAAAATGTACAAACCATGCGAACACACACACAACCACAAAAAACACACACACACACAAAACCCACACACACACACACACACACACACCACACACACACAAAAAACCCCCAACACACACACCACACACACACACCACACAACACAAAACCACTGTAGGGGGCCACAAGCGCCAGGCTCCAGAATCTTAGGCTTTTAGGCGGTTTTTAGCAGCAAAACAACCAGTGTTAGTGAAAACCCCATGAACAACCCACAATATACCATTTATTAGCAAACATAAAAAAAGTGAAGGCAAAGAAAGCCAAATTTTAACAAAAAATTTAAAAGCGCCAGTCTTTTTGGGGCCATTGGCACCTTTTTGCCAACATTGTTACACATTACAAAGTACAAATCGAGTGACTAAAGAGAAAAACCAAAATAGAATTAAGAGAGGGTGGCTAACGACAAAATGTGATTAGCACACAGATGAAAAAGCTAGCCAAAAGGGGATATATATAATAACTACATATACAAAATAATATAACAGGGGTGGTGGCACATAGGCCCTGAGGGATAGCGCCGCCATAACGGGGGGTGTCACACAAATAAGTATGTACTTACCCAAAATGAAGTGTAAATTATAAAATAGCAGTAAACAAGTGATAAGTGTGGAAAAATGAACTAAAAAGGGGAAACGAGATAAAATGCGAAGAACCAGGGGCGAAGGGCGGGGTGCACGAGTCATCGTACAGCAAGCTTTTAAGCGGCTCGAATCGGATCTGGATGGACGTCCCCCTCACCAAAAAGTACAAATCCCTGTTTTTGTTTGGCGGAAGTCTGAGGGATAGAGCCGGGCCCGCGTCACTGGTAACTCGATATCTAAACCCCTCCAAGCTTTACATACACACAATACCACAAGTAGGAAATAAACTTTGAGGAGTAAGGATTAAGCAGGAGGATAATCGTGGCTAATGGACACACCCCCGACAACATTTCGAGAGATAAGGGTCTGGGACAAAAAGAAGTAAATCTAAAAACATACGGTACACTGTAGTAAAAGGTAGTACATAACTGGGGAAAAAACTTGTTAACACACGCTATTTTAAATTATTAAACATTTTCATTTTAATGGTATCTCATTATATTACGGAACACAAAGTGAATGTATTTCTGGGACAATAAACAACGACTGCTCACACACAAACACATGCCCCAAACACATACCACTCGGCCGGGAGCGGGTCTCGCCCCCTAAACCACATAGGTGATACACACAGCGATCCTAAATTTTTGACCGCCCCCCCCACAGACCTCTTCCCTTTTTCCCCCTCCCTCGCGTTTTTCTCCCTCTCAATACCCCTTTCCCTTTTCCTTTCTCCCTCCCTCTTTTTCTCTCCCTCTCCCTCCTTTCTCCCTCCTCTCCCCTTTTCTCCCCCCTACATTTCTCTTCTCCCCCTTGGTTTTACCCTCACCCCCATACCCCCTCTCCTCCCCTTTTCCCTTTCTTCTCCCCCTTTCCTCCCCTTTCTACCCTTTCTTCTCTCCCCCACACCCTCCCCTCCTTCACATGTAGAAAAAGGTATACATAACTGGGTAAAGAATGACTTGTTAACACACCTAGTATTATAATTTTTAAAACTACTCTCATGTTAGTGGACTCAAGTATTAGGGATCACAAAATAAATTTGATTTCGGGGACATAAAAACAACGACGTGCTCACACACCACACGCGCGGCACACACATACCACTCGGGGCTAGAGCGGGGTCCGACCCCAAAAAACCACAACTGGGTGATACAACAGCACCTTGGAATTTTTGACTGCCTCCCCCACAGCCCCTTTTACCTTTCCCCCCCGCGTTTCTCTCTCTCATAGCCTTTTTCCCTCCTTTTCTCCCTCCTCTCTCTTTCTCTCCCTCTCCTCTCCCCTCTTTCTCCCTCTCTCTACCCTTTCTCCCCCCCCCTCACTTTTTCTCTCCCTCCCCTTGGGTCTTATCCCTCACCCCCCATACTCTCTCCTCTCCTCCCCTTTCAAAACCCTTTTCTCTCTCCCTCTCTCCCCTTTCTACCCCTCTCTCTCTCCCCCACCCCTCTCCCTCCTCTAGCCTCTGTCTTGGTAATAAAAATAAAAAAAAAAAAAAAAAAAGGGGGGGCTTTAGAGGAGGGAAAACCCCAAGATCGGGGGACGAACCAGGGGAAAGACTGGAGCTAGAGCCCAAAAAAAGGGGAGGAAGAGGGGGGAAGGAAGAAGTAGAGTTTGGTAAAAAAATGGAGGAGCGATAGCTGAAGAGTCGGGAAAGGGGGAAGTACTGGTCTTAGCAGCAGAAGCTAGGATACACTTGAAAAAACTGCAAACCCTGAAACAATTAGGAGACAATGAAAATTTAGGGGTTGACATCAGAAATTTAAGTCAGCGCAACAAGGGGAGGTAAGCAACAACGGGGACTGCGAACATGAAGGCCCCATCAGACCCAGTGGGGCCAGGGAAAAGACGACGGCCACAAGATCAAACGACAGGGCCGAAGACAATGAAGGTATGCTATATGCAAGATTCTAACACCAAATGCATTTCAAGGGACAGCTGGGCAGGAAAAGACAGTCCCCTGAAATAGAAGTTTCAATATACAGGGACTGAAGGCAGAACATGTAATGAAGGAAATAAAATGCCTCAGAGGACGCAGATGGGGACCAGTGGGAGGGGGAAAGGGGGAGGTCATTTTTTTTTACCTCCAAAAAGCCAAGGGGGGCCCAACTTTGAAGAAATAAAACAGGGAGGGAAAAAAATGATTGAAGGGATCAGAAAACAATAGGGGGGGGGCAATATGACCCAGGTGACAAATTTTCAGAGAATTGGTGGTTTTCGAGTGGAAGGGTACCGGCCCCGCAGAGTAACTTTCAAGGAAGAAACAGTTTCGAACCAGGGTTTTGCAAGAAAAGCAAAACGAGGGGCAAAGAGGGACCAGAATATACCCCCGACCGGACAAACACAAGAAAAAGGACTACACGAAAGAAGGGTACAAAACGCAAGGGGGGGAAAGAAACAATGAAATGACAGGCCCAGACACAGGAGGAAGGGGGAAACACACCCCACAGAATCTCCCACCAAAAACTCCACCCCGCGACATCCCAACGCAACTGACAACATACTACAAAACCCACTCACTGTTCCCCTGCCACCAATCCCCTATCACAAACCTCACCCCAACGCTCCCTTAAGGGATTCGACCCCCCCCCCCATCAACACAAACCCCCCTACACCACACCCCATATGGGGCCCCACCAAAGGGTCTCGCTCCCCCAACCCAAAATTCTGCAGACCACAATGATAGAAAAAACTAAAAGGGTTTTGGTACACAAACGAGGATGGAAAAAAAAAACATGGGATTTGGGAAAGAAAAATCGTGAAAAAAACCCCAGACATCATAGCATCCAGAAACAAAACTCCTAAAAATAAAAGACACAATCCCAACAGGATATCAGATCCTGAGGAAAATAGAAGGAGTAAGGGGAGGAGGGGTTTTCACTGCTATAAAACACCGAGGGGATTTGAGGAAAGGAAGGGATGGGCATGATTGGAAAAGAGACTACATTGTGGTACAATTCAGCCGGGGGAACATAAAGTAGTCATTGGAGTGAGTATAAACCCACCCGAACTGCAGGAGGGCCCAAAAAGGAGTACAAGAAAACAACAGGGGGATGGGGGAACCGGGTGAGGTGGCAAGAAGACTCACCAGCAAGCAAAGGGTAATGGGCGATTTCAACCCCAGGAATCGACTGGAAAACCTGAGCCCCATGGGGCCCGAAACTGGAGACCAAGAGATGGGGTGGACTGAAAACCCATGCATAACAGTCAGGGGCACAACCAGAGAGAGAGGGATGGGTGAGCCCGCAAGACTGGATCTTTGTTCACCCGGCATTCAACATTGGACACACTTATGAAGGCCCCCTTAGCTAGCGATCATGTGGGTTTTGGGTTTGACTAATAGTAACTTACAATGGAGAAGAACAGGAAAGAAGAGGACAGCCAAACTATATAGGGGGGAACACAGGTATGAAAACTTCCTGCAGGGGGTTTTGTGGGACAGAGAAATGGAAAGGGAAAAACATAAACAATATGAAATGTGGCAAAAAAGTGCAAGGAGGCAGAGGAAATTTTGTTCCCAAAGGGAAACGGAAAAAAAAAAACCAAAACGATCCTTGGTTTACCCAAAGGGGAGGGAGGCAAAAAAATAAATGCAAAAGAGAATGGGAAAAGTACAGAGGCATAGGACCCAGGAAAAAAAGGCGATTTTAGAAACCAAAACGATTTTGCCCAAAAAAGGAGGGGGGGCCCAGCGACATATAAAAAAGACAAGCATCGAAAGTCAAATCTACCCAAACGCTGTATACCACATTAGGAGGAAGACAACAGTCAAGGGCCAGGGGATAAGGGTGAGGAAAAAGGGGGGAGAAATCACAAGAACGATCAAAAGGAAGTGAGGGGGTCAACACGAATTTAAGGAAGATTTTCAGAGAGACAGGAAGGACCTGGGGGGGCAGACCAGATGGGGACACCAGCAAGGGAATACACCAAAAAAGTGTTGGACACATACATACAGATGAGGAGGAGGTAAGAAACTGCTAAGGACATCGATACCCAAAGGCAATGGACCCGACAACACTCCCCCTGGGTCCTTAGAGAGGGAGCAATATGTTGTGCGTGCCACTTTCCCCCAACTTTTAACACATCCCGGAAACTGGCAACTACCTAGGATGGAAGACGCAAATTATTCCCTTTTTAAAAAAGGAGCAGAAAAGAGGGGACTAAAATATAGACCTGGTCATTGTGTATAGTATGCAAAAAAATGGGAAGATTATCAGAGGAGAGTGGTGGAGCACCTGGAACGGAACAGGAGAAATAATGCCAACCAGCACGGATTCACGGAAGGCAAATCCTGTGTCAAAAAACCTTCTGGAGTTTTATGATAAAAAACAGAAGTAAGACAAGAGAGAGAGGGTGGGTTGATTGCATCTTCTTGGACTGCAAGAAGGGCCTTTGACACAGTTCCTCACAAGAGTTTATGCAGAAGCTAGAGCATCAGCGCATATAACAGGAAGGGAAACTGCAATGCATCAGAGAATACCTGACAGGGAGGCAACAACGAGTCATGGTACGTAATGATGTATCACAGGGGGAACCGTGACGAGCGGGTCCCACAGGGGTCGGTCCTGGGACCATGCTATTTTTGGTAAAATGTGAACGACATGACGGAAGGGTTAGACTCAGAAGTGTCCCTGTTTGCAGATGATGTGAAGTAATGAGGAGAATTAAATCTGATAGGACCGGGCAGGACTTCAAAGAGACCTGGACAACTGGACACCTGGTCCAGCAAAGGGCTTCTCGAATTTAATCCTGCCAAATGCAAAGTCATGAAGATGGGGGAGGGGCAAAAGAAACCACAGACAGAGTATAGGCTAGGTGGCCAAAGACTGCAAACCTCACTCAAGGAGAAAGATTTTGGGGTGAGTATAACACCGAGCATGTCTCCGGAAGCACACATCAATCAGATAACTGCTGCAGCATATGGGGGCCTGGCAAACCTGAGAACAGCAAATTTCCCATACCTTAGTAAGGGAAACATTCAAGACACTGTACAACCGTGTATGTCAGGCCCATACTGGGGTATGCAGCACCTGTTTGGAACCCGCACTTGATAAAGCACGTCAAGAAACTAGAGAAAGTACAAAGGTTTGCGACAAGGTTAGTTTCCAGAGCTAAGGGAATGTCCTATGAGGAAAGATTAAGGGAAATCGGCCTGACCACCTGGAGGACAGGAGGGTCAGGGAACATGATAACGACATATAAAATACTGCGTGGAATAGACAAGGGGACAAAGACAGGATGTTTCCAGGGAGGGGGCACAAAAACAAGAGGCCACAATTGGAAGTTGAAGACACAAAAAGAGTCAGAGAGAAGTAGGAAGTATTTCTTCATCATAGAGTTGTAAGGCATGGAATAGCCTAGAAAATGACGTAGTGGAGGCAGGAACCCATACACATTTTTTAAAACGAGGTTTGATAAAGCTCATGGACCGGGGAAGAGAGGGGCTAAACAAACCGTGAAGAGGCGGGGCCAGGAGCTAGGACTCGACCCCTGCAACCACAAATAGGTGAGTACAAATAGGTGAGTACACACACACACACACACACACACACCACACACACACACACACACACACACACACATGCACACACACACACACATACATACAAATGAGGAGGAGGTGAAGAAACTGCTAAGGGACATCGATACCTCAAAGGCAATGGGACCGGACACCTCCCCGTGGGTCCTTAGAGAGGGAGCGGATATGTTGTGTGTGCCACTTTTCACAATCTTCAACATGTCCCTGGAAACTGGGCAACTACCTGAGGTATGGAAGACGGCAAATGTAGTTCCCATTTAAAAAAAATGAGACAGAAAAGAGGCACTAAATTATAGACCTGTGTCACTGACGTGTATAGTATGCAAAGTTATGGAGAAGATTATCAGGAGGAGAGTGGTGGAGCACCTGGAACGGAACAAAAGTATAAACGCCAACCAGCATGGATTCATGGAAGGAAAATCCTGTGTCACAAACCTTCTGGAGTTTTATGATAAAGCAACAGAAGTAAGACACGAGAGAGAGGGGTGGTTTGATTGCATCTTCTTGGACTACAAGAAGGCCTTTGACACAGTTCCTCACAAGAGATTAGTGCAGAAGCTAGACTGCAGTGGTTCCCAAACTTTTTCAGCTTGTTACCCAATTTAACATGCCACATAAAGCATGTTACCCCTTTCACAAAATGTTGTTATTATTGATATATATGGCTAAATTAAAACACTTGAGATATTTTCTTTTATTTATTGTATTTGAACATGTGCAATCTCTAATGACTATTACCAAAGATGTCAAGAACATCAGTGGGATGGATGGAGTTGCATACTGAAGCAGTTTAGGAATTCTTGCTTCAATACCAGCTTATGTCTACCTCGGCTGATGCTCACAGATAAACTGACAGTGTGAAATAGAGGCAGCCTCAGGAAGTGAGTGACGCGTACTGGACAGGTCGATCTGGGCTACTGAGTGACTTTTGTCCTGAAGCTAACTTGTCAAAATACTTTTGGTTCCACACACTTAGCTATATATTTCTTCTTTTCTAATACTGTAATATTAGTTTTTGATGTTTATTGTTATTTTGTTTTTAACTTTATTACTTACTTATAATAGGTTTACTTAACAACTTTTATATACTAAGACAAAGTTAACAATAATCCTCATACCGGTACCGCATTGTTTTCTTGATTTTCAGAATTCATAACTTTTTTTCTGTCACCCCTCCATTACCCCCCAAAAATGGTTAAATTACCCCCAGGGGGTAATTTACCCCCATTTGGGAACCACTGAGCTAGAGATGAGCTCATATAACAGAAGGGCACTGCAGTGGATCAGAGAATACCTGACAGGGAGGCAACAACGAGTCATGGTACGTAATGATGTATCACAATGGGCACCTGTGACGAGCGGGGTCCCACAGGGGTCGGTCCTAGGATCAGTTCTATTTTTGGTATATGTGAACGACATGATGGAAGGGTTAGACTCAGAAGTGTCCCTGTTCGCAGACGATGTGAAGTTAATGAGGAGAATTAAATCAGATGAGGACCGGGCAGGACTTCAAAGAGACCTGGACAGACTGGACACCTGGTCCAGCATCTGGCTTCTCGAATTTAATCCCGCCAAATGAAAAGTCATGAAGATAGGGGAAGGGCAAAGAAGACCGTAGACAGAGTATAGGCTAGGTGGCCAAAGACTGCAAACCTCGCTCAAGGAGAAAGATCTTGGAGTGGGTATAACACCGAGCATGTCTCCGGAAGCACACATCAACCAGGTAACTGCTGCAGTATATGGGCGCCTGGCAAACCTGGGAACAGCGTTCCGATACCTTAATAAGGAATCGTTCAAGACACTGTACACCGTGTACGTCAGGCCCATACTGGAGTATGCAGCACCTGTTTGGAACCCGCACTTGATAAAGCACGTCAAGAAACTAGAGAAAGTGTAAAGGTTTGCGACAAGGTTAGTTCCAGAGCTAAGGGGAATGTCTTATGAAGAAAGGTTGAAGGAAATTGGCCTGACGACACTAGAGGACAGGAGGGTCAGGGGAGACATGATAACGACATATAAAATACAGCGCCGAATAGACAAGGTGGACAAAGACAGGATGTTCCAGGGAGGGGACACAGAAACAAGAGGTCACAATTGGAAGTTGAAGACACAGATGAGTCAGAGAGATATTAGGAAGTATTTCTCTAGTCATAGAGTTGTCAGGCAGTCGAATAGCCTAGAAAGTGATGTAGTGGAGGCAGGAACCATACATAGTTTTAAGACGAGGTATGATAAAGCTCATGGAGCGGGGAGAGAGAGGACCCAGTAGCAACCGGTGAAGAGGCGGGGCCAGGAGCTAGGACTCGACCCCTGCAACCACAAATAGGTGAGTACAAATAGGTGAGCACACCACACACACACATACACACACACATACACACACACACACACACACACACAACACACACACACACACACACACACACACACATGGGGCCAGGAGCTTGGACTCGACCCCTTCAACCACAACTAGGTGAGTACACACACACACACATACACACACACACACACATAGCGTTTCGTTACCTCAGTAACGAATCGTTCAAGACACTGTATACCATGTACGTCAGGCCGATATTGGGGTATGCAGCACCAGTTCGGAATCCACACCTGGTCAAGCACGTCAAGAAATTAGAGAAAGTGCAGAAGTTTGCAACAAGACTAGTCCCAGAGCTATGGGGATTGTCCTACGAGAAAAGGCTAAGGGAAATCGGAATGACGAAACTGTAGGACAGAAGGGTTAGGGGAGACATGATAACGACATATAAAATACAGCTAGAAATTGACAAGGTGGACAAAGACAGGATGTTCCAGAGATGGGATACAAAAACAAGGGGTGACAGTTAGAAGTTGAAGACTCGATGAGTCAAAGGGATGTTAGGAAGTATTTTTTCAGTCATAGAGTTGTCAGGTAGCGGAATAGCCTAGAAAGTGACGTAGTGTAGGCGGGAACCATACCTAGTTTTAAGACGAGGTTTGATAAAGCATGTGGAGCAGGGAGAGAGAGGACCTAGTAGCAATCAGTGAAGAGACAGGGCCAGGAGCTATGAATCGAACCCTGCAACCACAAATAGGTGAATACACACACACACTCACACGCCTGAAGCACGCATCAACAGATTAACCGCCGCAGCAAATGTGAGACTGGCAAAATTTAAGGGTAGCTTTCAGTAACCTCTGTAAAGACGCTTATATGCGATATATGTCTATACAAGGCATATATCGAGACCGTCTTGGAGTATGCAGCTCCAGTATGGTGCAGAGTTTTGCTACAAGTCTCAGAGCTGAGGGGCATGAACTATGAGGAAAGGATAGAAGAGCCAAACCTGACAAGATTATAGGACAGAATCGAAGGTGACATGATTACGACGTTCAAAATACTGAGAGAAATTGACAAGGTGGACATAGTTTGAGAGTCGGGTCTCAGGTACACGAGGTCACAGCTGTGAGGAAATACTTCTTTAGCCTTAGCATGGTCAACAAGTAGAACGATCTAGACAGGGAAATGGCAGACGGGATCCATACATAGTTTTAAGAATAGGTATGATAGGTCTCACGCAGAGAGGAGAGTTAACACAGATGACGCTGGGCAGGCAAAAGTCTCTCATTGCTGGTGACCAGTACGTTATAGTAAACATGGCAGCCATCTTGGATATATATGGAATCCTCCAACTACCATCCCTGCGAACATGAAGGCATAAAAAGTGACTTCCGTAACCTAAAAAATTTATCAATAAATGTTATTAAAAACTCATTATTTATACTGAGTTTCATGTGTTTCGTAATTGTGGAAGATCAGCGGCAACCTTGGTAGTCATCTTGGATTCCTCAATTTCCTTATGGGTGACAATGGTGACTCGCTGGATTATGAACCAAGGACGCCTCCGGGGTTCACCCTCAGCTTATAACAATTATGCACCATAAAATTCCAGGTTCATCCGTCTTGTCCCCAGACTTAAACTTTAATCCCATCATCAAGATCGCAAGACTACATTAGGGTTAAAATTCCAAATGAATCGCCGTATTTTCAAGGATACTTCTTTGGAGTCCCACAAACCCTCGTTAAAATGAAATATTGAGATTTCTGGCCATATTTCACTTAAAATGCAGTTCAGGGAATGAATGATAATATAATTATTTTTACATTGTTGCTGATCTCGTATTTTATTTTTTCGTGATTTGTGTGTCTGGGTCCCTGTGATGTATGCCAGTAAACTGTAATCTCTCCACTTTGACAGTATACGAACTAGTATACACCCTGATATTATTTTCATAACACGAGTGATCATGTAGCTTGCATATCATAAGCACAATTTTTTTTTTCTACGTTCATAGGCGAAATGTAATTTGTGTGTTTGCTCTGCTAAATAAATGCTTCTTGTATATGTATAATTTACTTTGTAAATTATACATATACAAGAAGCATAACTATAGTTGTATAATTTACTAAGTATAATTTCCTTAGTAAATTATAACTTGATGGGATGTACAAGTAAAGCTCGGTTACTTAGATATAGTAAGTAGGATTAATTATAATATTAAAATAGTGTGTGCGAGGCCTGGTCATGGACTGATCCGCGGGAGCGTTGACCCCCGGGACATCCTCCAAGTATACTCCAGGTAAGGCACAGTTAGTCAGCCAGAGTACCAACATATAAATGCGGGACTGAGGGTCGGCGGAAAGGAGGGAGTACCGGCAGCCCATCTGGACTTCCAAATTGAACAATTTCTGGACAAAAATTGAACATTTTCGGAGCAAAACTTGCCTTTTTCAGGAGAGATTTTTTGATAATCCATTATTTTGATAATCCTTTATTTCTTCTTTTATCTTTCATTATCCTCTTCCCTCTCATTACGTCCCAAGTCTTCCCCACTTTCCTTTAACTCTTTCCCCCTGACCTCCCTGCCTCTAACCACCTACTCAGATCGTTATATATATATATATATATATATATATATATATATATATATATATATATATATATATATATATATATATATATATATATATATATATATATATATATATATAATTTTATATGTATTTTATTACATAATATGGTACAAAAGATTTAAGAGATACATTGTTGATATAAAGATGGCATATACAGTATATGAGATGTACATGAGATACATGTCTAGTACATGGTGTTATGTGTTTGTCATTGATTATAATGCGAAAATCTTTTCCAGCTCCTCAGAGCTGGGGCGCGTGCCCAAGATACATCAGGCATTACCCCTCTGAACAGCAGCATTAAGTCGCTGGAACAGAAAACCAGCTACCCTGGGATCCCTAGTTACCCTGATGAGTATTTTGCCTAGCTCCTTAAGGAACTTAGATGCACTCTTTTCCCATGAGCCAAGGGCCTCCTAGCCTATGGGAACAAACCTATATACATATATATCTTACAAGCCGCCCCACCCAACACACTACTCACTGACACTTGCCTCATTCACATTATTACCACACACAGCTGATAAGTTTCCACACTTTAAATTATTTATGTACAAACGTTAATAAAAAGTTAAATCATACTAGATATAATTAATTGTAAATATAACTGCCGTTATACCATTGTAAATAAATTACTTATTTTTTGTACTCATTCATTTCAGTATTGATGTTTTCTCTTTTATTAAAAAAAATATCACAAGTAAAGTAGATTAATTGTCCTTAAATTAATTTTGCATACATTTCACCTCGTATGAGATGTACTTACGATCGTAAGAGATATACTCAGAGTACCTACGATCGTAAGATATATATTCAGAGTACTTACGAATGCAAGTGTAACCAAGATGCGCTCCGGTACTAAAGTATTTACGATCGTTAGAGATGTACTCTTAGCACTTTCGGAATCTATCGTGAGTTATATTTACACTTAGCCCCTTTCCCTATTGCCCGTATTTCCTCCTCTTATCCCCTTCCCATACCCACTTCTCATACCCCCATCCCTTCTACTTCGTCTGCTTTCTCCAACACTTTCATCGCCACTCCTCCCATACTTCTTTTCATCCTACCCATCCGTTTCCTTACCAAAGAGAAAATTTACTTAAACTTGTACTTTGAGTGACACCTTTACGACCCCCATCCATTTAAGATAATCATCCTCTCTTGCCTATTCTTAGTCTTTACTTGCCCCTACCCTTTCCTCCACCTTCCCTTTTCCTTTTTCCTAAACTTCTGCTCTTATCTCCTTGCTCTCCTCATTCCCCACCCTTTCCCACAATTCTCTCCCTTACCCTTTCCTCCTACCCTTCCCCTAATTCTTTCTCAATACCCTTCTCTTCTTCAGTTTCCCCTACCCATCCTCCTACATTTTCCCTTTCCTTTTCCCTACTTCCACGCCCGGTTATAAACCTACTCTAAATACATATTTGTGAAGCTCTTCTATGCTCCACTTGTTTACACAAAATTAGTATAATGCTTATTCTACATTTCCATTTTTGCGTAGCAAACATACACAAGAGAACCTTTTGCTGTACTCTCCTAATCTCAACTGTCTAGATAAAATTAAGAGTAGCTAGATTTTAGCTTGTCCTTCTAAACAGATTGCCTCGATAAAAAATTGTTATGGGAGGTCTCTCCTTACATTGTTTATCGAGGTTCTCTCTCTCCATCTGAAGCAATCTCTATGACTGACGCTCTCTACTTCATTCATATTCATAGTGACGATGCTGGGACACCAGTATGATGACCCTGTGTTAAAAAAAAAGGAAACAAAGGTGGTAAAGCTGCCATCACTTCTCGTAGAACATCCACTTTTCTTTGCTGTCGCCAAAGGAATTTCTTTGATGCTGGTGAAGGGGGATGTCTTGATCTAAGGAAATGGATTTATCCATTCCCCTTCCTTGGATAGATCCTGACTGCCTCCTATTTTCGCACTCACTGTGTTACCCATACGGATTTATCGTTCCCTGAAATGTAAGAATACTTTTGTGTGGTCAGTTGATGAAAAGCTTCACTAGCGAGTTATTATATGAGTAAAATGGACTTCAGGAGAATTTTTTCTGTTTCTCATGTTTTTCAAAACACAATACTTCTCACGACTTGATAATATTTCCAGACGGACCGAAAAGACTTCTCGTTTGATCTTGAATTTGTGGGTTAGTTGTGAATTGTTCCTGCCAGGGGAGTGTGATTTATTTCCGTCATGCGGAGCGCTTTCTTGTGGTTTGCCTCACTTCCCTTCTACCCCATCAAAAATACTTCAGTCCATAAAATATGGGTTATAGTAAACTCACATTGTATATACAGTGATGTATATGTGCCTCTCTATACATATGCACCCTGGATGACTCTTAAGTGATCTCTCATCAAGATAGATGAACTGATGCTGCTGACGGGAACTTTAACCGAGGAATTCAAATTATTCTCTCGTTACTATAATCCAACCTTATTGTCTCCATATCCCCAGGCGTTGTATGATTCCTGATATAAAAATAATAATATTTTGCGACCTCATTCATTTAAAACAGTTTATGCTTTTTTCATTAGCATAACTTTAAAGTCCGTTAGAGTTACAAACTATTTGTGTAATTACAATTAGAAAAAACAGCGTTCGAAGCGTAAGTTTTAGTCAGGAGATTTATTCCAGTCATGATTCTGCCATACCTGGTTACCTGGAGGTTATTCCGGGGATCAACGCCCCCGCGGCCCGGTCCACGACCAGGCCTCCCGATGGATCAGGGCCTGATCAACTAGGCTGTTACTGCTGGCCGCACGCAGTCCGACGTACGAGCCACAGCCCGGCTGATCCGGCACCGACTTGGAATGGTTTCGGGGGTCAACGCCCCTGCGGCCCGGTCTGTGACCAGGACTCGCTGTGGATCAGAACCTGATCACCCAGGCTGCTACTGCTGGCCACACGCAAACCGACGTACGAACTACAGCCCGGCTGGTCAGGTACTGATTCTAGGTGCCTATCCAGAGCCTTTCTCAAAACACCCAGGGGGCTATTGGTAATCCCCCTTATGTATGCTGGGAGGAGTTGAACAGTCTAGGGCCCCTGAGCGTTTATTTCTGCATATTTTAATAATTTTGGTTCGTGTATTATAAAAATCTCAGAATTTTAAATAAAAATAGACATAGTACTTATTTGTAAGATCGCTTTAGCTCGCACACCGACACCAAATATCAGAAAGAAATTGAAAGTTTATCAAGAGTAGAATTGTTGTTGTTGTTGATACAATGAGACACTGAAAAGCCTTTCCTGCGTCCTGGAGCTTGTCAACTACCAGGAGCCTGGGAAGAGAAGAGAAAACCTCCATATCTTCCCCTTCTTACATAATGATTTCCATAGTCTTTATGATACACTGAATAATTCTTACTGGTTCTCCCATCTGATATTTTTGTCTCTAGCTATCCAATGGTCAATAAAGGAGTTGTCTTCCTAAATCCATCGTTGTTTTTCACTTTGTTAATTTCAACTAATTTCTCTACAAACGCTATTGAGGTCAGGCTAAGTTAGGTTGGACTAGATCAGTGTGATAGGATTAGGTTAGGTTAAGCTTGGCTAGGCTTGGTTAACGTCAAATTACCAGATTTAACCAATGAAAAAAATACATTAACATCATTAAATGTAATAATTCATAAAGGCGAGAGTATGTATTGGTGAATCACTAAAAAAAAAAAAATATTTTTTGTGGGTTATGTTAAAAAATAGAATGACAGCTTGTTTCTTGCCCTTAAATATTAACCAGAACGTCCAATATCCTTCAGTTTCATAAGTGCTGATGATACTTAAAACACTGATTGCTTCATTTTAATATAACTTGTCTGGCAGCTACGGACTAATATGGTTTTATTGCGCTTTAGAAACTATGGTGCCTCTAGAAATTTTATGTGAATTTAGGTGTTTTCTTTATTGCATTTTAAAACGTGTGGAGCCTTTAATGAAACTGAGAGGCGCAAGAGAAGCGAGACCAATAGAAGTTGTGTGTATATCGTAAACTATGGAGACAGCTCCCCTCATCTTTCTTTCTCTCTGTCTCTCTCTCTTTTACACAGGGTTCTACAAGGTTAGGTTTAGGGTTCCTAATTTTATTTACAAGCTAAGAGCTGTTACCTACATCTCTGTTTCTCTCTCTCTCTCTCTCTCTCTCTCTCTCTCTCTCTCTCTCTCTCTCTCTCTCTCTCTCTCTCTCTCTCTCTCTCTCTCTCTCTCTCTCTCTCTCTCTCTCTCTCTCTCTCTCCACCCTCCCAACCACAACTGATAATAAAACCAACATGACAAGGTGACTGGAGGATGAAGAGCGGACTCTAGAGTCCAATATGGTACTCATATTTCCATATCAAAGCGATGCTGCAGAGCCAACTTTCTCGTCTCCTCGTGGCCATTAGCATATCAAATGGAGTGCCGAGCTATTCCCTATTTTCCTTAACTTGTGTTGAGGAAACACGTTATTAAGTAACAGACCAAATGAGATATGAGTTTGTGTCAGATTTCAAGACGGGAGCAGTTTGTCTCTCTTTGTCTGAGTAGATATGAAAGGAGATAGACAATGAGAGACAAGGCTTAAGGGAAGAGGTATCTCGTGTGTGTGTGTGTGTGTGTGTGTATATATATATATATAATATATATATATATATAATATATATATATATATATATATATATATATATATATATATATATATATATATATATATATATATATATATATATATGTCGTGCCGAATATGTAAAACTGGTCAATTAGCAAGAATCTATTTAAAAATTAAGTCTTTTCTAAAATTTTCTCTTATACGTTTAAAGATATATTTTTTCATTAATGTTGATGTAAAAATTTATAATTTTGCACCAAAAGGAACTTAGAAAACTTACCTAACCTTATTATAACATCGACAATTTATTTTAGCCTAACCCAACTAAATATATTTTAGATTTGTTTACAATAATTTTAAAACTAAACAAACACAGTGAAATATATTTTTTCTGTTAGGTTCAGAATGATTTTGGCGAAATTATTGCATACACAAATTTTCACTTGTCCTATATGGCAAGTTGAGCGCTGCTATTTAATCCAAGATCGCAAGTTCTGCCTATTCGGCACGAACTATATAATATATATATTATATATATATATATATATATATATATATATATATATATATATATATATATATATATATATATATATATATATATATTATATATTATATATATATATATATATATATATATATATATATATATATATTATGAAAGCTTTGTCTCTCTGCGTTCCTTACGATGACTTCATGGGAGCTTCTGATAACTTACCTTTCTGCCTTTCTCCTGAAGGCTTCAGGATGTCAGTCTTCTTGCCTCCCATTTTAAAAGATTCATATGACTTTCAGGGCATCTGCCTCTGCCTCTCTCCTGAAGGCTTCAAAGAATCCCTAGGGCGTCCGCTTCTCGTCTTTCCTTCTGAAGGCTTCAGGATCCCGGTAATGAGGCTCCGTCGCCTTCAGCAGCCTCGACCACACCTTTGGTACCCCGTCAGGCAGGTGATGCAATTAACCACAAGCCAGGGATTACCCTCCAGCCCTGGAATTAAAACTGTACCTGCCTGGGCAACGCTTAATGTATGGGGGGGATGGGGAAAGAGGAGGAAGAAGAAAGAGAAAGAGGAGGACGAGGAGGAGATTGAGGAAAAGAAAGAAGGAGGAGGAGAAGGAAAGGAGGAGGATTAAAGAATGAAGTTAAGGAGTGAAACAAGAGAATAGGAGGGGAGAAATGGGAGATTGAGGAGAAAGGGAGACAAGGAAATTGAAGGGATAGAGGTAAACGGAAAGATGGAAGATAAGGCGAAACGAAGAAAGGAAAGAGGAGAGAGAGAGAGAGAGAGAGAGAGAGAAAAACAGACAGACAGATAGACAGACAGACAGACAGACAGACGGGACGGGACAGACAGACAGACAGACAGACAGACAGACAGACAGACAGAGACATTCAGACAGACAGAGACAGATAAATGGTGGGAGAAGAAACAGAAGAAAGTGTTTAAGGGGTGCGAGGTAGAGCTTGAAGAAGACGGGAGGAAGGGACACAAAATAGAAGGGAGGGAAGGTGGGAGAGAAAAATAGGGAGAATGGGAGAAAGGGTAAGGGATAGAGTTTGGGGAAAATGAGGAAGAAGGAAAGATGGCACTGAGGAAAGAATGAGAGGACGAAATGGTAGAAGGCAATTAAGGGAGGAAGGGAACGGTAAAATAGGACGTAGAGAAGGAGAGGAAAAAGCAATGGGATAATGGGATGAAGGGATGAAGGGAAGGATTATAAGCCTTGTGTTGACGGTTAACGCACGAAGAACGCCCTGCTGGTGCACCAAGTAAACACCCTATTACAGCTTGAAATGAACGTCCTTTCAGCGCAGGAAGTGAACGTAACTTGAATAACAGCGAGCACATTTTTAAGAATATTATTCTTCGCTAGGTTCGGGATATGAATGAACCAACGCCGATATCTCATTGGCCATGCCAGAGAACTTCAAGACTAGTTTCATAAGCCCAGTAGACCACGACCGCACGATCTCCTCGTAAGTGTGTAGTGCTGGTATTGTCCTCTTGCGGGAAATAATGACCTTAAATTTACTCGTTGTTATTCGAGTCTTTGAACTTACCTAAAACATCTCGCTGCTGTGAGCATCCTGCAAGAGTCAATGAAATTGCCGCAGTGTCGCAGGGTTTTGAAGCAATCATGACCCCCTTTACTAATATTTTAATCTTTCATATGATTTTTTATCGCTGTTATTCCCATTTTTATCTAATAATTTCACCAACCTTAACACATAAATCTTAAATTCGAACCTGACTTCTTTGCAGTCCCATTTATCATATTTTCTCCCTTTAGCTAACCTTTTTTTTCTAACAAATGTTCTTATTTTCAATTATTCACTCACTTTCACTAAAATTCTACTTATTTTTATCCCCTTTTCCTTATATTTTATATTCATCTTTATCATACACCAGCTACCGCTATATATCGATCAGACATCACTTGCTCAAACAATCATTTACATCCAAGAGCTCTCAACATACTATCAAGTAGCATAATGTTGCCTCTCGTCCTACCTTGCATACCTATCATTTTTCTTTATGAATTGTGTGTTGCCTATTACCAACCACTTTCTAAACAAAGTTCTATTAAAGTTTCACAATTGTCAATTACCTCAGGTACTCCAAACTTTCCTGCTGCACCTTCCACAACATTGTTTCCACTTTTGCAATAAAGTCTCCCAAACAACTATTCTCTTGGCTCAAAATTCCCTAAGCATTCACTTAACACTTCCCAGAACCACATCCATTACACTTACCTGACCTCCAGGAGCATAAACACTGAATATTACCCACTTCTAACATCGCACTTTTATTTCAAAATTCACAATTCTTGATTTTAAACATTTATACACATCTTTTGTTTTCATAATTGTTCATTTGACATTACTACAATGCCTTCCCTAGTTCTCCCTTTCTCGGATACACCTAACTTAATTCTTTTAACTCCTTCCCATTCAAACTTATGCTCCCCTTTATGTTTGTTCCCCTCAGCTGTAGGACATCCGAGTACTGTGGAGGCTTCAGACCAGGGCATCCAGTGCAAAAAGTTTGTCGTTATATTATCCACTCTGCAGAAGAGGATCCGATAAGGGGGGTCAAAATATAAAGATCAATTAATCTCCTGAGTTTCTGTCTCCACGAGGGTTATTATTGAGCATTGACAAATGTTCATGACACCTTAGTTATTCATCGCAAACCATATTTATATTCGAATCACCTGTGTCACTCATTGACAGATTGCAAAATCATGCCTTTGTAAAATTTAAATTCTGAGTTACTAGGACGCAAGAGTGACAAAATAGTGTTATGCTAAACAAAGTGTGAGGTGAGTAGTTGTGCATTCCAAAAACACGATTTTTTAGCATGAAATAGGTTACATTAGCTATCCTCTTCATGGTGTAGTTGAGAGTGAGATGGATTCTATTCAAATGGGTCGTGTTCGAGGCCAATGCAGTGCTCTCTCTCTCTCTCTCTCTCTTCTCTCTCTCTCTCTCTCTCTTCTTCATCCTCTTGCTTTTTTAAAGACACGCTATAATTTGAGACTAAGGGAAAGTTTTGATAGCGGTCTCTCGTGCAGAGGTTCAGCTGTGGGTGGAATACATCGCGACGGCACAGCACTGCTCAACTTTCAAACAAACCCGGAAAAAGCAAGATACGAGAAGTTATTAAGAGAAAGTTGTCAGGGTAGCTGAATAGTCGTAAAAAAATAAAAAAAAAACATAGAAGGAAATATAAAAAAATTCAAAGCAAAGTAACGAAAGAGTTAATTGCTAGAAATGATATAATGATGGAGCTCAGAACCAGCATGATCATACAGCAACCGGGAAGGAGGGGGAGGGGTGAAATGGTCATCAAGTTTGTTCCAAGGAAAGAGGAGACAGGTGTAATTCCTTAGATCAAGAGCCCTTACCACCTTGCTGCACTGAAGTGGGAATAATACATTTTATTCTGGAACAAGAATTTAAAGGTTAAAGATCGTAAAAGTTTCTTAAAATATAAATACACCTCCAGTACACAATGGAAAATACACTTCCCATACATAGTGGAAAATACTCCTCCATTACACACTATATTCCTTTGAGAATGATGAGAAAATATCTAATCCTAAAAGTTTAATGGTGGCATAGAAGGGAATAAACATTTTTGCTGTAAAATTCACCAATGTTTTGAATAACGGGAATTTATGCATCTAGAAGACGGTGCCATGCAATAAATAAAATAATAATCATCGCTTTATTAATGATTTAACTTAAGTCCCATTTTGTTGGTGATGGGCATTAAGCGAGTAAAAAAAGAAAAATTCTTAATGCAGAGGAAATGTTTAAGACGACGTTTCGCTCAGGATTGTGCTTAACTGATCCGAAATGAAATGATAAAATTCAATGCATTACTAAAAAAATGTCTGACCGTATTACAAGTCTTCATAATCAGTCTTGTTTGAGAACAAGTCAACATCGTTCAACCAGTTTTAGAAGTATCAACTCCTCTACCTTAATCCCGGTCCAGCTCCCCTGCGCTGCCCTCTTGCTTCTTGAATAATATTTACATGTAAAACAGAATAATTAACTAATACAAAACCACGGTGAAAAATGGAAAAATTCCAAGCACTTTCGTGATTTCTCACATTATCAAGGAGAATGTGAGAAATCATGAAAGCACTTGGAGCTTCACTATTTTTTTCTGTGGTTATTTTGCATATTGTGATATCATCTGTTTACTGTGATTTTATCGACACTGTAGCCCCCAAGGATGAGACCACGGCCCAAGCACTAAGAGACAAGCATCCAACCAGGGACACCATAGCCATCAACAACAACCCTGAGGAAGACCCCATCACTGAACAATTAATTTTGCCAGAATCGGAAGTCTATAAGGCGATCGTGTCATTTCCAGCAGGATCTGCAGGAGGTTACACTGGAATTCGACCTCAGCACCTCAAAGAGATGGTAAATCCAGTACTCGGTGAATCTGCATCAATTCTTCTCACCGAGTTAACAACTTTCGTCAACAATTGCCTGGCTGGGCGAATCCCAGAAAAAATTAAACCTTTCTTTTTTGGAGCCTCACTATGTGCATTGAAGAAGAGGGATGGGGGAATCAGACCCATTGCGGTTGGAAACACTCGTTGCCAAAGCAGCAGTGAGAAACATTCGCCTAGAAGCTGCCACTTTACTCCAGCCACACCAACTGGGCTTGGGTCTCTCAAGGCAGTGAACCGCAGCTCATGCCAAAAGGGCCTAAAATCAGGCCCCTACAGAAGACAAGGCCATGGTTAACTTGTTTTTTAGAAATGTCTTTAATAGGGTGAAGAGAGATGCGTCTTCCCAGCTGTTGGGTAGGTTCCCCAGTTTTTTCCCTTCATTTCAGCCGGTTACAGAAAACCCCTCAATTCTTTTGTTTGGAGAACATGAAATTAAATCATCAGAGGGTGTTCAGCGGGGTGACCACCGCTCCACTTCTCTTCGTTTGGGGCAGAAAGAGAACAAACTTCCAGCCTGTCAGTGAGTCAATATCGGGTCCCTGGATGACGGCACTTGGCAGGTACTGAAGAGCCCCTGGGGGGGGCCCTCATTTGGGCAAAAAAGGGGGAAAAAGGGACATGGGATCATCCTCAATCCTCAAGTGTGAAACCATCACAGCAAACCAGGAAAAAAATAAGCTGTGCGAAGAATCCCCCCGGGAAAGTCTCTACTACAATTATCAAAGTCCCCTTTTGGGGAGCCCCGCTGGGACCAGGCCATCGACTGCCCTCAGGGACAAATTGAATGACTTGACGAGAAGGGAGGAGAGAATAAGCGATTTGTTGCCCAGATGCTCTGTTTTCCCTCCAAGGTGTCTAATATGCAAGACTCACTTACTTCCCGAGGTGGCACCCCCTTTTGACAAAACCCAAAACTCGATGAAAATGCCCCACCCGAGACAAATTTTAAAGAAGACATGAACCCGTCATAGGGATCAGAAAAGGGTCAGGCAACCCTCCCAGGTGTGGGAGGGATAGGGGGGAAAAAAAATGCAGTTGTTTACCTGCTTTTCTGTTTCGTGTTGGTTCGTGCATTTTCAAAAAGTGTTCCCCAAAGCTTTAGAGACTTTGGTAGGGCTCAAGACCCCGGTTTACTGAAGCGCGATTCGGTGGGACACCCCTTTCAGCTCCTCAGTAGACCAAAACTCCTCCCAAGGCACAAACAGTCCCCCTGGGCAAACGATCATGGAAAAAAACGCTAACACAATGCCTCTAAGCTTAGGAAAGGAAAAGCTCGTCTCCCGGGAGTGAAGGGACCCACTCAGGGATTTCTGTTGCGGTTTCCCCAAATTTCCCCCCTGGGCACCCCTTTTCGACCTACAGGCCTTCGGATTGGTGTTGCTCTTGCCTAGCTGCCCCCCCCTCTCCGAATAGGTGTTTTGCGGCAGGGCGACAGTGATCATTCGGATTCTGGGGTTTGTGTGTCCAAGCAGAAGGGGAAATATGTCAGACATGAGGGGTTTATTGACATCTAAAGAGAAGCCTCGCCACAGCCCCTTCCCAGCCACGGGAACCCCAAATACAGAGGTCTAGGAACCCAAAAACGTCCTGTGAAGCCACTATGTCCCTGAAGGATGGAAAGCGATTGCCCGGGACTACACCTGTGCCCACATTGGGAACACTCTTGCCATACTCGTGTGGAAAAGGGTGGAGCTGCCGCCCCAGGGGAACCCGAAGATCCGAAAATATGAAGACCTTCCCCCCTTTCCCAAACTTCATTCCAATAGGTCGGGCCCTTTTGGGATGGGGGAAAAGGTCTAAAATTTTTAAAGAGCTGGGTTGGGGAAAAAATTATATAGAACCAAAGGGCAGGGCGACCCCTTCCTCTTTTAGAGAATCAGTGTTGGACCCCGAGAGGAAATGCCTGCGCATTTTGGGCCGCCGACCCACCAAAAGGGAGCTGGATGAAGTATTCGAGATGTAGATTGTTTTTACTTACCTGTTGAATTATTTTGTGAATGTATTGTCCAATTGTATTTTGTCTTTAATAAAACAATACTTGAAATATAGGGGATGGTAGGAGAAAAATTCTCCAAACAGCTACAGGGTGAACCTTGAGTTTTCCCTGAAGCAGTTTAATCTTTTCTCTCAGGATGAGGTCCCCAGGACAGTTATAGATATGGTACCCTCCCGTCCCTATAATATATATATTATATATATAAAATAAATTATATATATATATCTATATAATATATATATATAATATAATATATTATATATATATAATAATATAATGGACACCAGAAACAAGTGTATTTGAATTATTAAACCATAACGGTGACCCAACCGAGATTATATCCCTGCGACATTCTCCTCGCCTTAAGAGACAAGAACAACTCTCAATTGCCCTTATCCACTGAAGTATTCACGTGTTAGTGTCTACCTTTTTTGGAGGTATAACTTAGTCCAAACACTTGTACATCTGATAATCCTCAATGACCGCCGTGTAGACATAAGCACTAACCTAAAAGAATGACTGTTGACAGTTAAACGAGTATTCTGGGAGAACTGTGCTGAATAATTCCTTAGTAAGTACATATTATATGGCAGATGTGTGCAGCAAGGATGAGCGATGTATGTTGGCAGAGAGGCCGAAACGGTCAGGTAAACCCAGTGGTATCTTCTCCTCCCTTTCAAAATTCCCATCAAAACAACTATCCACTGTTACGATTCCCGAGCCCTCGTATTACGCAGGAGATTATGTGGGATTGTGAGCTCGTTAGCGAAGGTTGTTACGAGACGGAACAGTGAGGAGAGAGTTTTTTAATTGGTCATAGCGGGGCACAAGGCATTACAATATAGAAAAAGTGAGTGTTTTTTAGTATCCAGTGCTTGTTTTGATGGGTTCCGTTAGTCGGGATTTGTAAGTAAAAATGGATGATATCCGGGAAAATGCGAAGCGCAAGATGTGAGGCTAGGCTTAGAGAAAGAGTATGTGTGTGTGTGTGTGTGTATATATAAATATATATACTAAATATATATATATATATATATATATATATATATAAATATATATATATATAATACATAAATATGAACAAATATAGCGTATAAAACAAATATATTAATTATATGAAATGATATATATCTATATTATATATATAAATAATATATATAATAATATAATAAATATATATGTACAATATAAACGTAAAATATAAATACTAATTATATATAAATAAAAATATATATATTATATATATATATATATATAAATATATATATATATATAAATATATTATAAATATAAATATATATGCGTGCCGTATATTGAAACCGTGGACAATTAGCAAGAACTTATTTAAAATTAAGTTCTTTCTAAAATTTTCTCTTATACTTAATAAAAAGATTTATTTTTTTTTCATTAATGTTTATGTAAATTTTTTTAATTTTGCTCTTAAAGAATCTTAAAAAACTACCTAACCTTATTATAACAAGAACAATTATTTTAGCCTAACCCAACAAAATATTATTTACATTTCGTTTACAATAATTTAATACTAAACAAACACAGTGAAATATATTTTTTTCGTTAGTTTCCGAATGATTTTGGCGAAATTAATTGCATACACAAATTTTCGCTTTGTCCCAATATGGCAAGAGAACTTTGCTATTAACCAAGAACGCAAGTTTCTGCCTATTCCGGCACGACATAATATAAATATATAAAAATAGTTATATAAATATTATATATAAATATAAATATATATATAAATAGATATATATATCTATAATAATATTATTCAGAAGATCACATAAATTCTACTAACTTGAAAATTACCTATGAGTAATGTAATGCCGAGTCTACGGTAATTGAGGAAAACGGTAACTGGAAAAACGAGACCTCGAATAAACTTTATAAGAGCTACACGTGCAGAAGATTGGTTTTAATTTACGAAATTGGTGAATGGAAATAATTCATTACATAGAAAAGTGGTAGCAAGAAGGAACATGCTCCAGGAGGTTGGGAGAACAACAGTTATTGCAAACTATAAAAATTCCCTGTAACAATAAATTAAAAACAAGAAGACGGGATGGTAAGAGCTTTTCACTTATCCTTTAAGCACCCATTAGGTGATTACAAGACACGAACACACGCACACACACACACACACACGCACACACAACACAAACACACACACAACACCACACTGACAGCTCACACACACACACACACACACACACACACACACACACACACACACACACACACACACACCCACACACACACCACACAGGAAGTGGAACAATTTGGAGAGTGATGTAGCGGAGTCAGGGTCCATACATAGCTTTAAATAAGAGTACATAAAACCGCTGGAGCAGAGAAAGGAACCTAGTAACCACCAGCGATGGGGCAGGTGGGCAGGAGCTAATACTCGACCTCTGTCAACCGCAAACAGGTGAGTACAAAATCGGTCTATACAACTGCATCTACAAACAAACTTGACAAGTCTCGAATTAACCACAATACTTCCACCGAGCTAAGAGAAACAGAGACTTTAAACTAGAGAAGCTTAAACAATGATCACAACGGTACAAAGTACTCAAGGGAGAATTTGACTGGGATAACAGACAATAACACATAACGTACAAAAGTTAACTCAGGGGATAATCGACTGATAGACTGACATTAACTACAACGTGCAAAGTCTAAGGGAGAGCTACCTGAGATAACTGACATGATCACGGCCTACAAAGTTATCAGGGCAGATATAGAATATAAACATTTTACTACTAGAAAAACCATACAAAAACTATCAGATTTATCAATATATCCATAAAACAATGTAGTCCTCCTTTCATTTTTATAAATAGAATTACTTTGTTTAAATAATTCGATTTTTCAATCATACATTGTTTCGTTAGCCACATAGACATAGTAAAGCGCTTGCAAGTTTGAGAAGGCTTTCGTAAGGCATTTTAACCTTAAAAGTTTATTAACGAGGATAACCCAGGGAGTTAAACTGTGACCATTTTTCATCTGTGGATTACCAGTCTGTCCTTGTACCACCAAGTTGAAGGTTGCGGGGGTCGAGATCCGAGCACTCTGTGAAATGTTAGTATCAATAAGTGTATGACATAAAGATTATTATTGTTATATAATAATAGTAGTAATAATAATAATTATAATAATTAATAATAATGGTTAGTCTTTTTAGTATGATAATAAGACTTTCTCTTCATTGTAAATAATATGAAATATTATAAACCGTTAAATTAAATAAATAAGGTAAAAGGACCCAAGTGTAAATAGTCATCGTCTGACTTTTTTGGTTACCTAGGTTTCTCTACACATATGCTGCTATGTATATAATTCTATTAACTGTATTTGTGTATAACCAGAATAAACTACTTACTACCTTCTTACTAATAATTCTTGTTTGTCGAATGTATCAGTTTATTGCTAGGTGAATGCGCGAAAAGATTTATCTATAATTCCAACCTCCCCCGGAATCATTCTAAAAATCAAATTCAAAATCGCATACTTTATTTCTTGTGTGCATCATGCAGATAATGTAGTTCACATGTAATAAAATATTATTAGGCACAAAAGAAATCACTACCATGCAGTGCATAAAGGACCCTCTGTTTATTTTTTTCTTTGGTTGTGAGCTGAACGTTCAGCAACTGAGCAAGTTGATGAGTTAATGAAAACAACCATTAAAAATGAATTGCAAAGTAGAGATGAAAAAACTCAAGTGGCTACGAACTATCTACAATCACAAAATTCAACTGACATTGGCGGAGCTAGGAGCTTAAGTTTAACATGTGTAAATTGAAAACAAACAGATTGGGCATGGGTAGTGTGGCCGAGTGGTCTAAGGCGCTGAATAAGGCTCCACCCAGGATCCTCTCAGAGGCGTGGTTCGAATCCCACCCACTGCCAGATTGTTTTAAAACATTCTCGCAGTGATTACAGTGACTAAGTCGCCCCTTAATTCTTTCGTGACCATTTTCGTTCTGTTATCTAAGGGACACTAAACAAAATGGATATGAGTATTATATTGAAGAGGAAAGAATTAGCAAAACTTAATAAATACAAACAGTTAATAACAAAGAGAATACTTACACAGTTCTCATTGTGTAGAAAACCTTTTGTGCTAATCACAGTGGTTGTCGTGATAGCGTGTTCTGAGCGTGAACCTCACCACCCCGGTTAGCAAAGTCATTTTTTGTAAGTGTCACCAACCCAAAAACGCACATAATGAATACTGCTATATACAACGAAAGTACGTACATGATTAAGATGGTTTGTAAAGCGTTTACATGTAAAACAAGAGGTGGTGTGTGTGTGAAATGTTTATATATATATATAGAGAGAGAGAGAAGAGTGCCTGTGTAAATGGTTTGCAGCTTAAGAGAAGAAATGTGGATGTAAAAAATAATACAGAAGGTAAACGACCATAGACACGGATAAAAGTGTGCATAGTAACAAATATGTATTTATATCTCTAATAAAAGGCATTAAGCAAATCTGTGTTTCTTCTAAGAAAACATTACACAATAATAACATACGTTGAGTAGATTGAGAACGAAATGTACACTAACAACTTGGTCAAGGGCACATGATCCAATAGAATCTGAGCTACCATTCCCCTACAGATCAACTGTACATCGACACCAAGCCTAACCCATCAAGGGTAGGGTAGGTGCCGAAGTCCGACTTTTAGCTCATAAGTACTGTCATTTCCCATTTGCTCCTTTGTGGCGGGGATGGGCAGACCAGAGAGCCCTGGCTTGTGGCTAGGCCTGGGGGCACACCAGTTAGGTTCCCAAAGAAGAGTAGGTACTTTGTGCCTCCTCCAAGGAAGACTTTCGGTCCAGACACTCCCTAAAGAGGAGCCCAGGCCGGCCACCACATGGAAAAGGCCCGTCCGGGAGAATTACCGGCTAATTCTTTTAAATAATAATAAACATACAGTATAACTCTTTTACAATATTCCCAGGGTTCATCCCGCGTCCCTATGAATCAATAATAATCATACTAATAGAAAAAATAATGTCACATGGCTTGAAAGAAGCAGTAGCAACCTCCGTGCTATTGCAAGATGAATGTTCAGCAAGAACCGACACTATTGATAAATTAGACACATTGCAATTCTTGGTATCTTTAATTGAGGAAACGTTTTCGTTTCGCCACACAGTGTGCTTCATCATCCATACAAAGGAAAATATCTTGAAGTAACAGGAGGAGATGAGGTATCAGTCTCTCAAACACCTTGAGTCGATGTGGTCAGTCCATCAAACTTGAATAGAATAAACGGCTTAAGTGTGGAGAAGGAGCTTTTAAAAACGTAGGCAGGAGAGGTGCAAGCAGTCGTAGGTGGTGTTACCTATGTTCAATGTGTGAAGTAGGTCGTGCCCAATTGTTAGGCAAGCGAAAGATTCCCAAGAATTAAGATCCCAAGAAGTGCAGTGTCTGACAAGATCTTAATGCTTGGGAATTCTTCGCTTGCCTAACCCTGGGGCACGATCTACTTCCACAATGAACAAATGTGACACCACCTACGACTGCTGCACTGATTACCTCATTCTCCTCCTGTTCTTCAAGATTCTCCTTTGTATGAACTGATGAAGCCACTGTGTGGCGAAACGTTTCCTCAATAAAGATACCCAAGAGTTGCACATGTGTCTAATTTATCTCCATGCTATTGTCTGTCTGATATTATTTGCCAGGCGGTTTAACTAATGCATGAAACTCTCCTCAATGAAATAATGCAGCGAATGCCGATGAAAGGTTCTTGATCCAAGGAAATGATCGCAATCGTCCACTGAATATTCATGTGTTAGTTCGGAAAGTTTATGATTTACTGGTCATTTATGGAATCACTAAGGCTGTAATTTACATAAACATAAACATCAAGATTACCCCTAAACTGAGAAGAAAAAATATAGATCAGAGTATAATAAGCAGCATTATAGTACACCTATGGTGTAGGAGTAAAAATATATGTGCCGTGCCAAATAGGTAAAACTGGTCACTTAGCAAGAAAGTCATTAAAAATGAAGTTTCTTGTAAAATTTTATCTTATGCTATAAAAGATAATTTAATATTTTTTAATTTATTTAAAATAAAAAATTATAATGTTGTTCCACCAAACGAACCTCAAAAAACTTACCATTAACCTTATTATAACAAAATGCAATATAAATTTAGCCCTAATCCAACTTAAATATATTAAAATAAGTTTACAAAAATTAAGATTAACAAACACAATGAAAATATATTTTTTAATCGTTATATTCAGTAAAGATTTTACGCAAATACTGCATACGCATATTTTCATTTCCTTATTCGGCAGAGAGGTTGCTATTTAAGCCAAAACACAAGAATTACCTAATCGACACGACATATATGATATATCTATATATATATATATATATAATTATATATATAATATATATATATATATATATATAAATATAAATATATATATAAATAATTACATATATAATAAGATAAATACATATATATACTATATATATATATAATAATATATATATATATATTATAAAATATATATATATATATATATATAAAATATATAATATAAATAAATATATATGTTCGTGCCGAATATGTAAAACTGGTCAATTTAGCAAGAAATCTCTCATTTTAAAATTAAGATCCTCTGAAATTTTCTCTTATACCTTTCAAGAAATATTTTTTTCATCAATTGTAATGTAAAAATTTATAATTTTCCGACCAAAGAATCTTAGTAAAATCTATACCTAACCTTATTATAAAAATTGTAATTTATTTTAAGGCCTAACCAACAAAAATAAGATTTTAAATACTTTACAATAAAATAGTACTAAACAAACACTATCAAATAAAATTTATATTCGTTAGGCTTCAGAATTAATTTGGCGAAATTATTAGCATACACAAATAATCACTCTTAGTCCTCTATAATGGCAATATGAGCGTTGCCTATTTAAGCAAGATCCGAAAGTTTCTATTCAGTCCTATTCGGCGACGACAGATTATATATATATGTCGTGCCGAATATGTAAAACTGGTTCAATTAGCAAGAACTCAATAAAATTAAGTCCTTGTCTTCTGAATTATCTCTGATACGTTTAAAGATTTATATTTTCAATAATGTTAATGTAAAAAATTTAATTTTGCACCAAAAGAAATCTTAAAAACTCACCTAACCTTATAACACCAAAACAATTATAATTTTAGCTTAAAACCCAACAAAAATATAATTTAAATACCGTTTACAATAATATAGTACAAACAACACAACACACAACAAATATATTTTTTTTTCGTATAGTCGTTCAGAGCGATGATTTTGGCGAAATTATTATATTCACAAAAAATTCATATCACTTTGTCCTATATGAGGGCAAGATTGAGCAGTTGCTATTAATCCAAGATCAGCAAGGTATCTGCTATTTCGCACGACAAAATATATAATATACTATATAGAATATATAAAAATATATATATATATATATAAAAATAAAAAAAATATAATTAAATATTTATAATATATATATATATATATATTATCATTCCTTGATAATGTGAGTAGTCACAAAGCGCTCTGGAATTTTCTCTAATTCTTATCAGAGTGGTTGTATTGCATATTTCTGAAATCACCACCCATGTTAACTAGTGATCTTATTGCATATATATATATATATATAACTATAATATATATATAAAGTATATATAATATATATATATATAATATATAATATATATATATCTAATATATATATAAATATATATATATAACTATATAATATATATATATATATTATGTATATTATATATAAATATATATATATATATATATATAAATTATATAATATATATATATATATATATATAATATGTAAATATATAATAAATATAATATAATAAATTAAAAATATATATATATATATATAATATAATATATATATATATATAAATCGTGCCGAATAAGGCAAACTTGCGATCCTTGGCTTAAATAAGCAAACCGGTTTTTTCCTCTTGCCATATAGGACAATTGAAAATTTGTTGTATGCAATATTACGCCAAAATCATTCGGAACCTAACGTAAAAAAATATATTTCACTGTGTTTACTTAGTATTAAATTATGTAAACGCATCTAAAATAACATTTCGTTGGGGTTAGGCTAAAATTAAATTGTTTCAGTAATAATAAGTTGGTAAGTTTTCTAAGATTCATTTTGTGCAAAATTATAAATTTTTACATTTACATTAATGACGCAAAAAAAATATACTTTAACGTATAAGAGAAAAATTCAGAAGGACTTAATTTTTAAATGAGTTTACTTTGCTAACGACCTGTTTTACATATTCGTCACGACATATAATATAAACTACATATATATATATATAAATATAATAATATAGTATTTTTAATTTTTTATTATCCACATACACCTGAGCCGTGCCGATTAACCCACCAAGGCAGGTGGCCCGAAAAAGAAAAACCTTTCCAATCACCATCATTCACTCCATCTCCCTGACTTGCCAGAAGTGGTGCTTTAACACCTACAGTTTTTACAACTGCAACATTAACACCCCTCCTTCAGATGCAGGGCAATGTACCTTCATAGCCATTCTCCAGGTCTCAAGTCCGGCCTGCCGGTTTCCCTGAATCCCTTCATAAATGTTTACTTTGCTCACACTCCAACACAGTCAAAGTATAAAAAACCATTTGTCCTCCGATTCACTCCTAACAAAACACGCTCAAGCATGCCTGTGGAAGTCCACAGAGCCCCTCGCACAACAACAAAACAATCCTTTAAATTTTACCCCCCCTCCAACCCTTCTAGGCCGACCCCTACCCGCGCTTCTTTCCACTACATGACTGAAACACTCTTGAAGTCATTCTGTTTCGCTCCATTCTCTCTACATGTCCGAACCACCTCAACAACCCTTCCTCAGCCTCTGGACAACAGTTTTTGGTAATCCCGCACCTCCTCCTAACTTCCAAACTACGAATTCTCTGCATTATATTCACACCACACATTGCCCTCAGACAGACATCTCCACTGCCTCCAGCCTTCTCCTCGCTGCAACATTCATCACCCACGCTTCACACCCATATAAGAGCGTTGGTAAAACTATACTCTCATACATTCCCCTCTTTGCCTCCAAGGACAAAGTTCTTTGTCTCCACAGACTCCTAAGTGCACCACTCACTCTTTTTCCCTCATCAATTCTATGATTCACCTCATCTTTCATAGACCCATCCGCTGACACGTCCACTCCCAAATATCTGAATACGTTCACCTCCTCCATACTCTCTCTCCTCCAATCTGATATTCAATCTTTCATCACCTAATCTTTTTGTTATCCTCATAACCTTACTCTTTCCTGTATTCACCTTTAATTTTCTTCTTTTGCACACCCTACCAAATTCATCCACCAATCTCTGCAACTTCTCTTCAGAATCTCCCAAGAGCACAGTGTCATCAGCAAAGAGCAGCTGTGACAACTCCCACTTTGTGTGTGATTCTTTATCTTTTAACTCCACGCCTCTTGCCAAGACCCTCGCATTTACATTTTCTTACAACCCCATCTATAAATATATTAAACAACCACGGTGACATCACACATCCTTGTCTAAGGCCTACTTTTACTGGGAAAAAATTTCCCTCTTTCCTACATACTCTAACTTGAGCCTCACTATCCTCGTAAAAACTCTTCACTGCTTTCAGTAACCTACCTCCTACACCATACACTTGCAACATCTGCCACATTGCCCCCCTATCCACCCTGTCATACGCCTTTTTCCAAATCCATAAATGCCACAAAGACCTCTTTAGCCTTATCTAAATACTGTTCACTTATATGTTTCACTGTAAACACCTGGTCCACACACCCCCTACCTTTCCTAAAGCCTCCTTGTTCATCTGCTATCCTATTCTCCGTCTTACTCTTAATTCTTTCAATTATAACTCTACCATACACTTTACCAGGTACACTCAACAGACTTATCCCCCTATAATTTTTGCACTCTCTTTTATCCCCTTTGCCTTTATACAAAGGAACTATGCATGCTCTCTGCCAATCCCTAGGTACCTTACCCTCTTCCATACATTTATTAAACAATTGCACCAACCACTCCAAAACTATATCCCCACCTGCTTTTAACATTTCTATCTTTATCCCATCAATCCCGGCTGCCTTACCCCCTTTCATTTTACCTACTGCCTCACGAACTTCCCCCACACTCACAACTGGCTCTTCCTCACTCCTACAAGATGTTATTCCTCCTTGCCCTATACACGAAATCACAGCTTCCCTATCTTCATCAACATTTAACAATTCCTCAAAATATTCCTTCCATCTTCCCAATACCTCTAACTCTCCATTTAAATAACTCTCCTCTCCTATTTTTAACTGACAAATCCATTTGTTCTCTAGGCTTTCTTAACTTGTTAATCTCACTCCAAAACTTTTTCTTATTTCAACAAAATTTGTTGATAACATCTCACCCACTCTCTCATTTGCTCTCTTTTTACATTGCTTCACCACTCTCTTAACCTCTCTCTTTTTCTCCATATACTCTTCCCCTCCTTGCATCACTTCTACTTTGTAAAAACTTCTCATATGCTAACTTTTTCTCCCCTTATACTCTCTTTACATCATCATTCCACCAATCGCTCCTCTTCCCTCCTGCACCCACTTTCCTGTAACCACAAACTTCTGCTGAACACTCTAACACTACATTTTTAAACCTACCCCATACCTCTTCGACCCCATTGCCTATGCTCTCATTAGCCCATCTATCCTCCAATAGCTGTTTATATCTTACCCTAACTGCCTCCTCTTTTAGTTTATAAACCTTCACCTCTCTCTTCCCTGATGCTTCTATTCTCCTTGTATCCCATCTACCTTTTACTCTCAGTGTAGCTACAACTAGAAAGTGATTGATATATCTGTGGCCCTCTATAAACATGTACATCCTGAAGTCTACTCAACAGTCTTTTATCTACCAATACATAATCCAACAAACTACTGTCATTTCGCCCTACATCATATCGTGTATACTTATTCATCCTCTTTTTCTTAAAATATGTATACCTATAACTAAACCCCTTTCTATAAAAAAGTTAAATCAAAGGGCTCCCATTATCATTTACACCTGGCACCCCAAACTTACCTACCACACCCTCTCTAAAAGTTTCTCCTACTTTAGCATTCAAGTCCCCTACCACAATTACTCTCTCACTTGGTTCAAAGGCTCCTATACATTCACTTAACATCTCCCAAAATCTCTCTCTCTCCTCTGCATTCACTCTCTTCTCCAGGTGCATACACGCTTATTATGACCCACTTCTCGCATCCACCTTTACTTTAATCCACATAATTCTTGAATTTACACATTCATATTCTCTTTTCTCCTTCCATAACTGATCATTTAACATTACTGCTACCCCTTCCTTTGCTTAACTCTCTCAGATACTCCAGATTTAATCCCATTTATTTCCCCCCACTGAAACTCTCCTCCCCCCCTTCAGCTTTGTTTTCGCTTAGGGCCAGGACATCCAACTTCTTTTCATTCATAACATCAGCAATCATCTGTTTTTGTCATCCGCACTACATCCACGCACATTTAAGCAACCCAGTTTTATAATTTTTTTTCTTCTTCTCTTTTTTTAGTAATTGTATACAGAGAAGGGTTACTAGCCCATTGCTCCCGGCATTTTAGTCGCCTCATACGACACGCATGGCTTACGGAGGAAAGATTCTTTTCCACTTCCCCATGGACAATAGAAGAAATAAAAAAGAACAAGAGCTATTTAGAAAAAAGGAGAAAAACCTAGATGTATGTATATATATATATGCATGTGCGTGTCTGTGAAGTGTGACCAAAGTGTTAGTAGGAGTAGCAAGATATCCCTGTTATCTTAGCGTGTTTATGAGACAGAAAAAGAAACCAGCAATCCTACCATCATGCAAAACAATTACAGGTTTTGTTTCACAGTCATCTGGCAGGACGGTAGTACTTCCCTGGGTGGTTGCTGTCTACCAACCTACTTTCATAGTTCCTTGATAATGTGAGTAGTCACGAAAGCGCTTGGAATTTCTCTATTCTTTCAGAGTGGTTGTTTTGCATATATATATATATATATATTATATATATATATATATATATATATATATATATATATTATTTTTTATTATTATCACACCGGCCGATTCCCCACCAAGGCAGGGTGGCCCGAAAAAGAAAAACTTTCACCATCATTCACTCCATCACTGTCTTGCCAGAAGGGTGCTTTACACTACAGTTTTTAAACTGCAACATTAACACCCCTCCTTCAGAGTGCAGGCACTGTACTTCCCATCTCCAGGACTCAAGTCTCGGCCTGCCGGTTTCCCTGAATCCCTTCATAAATGTTACTTTGCTCACACTCCAACAGCACGTCAAGTATTAAAAACCATTTGTCTCCATTCACTCCTATCAAACACGCTCACGCATGCCTGCTGGAAGTCCAAGCCCCTCGCACACAAAACCTCCTTTACCCCCTCCCTCCAACCCTTCCTAGGCCGACCCCTACCCCGCCTTCCTTCCACTACAGACTGATACACTCTTGAAGTCATTCTGTTTCGCTCCATTCTCTCTACATGTCCGAACCACCTCAACAAAACCCCTTTCCCCACCCTCTGGACAACAGTTTTGGTAATCCCGCACCTCCCTCCTAACTTCCAAACTACGAATTCTCCCGCATTATATTCACACCACACATTGCCCTCAGACCCGACAACCCCCCCTGCCCCCAGCCTTCTCCTCGCTGCAACTTTCATCACCCCGCTTCACACCCTATAAGAGCGTTGGTTAAAACTATACTCTCAACTTTCCCCTCTTTGCCTCCAAGGACAAAGTTCTTTGTCTCCACAGACCCAAAAGGCACCACTCACTTTTTTTTCCCCCTTAAATTTCTATGATTCCCCTATCTTTCTAGACCCATCCGTGACACGTCCACCCCCAAATACTGAATACGTCCCCTCCTCCACCCCTTCTCCCTCCAATCTGATATTCAATCTTTCATCCCCCTAATCTTTTTGTATCCTCAAACCTCTTTCCTGTATTCACCTTTAATTTCTTTTTTTTGCCACCCTACCAAATTCTCCACCAATCTTGAAACTTCTCTTCAGAATCCCCAAGAGCACAGTGTCATCACAAAGAGCAGCTGTGACAACTCCCACTTTGTTTGTGTTCTTATCTTTAACTCCACGCCTCTTCCCAAAGCCCCTCGCATTTACTTCTTTTTACAACCCCATATAAATATTTTAAACAACCACGGTGACATCACACATCCTTGTTAAGGCCACTTTACGGGGAAAAAATTCCCTTTTTCCTACAACCCTTAATTTTGGCCCACTACCTCGAAAAAACCCTTTTCACTGTTTTCAAAAACCCTACCCCTACCCCATACACTTCAACACTGCCACATTGCCCCCCTTCCCCCTTATCGCCTTTTCCAAAATCCATAAATGCCACAAAGACCTTTTTACCCTTATCAAATACTTTCACTATATGTTTCACTGTAAACACCGGGTCCACACACCCCACCTTTCCTAAAAACCCTTGTTCCTGCTATCCTTTCTCCGTTTTACTCTTAATTCTTTCAATTTAACCTACCTACACTTACCAGGTACATAACAACTTACCCCCCAAATTTTTGCATTTTTTTTTTCCCCTTTGCCTTTATACAAAGGAACTATGCATCTCCTGCCAATCCCTAGTCCCTTTTTACCCTCTTCCATACTTTAAAAAAATTTGCACCAACCACTCCAAAATACATCCCCCCTGCTTTTAAAATTTTCTATCTTTATCCCATCAACCCCGGCTGCCTTCCCCCCCTTTCATTTTACCTACTGCCTCACAAAACTTCCCCACACTCACAACCGGCTCTTCCTACTCCACAAATGTTATTCCTCCTTGCCCTATACAAAAATCACAGCTTCCTATCTTCATAAACATTTAAAAATTCCTAAAAAATTTTCCTTCCACTTCCCAATCCCCCTTAACTCTCCTTTTAATAACTCTCCTCTCCTTTTTTAACAAAAAATCCTTTTGTTCTTGGGCTTTCTTAACTTGTTAATCTCATCCAAAACTTTTTCTTATTTTCAACAAAATTTGTTGAAAAACTCCACCCACTCTTCTTTGCTCTTTTTTTACTTGCTTCACCACTCCTTAATTTCTCTCTTTTTTCCATTACTTTTTCCCTCCTTGCATCACTTCTACTTTGTAAAAATTTTTCCCATACAACTTTTTCTCCTTACTACCTCTTTACCTCTTTCCCAATCGCTCCTCCCCCCTCCTGCCCCCATTTTCCTGAAACCAAAAACTTCTGTGAACACTCTAACATACATTTTTAAACCTCCCCATACCCTTCGCCCCCTTTCCCTATGCTCTCATTACCCATCTATCCCCAATAGCTTTATATTTACCCTAACTCCCTCCTTTTTTTAGTTTAAAAACCCTTTACCTCCTTTTCCCCGATGCTTTATTCTCCTTGATCCCATTCCCTTTATCTCAGTGTAGCTACAACTAAAAAGTGATCGATTTCTGTGGCCCCTCTATAAAATGTACACTGAAGTCTACTCAACTTTTTTTTTTCCTCCCAATACATATCCAACAAACACGTCATTTCCCCCCTCTCATATCGGTAATTTTTTATCCTCTTTTTCTTAAAATATGTTTTACCTATCAAAACCCCCTTCATACAAGTTCAATCAAGGTCCCTTATCTTTTTACACCTCCCCCCCAAACTTCCCTACCACCCCTCAAAAAGTTTCTCCACTTAGTTTTCAAGCCCCCACCAAAATTATCTCTCACTTGGGTTCAAAGGCCCTATACATTCACTTAACACCCCCAAAAATCTCTCTCTCTCCTCGCTTCCCCTCTTTTCTCCAGGGCATACCCCTTTATTATGCCCCATTTCTGAAACCAACCTTTCTTTAATCCACTAATTCTTGAATTTACACTTCATATTCTCTTTTCCCCTTTCCATAACTGATCATTAACATTACTGCTACCCCTTCCTTTGCTCTAACTCTCTCGGGGATACCCCAGATTTAATCCCATTTTTTTCCCCCCCACTGAAATCTCCTCCCCCTTCAGCTTTTTTTTTCGCTTAGGGCCAGGACACCCAAACTTCTTTTCATTCATAACACAGCAATCATCTGTTTCTTGTCATCCGCACTACATCCACGCACATTTAAGCAACCAGTTTTTTAAAGTTTTCTTCTTCTCTTTTTTAGTAATTGTATACAGGAGAAGGGGTTACTAGCCCATTGCTCCCGGCATTTTAGTCGCCTCATACGACACGCATGGCTTACGGAGGAAAGATTCTTTTCCACTTTCCCCCTTGGGCAAAAGAAGAAATAAAAAAAGAAAAGAGCTATTAGGAAAAAGGAGAAAAACCAATGTATGTATATATTATATATGCATGGTGCGTGTCTATGAAGTGTGCCAAAGGTAATAGGATAGCAAAATATCCTGTTATCTGCGTGTTTATGAGCAGAAAAAGAAACCAGCAATCCTACCATCATGGGAAAACAGTTACAGTTTTTGTTTCCCGTCATCTGGCAGGACGGTAGTCTTTCCCTGGGTGGTTGCTGTTTCCAACCTACTACTATATATATATTATATTATATATATATATATATATATATTAATATATATATATTATATATATATATTATATATATTAATATTTATATATAAAAATTTAAAATAATATATATATATATATATATATATATAAAATAAATATAAAATATTATATATTATATATATATTAATAATAATTATATATAATATATAATATATCCAAAACAACCACTCGAAGAATAGGAAATTCCCAACGCTTTGTGACTACTACACTTATCAAGGAACTATGAAAGTGAAGCTCCAAGAGCTATATAAGGGTCACCCGCACCTCACATCAAGTCCACAAAGGTTAAACACGTGACCCCGGCGAGCCAACTTGACAGGCCTTGCAAACTCACCCCAAGCTATTTTTTTTCCAGTGTATTATTAAATTCTACCCAAATTCTATTAATTATAAATGATCTAATTTTATAAACCAAGGAAATATTCATATTATGTCAAAACGCTTTTTATTAAACCCAAATTCAATATATTCCTCCGACCATGGGCTTTCTTGATCTACTTTCCCCAACTTTTTGAAAACATTGGATGGTTAAAATCTCTACATGAATAATAGCATTGGAATCTGCCAGTTCAAAGCTATATTTATGTTTTTTTAATCTTAGTTCGAATTTTTACCATTAAACCCTAATAAACTTTATCGCCAAATTTTACAAGGAATCTATAGACACATCCATCAAACATTTGGGGAATTCTTATCAAAAGTTTTTTTACCCGTATCAGATTTTTGAATACAACTTTAATATTAAAAGTCTTAGAGAGAGGCATACAACCAATTTTCATGGTTAAAGGAGAACCAAAATATTTTTAGTTGAATAAGGTGGTTCCCTTTTTTGGATAAAAAAAAGTGTTCCCCAACTTTAAAATTTTATCAATTACATTTCCCTTGATTTTAAATCATTACCTTTTCATAAATTTTGGATATTTCCTCATCTTGAACTCAGGGCTTTCAAATTTGTAAAGCTCTCAAAAACATTGATGAGAAAACAGACAGTTTGCCACTTGATGGAGGAATAATAGTGGACATAGGAAAAAAGTTATTTTTAGGTTTTCTGTAAATTTTAAATTGAATTCATTTTTCCTTAATTAAAACATCTAGAAAAGGGAATGAATTTTTTCTTTAAACTCATTTCCTTTTCTAGATGTTTTAATATTAAGGTAATAATGAATTCAAATTACAATTTACAAAAACCTACAAATAACTGTTCCTATGTCCACTATTATTTCCTCGCATCAGATAGAGTCAAACTTCTGTTTTCTCATCAAGTTTTTGAAGCTTTACGAATTTAGTTCCCGAGTTCATAATGAGGAAATTATCCAAAATTTATGAATAGTAATGATTTAAAATACCCAAGAATTAATTGATAAATCTTTAAAGTTGCCCAGAACCTTTTTATAATCCAAAAAGGGCAACCAGCTTTATTTAAACTAAAAATTGTGGTTCCCCTACCATGAAAACTTGTTGATATGCCTTCTCTTCTTAAGACTTTAATATTAAAGTTGTTTCAAAAATCTTGTACAGTAAAAACTTTTATTAAGATTCCCCCAAAATGCGATGGATGGCTATAAGATTCCTTAAAATTTTCGATAAAGTTTATTACGGTTTAAACTGTAAAAATCTCGAACTAGATTAAACACATAAATATAGCATTAGAACTGGACAAGATTCCAATGCTCATTTTTTCTGTAAGAGATTTTAACCATCCAATTGATTTTTCAAAAGTTGAGAAAGTAGTATCAAGCAAATCCAGCACAGGATATAATTTTAATCTGTTTCATTAAAGCAGTTTGAAAAATAATATGAATATTTCCTTTGTTTATAAATTGATCCATTTATAATTAATAGATTTGGGTAGAATTTATAATACACTGGACAAATAATAGCTTGGGGTGAGTTTTGCAAAGGACCTGTCCAAGTTGGCTCGCCGCGCGTCACGTGTTTTAACCGTTGTGGATCTGATAGTGGGGTGCTGGCCGACCCCTTAATAGCTTCCTTGGATGCTTCACTTTCATAGTTCCTTGATAATGTGAGTGGGGTCACGAAAGCGCTTGGAATTTCTCTATTCTTTCAGAGTGGTTGTTTTTGCATATTTTGAAATCACCTGTTTACTGTGATTTTAAATGCATATATATTATATAATATATTATAAATATATATATATATATATATATTATATATATAAATATATATAAAATTTATATATGGGCATAACATCCAACACGCTGATGTGAGCGTTTTAGTTTTAGATTGGAGTGAAGGGAAGAGGTTTCATGGCTAGACGTGCTATTAGAGTGTGTGGAAGGTAAAATTTATGGACGGATTCTGTGTAACATTAACCGGACTTGAATCCTAGAGGTGAAGAATAAAGCGCCTGGGCTCTGAAGGAAGGGTGCGGATGTTGGGGTTTGAAGGGTCATCCGAACTGTGATTGTCAGTATACTTCTCGCAAGACAGTGACTAAATCATATAGTGTTTTCTTTGTCGGATCATTCTATCTCGGCCGAAGATTGCCAGGGTTATATGTGCTAAATGTTATAACATGATATACAAAAATCTTTGTAATGTATACTGAAATATACATATATTTGTGCATACGTTTTACTGCATGAACTCAATGTAATTAAGATATATGGTGTAAAGAAATGAGTTATGTTCCTCTACCAACACTTTGTCCTTACAGATTATACAGCACAGGGAAGGGGGTGGAAAAATTCCTAAAAGTCCCCCTTGAAAGTTTTAATTGCCCAGCACGCCCAGGAGAAGAGCCTGATCTCTCAGTTATTTTATTTAACCTCAATAAAATACCAGATATAGAGAAAACTTTTCCAAGGTAAAAGAAAGTTTGGGTGAATTATGGACTGTGGTTAGTGAAGGTGTAGATTCTGATGCTTCGCTGTAACACCATAGGAGGAACATCAAAGGTAACTGCAAAGTATAAACATTAAAAGTATCTGCATAGTAAGAACATTAAAGCATCAAGAAACAATAACCTTAGAAGTAACAACATTACAAAAGCTTCTAAATTAAGAGCACAAAAGGATAAAAAGCAACAACATAACACGAACTATAAAAATAACAACATAACAATAACATTAAAAGTAACACAACACTAGCATAGACAGTAACACTTGCCATAACAATAAGCTTACCACCCATCCACCCCCACCACCCTCAATGACACCAGCCCTCGTCAATACACGCCCTGATGACAATATTCCAGTCGATACCAAACTGCTTCACCGAGACACTAGTGCCATCCACATCATGTTTTGCTCACCAAAGTTTTGCAGTTAAAGAACCTTAATTTGCAAACTTGGTGTATGTGATGGTTGAGTTGGGTTGTAGGGGGTTTGGGTGTAAGGGGTGGTGGGGACTTGGGTGTTGGGAGATGGGGTGGATGGAGTAGGTTGGGGTGCAGTGATTAGCAGTATGGGAGCTGAGTAGTAGAGAAGGTTATGTAGTACCGATCACAAGTCCCCACGGAGAATATTACAATACGAACCACACTGACTTTTCACATCTCGTGTACATTACAATATTTAATAGAGCACTATGGGGCAGAATCTGGATCTCCTAGGACCTAGCGGAAACTCGTTGCACTACTAAAACCACTAGTAGTAGAACACAATCATCTATATTGTATTCATATATATATATATATATATATATATTTTAATATATATATAAAATTATATATATATATTTTATATATATATATAATTATATATATATATATATATATATATATATATATATATATATGAATACAAGACATGATTGTGTTCTACCTACTCCACTTAATAGTGGTTTTAGTAGTGCAACGAGTTTCCGCTAGGAGGTCCAGATTCTGCCCTGTAGTGCTCTATTGAATGTTGTAATGTACACGAGATGTGAAATTTCAGTGTGATTTGTATTGTAATATATGAAGATATTGTCATGGAAAGCGCTAATAGGCACCACATGTTACGTTATACACAATCCTTCCTGTCACTTGTCCAATCCAGTGTTGTACCTGGAGTCCATCTGGATGGTAATACGGGGATAAACGCCCCAGTATCCCGGTCCACGACTTGGCCTCTCGGTGGATCAGGGCCTGATCAACGAGGATGTTACTGCTCGCAGCACGTAGTCCAACATGCGAACCACAGCCCGGTTGATCCGGCACTAACTTTAAGTATCTGTCCAGCTCCCTCTTGAAGGCATCCAGGGGCCTATTGGTGGGAGGTTGTTCAACAGTCTTGAGCCCAGGCACTTATGGTGTTTTCTCTTAGTTTACGAATGGCGCCCCTGCTTTTCATTGGGGGGTATTTTGCACCGCCTGCCCAGGCTTTTACTTTCGTAGGGAGTGAATTCTGTGTGTAGATTAGGGACCATTCCTTCTAGGATTTTCCAAGTGTAGATTATGATACATCTCTCTCGCCTGCGTTCCAGCAAGTACAAGTCAAATGCTTCCAAGTGTTCCCAGTAGCTGAGGTGTATGAAAGAACTTACACAGTGCTCGTCAAGGCATTATGCTGGGTAAGCGCCCTGGCACAATGCTGTGATGAAAATCAAATGCCTACCATAAAGGTGGGTCTTTATTCGTCAGCGCATTCTCTGGGTAGCAGCCGTTAGTATGACGTGTCGGCCTGCTGCCACACGTCACAGTGACTTCTCATTGCTCATGTGGCTGCCGTTGTGAGAGGAAGTATTGCAATGTTGTCTCTCACCCGCTCCATCTTTTGTCCAGTTCTCCCTTTGGTTTTGGGGCTATACATATTTGATTATGGGTAAAAGGAAGTCATTAACACCTGAAACTATAGCTCAAATCATAGGGCTTCACAAAGCTGGGCACCAGACGAAAGAAATAGTGGAGAATGTTGGGGTGTGTGAGCATTCAGTAAGGAGCTGGGTGCAGCGTTTCATGACTGGTGGTGGTATCCAGTTACCATCTGCCTATCCTCGGCCTGGCACCTCGAAGAAGACATCTGTTTGTATCTTAACTGTGTTAAGGTACGAGCTAAAACAATCACTTGGAGTGGGGTTGTCTTAACTACTATTGTTTGTCTTGTGAGGTTTGTACCTTCTTGTCCCTTTTAGATGGTATGCAGGGCAACTGGTGTTGTAGCACTGTTTTTGGAGCACCGAAGAGTGGCACATTTCTGGGTGAAAGAATTTACGGGAGGGAGAATGACACACTCCTTTAGACAGGAGGTCATGACATTTTTTGGGATGCTCAAAGTTGAATGTCCCAATTGTGTTTCCTGATATTCCATGCTTACAGATGCCCCAAATATAGAATGTGCACAATTTTGCTTTTGGTTGGGTAGAATTTTTGGTAGGTAATCCTCGGTATCCAAGCCAGGGCCACCCCGTCCTGCTTCCAGGGAACTACTTTCCCCAGTAGAAGAAGAAGACTTCTCCACTACATCTGTAATGTGGGCTATGGTCTTGTGCAGTATTGGCTGTATAATTAAAGTTTTAGTGGTGACTGGTAGAGTTGCTAGCAGAGTCTGGACTGGTACTAAGGCTGGGGGCTGAGTCTGAGTCAGCACTGGGGCTGGGAGCTGAGTCTGAGTCAGCACTGGGGCTGGGGGCTGAGCCTGGGCCAGCACCAGTGCTGTAGGCAGTAGCGCTAGGACTGGAGGACTGGGGAATGGGTCTTGGTTAGCACTATATCTGGGGGTTGGGTTAACTGACGGCTTTGTTTCCTGTTTTTTTTTTTTTTTCAATGAGTGACTATATAGTTTCAAGCCATCTGTTGTGGTATGGGCATTCTGCATTTTTTGGTGCACTCCTCCTATCTCTTCCTCCCATGTTTTATATATCTTTGGTAGACTGTCCAAGAGTTTATCTCTATTTTCTTACTGATTTTTATTATTTATTACCCTCCTTAGTACCTTTCTAATACCTGTCCAAAGTTCTATATCTCTATTGCACAACCAGAAGCACCTTGCTAGCTCGAGGTCATATTTTGATGCAGTGTTTATTCTTGCACAAGAGATATGATGCTTGGAAAAGCACAGGTTGTATATAATCCTGGATTTCCTTCCAAGGATTTTTTTACATATCCCACAGGTATGCTGTACTGACATCCTGCCCATATGCTACGTCGGACTAAGCTGACAGGACACTCATGTAGAGATCGATTTTCACTACTACCTCTTTCCATAACTCCATCTTTCTAATAAATGAAAATATTACCTGCAGAATATGAAGTTGTTCATGTGTGTATGTCAATGTGACAGACTTATATAATGTTCTGGTGGTTGTGAATATTGAGGTTCCAAGTGGGAAATGGAACTTCATTAAAAATCACAGCAGGAGGATCGACACCATGCCTAACCCTTCTAGGGTAGGGTAGGTGCCTGAGCCCGAGCCTTTAGCTCATAAGACTGTCATTCCCATTAGCCCCCTTGGGGCGGGGATGGCAGACCAGAGAGGCCTAGCTTGTGGCTAGGCCTGGGGACAGTTGGTCCCAAAGATGAGGAGGTACTTGTGCCTCCTCCCATGGGAGACTTAGGTCTCAGACACTCCCTAAAGAGGGAGCCAAGGCCGGGCCACCACTTGGAAAAGGCCCGGGCCGGGAGAATACCGGCTAATCTTTAATAATAATAATAATCACAGCAGGACCAAGGCTGCAACAAACACCATCACTAATGAATATCCAATTTATTGACATTTCGAATGTTTCTTGATCCATCATCAGAATGTAAAATATATTGCAATAACAGTAAGGCAACGATTTTAAAAACATTTAAAATCTGTCTTCATCATGAATTGAGCAACCCAACTAAGATAATTTAATCTATATGATTTACAACAGACCATTCATTTGTAGATATTTTAATTACAACGTCAATGGTTTTGAGACTTATGTGTATCATATACCAATATCCACTAGCCTAGGCTTAAACTATTTATCCTTTGTTCCAAATTTGTTTAAATTTAATGTCATTAGAATCCTAATTCATCTTTGGATTTTTACTTTCTTTCAATTGGATTAACATTAATTTGGAATTGGAAAAAATAACTAATTTCTATGAAAATATACATATTATATTTTGTATATTGGATTATATTATGTATATTGGATTTCCTTACTATGACCATGTTAAATTTACCATTAGAAAGAAAAATTTTAGCCTTATTGTTTAAACTTTATCTTCAAATTTCTTTTAAATTTGTATTTTCCAGTTCCTTAACAATTGGTCCATTCTTTAGAAAGAAAAATCCTACAAGTTTTGTTTGTTTATATTATACTGACGTTTCTGTTTGGTATGTATTATTAAGCAGTTTACATAACATTACTCTCCGATTACTTTATTAATTAAGAGATTTAATTAGATTGTGAAATCATGTAATTTAGCTTAGGAGGAGGATGGTGATTCAAGTGGCATGCCAGGCTTGGGACGTCATGGATGAAGACTTCACAGCCAGGAGCTCCAAGCAGCCTTTACATCTCATTGGAACACTGCACCGAGGCATGATGGTATCACCTACGGCATGATCACTCGGTCTGGCCATTCTGGTCATGCAGCTATCCTGGGGGTTGTCAACCGTGGCGAGCTGGCAAACTCCCTGCCGCATGGAAGGAGGCTGACATCACACCGATTCCTAAGCCTGGGGATCCTGGCGATGTGAGACCCATCTCCCTCACAAGTTGCATCTCGAAGGTGTCTGAAAGGATAGTGTTAGAGTGCCTGAGGTGGAAGCTTGGCCCTCCTCATAAACACCTCTATGGCTTCACCAGAGGAGTGGGCACTTTCGAAAGCCTTACCACCCTACTGGCCGGCATTGTGTCAGACGCTCAAGCCCACATTGTTGTCTTCCTCGACCTCAAGAAAGCTTTAGAGATAGCCAGTGCACCTGCCATCCTCTCACTCTTAGCCTTCAGGGGGGTTAAGGGCAGGCTGCTTGCATGGCTTCGTTCCTATCTCCAGGACAGGTGGGCCCGGGTATGCTTCCAGGGGCATGCCCTTCCCCTCAAGGCCCTGGAAAAAACAGCACTCCCCCCGGGCCCGGGGTGCTTAGTCCCCCCCCCCCTGTGGAGTGTTTGTGTTTCGGGGCGGGGTGCTTAGTCCCCCCCTGTTCAAGGACTGATGCCCCCAGCTGGTGGCCGGGCCTTTTTCTCCACAGGTCCCTTTTCCTACTCAGTACGCCGATGACCGGGCACTTGTCGTCCCCTAGGAAGCGCCGGCTTTTTCAGAGTGCCAGGGGGATCTCGACAATGGTTCCCCATTGCCGCCCTTGGGGGTTTCAAGATATCTGCGGCAAAATCAAAAGCCATGATCCTTCCCCACCGGGGAAACCCCCAGTCAGAGGCTGCAGGCCCCTGGCATCGACCTGGGGGGGGTTCCCGTTATAGGTCCCTTTTTGGCATTACTTTGGGAAAAGGCCCCCTCACCTTCCAGAAACATTTTGCACCACATCAAAGAGGGGCCCTGCAGGGGGTCGGGAAAGGGAGTGCCATGGCCAACCCAAAGGTTACCCCAGCCCGAGGTGTGAGGTTGTTTAATCTAGGCAATACGCTCGTTTGGGTTGACTAGGGCGCTTGCTCGGGTTTCACCCCGCCCCCACAAACATCAAGTCCCTCTGGGTGATCGGGGAACACACCCTGTAGGGGCCATGCGGGGGGCTCCTAGGGGGGGCCAATTTGCAGTGACTCTGAACTTTGAGGCGAAATTTTGCACCCCCTTTTGAAAACAGGAAAAACTTGTAGCTGACAAGGGGATTGCAAAGCCCCCTTTGGACCCCAGTAGCTGAAAAAATTGATGGGGGTTTTTACGGGTCGCCGGGGAAAGGGCCCCTTCAAAATGCCCCCCACCCCGCCGATTAATGGGGTTTCGTTTGCAGTCCCCACACAAAAGGGCTCCTCCCCATGACTTTTGCCCCCAGGCGGAAAGCTGCAACAGGGGGGCACAAACTACAGGGGTGCCCCCCCCTTGGGCCCAGAGCTTTTTGGTGGTGCCCCTTGGGAAAAACTCTATCAGGCAGCAAGGGGCCTTTCCCCCCCAGCCTTTTCCTGAAATTTGACTTGCCTTGGCAAAGCATTTTTGGGTTGTGAAGGCCCAGGGTGTGTGCCACAATACACCGATGGCCCCAAGAGCCCCGGGGAGGCCCCCACAGCGCTGGGATTTTCCCCACAGAAATCTGACAGGGGTGGGCGCCTCAAAAACCATTGCACCTCCCCAGGCTAAACTTTTTTGCTTTCCAACAAGCGTGCAGCATGCTCTTCCCGCCCATCGCACCCCCCCGTCACCAAATTTTTGTTTCCCAAGGCAGCGATCCAAGCACTTATGCACAGAGACCCAAGGGGAAAACAAAACACTTAACAACCCAAAACCGGGGTAAACCGGCAGACGCCATAAACCCCCCCCGGGGGTCGCAGGGCCACCATAAACGGGAAATCCTGGGGCCATGTGGGTACCCCCGGCCTATGCCGAAATTTTAGGCTGAAAGGGGCCCCGCAGCCCCTCGGGCAAAAGCCACTTGGAAATTCTCCGGGGGGCCTTTCAGCCAGATTGTCTGTGGGTCCCCAGTCCCGGCCCGGCCCCCCCCCCCCTGATCCGGGGGATTCCGGGGGCCTTTGGTGGTATACAGGGCGACCCCAGGGCGCCCCCTCCAAGTTTTTGGGGTTGCAGCCCAGAGAACAGGGTGCATGTCCACCCCCCTACGCTTAGGGCATCCCACCCTGCGGGGAAATTTTTGACCTTTTGGGGGTACGGTACCAAAAAACCCTTGGTGCATTTATTGAAGACTCCCCGGGTTTTACGATCCCCTTCGGCCGTAGGCACTTCCCACTGCCCCCGGTGGGGCAACCCCGGGGAGGATGAGGCGGGACACTTGTTTTCAGCTGCAAGGATTTGGAAACCCTTACTTCCCCCCAGTCCTTACACTTTCCCCCACTTCCCCGTTGAAGTCGCTTTGAGGCCCTGTTTTTGGGCCCAAACATTCCCCTGCACCCAGCCACCGTTAGGGCACACTAGCTGTTGGGTACGTCTTTTGGGGCCACAGACCCCCAAAAATTTACCCCTTTTCCCCTGTTAAAAGTACTCCTAGTATGTAAAGAAAAGGAAAATGACACTTAAAGAAACCGGGGAGCCTTTTCCCGGGGTCCCCAAATTGGAAGAGACCCGGGCCGGGTTCCATACCGGAAAAAATCAAATAGAACAAAATTTGAAAAATTTTAAGCTGACGCCCCCAAATGTTTAGTCCTTCTGGATAGGGAAAGGTGTCGGACCCAAAATTTGGCTCGCATCCCTTTTCAATTCCCATTCCCACTCCCCCCCTTTGGGGGGGGAAAAAGGCAGACCAGAAGGCCTAGTTTTCCTCCCTACGACCCCCCGTGGGGCTGAGAATGTGGCTAGGCCCAGGGGCAGTTGGTCTAAAGATGGGGGTACTTGGTTTCCCCCTCCCATGGGCGACTTAAAGGGCTCAGACACTCCCTTTGGCAGGGGGAAGGCCCGGGCCCCCCACTTGGAAAAGGCCCCGGGGCCCGGGGGAATTTCCGGCGAAACCTTTAAAAATAATAAGTTTGGGCCCTTTCTTGCAAAATTTTTTAAATTTTTGGTCTAAGCTATGTGGAAAAATATTTCTTTTGTAAATTTCCCTACATTTTAAGTTACATTTTTTTTGGAATTTATTTTCCCCAAAATTTAAGTTCTTTAAAAAAATTTCACGTCTGGTTTTAAATTTCTAGCATAAAATTCCTTATAAAAGCATACAGCGGGTGGGCCCCAGACGTTTGGGGAATTAAACTAGCTGGTCCAGTCTGTTGTATATATAAAATTTTATATTATATATAATATATATATAATTATAAATATATTTAAAATTTATATTAAAATATATATATAATATAATTTTATATTATTTAATAAATTTTATATATATTTCATTTATGCAAGGAATTCGCAAAAAGAGGCAAATAACACAAACACTGATCCGGGAAAGGGCCCTTTTCCCCGAAAGCGGGCCCGCCTTGGATCCCCGTGTAGCGTAAGTTGCACGCCAAGGAAATTTTCCAGTGTGGGGAAAATTGGTATAGCACTGGTACCTTGTGCCCCCAAAATTCGTTTTGGGGGGAGTCTCCTTCAGCCAGAGATCAAATGTTTGGGGTATATTTTTTTCCCGCTCTTGCGATTTTCCCGCAATTTTTAAAATCTTTGAAGGTGTTGGGTCAGGGGGGGAAGAGATGAAAAGGGTGTGCCTTTTCCTGAAAGCGGCTGCCTTGGATCCCCGTGAAACGACGTTGCACGCCCAAAGGGTTTTTCCCGTTTTGGGGGAGATTGGTAAGGACTGCGTACCTTTTGGGCCCAAAGGGTTTGTAGGTTTTGAGTCTCCTTCAGCCAGAGATCAGGTTTTTTTTATATATTTATATATATATATATATTATAATAATTTTATATATATATATATATATATATAAATACAGTGGGCCCCCCGGGAAAAATCTTTTTCATTCCGTAGTATGTTTTAGGGCCCCGTACTGACCGAATTTTTTCCATAAGGAATATTGTGAAGTAGAAATTAGTCCCTTTCCCGACCCCCAAACATACCCGGACAAACGCCCTTTCAAAAAAACAAATTACATAATTGATCGATTTGGAAAGGGGATTTTGTCAAAGGGGGGGGTCCACTGTAAATTTTTTTTTTAAAATTTATTTTATATCATTTTTTGCCCAAAAGGAGAACTTTGCGGCTTGGGTTAAATAGCCCAAAGCTGAAACTTTCCCTTTTGACAAGCGAAAATTTGTGTATGCAATAATTTCGCCAAAATTTATTGGGGAACCCCAAAGAAAAAAAAAAATATTTCCCGTGTTTGTTTAGCATTTTAAAAAAATTGGGAAACAAATCTAAAAAAAATTTAAATTTGGGTTTGGCTAAAAAAAATTTTTCTTTTTAAAAAAGGTTAGGTAATTTTTTAAGATTCTTTTTGGGGCAAAATTTTAATTTTTTTTTTTCATTAACATTATGAAAAAAATATATCTTTAAAAGTATAAAGAAAATTTCAGAAAGGGGCTAATTTTTAAAAGAGGTTTTTGTAATTTACCATTTTTACATATTCGCACGACATATAAATATGTATACATATAAATATATAATATATATTTTAAATAAATATAATATATTATTATATATATATTTATTTATAAATTTATATTATATATAAATATATATTTTAAATATATAAAATATATATTATTTAATATTTATAAATTTATATATTTTATATATATATATATAAATATATATATTAAAAACATATATCTATATATATATATATATATAAATTAAATTTTATTATATAATTTAAATATATTATATAAATATATATCTTTCCGAATTTAAACCCGAACCCCTTTTGATCCCTTGGGTTTTAAAAGCAAAGCTTTATTTGCCCAAAAAGGACAAGGTGAAAAAATTTTTTTTATACAATTTAATTTTTTTTCCAAAATCTTTTTAACTTAACCCAAAAAAAAAATTGATTATGTTTGTTTAGTACTAAATTTTTCCCGTAAACGTATTTTAAAATATATTTAGTTTTGGGGTTTCGCTAAAATAAATTGCGGGTTTTTATAAAAAAAGGTTACTAAGTTTTTTTAAGGTTTTTTTTTGGGGCCAAAATTAAAAAAATTTCATTAACATTAATGAAAAAAAAAATATCTTTTAAAAGTATAGGAGAAAATTTCAGAAAGGACTTAATTTTTTTTAAAGAGTTTTTTAATTGACCAGTTTTTCATTTTGGCACCCACATATAAATATATATATAAATAAAATATATATATATATAAAATTTATATATATTATATATAATAAATAATTATTTTAAATATAAATAAAAAAAACCAAAACCCCCCGGGCCCGGATTGAACCCCGGGCATAGAGTCCCCAAAAAATCCAGCCCTCAAAATATAAAAAAATATATATATATTTTATAATTAATAATATTAAATATATATAAAAATATTTATATATATATTATATATTTAAATTATTTTATAAATAATATAATTTTAATGTTAGGCAATAAGACACAGTAAACAGGTGATTTCAAAATTACAAAAAACCACTGTGAAAGAATAGGAAATTCTAATCGTTTTTCTGACTTCACTTTAAAAGGGAACAATAAATTTGTTCCTTGATAATGTAGCGCCACGAAATCGTTGGAAATTTTTTTCTATTCTTTCACATGGTTTTTTTGAAAAATTTTATATATATATAATATATAATATTATATATATAATATATATATATTTATATATAATATTATATATATATATATTTTAAATATATATTATTTTAAAAATTTATTATTATTAATTATATTATTTATTTTATAATATAATATTACATTAATAATATTATATATATATTATAATAATATATATATATTTTAATATATTTATATAATTAAAAATAATATATATGTATATATTTGGGGAAAATTTTCTCCAGGAGGGGGTATCAGCCCCTTCACCCCCTTTCGCCCTTTCGCCCTGAGGGCCCCCCCTCTCAAAAGGGGAAAGCGTCTTGTTTACTGCTACGCGATTAATTTGCCCCGATGCATACAGAAAAGGCAAGTGGGTCAAGCGACCGCAGCTCCTGCGGTCCAGGTTGCAAAGTTAGTTTAATAAGAAACGCCATTTCCCTTAGCGGAAAATTTAAAGGGGGAAAATCTGCCCCCTCTTTTTTTTTGGAAAGATGTGTACATTGTTGTCTATGTTAAACAGCAAGAAACAAAATTCTGCTTTGCATCATGAAGGAAGTGGAAGGAAGCAAAAAGTCTGGTCAGCTTTTCCTTTTGTGTGGGGGGGAAGTAACGGCGTGGGGTGTGTGGCGTCTTCGATTATTTTTGACTTATGAGAGTGACAGACCCCAGGAAAACCAAAAAAGACGATCTGGGTTAGTGTAACAAAGGTCTCACAAAAAACAATAAACATTTACAGAGAAGTGTGATCAGCTTTTTTTAGTGATAAGATTGTGAACAATAAAGAAAATCTTGGGAACTTTGTATCCCCAGTGTGCGTATTCCAGACTATGGAAGACGGGAAAACCAAGGGCATTTCAGCTTCTATCAAGCCCCCCGAACCTGTCAAGTTTGAAGAACACCATGCTCACGTAAAATAAAAGGGTAGGTTAAGATTTCTTGTAGTAAAGGGGAGCCAGTTTTTGAGTCGCAGGGTTTAAATAAAACCCTATATGGGCGTTGGGTGCGGTTTTTTGGTCCACACAAGAAGTTTGTCAGCCATCTGAATGAAATATGCTGACAAACCCCCAGGGTAATTATTGTTTACAAATCATAACTATTTACCCCATTGAGGAAAGACTTCGACGCTTAAAGGGGACCTCGTCGCGGGGCGGCAGTGCAGGCGATGAGTTTGTCTTTCTGATTTAAAATTTCCCCCCAACAAAATGAAAAAGTTTAGCTGGTAAAACCAAATTTCTCAAAATTTGGAAGTGCTCGAAGGAAAAAGGCCACAGGGGTGGCCAAAATTTTGTTGTACACAGTGTAAAAATAACCTACGAGCCAGGCCTTCGAAAAAAGCTGTAAAACTAGTGTTTAAAATTTAAATAAGCATAAATGAGCCCCTCCAGACTAATCACGAGAATGAGCAGCCAAAAGAAAACGGGCGCTCCCCCAGCGTTCACCCAAAAAAAACGGGAGCGGGGTGACTCCCCCAAACAAGAAAAGGGGGGGGTGGCCCTGCTTCACTGCTCAAAGCTCAAAAAATCGGACTACGACAAAAACAACCCAACTGAGTTGGTTTGTCGGTGTATATACACATAGTGTTTTAATGTTTATTGATAAAATTAAAGACAAGATTGTGTTAAAGTTTGTTTCTTATAGATCTACCTGTTTTATTAAGGAACTTACATATAAAGTGTAAGCTTTCAAATACTATTAACATGACATTTTTTTTTGGCTAATAATTTCAGTGTAAATTTACTTTTTAACATGACTTTTTTATGGTATAGGAATGAGTGTTCGTTATTTGATTAAATCTGTGGTCAGGCTGCCCCGAAAAAACTCAACCATAAAAACGCATATGTTGTTACCCTCTGGTCATTGAGGTAAAATTAAGCTTGGGGGTCGAGTGTTGACTCGATTATTGCTGACTTAAGCATACAAAACCGGGTTTTTTTTTTATAGCAGTACAGTTTTTTTTTTTAAACATTCAAGTGTGGTGCTAGAATTTTCAGTATCCTTTTAAAGGCTGTTTGAAAACTCAGTTTCAGTTTCCCGAATAAGTACACAATTAAAAAACTAATTTCAGTCTGTATAGGATTAATAAAGGGCAAAAACGATTTTGATGTCTTGAGGTCAAATTTGAATTTATTTACACAACGTCTGAAAAAATTTAAATTCGACTAACGATTATGAAAAGGAATTTTTTGAACAGATCCATTGAAGATAAAATTAAAAATGTTTTGGATACTTTTAAAATAAACAAAAGGTGGACGGAGTACAGGCTATTGCCGAAAAACTTGTCACGGCCCTACTGTAACTGTGGTCCAACACCTGTTAAAAACTGTAAAACAACAAGTGACCTTTAAAATTTTTCCCTACCTTGTCTTTACCTATTTTCCAAGGTCATAATTCGAAAAATTCATTGGGGTTTTTTCGTCCAAGTAAATTCACGAACTGACAAAGATGGATTGCTAAGTTAAATTTTTCTAAATGTCTTGTGAAGGGAAAAAACCCTATAAAACTGATTAAGTATTTCCGGTGGTAAAGGCAATTTCAAATAGCTTTCGTGTTTAGCAGCTTTTACTTTGTGCTGACATGGCCGGGGTTAACATGCGTTTTAATCAGCTTAAAACCCCCCAAAACATTTTTTTTTTGACTTCGGGCTTTTAGAATCACATTTGACAATAGTCTCAGATTCTGGGTCTAAAATTGACCTAAGAAAAATATTGGTTTATCTGGTATTGCAAGCAAGTTGCCCAAAACATGAACGAAAAAAATTATGTTAAATAAACGTTTTTCTTGTGAAGAAATTGAAGGGTTTAAAAACAATAGTTTTCATGCAGAAAGGGCAACGAAAAAGGAAAAAGTTATCCTTTGGGAACAAACCTTCAAACTCAGTATACAAGAGATACCTACTCCCACTAAACCACAGAATGGGAAAACCCCATTTAGGCTTTTATAAAGCTGTGAATCAACGCAGAAAACAAACGTCACACAAAAAGTATCCAAAATTAACTTTGTGTGGAAAAGGGGCACAGATTGTGTCAATAACATCAATGGAGGCACGTAAACAACGTGTTCTAGCTGAAAAGGGATCAAGTGTTTTATGAACACAAGGGGGGAAAATGCTCACGAAGAAGTTTTTTAAAAATGCAAGGGTTGATCAACAGCTTTTATGCCCAAATACTTTTGTGAAAAGCAGAAGACTTCCACAGAATCGGGAAAATTTCAACAAACAACAGCATTAATGTGAGGAAAAAATTTAAAGCAACGCCTCCCCGATAGCTCAATTTGAGTTATCTAAAAAAAATTTTACACAAAACCAATGTGCTCCCCTATTTGATCAAGGTCACAAAGCCCTTCATAAGAAAACGTTTGCAGAAACTAAATAAACAACCCTAGCCAAAATACAGTTGATATAGCGGGTTTTTTCCCACAATTTGGTAAACAGACATATGCCTAGCCAAAATCACTGTTGGTTGGGAAACGGGAAAAAGACAGTATAAACTGTGGTAGTAGATGATTTGCCAAAGTTGTGCAGACCCGGGGATTAAAAAAAACAGTTGCAAAACTAAAAGCCTAAGGTCAGTTAGCTGTCTGAATACGACGGCCCCTATTAGCCCAAATTTGATTAAAACATTTGAAGTGATTATTTTCCTGTTTGTGCAAAATATAGTAAGTAAACATGATGTTCACTTGCTGAAAACAGAGGAGGCCACTGTTTTGTGGTCCCATTCCCCTCTAAAAGGGGGAAAGAAGCTGTTTGATTCGTGGAAAAATGTACTTTTACGAGAATAACCGCGGGCTGTACCACAGCAAAAAATTATCATTACTGGAAAATGAATAAACCCCTTTTGATAAGTTGTGGGGGTTTAGATGTGATAGGTATTGATTAAAATAAACAAGCCCACCAAGATCTCAGACTTTTTAGCCATATTTGGACCTGTCAAATAAAAGATGGACGTATTGGGGTTTGGTTCCATCAAATTAACCACCACATCTGCCTAGAATTTCGATGACTTTCGGGGCAATGAAAGAAAATACACGAGTCAGGAAGAATCCGAGCTATGCTGTCATGATAAAAATACAAGAAAGGGAAATAAAATTAAGGGAAATATTGAAAAAAATTAAACGACGGTCAATCTCCCCCCATAGTGATTAAAACCACCCCGTGGATAAATTTCAGGGAGTCTAAAGAGCAGCAAACTTAAGAAAGTTGAGCCCGGGCCCTCACAACTAAAGCTAAAGGCTTTTAAAAATTTCCAAATTTTTCCCAAGGCTGAATTTAAGGTTTCCAAATGGCTAAAAAAAAAGGATTATCTCATTTTTTGTGGGGAAAATAATGTCCCAAAGTTTTTGCATCTTTCAATTATATTTTTTTAAAAAACCTTAACAAAGTTCTTAAAAAACTTAAGAAAAACTGAAATCCCCTTTAAAGAAAAATTTTAAAAAAGTTTTTTGGGGAAAACTTAATAGGAATAAAGAGGAGAAAATCCCTTTTAAGGGAAAACAAAAGAAAAAAGAAAAACCTCAAAAGGGTTTATAATTCAAAAAAGAAAAATTAAGGGGAAAAAATTTTCAAAAAGATTTCCCTAAACTGAAAACCAAAACTAGTACTTAAGGAAAAAAAAAGGGATCCTGGGGCTCAAAATAAACAAAAAAAAAATCAAAGCATGGTAAATAAAAAGTAGATGCAGAAACCCAAGTTTTTTTTTTCCGGGTTAAAAAATTCCTAAATTTAAAAACATGCAAATAGGGTCAAAAGGGGTAAAAATTTTCTGGAAAAGGTCACAGGGATGGATATCCCAAGGGGTTAAAAAATTCACAAAATTAAAATTTAAGGCAAAAAAATCAAGAGGGAAAAAAAGTACACATTAATTTTTCTGTATCTCAACAAAAGGTTTTCCTGTACCCAATTTTTAAAAGCTGAGGGAATAACATTCTTTAAAAAATAAAAATAAGGTAAAAGTTCCCTTTTTTGGGACAAAAATCGTAAACCCAAAATTCTTGTCTTCCGGGGGGGGGGGGGGGGGGGGGGGGGGGGGGGAAAAAATAAAAGTTTGGGAAAGTTGAAAAGGTCCCGAAATGGGTAAAATTATTCCCTCCACTCTATAAAATCCTGCTTTGGCAAAGGGGTTTCCATCAAAAAAATTTGTGAAAAAAAGGTGTAAAACTGGGTCCAAAGAAAAAAACTGGTACAAAACTCCACTTTCCAAAAAAAACATTGTTAAACAAAAAATAAATTTTTAAAAAATGTTTTAAAAAAATTTAATGGGTGGGACTAAATAAATTTGGGTTTCTCAAGATTTAAAATTTCTTTTTAACAAAAAAAAAACCTGATATAATTTTTTAATTTTTCTGGGTGAAAAAAAATCAGAAGATTTTTTCTCAAAATAAACAAAAAACAAATAAAACCCCAAAAAAACCTTTGTTAACAGGGGTTTTCCATCAAAAAAGGTTATTTAAAAGGAAATTTTTTCAAAAGAATTCCCTAATTTCCCATAAAAAGTAAACCCCCTAGCCCAAATTGGGAAAAAAAAACGTTGTTCAAAATCCAAGTCCCCTTTTCCCTGGGGGGTTGCAACTTTTATACGGAATCCTACCCGGAAACCTTTTTACAAAGGGGAAAAAAACAAAAAAAGGTGTAATTTTGTCTATACGATAGGGTAAATTAGATAGGTCCCCTCCAAACCCCCTGAAAATTTTCAAATTATCATTTTGGGGGAAAGGGGGAAATTCCGGGGCCAAAAAATTTTCCAAAAAATGCAAAAAATTTCGGTGTTTTTTTGCATTGTGTCACAAACAAATCTGAATACCATGCGGCTCCTTTTTTTTAAAAACGAATTTTTTAAGAAGGGGGATGTAAAAGTGTTTAGGGTAAAGCAAGAACCCTTTTTTTTTTTCCGCTTTTTATAAATAAAAAAAAAAAATCTTGGGGAAACCCGAAGACAAAAGATTTGTACAAAACCCTTTTCGGGGGAAAATTTTCCCCCTAATTTTGGACGGATTTTATAAAATGCCATTGAAAAGTTTTTAAAAAACCTTTTGTAAAGAACGTTGAGAATTCCCCAAGGTACTAAAAAGAAAAAGTCAAACGTCCCAAAATTGTTTCCCTGATTTGGGAAATTAAAGGGTTGTCACCATTTCCCTTGGAAATGGAACCTTTTTCCTGAAAGAAAAGAAAACAAAGGACATTATTTAACAAGGGAATGAGTAAACAACATTAATAAATATTGCGTTGGTAGAAAACAAGACTAACCCCCTTTTAAGAAAAAGATGGGGCTGGGGGTTTAAAAAAATTTAAATGTTAAAGCCTGGGAAAGGATTTTGGGAAAAATTTTCGAGGGCCCCAACCCTTAAAAATTTATTTAACCCCGAGCAAAGGGTCTAGGCAGGGGGTTTTTAGCAAGGGTGGGACAGAATTTATAAAAAGTGCAGTGTTTCCAAAACCCCCGTTTTAAAAAAGGGTTAAAAACAAGCCATTCTTAGAAAACAATTAAGAAAATTGTTTTCCCTTTACAATGGAGTGTTTAAATTTTTTAGGGGGGGAAAAAAACCCCCTTTGCCCCTTTGCCCCTTTTGGGGGGCCCCGCCCCCAAAGGGGGAAGCATTTTTTTTATGCTAAAGGGTAAGTGTGGTCCGTTCAAAATTTTGTCAAAAAGGGCCCCGCCCCCGGGGTTTCAAAGGAGTTTTAAAAAGAAAAGTTCCCCACAAAAACAATTAAGGAAATTTTCCCCTTTTTAGGTAAGATGTGAATTTTTTCACTTGAACAAGAAAAAACATTTTCCTTTGCTATGGGAAGGGAAATGGCAAAAGCAAAAAGTTAGGGGATTTTTTTTTGTCAGGGGAAAAAACCCGGGGGGGGGGGGTTGGGGAGTTATTTTGATTTTTAGGGGAACACCCAGGAAAACCCGAAGTCTTGGTTAGTTGAACAAAGTGCTAAAAACTAAAAACACAAAAAGTTTGACATTTTTGTGAAAATTGTGAACATAGGGGAAAATTTGTAAAAAATTAACATTCGCCTGAAGGAAATTGGGCTCCAAGGGCCTTATTTACCCCCCCCAACCCCGGAAAGGGGGGGGGCACCCTAGCAGCTCAAAAGGTCTTCATTTTTAGTACGGGGAAACCCATTTTTTTTTAAAATTTTAAACAACCCATATGGGAAGGGGGGATTTTAGCCAAGTAAGGTCAAACCTAAATGAAAAAATATCCAAAACCCCCAGGGGAATTTTTGTTTTAAAAAATCCATTTTCCCCCCTGAGGGAAAAGTTTGAAATTTTCCCAAAACCCGTCCCCGGGGGGGGGGGACGTTTTGCTTTTAAAAAAAGTTTTTCCCCAACAAAAGTATTTGTGGGTTAAACCATTTTTTTTTTTTTAAAAAACTTTAAAAAATTAAAAAATAAAAAATTTTTTATGAAATTTTTATCCCAAAAATAATTCAAATTTATAAATAAAATTTTTTTAAATTTAAATTTTGCAAACATCGGGGGGTTTGGTTCAAAAAAATTGGAATCAACATCCAGGGGGGGGGCGTTTTTTTTGGAAAGGGGGAGGTGGACTCCAAGGACACTTCAGTTCTATCAGTCCCCGATACCTGTAAAGGTGTGAAGAACACCATAGCTCATGCTACAAGAGCAAGGTACGTTACGGATTTCTTGTAGTACAGGGGACTGCGCAGTTCTTGAGTTGCAAGGAGTTTGTAATCAACCTATAGTCGGCAGTTAGGTGCGGACTTTTGAGTCCACACAAGTAAGTTTGTCAGCCATCAGTGAATGAAATATGCTCACATAACACCCCCTAGGAGTAATTTATTGTTTACAAATTATAACTCATTTCAGCCCGTTGAGGAATGACTTCGACAGCTTCTCAAGACCTCGTCTGCAGGGGTGGCTGTGCAGGCGATGAGCTGTCTTTCTAAGTTAAGTTTCCCTATACAAAATGTATAAGCTTAGCTGGTAAAACCATTTCTCAACATATATATATATATACACACACACACTTAACAATTCGCAAACAGGTGAAATTATTTATGAACATTGTCTCTACGTCCACAGCAGGACTCAGACCTTCAAACTCTGTATCAAAGTATACACAGTACTTTACCAGGGAGCTAGACATCGTGGTTGCAGCCAACACGTCAGGAGCTTCCAGTGCTGCAGAAATGAGTAGGAAGTCCAAGCCGATCCTTTAGGGGATGGGAACGTTTTTGCTTGAATGAAGAGGCAGGAGACGCTTAGTACCATAAGCGGACCAGGGTATTTTGTGTCGCTTGTTAGCGATTATTGTGTGTGTGTGTGTGTGTGTTTTATATAACATAAAAATATATTATATATATATATATATATATATATATATATATATTATATATATATATATATATATATTATATATATATTATATATATATTTAATATATATATATATATATGCAAAACAACCACTCTGAAAGAATAGAGAAATTCCAAGCGCTTTCGTGCTACTCACATTATCACATGATAATGTGAGTAGTCCCCGAAAGCGCTTTGGGAATTTCTCTATTCTTTCAGAGTGGGTTGTTTTGCATATTCTGAAATCACCTGTTTACTGTGATCTTATTGCATATATATATATATATATTTATATATATATATATATATATATAATATATATATTATATTTTATATATATATATATATATATATAAATATAATATAAATATATATATAAAAATAAAATATTTATATATAAAATATTAATATATAATATATATATATTATTATATAATATTTATATATATATATATATATATATATTTTTTATATATATATATATATAATATATATAATATATACACACACATATTATATATATTATATAAAAATAATATATATTTATATATATATTTTATTATATAATATTATATATATATAATATATATATATATATATATATATAATAATATTATATATATATATATATATATATATATATATATATATAATATATAGGGGCACCTAAATACTGCCATTTTTTAATGTTAAACCCACTAGGGGATAGAGAATAATCTTAAAATAAGATTAGTATTCTTTATAAAAAAATTAGGATACCCAGAGCACGTTTAAGAGACACAGAAGCTGCGGTGGTCTTTAGTTACCCAAAAGTAATGAAGAATTATGTCTTCCAAAGAAATATTGTGAACACAACAGGTGTTTATACAATACCTTGTAAGAATTCTGGTAAGGTTTTCTTTATCAGACTTGGAGAGAGGTTTGAAAGACGGCATTGAATAACACAACAGGTCTGTCAGATATGAGCAGAGACACTCAGTCTTGTTTAAATATATGATGGAAGAGGATCGTCAAATTCACGGAGAGGATTATTCACTCATTTGCCTCTAAAGAATGGTGTTATGGAATGAATGGAGTTGAATCTGCTTAAATCAGCATTCTCAACCTTAACATTTACATTTGCCGTTTCTCCAAGAGACAGGGTAAGTCAAAGTTGGAAACATGTATTTACACACAGTCATCACAACTCCTTACTATCTGTTCAAAAGTGCACGGCCAGTAAGAATTGCATGAGATATATGACTTAAAGCATCTCTTTGCCTAGAAGATTAAAAATTAGGACCAATAATGACCAGGTTTTATTTCAGATTAGAAGAGCGAGAAAAATCTTACGAATCCTCCCATATAGATATGAAAAGCGTTAACTATATGACGAGTTAATATTTGTGAGCTTCCTGTTTGTTGGGGCAGCCAGGAAGACCTTACAGAGGTTAACTATTTTTGTTTTTGTTTTTTATCCCGTTTTCTTTCTTCCTCCAAACTTTCGATTTTCTTTCGTTCGTAATTCAAAAATCCCTTATCCTATCGAATTCAAATTTCAATGTATGTGCAAGATAACGAGTAATGACTCGGACAACTTCCTAAATCCCGAGCGAAATATCTTCAAGCTTGCAAAAAAAAAAATGGTTATTCTTAGTTCGACGACAGTGGATGGTAATATAGTATTTTATACACAAAGTTTGACCACTTTGTGTATAAAATAGTGTGAAATTCTAATTCCAGTTCACTCTAAAAATATGCGTCTTTATCCGAATGACTTCAATATTTAATGGCTAATGTGGAAAATACTGTGTATATTTTCCAGAAATTCAGTATTTATATGTAAATAGATGGCCATACTGTATTTAATAATATTTATGTCATAGAAAACGGAGAGCCTGCGTCTGCGCAGACGAGACTCGCCATCTTGGTTTTGAATTGGATACAACGTTAATATAATGGGAAGAATTTTTCGTGCTCTAGAGGTTAAAATTGGATTGACACCTCTCAAATAGGAGGTGAAATTGTTGGATGTGCATTCCTGCATGACTTGAGATATCAGACGGACTGGACCCAAGACAGCTCCAGGAACCTCAGATAAGCTCTCTTTGATTTATGTATAATTCTGGCCAGTGTTTTCATAAATTTAGTTGTGAGGTTTTTTG
>NC_069409.1:16543398-16562772 GCF_026875155.1 Cherax quadricarinatus
TTGGTATGATAATGGAGTTTTTTGGAAATTCTCACAGAGAGGACAAGACGCCTCCCCAGGAATTCCATGATAAGCGAGTATGGCCAATGCGAAGACGGGAGAGAGTAGTCCCCCAAACCCTCGCACTGGTATAAAAGAGGGCCAAAACCTAACTCGGTTTAATAGTGAAGTTTTTTTGCGAGCATAGTAGACCAACGTTGTTCCCAAAACGGGTGTGAAGGTGGGAAGATATTACAGCAAAATAGCCCCGTACATGGAATCCCTCATAAGAAACTGTAGGTCATGTACTGCTGACCCGCACAGTGTCTGCTTTTATTGCCCGTTCGTCAAATGACCGGGACCCAACAAAAAAAAATATCTTTATGCTTAGTAAAGATGCGGGCGTACCAAAGGGGAACGGGGGACAAAAGGGGTGGTGTATCAAATTTTTTGATAGCCGTAAAGCACTAAGGGGTCTAGACAACCCAAATGAGACACGGGCATGTGCAATACGGATAAGTGCGAAAGGGAGGGTAAATTCAGCAGTAAAAATACTAGCGAAGATAGAAAATCCCCTTGTAGACCTGTCCGGAAAACCTGCGCGAATCCTACGCCGTCAAAGACTTGACCTCTTTACACAGCAAGGGCATGAGAAGGGAAGGAAAGTGGTAAAGAAAAAGAGAGGGGGAAGGGGGACCGTAGACATTGGGGCTTTCGAGAAAGGGAGGGAAAAAGAACAACTCGAACGCGGGAACTTCCCAGGGGGGTGGGGAAAAGGAGATGCTACATGTACATAAAAGGGTGTATTGAAGAAAAGACAAGACGAATGAAGGCAAAGAAAGGGAGGGAGTAACAGGGGGGCGAACAAATAAGAATGTCTACTAATATCAGTGCCCATTCTAAAAGGGAAAGGGGTTTCGGAGACTGAAGGTACATAGTACGCAGGCAATGGGCACACGGCGATCGGGGAAAGAGGAAATTCGCTTCTGCATAGAGGCTTTCGACAGGGGAAGGCGAAAAAAGGAAAAACGTTCCGGGAGAATGGGGTGGGGGGGGGGCAGGAATCCCGTTTTAAAAAGGGGTTGGTCCCATAAATCAATTTCGTAAATAAGGGTGGGAAAGGGTGAAGGAGGTTCGACGATCCTCCCCACAAAAGTGAGCAAGGGTTTAAGAAGGTTCAGCCGGCTTGACAAGTTTCCTTCAGAGAGGGAATGTAGGTTTCCAGGAAAACCCACTTTAAAGAGGAGGCCCAGAAAATTGACTGTATCACGTTAGGGAAATGAGCCATAGAGGTTTCAAAGGATGATTTAAAATGGGCAGAGCGCTATAAAAAAGGGTTTTGGGGGGTTTTAGTGTGGAAAAATTTAAACCCCTGTGTGGGGCCCAATTGGACCACGTCGCTGCATGCTGGGGAGAAACTGTAAGGGGTGACAGTAGGGCCCGCCGGCAATAGCAAGTCATCAAAAAATAGAGTGATACCAAATATTGATGGGACAAAGGCCAAATCATTAAAACAAGGAGAAAAAAATTTGTGCTCAGAACAACCTGGGGGGACACCTTTACTTGGATAAAGTCCGGGGGGAAAACACATTTTAACCCGAACACGGGAAAAGCCTGTCAGTTAAAAAGTTTTTAAGAAGGATGGTAGATGCCCGAAGGCCTAAGGGGGTGGGGCTTGGGCTAAAAATTATCCTCCAAGTTTTTGGGCATATGCCTTCCAAGGGCAAAAAAAAATGGCAATAACTGGTGGTGATTCGCAAAGGCATTACGAACATACGTATCCAAGCGCAGTAAGGGTCTATGGTAGAACGTCCTTACGAAGCCATATTGACGCGACTGGAGAGACTGTTGTGTGTACTCTAAATACCACACTAAACGTCTAATTACTAGACGTTCCATTACTGTGCCAAACTGCACTGGTAAGAGCAATGGGACGATAGTGGGAGGTTTCATGTCCCGGTAGTGTGGTTTGCGGAAAGGGAGAACATTGGCAGATTTCCACAGCTGTGGAAGACTCCTTGTGACCACAAATATGATTGTAAGGCGTAATAGGACCTGAAAGGCTGGACTGATGTAAATGTTGTAGCTTCGAATATGAATGTCGTCGGGCCCAGATGCCGTATGATCGACAAGCTGAGAGTGTTGCTCCAGTTCTTGAAGTGTAAAAGGCAAATTTTAACTGTCTTCTCTGAGAGAAGAAAAGTCCAAGGGTGCTAACTCTTGGCGAGACTTTGAGGAAAGGAAATGAGGGGCATAGATGGAAGTCCTGAGAAATACGGACCAGATGATGCCAATTTCATGGCAACATCTAGTGGGTTTGCTATATCTACACGGCAAACCGAAGAACAGAGCGGGTCAGGAGAATATTTACACTCAGTTTTCGTACTTTTTTCCAGACTGCACTCATAGAGGAAGCAGAGGTGATGGGTGGAGACATATTCGCCAGCAAGTGCGTTAGCGTTCACGGGATGACAGGACGAGGATCGAACGCTTCTGTTTAATTCAAGGAGTCGTCTGTGGTTTTTTGTACCGGTACTGCCAAGCAGCGCGTTTTCAAACGTACTGCACGAGCACAAGCAGGAGACCACCAAGGCACCGCATTTCTGAGAAGCCAGCCCGAAAAGGTTTGGGGTATAGAATGAGAAGCTGCAGTGAAAACGGATTTAAGAGAAGAGGTGTAAAAGATCATTCGATGGAGGACGAAGAAGGAACCTCTTTAAAAACCAGTCAGGTGTGAGTAGAAGGTTCCAATTTTGACGATTAAATTTTGCCAGCGTGGGTGCGAAGAGGTGGCGAATATGAAGGGGAAGTAAGAATGATTGGGAAATGATCCTGTCATGTAAGTCCGGGAGTACAGACCAAGTAAAGTCAATGCGGTGAGAGGTAGAGCAAACTGAGAGATCGATGCAAGAGTAGAGTATGAGTCCGTGGTTCAAATGGGTGTGAGGTACCGGTATTTAAAAAATGGAGGGGGTTGGAGTGGCAAGAAATGGCCTCTAATGGAATCCTCGGGATCTCAGTGAGACCCTCACCAGGAATTGGGGGGCATTATATTCACCAAGTAACAGAATCGGTGGCGGTAATGACGAAACAAGAAGGCAAAATCCGGAATAGATAATGCCCGTGAAGGAGAGGATATAAAGAAACAGAGGCGTATACCACCTATGTAAGTGGATACGGGATGCTGTGGTAATGCAGCGAAGTATGAAACAAATAGATGATAGGTACGGAATATCTGTGCGGAGAAGATAGGGCACTTTCATTAAAGTCCCATCAGGAAAAGGATCTGATAGAATACAATAAATTATAGCTGAGATGTGAGAAATAACAGCAGAGATGTTATGTTGGTTCCTGTAAGCTACACAACAGGGGCAAACGGGGAGTAACATCTGAAGCTCACCCCGATACCCCTGAGGCCACGTATATTTCTCTGTAAAAAGGCCATGATTGGCAATGATAAAGATACTTGAATCCGAAGGTAAGGGTTCTACGGACTAGGAGGGTTAGAAAAGTCCACATGCGGAGGCAGTGGAAAATGTTCAAGCAGCGGAAGGAACGGTGCGCTGTGAGAAAGGAGTTGCGCAGATGGAGAAGAGGAGAGGGAGAAAAGTGCGGAAGGTGGATCAGTGTCATTGATGGTTTGGTCTCTGCAATATATTCAGAGATTGGCTTCAGTGTTTCGGAATTCAGAGATGTCGTATGGGAGGAACAATATTGGGAATGGTAGGGGAGATGAGTAAAGATTGGAAACTGTATTGGACGGTACAAAGGTAGGGGGGGGCGAAGGTGTGGGGAACTGGAGAAGCGTGGCAGGGGACTGAAGAGACTCAGGAACCTGGTAGGTGGCAGAAGAGGAGAAACTTGGGATGGAACAGGGGAGGAAGGTACAATTACTGAGGAGGAGGGTGAAACCTCTGCACTTGTACTGAGCCAGTTGAGGGGGAAGAACTAGGGACAGAGACAGGTGGGTAAAAAGAGGAGGTGGTAGATGGGTAGGAGGTGTTACCGGCCTTTTTTTTGATTTTGAGTGTAGAGGGGGCGATTGGGAAGAGGTGTCGTTCGTGGTCTCGTCGATACTGAGGCTTGTAGAGAGAACTCGAAAGAGCGAGAATTAGAATGAGGCGTTGATGTAGGGACGTCTGAAGCCGGGACAGCAAAAGGATTAGATACGGAGTGATATGGTGAGAGGTAACACACAGAGGTGGGTGTAGAAGATGGGATACAGAAGTGGGGGACGTTGGAAACACGGGAATAAGAAAACACGTGGGAGTCTCCCTTGGAGGCGGAGATGAGAAAATGCCATGGCATAAGGGAGACCTTCTGTCTCTTTGAGTGTAACGGATTTCCAGCTAGTTTAATTAGACCTGACAACGGCGAGGAGTACGAAAGGGTGAGCATCATGACAGTTAAGGCAAGAGGGAGAACGATTGCAAACTATTAGATGGTCATCGGCACCACAGACGGGCATTCGCGATGATCTAGCAATATTTGCTGGATGGCCAAATCGCCAGCAATTTCTTACACTGTTGTGGTGTAGGGATCACCTTTCGATACTTGTAAACGATGTCCTGCTTTATAAGCTGAGGATGGGAGTTCTCGGGCTGTCAAAAGTTAAACGAGCCACATTGGATAGGGGGGCATCGTCTCAGCCCACGGGCAGGAAGAACGTAAGTGTCTACCTTGAGGATTGGGAGATCTTGGAGTTCCAGCTGTTCTAGAATGTCGGTGCCACATGTCTGGAAATTTTGTTGAACTATGGTATGGGGCAGAATAACGGTACCACTACAAGAATTGAGGGAATGATGTTTTTCAAGGGTGACAGGAACAGTATCTATATGGGAAAGACGAGAGAGCTCACGAGCCTGGGTAGCATTCTGTACGGTAATGATGCGCGTACCGCTCTTAAGAGCATGAAAAGAAATATCTTTACCAACATGGCGTAGGAGTGCCTTGCCAATACTATGGTCAGAAAGATAGGCAGTAGAGGAAGTTGGTCGTAAAGTGAAGAATTTAGTCCACTGTTCAGTCTGAAACTGAGCGTGGAAAGGTAGTGAAGGACGTGTCGATCGTTTCTGAGAAGAACGAGAAGTGAAGGTGGAGAAGTATCATCAGCAGGTAATTGTCGTTGACGTTTAGGCGTGGGACCAGAGTTGGTCCGACGTGGAACGGGTCGGCGATTTGAAAATTGCCGCACCGTAGAGGGAGAGGCCGGAAGCATAGTCAGAGGAGAGCGAAGGTCTGATAAATCGAAGGAGTCAGTCGAGGCCTCAGTACCTGAAGCGGGTGAGGAAACAGCACCGGCAATAGGTACAGAGGCATGAGGAATGTCTGAAGAGTGGTCCAAAGACGAGGCGGGGTCAGAACGGGGTGCGGTATCAAGAAGGGGCCCGGGGGTACCAGGTTCATGGACTAGGGCTGCCATGGTTAGGTTACTTCTTTCTTTTTGTTTTTAAGAAAAAAAAAGAAAGAAGAAAAGAAAATAAAAATAAAAAAAGAAAAAAAAAGGGGGACCGGGGAGGGATAGTTCCTAGATGGAGAAAGGGCCAAAAACTCCCTCCGTGCCAAAGGACTAGACACCGCTAGTAGCGGCAGATGCACATGGGAACCCGTGCCAGACCTCTACCTTCATGCCCAGTAAACCCATTCAATCTGGATAGCAACCTCACATCTGCCGAGCTACCTCGGTGGACAAAAGAAATGCGCCGGATATCCGCCACAAAGCATACCTCCTTCACCACCACCGCCCCGGAATCCAGAAAGTTGGCTTCCAGAAGCTACACTCCTCGTCCAAAAGACACACAAAGCTACTCGGGATACCGGAATGGATGCGGGACAATCCCTAGGCAATCCAGATTCCACTGGCAAACTACGCCAGCCGCCAGAAACCTCAAACTGAATGGGATGGACCCTCGGTGTTCCTTTCTCCTTCCCAGGAACTAGCTCGCCTGTGGAGAACATCCCCAAGGACATAAAGAGGAAGGGCAAAAGGAGATGGGGAGAGGAGGAGAAAGGAAAAAGGGGAAGGAATGGGAATAGGGAGGGGAATTGGGGTAATTAGTTCGGTCTGAGGAAAAGACCGATAGTTCTTATTCCTCAGACCACGAGCCTCTCACCACGCCAAGGACCCCCCTTGAAGAGTGGAGTAACGATTAATGGAACAATACTCTCTCCAACTGAGGGACTGACCACCTCAAAACTTTAAGGTGATGGACTGAGTACATCGTCATCAAGTCTCCTTCTGCTTCTATCAACTTGCTGTAAACTCGCTGAAGAAGCCTACTGTGTAGGCATACTTTCGAAATAAAGATACCTAACTGTTGCATAGTGTTTCTTACCTAAACAAAAGACAGAGATAGAGATAGCTCCCTTTAAAAAATTACATGGTATCTTACTGACAAAGAGAATGAAATGTGCTCGATTTAAATAATAATTTTCTCTCGTTTTTTACACAGAGACACTAATAATATTCCATAATTACTTTTTATAGTGGGGCCAGAAAAGATAAATATGTAACATCACAGTCACTATGAAATGGTTGTGAAGCATATAGACCGCGAAGCAAATATGTCCGCCGGGTCCCTGACGAGGTTTCTTTTCAAAGGTTCTTTAGAATGCAAAATGGAACTCTGTGAACCATAACTAATATTTTAATTTATCTCTTCAAACAGGTTGAGTGTCGATAAGTGGGAGATGGCTAATGTAATTCCTAATTTTAAAACAGGACAGTCGTTATACCGTCAAATTACCGCCCAATAAGCCTGACCTCATTGTAGGAACTTAACTATAGTCCAATTATCGCTGAGATTATAAGAAGCATCTCGATAAGCAATAGCTTGATTTAATGATACGTCAGCATGGATTCACAAGAGGCCGTCTTGTCTAACTAATTGATTAACTTTCTCAGTAAAGCTTTTGAGGCTGTTGACCACGATAAGAATTGATATTACGATAGATTTTAGTAAGGCTTTGATAGAGTTCCGCACCAAAGACTGTTGAAGAAATAGCAGCTCATGGCATTGGGGATAGGTGCTCCGTGGATCGAGTCATGGCTCACTGACGAAGCAGAGAGTGTCCATAAATGGGTTAAATCCGAGTGGGACCTGGATCAAGTGGCGTTCCACAGATCAGTCTTGGCCCGTTGTTGTTTATAATATAATATCAAATGACTTGATGGAGGGAATAACTATGATAAGAGCAATTATCGCCGATGACACAAAGATAGGTAGGATAATTGATTCTAACTGTAGATGTTATGGAAACTTCATGAAGGATTTTAAGAAGAAACTCTATTCTTGGTCAGAAAAGTGCCTAGGATGCAGTCAATGTAGATAATGCAAGGTTCTGAACTTGGGATGCCCCATAACCCTTGATGGGAACTTTGTCAACTGGTTTTTGGTTAAATTATTGGTCCATTGTAAATCTACACCTTCACCTCAAATGGAGTGATATGACCAAACTCTTTTCAGAGGGATATGGAGGTGGACCTGGATACTGACATACTCCCATATCGTAGTGACGACAAGTAATACAGTCCTTTATTTGTTTGTTCACACTTTGTCGACCTTGAGGTATCCAGTAGGATTGTCGTATAAGACAAAGTGTATCAGCTACCCCACCATGTAACACGTTACTGTGGGCGTTTTGCACAATCAGTTTTGTTAGCCAATGATTCTTGGGGATCAATATTGGATGTATGGCTTCTTTAGGTAGTGAAGAATTATGAATTCTTCCTCGACATCTTATAATCTTTTCTGAGTCGAGATAAAGTCCTAAAGAATTAATCATGACAGGTTTCTTTTGGAATTTATCTTGTGTTTCCATAAATTTATATTCTGTAGAGAAAACATCTTTCTGTATTAGTTTCACACAGTATTTAATGGCGATAAACACTTACAGAGAGGTGTGATCAACTTCTTAGTGATATTGTGTGAACAATTATTGATGAACAGTGTAACGAGTGTTGCGATCCAACAGAGTGTAGTGCGACATTCTTCAAAGAACACTATTCTTCAATCAACTCAACGGATATCCGGGCGTAATTACGGGTCAGATACATATACCCAGGTAAGTGTTCTAACTCATGATGTACTACTATTGACTGCGCAGTTGAGTATAAAGTCGTGAGTTAGCCACTTATCATAAACCCCGGTGATATGCGGACCTTTGAGTCCACACACGTAAGTTTGTCAGCCATCAGTGAATGAAATATGCTGACATGACACCCCTAGGGGCAATTTATAATCTTACAAATTATAACTCATTTCAGCCCTTTGAGGAATGACTTCGACAGCTTCTCAAGACCTCGTCTGCAGGGGCGGCTGTGCAGGCGATGAGCTGTCTTTCTAAGTTAAGTTTCCCTATACAAAATGTATAAGCTTAGCTGGTAATCCCATTTCTCAACACCTTGTACATGTACTTGTAGTAAATAGATATTAAAAATTAAACGTCTTAAGTGTTTGAGCCTGTGTCTTTAACCACCAATGAAAAGCAGGGGTGTCACTAGCACGTTAAGAGACCATACAATAAGTGTCAGGGGCCCGAGACTGTTCAACTGCCTCCCAGCACACATAAGGGGGATTACCAACAGACCCCTGGCAGTCTTCAAGCTGGCACTGGACAAGCACCTAAAGTCAGTTCCTGATCAGCCCGGCTGTGGCTCGTACGTTGGTTTGTGTGCAGCCAGCAGCAACAGCCTGGTTGATCAGGCTCTTATTCACCAGGAGGCCTGGTCACAGACCGGGCCGCGGGGGCGTTGACCCCCGGAACTCTCTCCAGGTAAACTCCAGGTAAACAAACCATTGATGTAACTGACAATAGTCTCCATGGCCCTCCTCTCAGCTCCAATTCCATTGACCTGATTCCAGGTCGGATTGGAGTCAGTAGGCACAGGTGCACATAAGCAATTATCATACCTAGTAACGTGTATAAATTATCTCGGATAATCCAAAATCGTCAAAGTGACCTATTTCCAATGGGTCCTTGATGCAAGTGTCACCTCCAGGCTACTCCTGGAGTTTACCTGGAGAGGGTTTTGGGGGTCAACACCCCCGCGGCTCGGTCTGAGACCAGGCCTCACAGTGGATCAGGGTCTGATCAACCAAGCTGTTACTACTGGCTGCATGAAGACTGACGTACTAACTACAGCCTGGTTGGTCAGGTACTGACTTTAGGTGCCTGTCCAGTGCCTTTTTAAAGACAGCCAGGGGTCTATTGGTAATCCCCCTTATGTAGGCTGGGAGGCAGTTGAACAGTCTTGGACGTTGGACACTTATTGTGTTCTCTCTCAATGTACTCGTTGCACCCCTGCTTTTCATTGGGGAAATGTTGCATCTCCTGCTGAGTCTTTTGCACTCATAGGGAGTGATTTTCGTGTGCAGGTTTGGTACCAATCCCACCAAGACCTTCCAAGTGTATATTATCATGTATCTCTCTCGCCTGCGTTCCAGGGAATACAGATCAGGGGCCTTCATCCGTTCCCAGTAGTTTAAGTGCCTTATCGTGCATATGTGTGCGTGAAAATTCTTTGTACACACTCCAGGTCTGCAATGTTGCCAGCCTTGAAGGGGGCCATTAGTGTACAGCAGTATTCAGCCTAGAGAGCACAAACGATTTGAAGAGAATCATCATGGGCTTGGCGTCCCTAGTTCTGAAGGTTCTCTTTATCCATCCTACCGTTTTCCTAGCAGATTGTTGTGGTCTTTGAAGGCGAGGTCCTCTGACATTATCACTCCCAGGTCCTTCACATTACTTTTCTGATCTATTGTATGGTTAGAATTTGTTGTATACCCTGATACATTTTTAATTTCTTCAAGTTTTCCATATCTGAGCAGTTGAAATTTTTCCTTTGAACTTCATATTGTTTTGAGTGCCCATTCGAAGATTGGTTTGAGTCTGGGCCAGAAGGGCATTGATCTCCAGAACCATAAACATACATAACCTGACATGAATAAACAGAAGAATGGACAGACTCAACTGTAGTCGTGGGTAGCGCGCCCAGTGCTGTAAGCATCCAGCTGTAAGAGTTCTTAACAAGATGTTTTTACAACCAGCACTGCTTTGACTTGGTTATATTAGTGGCCACCAACTGTGATCCTCCTGTTTCAACATCCTATTAAACTCTTGTTGATGAATGGTTACAGCACTGGGTATACTACCAGCATGAACAATTGTTCATTTCCTTGCCCATTCTTCTGTTTATTCATTGACAGTCGTTCATTATCTTGGTTTTATAACCTGTTAAGTTTTAATTATTATTATTATAATAAAAAAGAAGCGCTAAGCCACAAGGGCTGTTAAGTTTAAAAAAAAAAATTAAATGTAATACAGGAGGGCCCCGCTTTACAGCACTTCATTAATGCAGCAATTTTCAAATACAGTGGAACCTCAGTTTTCGTATGCCCTGGTTTTCATAGGATTGTTTTCGAAGACTTTTTTAGTCTAAAATTTGTCCCAGTTTTCATACATCCAGTCAGTTTTCGTAGAGTTGACAATGGTCCGCCATACCAAATGCATCTGCCTGCCCGCCCCCACACAAAGCATCCCATGCATTCTGACTCAGACTGGCTTTGTTTCTCATTGAGTGAGCATTACCCCACGCATTCGGATAACATTTCGTAATAATCCATCGTTTTTTGTGCTTGTTTATTGAGTGCAACTGCTACATAAGCCACCATGGAGCCAAAGAAAGTTCCAAGTGCCAGCCCTTTGATAAAAAAGGCAAGAAACACGATAGAATTCAAGAAAGAACTCTTAGCAAAGTACGAAAATGGCAAAGTGGAAAATAGCAAGGTAGAAAAGTGACCGCAGCTGGAGAAATAGTACCCTAACAAAGCTGTTACAAGCCGTGTCTGCAACATGTTCAATGACAATCCCTTTTTAGGCAAATCTTAAGAGATGCCAGAAACAGACCTCTCTGGACAGATTTTTTTTGTGACAGGGGTCCAGTGACTCAAGGTAGTCCTAGTGCCAGTAAAAGACAAAGAAGGGAAGTAACCCCAGATAGGGCCTTGATACCTGAAGTCCTAATTGAGGGGGATTCCCCTCCTCGCCATCTTCCATACGACGACAAGAGTCTTCAATAAAGGTAAAAGTGATGCCAAATGTTCATTTGTCCATTTCATTGGACTTTTACATTTATTTCTCATTGTTTTCTGTATGTAAAACTATAGTTATTCTCTATAAAATGCATTTTTTAATATTTTTGTTTGTCTGGAATGGATTAATTGAATTTACATTATTTCTTATGGGAAATATTGCTTCAGTTTTTGTACAATTCAGTTTTTGTCAGATTTTCTGGAATGAATTAATCACGAAAACAAAGGTTCCACTGTACAGTAGAACCTTGGCTTACGAGTGTCCCACCATGCGAGTTTTTCTGGATACAAGCCGTCACTCGGTCAATTTTTTGTTAGTGGATACAAACCAAATTCAGGATGCAAGTTTTCCTCTCAAGGGAGGTTCCCTGATGCTAGTGAGGGGCTCTTGATCTAGGGAATTGTATCTGTGCTCCAGTTCCCTAAATTAAGCCTGAATACCTTGCATCCCCTCCCCCCCCCACAGGTGCTGTATAATCCTATGGGTTTAGCACTTCCCCATTATAATAATATATAATATACATAGGTTGTAGGTAGTAGGTTGGTAGACAGCAACCATTCGGGGAGGTACTACCGTCCTACCAAGCGAGTATAAAAAGGAAGCCTGTATTTGTTTTACATGATAGGATTGCTGGTGTCTTTTCTTCTTTCTCATAAACATGCAAGATTTCAGGTACGTCTTGCTACTTCTTACACTTAGGTCACACTACACATACATGTACATGCACTCATCTGAGTTTTCTTTGATTTTATCTTAATTCTTGTTCTCATTGCTTTTCATTTCATATCTTTCCTCTGTAAGATGATTGTGGATGTTATGAATGAGAAGCTGAATGTCCTGGTTTTAAGTGAAACAAAGCTGAAGGGGGTAGGAGAGTTTCAGTGGGGAGAAATAAATGGGATTAGGTCAGGGGTTTCAAATAGTTACAGCTCAGGGAGTAGCAATAATGTTGAAGGATAAGTTATGGCAGGAAAAGAGGGAATATAAATGTATAAATTCAAGGATTATGTGGTGTAAAATAATGGTTAGATGTGAAAAGTGGGCTATAGTAAATGTAGAAGAGAGAAGTGTAGAGAGAGAGATTTTTGGAAATGTCGAGCAAGTGCATGGAGAGTTTTGAACCAAGTGAGAGAGTACTTGTGGTTGGGGATCTCAATGCTAAAGTGGGTAAAAATGTTGTGGAGGTAGTAGTAGGTAAATTTGGGGTGCCAGGGGTAAATGAAAATGGGGAGCCTTTAATTGAGCTATGTGTAGAAAGAGGTTTGGTAATAAGTAATACATGTACATATTTTATGAAAAAGAGGATAAATAAGTACAGTGGACCCCCGGATTAAGACGTCCCGGACACTCCATGTGCAGCCAGTGTGCCATTGTTTACCAGTCAGTGAGGACAATTCCATGCATACTTGCAATACATTTTGTATTACTCCATTGTTTTTAGTGCTTGTAACTGCTAAATAAGCCACCCTGGGCCCAAAGAAACCTAGTGCCAGCCCTTTGATAAAGAGGGTGAGAAACACTAGAAATCAAGAAAAAGTTTGTAGAAAGATATGAAAGTAGTGGTGGTAGAGGGTACTTCCCCACACATACCAGCCAGCATACTTCCTCACACACACCAGCCAGGGTACTTCCCCACACACATGATTTGATTTGAGTGGGACTTGTGCATGAGTGAATATAATTATCAAAGCTTATTGCTTGGGAAGCATTGAAAATTGGGTTGAGCAAATACAATTGTTAGTGGGATGGTTTGTGAAGGACATGCCTAGTATGGGCCAACAGGCCTGCTGCAGTGTTCTTGCTTTCTTATGTGCAAACATTTGTGGATGAATATCACTGACACAGCTGTTTCAGGCCATACTGGTAACATCTACAATGACAATGTAGTGTCACATTTTAGGGAAATCTTAAGAGACTCCAGAAACAAAGCTCTCTGGACAGATATTTTGTGCGACAGGGGTCCAGTGACTCTGAAGCTGGTCCTAGTGGCATTAAAAAGCAAAGAAGGGAACCCCAGATAAGGACTTGGTACCTGAAGTCTTTATGGAATGGGATTCTCCTTCCAAATAATAGTACACCTCCATCCTCCCCCTCCTCCCGTCTCATCAATCATCAATAAGTCTTCAATAAAGGTATCATTTTAGTAATGTTTTACTTTGCATGTCTCATTGTTTCCTATGTAGGAAAATGTATATTTCATGTAGAAAAATTATTTTGTTTATACTTTTGGGTGTCTGGAACAGATTAATTGGATTTCCATTATTTCTTATGGGGAAAATTAATTCGGATCAAGTCAGATTCGATATAAGACACTCTGGAACGGATTAATTACATTATCCGGGGGTCCACTGTATATAAAGTATGATGTAGCACGTAATGAAAGTTTGTTAGATTATGTATTGGTGGATAAAAGGTTGATGGGTAGGCTTCAGGATGTACATGTTTATAGAGGGGCAATGGATATATCAGATCATTTAGTTGTAGTACAGAGTAAGAGGTAGATGGGACAATGGAAAATGGCAACAGCAAGTAAGAGAGAGGTGAAAGTGTATAAACTAAGAGAGGAGGAAGTTAGGGTGAGATTTAAGCAACTATTGGCAGAAAGGTGGGCTAATGCAAGTATGAGTAGTGGGGGGTTGAAGAGGGTTAGGATAGTTTCAAAAATGCAGTGTATTGGAATGTGGGGCAGAAGCTTGTGGCTATAGGAGGGTGGGTGCAGGAGGAAAGAGGAGTGATTGGTGGAATGAAGTAAAGGGTGTGATAAAAGAGAAAAAGGTAGCTTATGAAGGGTTTTTACAAAGCAGAAGTGCTGTAAGAAGAGCAGAGTATCTGGAGAGTAAAAGAAAGGTAAAGAGAGTGGTGAGAGTGCAAAAGGAGAGCAGATGAAAAAGTGAGAGAGGCACTGGCAAGAAATTTTGCTGAAAACAAGAAAAGTTAAGAAAGCCTAGGGAACGAATGAATTTGTCAGTTAAAAACAGAGTAGGGGAGTTAGTAGATGGGGAGTTGGAGGTATTGGGTAGATGGTGGGAATATTTTGAGGAACTTTTAAATGTTGATGATGAAAGGGAGGCAGTAATTTCATGCACTGGTCAGGGAGGTATTCCATCTTTTAGGAGTGAAGAAGAGCAGGATGTGAGTGTGGGGATGGTGCATGAGGCATTACATAGAATGAAATGGGGTAAAGCAGTAGGAACTGACAGGATCATGACAGAAATGTTAAAAGCAGGGGGGGATATTGTGTTGGAGTGGTTTGTATTTTTGTTTAATAAATGTATGAAAGAGAGGAAGGTACCTAGGGATTGGCAGAGAGCATGTATAGTTCCTTTATATAAAGGGAAGAGGGACCAAAGAGATTGTAAAAATAATAGAGGAATAAGTTTACTGAGTATACCAGGTAAAGTGTATGGTAGGGTTATTATTGAAAGAATTAGAGGCAAGACAGAGAGTAGGATTGCAGATGAGCAAGGAGGCTTTAAAGTGGGTAGGGGATGTGTAGATCAAGTGTTTACATTGAAGCATATATGTGAACAGTACAGTGGACCCCCGCATAACGATGGCATCACATAGCGATTATTTCGCATACCGCTTACTTTAATTGCAAAAATTTTGCCTCACATACCGCTTAAAAACCCGCTTACCGATTTTCTTCCGAGACGCGCTCACATGTTCCGCCGGTGGCATTGTTTACCAGCCAGCCTCCGCGGTAACATCCAAGCATACAATCGGAATATTTCGTATTATTACAGTGTTTTCGGTGCTTTTTCTGGAAAATAAGTGACCATGGGCCCCAAGAAAGCTTCTAGTGCCAACCCTACAGCAATAAGGGTGAGAATTACAATAGAGATGAAGAAAAAGATCATTGATAAGTATGAAAGTGGAGTGCATGTCTCCGAGCTGGCCAGGTTGTATAATAAACCCCAATCAACCATCGCTACTATTGGTGGTACAGCTGCTGCTGCTGCTGCTGTAGCACCGTTGTTGGTGTGGCTTATTGAGAATACCAAGAAACAATTAACCCCAGAGGATTTGCCACCCAGGATAAACCCAAAAAAGTCAGTGTCATCGAAGACTGTCTAACTTATTCCATTGGGGTCCTTAATCTTATCTCCCAGGATGCAACCCACACAAGTCGACTAACACCCAGGTGAACAGGGAAAAATGCCTGGAACTAGTGCTCATATTGGTGAATTTAAAGCCAGCAATGGTTGGTTTGAGAGATTTAAGAATCGTAGTGGCATACACAGTGTGATAAGGCCTGTTCTGGAAGAAAATGCCAAACAGGACCTACAGTACTCAGGAGGAAAAGGCACTCCAGGACACAGTGTCTCATCAGTCATTGCTGCATCTTCAATAAAGGTAAGTGTCATTTATTCTTCATTTAGTAGACTAGTACATGCACAATATATACTGTGCATGTACTACTCTACTATTGTGCATGTATCCTTCTCTTTGTGTGTGGGAAAATGTATATTTCATGTGGTAAAATTTTTTTTTTCATACTTTTGGGTGTCTTGCACGGATTAATTTTATTTCCATTATTTCTTATGGGGAAAATTCATTCACATAACGATTATTTCGCATAACAATTACCCCTCTTGCACGGATTAAAATCGTTAACCGGGGGTCCACTGTATTTAGATAAAAGTAGGAAAATTTTCACTGCATTTATGGATTTAGAAAAGGCATATGATAGTGGATAGGGGAGCAATGTAGCAGATGCTGCAAGTGCATGGAATAGGTAGTAAGTTATGAAATGCTGTAAAGTTCTCTTATGAGGATAGTGAGGCTCAAGTTAGGGTGTGTAGGAGACGGGGAGATTATTTCCAAGTAAAAGTAGGTCTTAGGGATGTGTAATGTCACCAAGGGTGTTTAATATATTTATAGATGGGGTTGTAAAAGAAGTAAATGCTAGGGTGTTGGGGAGAGGAGTGGGATTAAAATATGGTGAATCAAGTACAAAATGGGAGTTGACACAGTTACTTTTTGCTGATGATACTGTGCTTATGGGAGATTCTAAAGAAAAGTTGCAAAGGTTAGTAGACGAGTTTGGAAGGGTGTGTAAAGGTAGAAAGTTGAAAGTGAACATAGATAAGAGTAAGGTATGAGGGTATCAAATGATTTAGATAAAGAAAAATTGGATATCGCATTAGAGAGAGGGAGTATGGAAGAAGTGAATGTTTTCAGATATTTGAGAGTTGACTGGTCAGCAGATGGGTTTATGAAGGATGAGGTTAACTATAGAACTGACAAAGGAAAAAAGGCAAGCAGTGCATCGAGGCATCTGTGGAGACAAAAAAACGTTATCTATGGAGGCAAAGAAGGCAATGTATGAAAGTATAGTGGTACCAACACTCTTATATGGGGGTGAAGCTTGGGTTGTAAATGCTGCAGTAGAGATGTCCTGTCAAAGGGTGTGGTGTAAATATTATGCAGAGAATTCGGAGTGTGGAAATTAGGTGGTGGTGTGGAGTTACTAAAAGTATTAGTCAGAGGGCTGAAGAGGGGTTGAGGTGGTTTGGTCATTTAGAGAGAATGGACCAAAGGAGAATGACTTGGAGAGCGTATAAATCTGCAGAATAAGGAAGGAGGGGTAGGGGTTGGAGGGAGGGGGTAAAGGAGGTTTTGTGGGCAAGAGGCTTGGACTTCCAGCAAGTGTGTGAGCATGTAAGGAGTAAATGGAGACGAATGGGTTTGAGACTTGACGAGCTGTTGAAGTGTGAGCAGGGTAATATATTTAATGGAGGGATTCAGGGAAACCGGTTATTACAGATTTAGCCAGATGTGAGGGAAAAGTTCAATAGATAGGAGTAGCGAGGGAGTATATAGTAACAATAGTTTCATTGCCGGCTACTTGTTAAGGTAGGGTAAGTCAAGCTCCTGCTATTCCCGCCTTTTTCCCCCACCCCGAAAGTGATAGTTTGACTGCTGGCTGCTTGTTAAGGTAGGGTCAGTCTAGCTCCCGCTATCCCTTCCCCTCCTCCTTCCCCCCCCTCCCGAAAGGTGACGTGTGGGGCTCTGGTCCAAACAGTAATCACTAGACTCACAGCTCCCAGCACTACTGTAAGTAATGCCTGCCTTGTATTCTAGTGGATTTATGGTTGAAAGCTTCACTTTGACCAATAATAAACTTGTTCTTTTCAGCCTTGCTCTATGTTGATGTTGTAGTAATCACCACATCTTTAGGTATTGTACTTATCATGGAGAGTGATTATTTAAGCAGTGGGTACCTGTCTGTCTTTTCAGCTTGGATGACAGAGAGGGTCACCTGTCAATCAACGAGAAGAACTGGTGGAGAGCACTAACGTCCTGAGACTTCCCCTTTTTGGATTTAATTACCTGTGCACCTGTATGAAATTGCAGGACGTAACCCTCATCATTGCAGCGGTAAAGAACCTGCTTTCCTGAATCGGGATATAATTACTCAAGGGCTATACTGTGAAGAACTAGCCAGTGGGTCGTAACCAACACCTGCAAAATCCCCCCCCCCCCCGCCATCATCAGCAACGGCTACGATTTCAACAGCACAGTGTCACCAACACCAGACACCCCTATATATATTAGCATTAAATTCAGTTATCATTTATTTTTTCATTTTTTCATTTTCTTTAATGTAGGATTAATATTTCATATTTAAGTGTTTTATATTTTCTATATAATAAAGTGTTTTGTTTGTCTGTTATTATTTTTTTTTTCTATTCATTAATTTTCCTGGGGAGGAGCCATCCTTGGTAATACTGTCTGAAGTTATTACAGGGTGAGTAAGCCTTCACAAGTGGCGCCCTTGCCAGGATACAACTCGACAGAATCAAGATTAAATTTCATCTCGAATCTACCATTGGAACTTCAACGCGCATACCACAGAAGGTTACCACCAGCCATGAGTAATCATTCTCTATGGTAGGACTACGGTACAGGTATTTAAAAGATTTGGTGATTGTTATAGTCTCTATTGTAAGTCAAGTCAGGCAGGATATAATAGTTAATTCTGCCACCTTTCTTGTGAGCTTGAAACATTTTGGAGGATTAGACTCTAGGGACCCGAGATTTTCCAGTGGGCAATTTGTTTCATTGAGCTCTTTATTTTATCAAGGGAACTGTCGTTGGACACTCTTGATTTGTTGGTGAGAAGATTGGATGGTCAAGGGACCCCATTCTACTTACTGTTTGCTCGGAGCCGGCATAGACCCCTTCGTTTTAATTAATACATATTATTTAATTGAAGAGGGATCGAGCCCACTGGTTTATTTACAGTTTGAACGGAGAGGGATTGAACTCTCCGTTTTCTTTAATACCCGTTTCATTTCCCTGATAGTTCAAGTTATTCTTGCAAGCATGGAGGAATACCAGTTTTGGATGAACGCTTTGGGAAAATAAGTTAGGAAAAACAGGGAAAAAATTTTGAATCTTTCATTAGTGCTAAGATCCCGGAAAGACTTGAAAGAGAGAGAAGAGAGACAGAAAGGGAAAGAGAAGAAGAAAGAGAGAAAATCCAAGAAAGACAGAAAGAGAAGACAAAAAGGAGCGTGATAGACTTGATCGTGAAGAAAGAGCTAGAGAACGTGAGGAACAGGCTAAAATAAGAGAACTTGATGAAAGAGCAAAGGATAGAGAAGTTGAGGAAAAAGCTAGAGAACTTGAGTTAATAGAGAGAGAAAAGGATCGCGGCTCGAAAAATCTCGCCTTGAATTAGAGAATAAAAAGTTAACTCTTACACAACAATTAGAGGAAGGAGTAATGGAACAACGTGCAGTCAGTGCACATATTCCAACACCTAATTTACCTCCCTTCCCCAGAGGGGAAGACATAACTTCATACATTATCAGGGTTGAAAATAATGCTACCCTCTGTGAAGGCCTGCTGACACCTGGGCTACCAGGTTTTGGAATGTTTTTTCGGTACAGCTTTGAATATCTATGCAACTTTGTCGCACGACATCATGTGTAATTATAACCTACTGAAGAAGGCAATCCTTAAAGCATATCAGAAAACCACTAATTCTTACAGGAAAGATTTCAGGTATGCCACCTTAAAAGCCGGGCCAGAACTTTCAGCAGTTACAGGTACACTTTCGTTTGTTCGACTTTTTGGATAGTGAGTTCAGGAATTTATCACAGTTATGAATCTCTTAGAGACTTCATGGTTGCTGACCAGTTCCTGACAGCTCTTCCCCATCAATATGAACATTTATCAGAGAACTAACCTGATTAAAACTGGGAAGTTTTCTGGGCTGCTGACTGTATGCGGGGGGGACAAATTCCCATAAAGACCCCAAAGGGTCGAACCTGGGCAAGGGGTTTTCAG
>NC_069409.1:16563272-16599831 GCF_026875155.1 Cherax quadricarinatus
GAGGAGTGAAAGCATTACAGGTTGGACTATCGTTTTTATTATAAGACCATCTTTTCACGTGAAGCACAGTACATAAAAGTAGTGTTTGATTGGAGTGCAGCAGCCAATTCTGATGTCATTATATAAGTGCTTCTTTGGTATTTGTGTAGTCACTGCAGATTATCGTTTTACTGCTTGTATCTTGTTACATATTGATTATGTACCCATATAATTTTGTTACCTGAGTTTTAAATAAAATATAAAAAAAACTTAGCTTTTCCCCAATATATATTTTTTATTTTTTTTTTATTATCACACCGGCCGATTCCCACCAAGGCAGGGTGGCCCGAAAAAGAAAAACTTTCACCATCATTCACTCCATCACTGTCTTGCCAGAAGGGTGCTTTACACTACAGTTTTTAAACTGCAACATTAACACCCCTCCTTCAGAGTGCAGGCACTGTACTTCCCATCTCCAGGACTCAAGTCCGGCCTGCCGGTTTCCCTGAATCCCTTCATAAATGTTACTTTGCTCACACTCCAACAGCACGTCAAGTATTAAAAACCATATATATATATATATACAATATATATATATATACATGATATGAAAACTCTCATAACATAAATCATTAAGAATCATGTTATTTTAAGACAATTGTTGCCCAACCATTTTGGGGAATTGCATACAAACTAACATAGGTCTTAGTATTTTCTATATGCACTATTCCAACTAACTTTAATTTTATAATTTATATATAAAGACGGTACAGAATACACTATGTACACAAAATTCCAAAAGTTGTCCAAAATATAAACCAACAACAAAATTTACACAATACAACATCAACGTAATCTATCCATCTAGAGAACTAAACTCTACACTCTGATTACACACCCTCAAAACCTGCAACATGCAGGCTGAGAAAACCCTCTCCGCCACAAAATTATGGCACACCCCCTTCTCCCTCACATAAGTTGTTACACAAAACTCCTTTCCCCCAATGTACATATACATGATATGAAAAAAACTACCAATGTTTTTGTCTACCCTACATTTTAGTCCAGGAGATAGCTGGGAGGAATTCTGGTCATATTTGAGGGCTGCTGTGTTGTCTGCTGGAATGACCAGCAGCTGTCACAAATTATTTTTATCTCAAAGGGCATGTCTGAAAGTGATGCTTATGCCCTAATTCAAGGGTTTCAAAATATGACTCTAGTTACCTGGAGGCCGTTGAATTGTTTTAAGGTTGACCCGATGGTAATAGGGAGCAAAGTAGGTTAGACCTAGTAAATAATTGTGATTAATTTAAGACCTACAGAAACACAATTACCACAATTTGCACACAATTTAGGGTCAAATTAGAAAGCCCTCTGTAATCCTTTGAGTATAAGGTTTGATTGGCGTGAATTCAAACTGGATACTTAAGTGCTGTCTATACCGAATTTAAACTGAACATGGCAAAATTATAATTGCCACAACGGTTATTTTTTATCTTTGGAAATAAGATTACGTCTTCAAGAATTAAATTATTCTCAGTTACAGACAAGCCAAACCAAATAATTTCTAAAAGAATGTAATACGTGTGACTATGATGTATCTGTCAGGTCTCACAAATGGAAAAAAAATATCCTAATTTTAGAATGATCACTAATCACTCCCATAAACAAATGGTTGCATAGGCAATATAAATGGCAATGAGCTAAAAAATAAATATTATCACACCAAATAATGACGGTATATAGTACCTTAATAAGAATGTCTTTGACTAATGGGAAGTCAAGCAAAAGAGGGAGTGTCTTTTTTCTCAAGAATTGTAATGCTTTTAATTCTTGGGATGTTACTGTGGAAGGTTGAAGAATTTGGCGATGTTCAGATGTTTTGGCCGTTATTTTGTTTATGCCAAACTCAATAACAGTATCATTACCCACAAAAGGAAGGCATCATTGCAGTAAATGTGTAAGGAAAATTGTATGATAAATAATTAATGATGGATTATGCACATTCATGATAATAATGATGTTAACACTGACATCAACAGTTTATAATGTTAAAAATTGCAGCTTATGGTAATGATGTTGGCATAGTTGAAGTAGACTTACCCGTGGTAACTGTAAAAATTAGGGATATACAAGGGGTATTGTCCTCACTCGCCTCCGAGCCGTGTGGACGAGAGCTGCGCAGACGCTCCTTGTTTGAGTTTGTATTTTGCGCAGTTTACCTGATTGGAGCTGCACTGAGCGTTGTTGGTGAAAACTTTATTTTCTCCAACATGGCGCTGAATACGCAGAAGAAGAATCAACACATGTCTGCATTGAGATGATCCGTGGTGCTGTCACAGGATCCAACATGGATTGATTATTTACCAGCGATCATTCGCAGATTCCTATGGTATAGCAAATGAGGAGATATGTGGGTCGCATTAAATGGACTTTGACAGAATCTTCGTTAAGTGTCGTCTGCACAAGTCTACGTGGCTGTGTCGACAAGTATCAGGAGACCATCATACACGGTTAAATACATGCTGTGTCGGTGAGTGGGACTTCATGAAGTATCTCGACCTTACACCTGGGGTGAAAATCAGGGATGTGCCTTTTGAAGGCAAATGATTTTGCATATTATACCAGTGGAACTGCGTACTTTGGGGGGCGACGGTTCACGTTGCCACAGCAGGGGGATGGGCGACTGGTCGTATGCAGAGTGCGAACCGGGGAAGGCGAGTATACAGTTTTAATGACTCTTCGGCACCCTATTCCTTCATATTTTTGTGTTGAAAAGAATTAAGGATCAAGTCTATGTAACGTATGCGGAGGCAAAAACGTAACGTGTCGGCTTTGTGGGTCATTATGACCACCATCGCGGCGCAGTTGTGAGAAACGAAGTGCGTACCGGCACAAAATGCAACGGCCAAACAGCAGCAAAACAGCAACAGCAGCACGCAGCCTGTGGACGAGGTTGGGATGAGCGTGAACAGTCTCTTGCTACCCACCGCCCCAACATACGGTTTGTCATGGAGCTGGAGGAGCAAAAGTGAGGAAGGTAGACAAGGAAAATGGAGCTTGAATAGCAGTTGTTACGCCTACAAGGAGGAATCTCAGTAAATTGGACCATTACATAAGCGTTTGAGGAAGAGAGATACCTAATTTGGTGTGAAGAAGCTGGCTCGGCTCCGTCTTTTGGTAAAGCGCGTTGGATATGACCTGTTAGAGAAATCGGTACTAGATAGGTTGGAAGACCCAGGCTCAGTTCTGGGGCAAGGGCTGTGAATGATGGTATGGCCTGAAGATGACGGTTTGTCGACGTGAGAGTCTACTTGGCATTGAAGGTGCTGCAAGTAGTTGAGGTGGAGAGGTTGCATTCAGGACGGTGCTTCTGATTGTCAAAATTGCGGTGGAGGGCGGGACACGAAAGAAGGGACTGCAGCATCATCGGATTCTGATGATGTGCTTACTAATCCCAACGCCTGGGAAAAAGTCTTGGTGGAGGTACAGAAGAGAGGGAATGGTGAACCCAAGGATCCAAGGGTTTGCAAAGGTGATTCCCTACTAAGGCGGGGGAGGAGAAGAGGTTGTTGCAAAACGAACTGGGGGGGTAACGTCAATGCCGGGGACAAAAGGAAAACCCCATTGTTGAATTCAAGTGTTTCTACTATATATATAACGGCGAGGTTGAGAGTGAGAGGAAGCTTAAGTGGTTTATTGAGTATTTGGTGCGATTGGTGTGGATGTGTATTCTTACAGGAACATAATTTTAGGCCTGGTTATGTGTTGGATATGAGTGGTTATTATATCGTGTACATGGAACATGCGACGGCGTTTGAAAGGGGGGGCTGCCATTTTGGTAAATGGGAAACTAGCCCGTTTTTGTAGGCGTAGTCCACAGGGGGGGAGGGGATGGGTAATTTGGGTGGATGGATCTTGGCCGGTAGGGTTCCATTAGTTTAGTATGTGTAATATGGTCCGGCTTGAGGGTGAGTGAGTATTAAAACTAAAATTGTTCGGACGTGCTGGTCTTTTTTTTACGTGGTTTACCGAATGTTGCTAATAATAGGCGGGTAGATTGGAATTGCGTGATACGTTCATAAAAAAAGATGTGGAGCCCGAGGTGCGGGTGTTGTTTGGATTAGGGTATATATGGGGGCATATATTGACCGGGGGTGGGGTTAAAGGTGTGTGTGGGGGGGGAGGGATGGATATAGAGCATTACCTTCATTTAAACGAGGTTTGCGGCGAGGTTTGGACCGAATGTACGTGCCTTGTGCGGTTACCTGTGCGGAGGTGGATTGTTAGATGTGGTTTTTTCCGATCATTAGAGGAGGTGGTAATTCGACTGTGGATATTGAGGGTATGTGCCTCGGACGGGGGTCCATCATTTTGGAAATTGATGTAAAGTTATTAAGGAAGAGGATAGTCTTTGTCTTTTGGACATATGTGGATCGTTTTTTTTAGTCGGTAGATTAGATAGAAGCTTCCAGGGGATGTTTGCTGGTTAAATTGGTGGGAAACAATAGCTAGAATTCGTATTTAGGAATATTTTATTACTCGAGGGTAGAGTTTATATTCAGTAATCAATACGGTTTTCAAAAAATATTTAGAGGGGCAGAGTTGCGCGAATGTTATGCACAAATTAATGCTAATTATTCCTGTTTATTAAATTGAAAGTTTGAAGGGAAAATATTCGGAATTACAAATTGAGAGGTTTGATGGGGAAAGGCTTAAGGGCGGGAATGAGGAGGTTTTGTGGGAGATCGGCCGTCGGCGTGTGTGTTGCGAAGGATCAAACCAACGTCGCTGGAAAATGGAGTTAATGGGGTTTGAATGTTTCAGTAGGTATGCATGGTATAAAGTGGACCAGGAGTTGACGACGACTGAGGGTATGAGTGGGTATATTGGAATGCTTGGGTTAAGTTGATAACGCTAAGTGTAGGGAAATAAGGTGAAATAGATTGCAGGTCAATTGGTAAGGTTTGTGCAGTGTGAGTTGGACAGAGCCTTGATCGATTCGTTTTGGAAAGGCGCATTACGGAGTGAGAGACTTGGGTAGCTTTATCCGTGGGCCGCACGCAATTAGGAAAGGCACCGGAATTGATGGTTGCCCTGTGATTGCTATCTCCCAAATTGGAGCGTTTTTAAAAGAATTTTTGGTAAGATTATTCATTATCATTAAGCGGGATAGGGTTTTAGGGGGCACAGCAGCGGTTGGCTGTGGTGTCGTTTAAGGCCTAAGGTGAGCCAATTAACAGTAAAGACTATCGTGCTTTTTGTAATTGTGTGGTGATTATAAGATTTTTGCAAGGAATATTTTAGCTAACAGATAAAAATAAGGTCCTGGTTAAAGTGATCGATAAGGGAAAATATGGGGGTGCCGGAAGGTCTATGTTGACGGGCATGGTTTGATTAGAAGTTTTATTGAAGAGAAAGAGTTAAATATTGGGTGTGGGGGGGGTGTGGCTACTAGATTGGGGGCGGGCATATGATAGTGTGAAAGGGAAGCGTTCTGGAAGTATTATGAGATAGAGGGGTTGGGAGAGGAATTATATCCATGGGCCAAATTAACGTGTATCAAGATGCCATCCTTGCGGGTGCTGGTAATTGAAGCGTATGGAGGACAAATTCAGATGAGCAGGGGCTACGTCAAGGTTCTGTCCCCTTTCACAAGATTTTTTGCGTCTTGTTTACAGGATCCCTTTTTATTATAGAGGAATTAGGTCTTATTGGAGCAAATGGGGTTGGTGACGAAAAGGGGTGGGGGGGGGCTGGCATTGTTGGATATGTTGATGGACACAACGATTTTAGTTAAAGTGGTACCTGGGATTTCGCCTCGGGTGGAATAATAAGTGGTAAAGGTTTTTGAGGGGGGGAACAAGGCTTTGTATGTCAATTAATAAGGAAATAAACGATGTATATGGATCTTGGAGATAGGTTAAGTGAGAATGTGATAAGTAGTTGATAAGGTTGGAAAAGGTGGATCCAATTATGATATGTGGGATCGTTTATTTAGGTAAGTGATATCCAAAGTTAGCCACCAACAAAATAAAGTCAGTGCGTCATTCGTTTGATGGTGTACTGAAGCGCCTCAGTGGCTTACGTGCTGCACACTTTAACTTTGCATCAAAGAGTAATTACATACGATTGTCCTATTATATAGTAAACTTTGGCATGTAGCAGCAATATATCGATACTTCGTAGTGAGATACAAAGGTTAAAAAGCGCGTTTTTTGATTCATTTGGGCGGTTTCTGGATAGCGGATATGGTTAGGTAGAGCGGTTGCACACTCCCGGTTGGCCGTTGGGAGGGCTGGGTCTTTATAGCTGTTGGAAAAGTGGATTATGAGTGTGTATTTGAAGTAGTTATAAGCGGGAGGGGGGGGCGAGGGAAGGCGGACTTCATAAGATACGTCTCAGGATATGCAACGGTGGGGGGTGGGTAGGGAGTTCATATAGGTGAGGCATTGTTTACGGGTCCTATAAACATGTGCGATCCTTTGCACATATTAATTGGGAAACCTTGATGGGGTGGAAGGTAAGGCTGTGGTTAAGCAGTGGTTTAGAAGGTGTTTATCCGATGTATGATTGGCGTAATATCTGGGGGCGTTTGAAACAAAATTACGTTTAAATACACCTAAAGTACGAGAAGTAATGTATAGATTTTTACATGGGATTTACCGTCTGAATGGTTTTTTCCATAAGAATACGGGAGGAAATGGGAATATGCAAGGCTTGTTGTGGATGGGGAGAGGAGACTGGTTTTCCATATAGTGTATTTTGCGGGAATTGGGTTATTGTACCTTAAGGGTTGGTTGGGTAAGGTAATAAGGTTAGTGGGAGGGGGGGGGGGGGGGTTTGCAGGTGTTGAGGGTTTTTTTTAAGCTTAGACATAGGTGGGGTTCGTGTAATCAGATGGTAGAGGTATGCGGTAGGGTATATTCTTACTGATTATATTTTATATGTTCTTGGGCTCTATGAGAGGAGCGAAACGTGTCTTGTGAACGAATATATGCATTAACAGCAATTTTTATAGGACAAAGTGTAGAAAAATAGGAGGTGTATGGGGGGATATGGGAAGTGGGATTTAAGTGAGGGTAATAGGGAATTTCCATTTACGGGAATACTTTCGGGAGTTGGAAAGGCAGGTCAAGGGGGATGATGGGCTGGTTTCAGGAATGGTGGCGGGTAGCATGATGAGTTTGATGAATGTTATATGAGGTATAGTCTGGGGTGGCAATTTTAACATTATTTGTTCCGGTGTGTGTCATGTTACAAATACAGTTATATTTGGATTATCGACTTATAACTAAGTATGTGTATGTGTGTATATATATCATGTGTTGTAGGGTTTGTGTGGTTGTTTTGTGTAATGTATGTGTATGTGTGTATGTATGTATGTATTTATGTATGTGTATGTATGTAAGTGTATATATATTTTGTTATATGTATTTTTATATGTTTATGTATGATATGTAAGTATTGTATGTATGTCTTACTTTATTGTATATACCATTAATGGTTTTTCTTGACAATTTCAATGATATACAATACATTATTTTCTTATTGGACGCCATTTATGATTTTGATACAATGTGTAAATGTCAATGGCTTTTTTGTTTCCTGTTTAAATTTACAATTGTATTTTTGTAACGAAAATTGATTTGGTGCCAATAGGAAGTATGTAGTTTAACGAGTTCTTACGAACATGAAGTTGTAAGAATTGGAATGAAGTTATTCATGGTTGAGTTGAGTAATATTTTAACTGACGTTTTTTGTAAGTGATTGTGTTCAATTAGACAACATACTTTATATATTATTTATATGTATGTTTACATGTTTGTATTTGAAGTCTCGATTTTAAAGGTGAAGAGTGGGTTTTCCTTTTTTGTTTTTTTTTTCTTTTAATGGTTAATACAGGTTGTATTATGTGTACACCATCAAATAGGTGGGTTAGGGGGTCTATGTGGTTTTAAAATTTTCGTGTTATTGATTAGACATTTATAATACAGATGAAATATAGCTTAGGTTAGGGTTAAATTTTTGTTAATTGTGGAATGTTATTTGATTCAAACTGCCCTCCTATTATTATACTTGTATTTTATATTTAGTGTGAATTTAGAGCAGGTTGATTAATTTGAGGTATGCAGGTTAATATAGGTGTTTGGCATGTTTTTGCGAAAAGTAACTTATCCAATGTAGCTATAGTATAGGAACAATTTAAGCTTCGGTATCTGACTTATATATGTAGGGTAAAGTGGTAATATTTGTTATATTGTAAAGTTATTCGTGAATGATTCAATATCTATGTAACGTTTTTTCAGGTATTTGTTCTTATTTTGTCATCTTTGGGGTTTTTCCTTTTTGGTCTATTGTCTATTTGTTGGTTTTAATTTAAAATAAATATAAAAAAAAAAAAAATTCTATATGAATGTAATACGTGCTGACTCAATGAAGTATCTGTCAGGTCTCACAATTGGGAAAAAACAAAAAATATTCCTAATTTTATAATGATCATAATTCCTCCATCTATAAAAAGGTTGCATAGGCACCATTTAAATGGCACAAGTAAGAGCCAAAAAATAAATATTCTCCACACCAAAATAAAGAGGAATAAGTACCTTAATAAGAATGTTACTTGGATTCTTAGTTGTCATTATGATCTCGCTTTATATTGATTCAAAACCGTGCTGGAAAAACTTCGCTTGGCCAAATGGTATATGAATTTTGATGATGATGAGAAGCAAAAGTTAATTGAAGAAGTACAATGCAGTAGATCACAGTGAGGAGAGATGACCAAGCACACAAATTCTTGTGAGTTTCGAAACTTCAAATTGTGTACCGAACGCTCATGCCTGCTTGTTTTTTTGCATCTGTGTTGACATAGCTGGACAAACAATCCTTGCATACCTCGATAAAGCCATACACAATTTTGTTGAGGTGCTTAAATGTGTACTTCACAATTGTTTGTGAACTTGACTTGGTATTCACTTTTATAAGGCCTTACAGTGTCTAGTAGGACGAGATGTTTCTTGCTGGAGGATCAGTTGAAAAAAGGTCAAATCCAAAGTGCTTAAGCCAACTTTGATGCCTGAACCTCTCTTGAATTACCCCTAGTCAGGATGCGGAGGACACTACACTGTAATACTGAGCAGCAGTTTGGAATTGGTGTTGTTCACTTGATTAACACTTGACCCGTGTCTTTCATGGGGCACTAGTTAATACAAAGGTCCCCATTGTACGTATAGTTAAGGAGTTCAGCAGAGTTACCTTCTGCTGGATTGTAGTCACGTGAGGATAATCCTTGTCTTCAGAGTTGAAAAGTGTCAAGATCAAGACATAGAGTATGTGTTGTTTTGCAACAATTAATTTTTCCACCTAATATAATGAAGATTGTGTTAGCTTGTATGAGAAAGTGTATATTAGTTGGATGTCATTATTTCAATTTAATGTTAAAGTATTCATTATCTGTGAGTTTAATAATTTGTTTGTTATTGATCAATGGATGTATGTCAATTTCATAGATTGTATTATTTTTTATGTTTATTAAAGAAGCTAAGTACCAAAAAAAAAAAAAAAAAAAAAAAAAAAAAAAAATAAAAAAAAAAAAAAAAATAAGAAGGTCTTGACTAATGGGCAAGTCAAGCAAAAAGTGGGGTGTCCTTTTTTCTCCAAGAATTGTCAATGCTTATAATTCATGGGATGTTTTACTGTCGAAAGGTTGGAAGAATTTGGCAGATGTATCAGATGTTTTAGGCAGTTATTTATAATGTTATGCCATAAATCAATAAACAGCTATTTCATACCAAAAGGAGGCTTAACAGCAGTAATGTGTAAGGAAAATTTGTATATAATAATTATGATGATAATGACAATCATGATAATATTGATGTTAACACTGAAAACAACATGTACTAATGTTAAAATTTTGAGCTAATGTTAATGATGTGCATAGTTGAAGTGCCTTACCCGTGGTAATGTAAAAAAATTAGGGATACAAGGCGTAAAATAAAAAAAATGTTACTGCATTTTTATGGCCAAGGAATCTTTTCAAGCACAGTCATAAAACCGTAGTTACCTTAATGTATGAAACTGCAATGGGGGAATTCACAAATTTAATAATTATATTAGTTTCTGTCAGATTAAAGGGGCCCAGCTTATGTAAGTTCGTTCGGATTTTTAACCCCGGAGGGTTAGCCACCTGGATAACCCAAGAAAGTCAGTTGCGTCATCAAGACTGTCTTAAACTTATTTCCATGGGGTCCTTAATCTTGTCTCCCCCAGGATGCGACCCACACAGTCGACTAAACACCCGCGGTACCTATTTCGCTGCTAGGTGAACAGACAATACAGGTGTAAGGAAAGTGTCGAAATGATTCACCCGCCGGGAATCGAACCTCGGGGGGCCCCCTCCGTGTGTGAGGGGAGCTTTAGCCAACCAGGCCACCGGGCCCTTATAAACTATGAAAATGTCGGCTCTTGGACAATGAGAAATGTGTCAGTTATAGTTGATAGGCTCCCAAGTAATTTCTACAATAGTGGCTTAGGGAAGTACTCTGACCGCTTTTCAAATATAGTGCTGAAATTGGCATTAGGCTTCCAATCATCTGCAATATAGGGTCACCTCCTGAATCAGTCCCTTTCCTTCATGTCTTTCTCATATACCAGAACAGCACTGATTCTAGGACTAACCCTTGTGGAACCTCGCTCATCACTCGTTCCCTCTTACTCCACCTCACGTACCATCATCTCGAGTTGTTCCCTTCTGTCAGGAATTCTCTGATCTGTTGAGGACTAATCTGGAACAGTCCTGTTAGTCCTGACTGCTTTCCTCTAGTTTTTGCGCTAATAATCTTGTTGCAGAACGGTGTCAAAAAAGCCTTCTTGTGTGTGTGTGTGTGTGTGTGTACCCCAAATATATTCAGCTGTTTCGCTTTAATATAAGCGCCAACTTAGAGTTGGTTTACATCTCTCAGGTTTTGGCAAACCATTGCTTACCCTGGCCGGCTGCGCGGGCTGGCTTTGGGCTCATTGTTGCTGCCCACATCAGTGTTGGTGCAGCAGCGGACGTAGTGGCTATACAGAATTTTATATGTGGAATTAACTCCATTAGGTTGGTTATCAAAGGTTTCTACCTCGCTCCTTAGTAAAAAACGATATTTTTCTACATACGATGATTGTATGCCAAGTTTTTTTATTAATTTTTGCTGTTTTACTGGCCTTGTGCGAGTTACCACAAATTTTTCTAGTACAAGGCTACGTCGGTCAGATGATTTTCAACGTCACCTGGTGATGTGATGTGGTTTGGTGATATTGCTGGGTTAATTCTATCTTTTCATTTCTTTTAACGCTTGTCCTTCCTAGCTAAGTATTAATGTGAAGTTTTTTATGATTTTTTTACCCTGGAGAGGTTAGCCTCCCAGGATTATCCCAAGATAAGCAGTGCGTCAGCGAGGGTACTCTGTCTTCAATTGGGGGGGCCGACAATCTTGTTCTTTCAGAATGTGACCCACACCAGTCTACTAACTCCCAGGTAACTTACTTGCCTGATTGAATGAACGGAAACAGGTGTAAGGGTACACTTTTCAATTGCTTCCACCCTTGGCCGGTGATCTATCCACAAGACAACGGGTGATGGTGAAGCCGAGAGCGGTTGCCTACCAGGCCACGGGCCACCCGTGTGGGTTCCCCCACCCATGAGCGCATTTTGGAGGGGGGGAGAAAGTCGGTTTCAGGTTCGGGCGGTTGTGGGCCATTTTCCCGTTGGCTTAACATTTTGCTTTTCGATTAACGTAATATTGCCTATCCAGGCACCAAGTGGGTTTTAGGGTTTTAGGTTAGGTTTGTGGGGAATACAAATGGTTTCCATTGGGTCTTTAGTCCTATGATCACCTGCAGCTGGAGGTTTTGTACACCTGCAGGCTCGTTGACTTGCCTGTCGTCCCTTTGAAAATTAGTTATAATTTTAACCAGGAGGTGTTTGGGGCGGGCGCGTGGATACATTTGGACAGGTTTTACTTCGCACACTAAGATACCAGGGTTCGATATACCCTAACGTGTGACAACCGTTGGGAATGTTTCTTTGCATCTAAACGTACCTGGGTATTAGCCGACTTGTGAGGGTCGTAGCCAAGGAAGGAGGGATTTTAAAGGACTCAATGGAATAAGCCCGACAGTGGCTTTAATTAAGTTTATTTTTAAGATCTGTTTCATATAAGCACAATTAGTCAAGTTGAGGTGATTACGATTACCGTACATAGTAGTTCATAGGAACTTGCTTGGTTATTTTTAACGTATCATTGAGGCATTTCCACGGGGGGGGGTTCCTTTGTAATGTTTATTCAGGTATACACAAATAGGTTACACTAGATTCGTAAATAGCGGCCAAATGTGTAGAGAACCTTGGATTAACCCAAATAAGTAGCCTTGCTATTAGATAAAGTAGCAGTCAGCATGATTAAGAAAAAATAAAACCTAAACAATTCACTTCGGGAGGGAAGGGAACAAATCGAGATGTTAAAGTTCAATTAGGAATAAAGTGAATAGTAATTTACTTTGCCCATTAGAGAAAATCTTTTAATAGGGTTTGCGAATGTTTATTATACGAGAAATCCTTTCCTCCCTGATCTGTAGTTCCATTCATCTAGGAACCTTTTTTTTAGCTTCTCCTTGAGGACTTGTCCGCTCAAGGGAAGGTTACTTGAGGATGGTGCAGGGGCTCTTGATCTAGGGGAATTGATCATGTGCTCCTCAGCTTAACTGAATTTTACGCCAGAATACTTCCATATATCCCCCCTCTAAGGCAGCTGTATTATTCTACGGTTTTGGATCCCTTGATTATAATAATTTTGAATCTGTTTAAAGGCTAAGATAAGATAGATTTCGTTCGGATTTTTAACCCGGAGGGTTTCGGTTATTCGCCACCAGGATAACCCAAGAAAGTCAGGTGCGTCATAGAGGACTGCTAATACTCATTTCCATTGGGGTCCTTAATCTTGACCCCAGGATGCGCACCCACACCAGTCGACTAAAACTCCCGGTACCTATTGTGCTGCTAGGTGAAACAAGCAACATCACAGGTGTAAGGAAAACGTTGTCGAAATGGTTCCTCCCTCCGGGATTCGAACCGTGCCCTCCGTGTGTGATGCGGTAAGCTTTAGGCCACAGGCCACCAGGTTGGGGCTGGCCTTGACATTGTTCAGGCTAATCCGTTCACTTTTACTTGCTGATATAAAAGGCGCGTTTGAGGAAGGTCCCACCTATCATACTGCCAAAACTGTGTCCACTTCCCATTTGATAAACTTTGTGTTTCGAGTTTTTCTACTCCAGTATTTATGCCCGGCCCAGGGCGAGGCTAGTCTGGTGCTTGCCTGGTCAACCAGACTGTTTCTGCTGGCGGCATGCCAACATTTATGCATCACAGCATGATTGATCTTGGTACCTGGTGCAAATACTTGTCCAGTTTCCTCTTGAAGACGTCTGTAATTGTTCCAGCAGTGTTTGATATCCCTTTGTACCATACGGTTTGGGTTGCCTTAACCTTGACTAAATTAGCCACCAAGTTATTCTGGGCACTACTTGTGAGCAGTTTTATAGACAAGGTTTAATTTGGGCTGCCATATTGTCTTCATTATTTACAGTATCCAGTGGTTGTAATTCATCCTGGCCTACATGCTCTCTTCGACCCAGGCCCAGGAGGAATCTTTCCATTATAAGAACATAAAGAAGGCACACTGCAACAGGCCTACAGACCCCCTTGAGGAGCAGGTCCATGTTCCTCCCCCGGATTAGCCCAATGACCCACCCAGTCTGGTCACCTCCACTCGAGGAAGGAGCACGGCACCAGACCCAGCAGCACAAGCTAGTCAGGTCCAACTCACACCCACTCGTGCATTTATCTAACCGATTTTTAAACTCAAACGTTTTTAGCCTGAATAACTGTATCGGGAGTTTTTGTTCCACCTCCATCACAAATCTATTACCAAACCTGTGCTTTCCTATATCCCTTCCTTGAATCTGTATTTTTCCAACTGGAAAAACCATTGCTGCGAGTCCTGTCTTGGCAGGGATTTTCAGCTCGCTATTTACATTCTATCTTTATTTTATTCCTTGTTTCCATTTATACACCTCGTCATATCCACCCATATATTCTAAGCATTTCGAGGAGAGAGCTGATTCAGGGGCCCTCACAGTTCTATCGAGTAGGGAAGATTTATGATACATGGCATACATCTTTGTCATTCCCCTCTGTACGTTTTCCAGAGCATTTTTATCATTTTGTTTTCGGATGACAGAATACTGAGCCAGCATTAGTCTAACATGTGGCCTATCCAAGGATATATAGAGTTGAACAACCTGAGGACTTTCTATTATTTATAATTCTAGATATGAAGCCAAGAATTCTTTTATGCTTTATTGCTAACACTAATGCACTTTTGTCTTGTTTTTAGATTACAGCTAACAGAACCTCCAAAAATCCTTTTTCGCCAACCAGTAGTATTAAGATTCCTACATCTATTTAGTTTATATGTGGTATTGATATTTATACCTGTCCAAACATTTTAGAACTTTGCATTTGTCAATATTAAACATGCATCTGACACTTTCTCCGTCCATTGCATCAGTATTCAAATCATCCTGGAGGTGCTATTGTGTCCTCATTAGGACTGAATTGGCATGGCTATTTTGGGTCTTGTCACAGTCAAAATTTGCTTATAGTTACGCACTATATGTTTCCCTCATCTATGTCGTTTAATTCTCAATACGCCTCTTGTTTCTATTTCTATGTTCTATTTTTTTAATTGAGCAGAGTACCATGTAGAGATATCTCCAACATGAGACAGATAAATGACATTGTGTAAGAGCTAGATCTAGTCCTTCGAGCCTCACTAGGCAGACATTGTTCTTGTCTCTAGAGGAACTTTAACCTATCATTTGCTTGTTTCCCCCCCCCTGCATTGTTTCTGGAGTTTATTTAATCTTTTCCGGTGGTCACCGCCCCCCTAGGCCTAGTCCCAGACCATGCCTCCTGTTTCTGGCCCGATCAATCAGGCTCTTAATGTCCTCCGCCAGTAGTCCAACGTATGCACCATAACCCGGTGCATATTAACATTGTTGTGCTCCTTGAACACGAGATCAGATATTCGCAAGTCTCACATTTGACTTGCATTCTGACGAGTGGTTTGAGTGTGTCTTGTACTCTGATCTTGTTTTATTTCCTGTTCCATGACATAACTTGAAATTTGTTCTTATTGAACATCATATTGTCAGTCACCCAGTGGAACACTTAGATGTAAACTTAAAGGCTCGCTGTCTCTACAGTGGATGGCGCTTTCAAACAGATTCTAGTATTGTCTGCAAAGGATACAATCCTATGATTGATACCCGTCTACCAGAAATGAGAATGAAGAGGATTCTAACATGCTTGGACCAAAGGGAAAAACCAGATATTTCACTTAAGGTACTTAAGTGAGGAGGGTTTCCCATTACACTGGACATTAAAAGTATTTACCTTATCAGTTTACTTTTCGAGCTTCATTGGGTTATGTTATTAACCCTTCAAGTAAATAATCTTAACACAATCATTTTATACGGCTCTGGCGTCCCTTGAAAATGAACAAAATTATTTTATAAGTTTCATTGGCATTTTACTGTTCAGGAGGAGGACAACGCTGAAGGTTGGGAGGACAACGCTGAAGGTTGGGAGGACAACGCTGAAGGTTGGGAGGACAACGCTGAAGGTTGGGAGGACAACGCTGAAGGTTGGGAGGACAACGCTGAAGGTTGGGAGGACAACGCTGAAGGTTGGGAAGGAACAACGCTGAAGGTTGGGAGGACAACGCTGAAGGTTGGGAGGACAACGCTGAAGGTTGGGAGGACAACGCTGAAGGTTGGGAGGACAACGCTGAAGGTTGGGAGGACAACGCTGAAGGTTGGGAGGACAACGCTGAAGGTTGGGAGGACAAACGCTGAAGGTTGGGAGGACAACGCTGAAGGTTGGGAGGACAACGCTGAAGGTTGGGAGGACAACGCTGAAGGTTGGGAGGACAACGCTGAAGGTTGGGAGGACAACGCTGAAGGTTGGGAGGGGGAGGACAACGCCGGAGGTTGGGAGGGGGAGGACAACGCCGGAGGTTGGGAGGAGGAGGAGGAGGACAACGCCGGAGGTTGGGAGGAGGAGGACAACGCCGGAGGTTGGGAGGAGGAGGAGGACAACGCCGGAGGTTGGGAGGAGGAGGAGGACAACGCCGGAGGTTGGGAGGAGGAGGAGGACAACGCCGGAGATTGGGAGAAAGAGGAGGACAACGCCGGAGGTTGGGAGGAGGAGGAGGACAACGCCGGAGGTTGGGAGGAGGAGGAGGACAACGCCGGAGGTTGGGAGGAGGAGGAGGAGGACAACGCCGGAGGTTGGGAGGAGGTTGGGAGGAGGACAACGCCGGAGGTTGGGAGGAGGACAACGCCGGAGGTTGGGAGGAGGACAACGCCGGAGGTTGGGAGGAGGACAACGCCGGAGGTTGGGAGGAGGACAACGCCGGAGGTTGGGAGGAGGACAACGCCGGAGGTTTGGGAGGAGGACAACGCCGGAGGTTGGGAGGAGGACAACGCCGGAGGTTGGGAGGAGGACAACGCCGGAGGTTGGGAGGAGGACAACGCCGGAGGTTGGGAGGAGGACAACGCCGGAGGTTGGGAGGAGGACAACGCCGGAGGTTGGGAGGAGGACAACGCCGGAGGTTGGGAGGAGGACAACGCCGGAGGTTGGGAGGAGGACAACGCCGGAGGTTGGGAGGAGGACAAACGCCGGAGGTTGGGAGGAGGACAACGCCGGAGGTTGGGAGGAGGACAACGCCGGAGGTTGGGAGGAGGACAACGCCGGAGGTTGGGAGGAAGGACAACGCCGGAGGTTGGGAGGAGGGACAACGCCGGAGGTTGGGAGGAGGACAACGCCGGAGGTTGGGAGAGGAGGACAACGCGGAGGTTGGGAGGAGGACAACGCCGGAGGTTGGGAGGAGGACAACGCCGGAGGTTGGGAGGAGGACAACGCCGGAGGTTGGGAGGAGGACAACGCCGGAGGTTGGGAGGAGGACAAACGCCGGAGGTTGGGAGGAGGACAACGCCGGAGGTTGGGAGGAGGACAACGCCGGAGGTTGGGAGGAGGACAACGCCGGAGGTTGGGAGGAGGACAACGCCGGAGGTTGGGAGAGGACAACGGCCGGAGGTTGGGAGGAGGACAACGCCGGAGGTTGGGAGGAGGACAACGCCGGAGGTTGGGAGGAGGACAACGCCGGAGGTTGGGAGGAGGACAACGCCGGAGGTTGGGAGGAGGACAACGCCGGAGGTTGGGAGGAGGACAACGCGGAGGTTGGGAGGAGGACAACGCCGGAGGGTTGGGAGGAGGACAACGCCGGAGGTTGGGAGGAGGACAACGCCGGAGGTTGGGAGGAGGACAACGCCGGAGGTTGGGAGGAGGACAACGCCGGAGGTTGGGAGGAGGAGGACAACGCCGGAGGTTGGGAGGAGGAGGACAACGCCGGAGGTTGGGAGGAGGAGGACAACGCCGGAGGTTGGGAGGAGGAGGACAACGCCGGAGGTTGGGAGGAGGAGGACAACGCGGAGGTTGGGAGGAGGAGGACAACGCCGGAGGTTGGGAGGAGGAGGACAACGCCGGAGGTTGGGAGGAGGAGGACAACGCCGGAGGTTGGGGAGGAGGAGGACAACGCCGGAGGTTGGGAGGAGGAGGACAACGCGGAGGTTGGGAGGAGGAGGACAACGCCGGAGGTTGGGGGGAGGAGGAGGATGGGACAAACGCCGGAGGTTGGGAGGAGGGGGAGGAGGACAACGCCGGAGGTTGGGAGGAGGAGGAGGAGGACAACGCCGGAGGTTGGGAGGAGGAGGAGGAGGACAACGCCGGAGGTTGGGAGGAGGAGGAGGACAACGCCGGAGGTTGGGAGGAGGAGGAGGACAACGCCGGAGGTTGGGAGGAGGAGGAGGAGGAGGACAACCCGGAGGTTGGGAGGAGGAGGAGGAGGAGGGACAACGCCGGAGGTTGGGAGGAGGAGGACAACGCCGGAGGTTGGGGGGAGGAGGAGGAGGAGGAGGAGGACGACAACGCCGGAGGTTGGGAGGAGGAGGAGGAGGAGGACAACGCCGGAGGTTGGGAGGAGGAGGACAACGCCGGAGGTTGGGGGGAGGAGGAGGAGGAGGACAACGCCGGAGGTTGGGAGGAGGAGGAGGAGGAGGAGGAGGAGGAGGACAACGCCGGAGGTTGGGAGGAGGAGGAGGAGGACAACGCCGGAGGTTGGGAGGAGGAGGAGGAGGAGGAGGACAACGCCGGAGGTTGGGAGGAGGAGGAGGAGGAGGACAACGCCGGAGGTTGGGAGGAGGAGGAGGACAACGCCGGAGGTTGGGAGGAGGAGGAGGACAACGCCGGAGGTTGGGAGGAGGAGGAGGACAACGCCGGAGGTTGGGAGGAGGAGGAGGACGACAACGCCGGAGGTTGGGAGGAGGAGGAGGACAACGCCGGAGGTTGGAGGAGAGGACAACGCCGGAGGTTGGGAGGAGGACAACGCCGGAGGTTGGGAGGAGGACAACGCCGGAGGTTGGGAGGAGGAGGAGGAGGAGGACAACGCCGGAGGTTGGGAGGAGGAGGAGGAGGAGGAGGACAACGCCGGAGGTTAGGAGGAGGAGGAGGACAACGCCGGAGGTTGGGAGGAGGAGGAGGAGGACAACGCCGGAGGTTAGGAGGAGGACAACGCCGGAGGTTGGGAGGAGGAGGAGGAGGACAACGCCGGAGGTTGGGAGGAGGAGGAGGAGGACAACGCCGGAGGTTGGGAGGAGGAGGAGGACAACGCCGGAGGTTGGGAGGAGGAGGAGGACAACGCCGGAGGTTGGGAGGAGGAGGAGGAGGAGGAGGAGGAGGAGAACGCCGGAGGTTGGGAGGAGGAGAACGCCGGAGGTTGGGAGGAGGAGAACGCCGGAGGTTGGGAGGAGGAGAACGCCGGAGGTTGGGAGGAGGAGGAGAACGCCGGAGGTTGGGAGGAGGAGGAGAACGCCGGAGGTTGGGAGGAGGAGGAGAACGCCGGAGGTTGGGAGGAGGAGGAGAACGCCGGAGGTTGGGAGGAGGAGGAGAACGCCGGAGGTTGGGAGGAGGAGGAGAACGCCGGAGGTTGGGAGGAGGAGGAGAACGCCGGAGGTTGGGAGGAGGAGGAGAACGCCGGAGGTTGGGAGGAGGAGGAGAACGCCGGAGGTTGGGAGGAGGAGGAGAACGCCGGAGGTTGGGAGGAGGAGGAGAACGCCGGAGGTTGGGAGGAGGAGGAGAACGCCGGAGGTTGGGAAGAGGAGGAGAACGCCGGAGGTTGGGAAGAGGAGGACAACGCCGGAGATTGGGAGGAGAACGCCGGAGGTTGGGAGGAGGACAAGAACGCCGGAGGTTGGGAGGAGGACAAGAACGCCGGAGGTTGGGAGGAGGACAAGAACGCCGGAGGCTGGGAGGAGGACAAGAACGCCGGAGGCTGGGAGGAGGACAGAACGCCGGAGGCTGGGAGGAGGACAAGAACGCCGGAGGCTGGGAGGAGGACAAGAACGCCGGAGGCTGGGAGGAGGACAAGAACGCCGGAGGCTGGGAGGAGGACAAGAACGCCGGAGGCTGGGAGGAGGACAAGAACGCCGGAGGCTGGGAGGAGGACAAGAACGCCGGAGGCTGGGAGGAGGACAAGAACGCCGGAGGCTGGGAGGAGGACAAGAACGCCGGAGGCTGGGAGGAGGACAAGAACGCCGGAGGCTGGGAGGAGGACAAGAACGCCGGAGGCTGGGAGGAGGACAAGAACACCGGAGGCTGGGAGGACAAGAACGCCGGAGGCTGGGAGGACAAGAACGCCGGAGGCTGGGAGGACAAGAACGCCGGAGGCTGGGAGGAGGACAAGAACGCCGGAGGCTGGGAGAGGACAAGAACGCCGGAGGTTGGGAGGAGGACAAGAACGCCGGAGGTTAGGAGGATGATAACACGGGAGGAGAACGCGGGGGAAGGAGGAGAACGCGGGGGAAGAGAACGCGGGAGAACGCAGGAGGATGATTACGCCGCAGGAGAACGCGGGAGAACACGGGAGGTGGAGAACGCGGGAGGAGGAAGAGGACGCGGGAGGAGGAAAACACGGGGGGGGGGGAGGAGGAGGAGAACGCGGGAGGAGGAGAACGCGGGAGGAGGAGGAGGAGGAGGAGGAGAACGCGGGAGGAGAACGCGGGAGGAGGAGGAGGAGGAGAACGCGGGGAGGAGGAGGAGAACGTGGGAGGAGGAGGAGGAGGAGGAGAACGCGGAGAACGCGGGAGGAGGAGGAGGAGAACGCGGGAGGAGGAGGAGGAGGAGAACGCGGGAGGAGGAGGAGGAGAACGCGGGAGGAGGAGGAGGAGAACGCGGGAGGAGGAGGAGGAGAACGCGGGAGGAGGAGGAAGGAGGAGGAGGAGAACGCGGGAGGAGGAGAACGCGGGAGGAGGAGGAGGAGAACGCGGGAGGAGGAGGAGGAGAACACGGGAGGAGGAGGAGGAGAACGCGGGAGGAGGAGGAGGAAGGAATGCGAGAGGAGGAGGAGGAGGAGGAGGAGGAGGAGAATGCGAGAGGAGGAGGAGGAGGAGGAGAATGCAGGAGGAGGAGGAGGAGAACGCGGGAGGAGGAGGAGAACGCGGGAGGAGGAGGAGAACGCGGGAGGAGGAGGAGAAGCGGGAGGAGGGGGAGAACGCGGGAGGAGGGGGAGCGGGGAGGAAAAAGGGGGGGGGAGGAGGAGACCTGGAGGTTTTCGGGGCAACGCCCCCGGGCCGGCCCGCAGGCCTCCCGATGGTCAGGGCCGATAACTAGGCTGTTATGTGGCCGACGCAGCCGTTACGAGCCACACCCCGGCGTCCGGCACTGACTTTAGGTATTGTCCAGCTCTCTCTTGAAGGCACCCGGGGGGTTTATGGAAATTTCCCCCGGAAATGTTGATGGGAGGCTGTGAACAGTTTTGGGCCCCCCGGACACCTATGGGTTTTCCTTAGGTCCCAAAATGGCCCCCCCTACTTTTTTTTGGCGGATTTTGCTCGCCTGCCCAGTTTTTACTTTTTTAGGGAGTGTTTTGTGTGGTTTTGGGGCCATTTTTCCCAAGTTTTTCCAAGTGTAGATTATGATTATCTTCCCCCCTGCGTTCCAACGAGTACAAGTCAAGTGTTCAAGCTTTCCCCGTGTTAAGGTGCTTGACAGAACTTATGTGCAGTAAAGGATTCTGTACCTCTTAGATCTCGATTTCCCCCTGCTTTTATGAGTGTTAATGTACAGAGTATTCCAGCCTAGAGAGAAAAGTGATTTAAAAAGGATCATCTGGGTTTGGGCATCTTCGTTTTGAAAGTTCTCATTATCCACCCTTATTTTTTTGCAGTGCGTCGTGGCATGTTGGACCCTTAAAAGGAGTCTCAGCATTACTACCCCCGGTCCCTTACATTATTTTTCCGCTCTATTGTATGGCGGAGTCAGTGTTTTATCTGTTTTTATTATCTCCTCCGTTTTCCATAAGGGAAAAGTAGTTGGAATTTTTTCCCCCCCAATTGAAAAATCATTTTGTTTCCCGTTGCACTGGAAAACTTTTTTTTATAGGCGGGGGGAGGAGGAGGAGGGGAGGGGGGAAAAGGAGGAGGAGAGCGCGGGAAGGGGAGGAGGAGGGGAGCGCGGGGGGAGGGGGGGAGGAGAGGGGGAGGAGGGGGGGAGGAGGGGCCCGGGGGGGAAAAAGGGGGGAGGCGGGAGGAAGGAGGAGGAGGAGAGGGGGAGGAGGGGGGGGGGGAGGAGGGGGGGGAGGGGAGGGGAGGGGAGGAGGAGAGCGGGGAGGGGGGGAGGGGAGGAGAGCGTGGAGGGGAGGGGGGGAGGGGGGAAGGGGGGGGGGGGGAGGGGGAGGAGGGGGGGGCGTGGGAGGGGGAGGAGGAGGGGGGGGGGGGGGGGGGGGGGGGGGGGAGGAGGCGAGGGGAGGAGGAGGAGGAGAGCGTGGGGGGAGGAGGAGGAGGGAGCGTGGGAGGAGGAGGAGGAGGAGGAGAGCGTGGGGGAGGAGGAGGAGGAGAGGGGGTGGGAGAGGAGGAGGGGGGGGGGGGGGGGGGAGGGGAGGGAAAGGTGGGGGGGGGGGGGGGGCGGGGGGGGGAGGAGGAGGGGAGAGGTGGGGGAGGGGGGAGGAGGAGAGCTGGGAGGAGGAGGAGAGCGTGGGAGGAGGGGGGGGAGGAGAGCGCTGGAGGAGGGGGGAAATGGGGGGAAGGGAGGAGAGGCGGGAGGAGAGCGGGGAGGAGGCGCGGGGGGGGGAGGGGAGGAGGAGGAGGAGGAAAAGAGGCGAGGGGGGAGAGGAAGGGGAGGGGGAGAGGACAGGAGGAGGGGGGGGAGGCGCGGGGGGGTGGGGGAGATGCGGGAGGAGGGGGAGGGAAAAGCGCGGGGGGGGAGGTGGAGGAGAGCGCGGGGAGGAGGTGGAGGAGAGGCGGGAGGAGGTGGAGGAGAGCGCGGGAGGGGTGGGGAGGGCGGGAGGAGGTGGAGGAAAAAGCGCGGGGGGGAGGTGGAGGAGAGGCGGGAGGAGGTGGAGGAGAGCGCGGGAGGGGTGGAGGAGAGCGGGGAGGGGGGAGGAGAGCCGGCAGGAGGAGGAGGCCGGGAGGAGAGGCAGGAGGAGGAGGGGGCGCGGGAGGGGGGGGGAGCGCGGGAGGAGGAGAGGGGACGCGGGGGAGGAGGAGGGGAGGGGAGGAGGGGGGGAGCGCGGGAGGAGGAGGAGGAGGGGAGGGAGGCAGGGGGTGTGAGGGGGGAGGAGAGGGGGAGGAGGAGGGAGCGCAGGGAGGAGGAGGAGAGCGCGGGGAGGAGGTGAGAGGAGGGAGCGCGGGGGAGGAGGAGAGCGGGAGGAGGAGGAGGAGGAGGAGGAGGAGGAGGAGGGGAGGAGGAGGGGGGAGGGGGAGGAGGGAGCGCGGGGGGGGAGTGTGAGAGGAGGAGAGGCGGGGAGGAGGGGGTGTGAGGGAGGAGGAGAGCGCAGGGGAAAAGCGCAGGAAGAGCGCGGGGGGGTGGGGAACGGGGGAAAAGTAGTGTAGTAAAAGAAAGAGGGTAGTAGTAGGAAAATGCGGGGAGGAGGACGAGGACGACAACGCGGGAAAGAGGACAAGCGGGGAGGAAAAAAGCCACGGGTTTGGGGAGGAGGATGGTGGCGGAGGTTGAGGATTGTCGAGGCGGGGGTAAAATTTGAGGGGTTTGAGGTTGGGGGGTGGGAACAGTATTTGAAAGTGTTTAATAAAATTTCCCCTTTTTCTCACTGTTTAAGTAGGGCATTTGATTGGCCTTGACCCTAGGCAACATGGGAGTTAGCTCTCGACAACAGCCACCCCCTAGATTTGTTCTGTATTCGGTTTTAATTTTTTTCTCATCGCAATTACATGCCCTGCAACGCTTAAAATCACTCTTACACCTACCACCCTTCCCGTTGAAAATTACGTGTTGAAGTTAATTGACCACTGTTGTGTTATAATCATCCCAACTTTTTCATTTGAAAATTTTTTTTTTTTTCATTTTAGACTTCAAGATGGTGTGGGACCTACGGGGTTGTGTTCTCAGGAGGACAGGAAGTCTATCCGGGGTGTTTGGCTCTGGTACGTTAAAAAAATTATTGGTAATTAAAATGGTAAGGTACAAATTTCTGAGTTGGGGTGAGTAGGAATTTAAAATTTAAAAAGTACTGTCTACGTAAGCCAAAGACGTACCATTTATTGTTTTGTTTTAGGAATTTGATAGGCCTGGCAAGAACCCGTTTTGGTACGTTTAATTTCCCGATAGAAATATTGGATAGGAAGAATCGAAGATAATATACTGTATACATTATGTCAAAACAAACCTTTTTTTTTTGTTGAAAGACCCCTTTTAGGCCAGTGTAATGTGACATCTTTTTCCAAAATGTTTCGTAAGAATTGGCGTGATGCTTCATCGAAATTTAGTGTATGATGTTTTGAATGCTGAATAATTTATAATTGTGTTTTGGGTTTCCCTTTCAATATTTGCCCGAATGTGGATTGTGATACTGGGGATCCCCCCATTTTTTATGGTGTCAGAAGCCTATGAATGCAGCCTCCAAGCCTCATCCCAAACCATCCGGGTGGGGATGAACCGCGATCATAGTCATAAAACTCCCAAAATTTATGATAGGCGTCGGTTGGAGTTTTTGGTCTTTGCAGGTTTTTCTGCCCCCTCTTTTGGTATGGTTTTTTTTGCATAGTGTCTTATGATTTTGGAATCATTTTAAAAAGAAGTTGGGGGATTTTGCATGCATACCTATGTCATTTGGTGACAGAATTGTACCCCGCCGCCAATAAAGCCTGTCATTCCCCGTTCAAGGCTGGGGTGCCTGCAGGTTGGGGTAGAAGTGCCCGCCCAACTGCACAATTCTGGGCTAGAATCACACAAGTATACAAAGTCAACCCTCAAATGATTCGTAGGGACACTGGTTAAAATCATTTTAACTAACGTTTCCCACTGACATCAAACGTTATGCATTTTGGGTTACACATTTTTTTGAAGGTTCTGTTATCCGTTATTTTCCTTGTGTTGGTTATGTAGTGATTTTTATCCCGAAAGGGAGATTGATATTGTCCCGGGTTTTTCCCATAACTTTTATGCTGTTTAGTGATTTGGTTTTTATCCCCCTTCCCATCTTTATTTCCTCGTCTTAAAAAAGGAGTAACTGAAACTTTCTTTATTGTACATAATATTTTCAGTGGCCCCCTAGAAGATTTTTTATTCGTTTGGAGCGTTGCAGTTTTCAGTGGAAGCCCCCTGTACAGATTCTTTGTATTACATGTATTGCAAAGGTTGGCTTGGGGCTCGATTTATGCCTCATTCGTCGATACGAGAATGAGAAAGAATTAAAAAGCTACTAAAGTGCCTTGGGGAAGAGGCCCCTTTACTGTGGCGGTTGTTTTCACTCGGTTTGCTATTACCTTTGGGTTTTTTTGTTTGAAAATGATATACGTATCCATCTGCCCACTTTGTTTTTACTTTTGCATGCATTTTTGAACTATTTTACTTTATCATTGTTTAAAGGGTGTTGCAAACCACATTGTAAACCGTTTGCATTTTGATGCTTTTATTTTCATCTGATATGTAGATTGGTCAGGCAATAGCAAAAGGTATAAGTTACCTGAAAGGGTTTCGGGGGTCAGTGCCCCCGCAGTCGGTTTGGGACCAGGCTCATGGTGGGTCAGGGTTTGATCAACGAGGTGTTACTTGGCCACATAAAAGACGTACGACCCCGCCTGCGATCGGGACGACTTTAGGTGTCTCCAGAGCCTTCTTGAAGAACAGGGGTTGTTTGGAATCCCCTTTTTGTATGCTGGGGGCAATTTTAAACCCTTCTGCCCTGGTGAAATGCCGCAGCTTCCCCCCGTCCCACCTTAGGGGGACAAACACCAGTGATGCCAAATTTTCTGTTCCCCCAGGCAGAGGGAGAGGGGAAAAAGAAAAGGGGAAAAAGTACAAAAAATAGGGGGGAAAAATTCTAGAATTTGAGGAAAAGAAGGTATGCTTATTCTCTTAAGTATAGGTTTATGTTATTGAGTGTGACTTCAGACTAATGGAATTGTATACATGGGTCAAAGGGGAAAAATAAAACGGTGCTCCCATAAAACCACTTACACTAACACATACAAGGGAATCTGAAATCATTGGCACCCAAGAAGAAAAATGAGCAGCCAATTTCCTAAAACAGTAGAACCTGCTTATGATACAAGTCACAGCACACCCGGCCCCTTTCTTTGACATACTGTTGGGGTTACCCCCTTATTTACTGCCTTGATTCATTCCTTCCGGTCGTATGGGTCTTTCATTTTCCCAGATTACAAGCTGGACTGCCCCCCAGGGCGGAATTTCAAGGACTCTAGAAAAACTTCTCCTTTCCCAGTATCTCATCAGCAAACCCCATATTTCTACGTTTTGTAGGCATCTTTGGGGGGGGGGGGGGTTGTTGTGCTAAACCTTTTTAGCAGCAAATAGGTGTACATGAACAGTCATAAAAAAAAAAAAAAAAAAAATGCTTAAGCAAAACAAAAGACGAGGGGGTGGAGGTGTCTACCCCCGTGTTTCCCCCCATTTTTTGAAAGAATTCAAAAATCGGGGGTGCAAGCTCTGACAACACTCTAGAAAGGTGGTCAATCACCTTGACACTGAATACTAAATTTGAAAAAAATAAATTTAGATACACAATAATTAACTTTATCCATGTATTTCATAAGAACATAAAAAAGAAAATGCAACGGGGTACTGACCCATGCGGAGCAAGTTTAGCCCCCCATCCCCCGTAAGACCAATGACCCCCCCCCACCCGGGTTAGCCCAATGACCCCCCCCAGTCTGGTCACCTCCCCTCAAGGATGGAGCACTGCACCAGATCCAGAAGCACAAGCTGTCACGTCCAATCACACCCCCCACACCCACCATGTATTTATCAACCATTTTTAAAACCACACAACGTTTTTAGCCTGAAAAAACTGTATAGGGAGTTTGTTCCAATAATCCACGACTTTATTACCAAACCCTATTTTCTATATCTTCCCGAATCTGAAATTTTTTAACTTGAAACCCTTTCGCGGTCCTGTCTTTGGTGGAAATTTTCGCACGCTATTTAATCCCATTTTTTATTTGTTTTCCTTTTTTTTACACCCCGATTTATATCCCCCCAAAATTTTACGCCTTTCGAGGAGTGCGATTCAGGGGGCCCCAGTTTATCCCAAAAGATGATCCCTGTTCAGAAAATCTTCCTTGTCATCCTCTTGTACGTTTTCCAGGCATTTTATCCATTCGTAAAAACGGTGACCCCGAACTGAGCAGCTGCGAAATGAGGCCTAACCAAGGTATATAGGTTGAAAAACAACTGAGGACTTCTGTTTTTTTTACTTTAGAATTTTAAGCAAGAAAATTTGGTAGCTTTTTGGCGAACACTAATGCAATTTGTCTTGGGTTTTGATTACCGTAAACCCGAATCCTAAAACCCTTTTTGCAATCAGTAGTATTAGTTACATTATTTAGTTTATATGTGGCATGGGTTTTTTAAAATGAACATTTAGAACTTTGCCCTTCCTGCCTTAGAATTTATTAACTTTTTTTACAGGTATTTGAGGAGGTAGATCTGGTAATGAATATGTATTGTGTTATGGGGCTTCAGAAAAGGGTTTTGCAGGGTCCCCCATCAGAGGGGCTATTGAGGAAATTAAGCACGGAATAGGAGGAGAAATTTTTTCCTGGATAGAGGGCATGTGTTGACAAATAGGCAGCAGAGGAGTTTGCATAAATGGGGAGAAATCAGAGTGGGGAAAGCGTCACGAGCGGTGTTCCACGGGGTCAGTGTTGGGGCCCCTGCTGTTCACAATCTACATAAACGACATAGATGAGGGCATAAAAGAGCGACATCGGCAAGTTTGCGATGACACCAAAATAGGCCGTCGAATTCATTCTGACGAGGACATTCGAGCACTCCAGGAAGATTTGAATAGACTGATGCAGTGGTCGGAGAAGTGGCAGATGCAGTTTAATATAGACAAATTGCAAAGTTCTAAATGTTGGACAGGACAATAACCATGCCACATATAAACTAATATAATGTAGATCTTAATATTACGGATTGCGAAAAAGATTTAGGAGTTCTGGTTAGCAGTATCTGAAACCAAGACAACAGTGCATAAGTGTTCGCAATAAAGCTAATAGAATCCTTGGCTTCATATCAAGAAGCATAAATAATAGGAGTCCTCAGGTTGTTCTTCAACTCTATAACATCCTTGGTTAGGCCTCATTTAGATTATGCTGCACAGTTTTGGTCACCGTATTACAGAATGGATATAAATTCTCTGGAAAATGTACAAAGGAGGATGACAAAGATGATCCCATGTATCAGAAACCTTCCCTATGAGGATAGACTAAGGGCCCTGAAACTGCACTCTCTAGAAAGACGTTAGAATTAGGGGGGATATGATTGAGGTTTATAAGTGGAAGACAGGAATAAATAAAGGGGATGTAAATAGTGTGCTGAAAATATCTAGCCTAGACAGGACTCGCAGCAATGGTTTTAAGTTGGAAAAATTCAGATTCAGGAGGGATATAGGAAAGTACTGGTTTGGTAATAGAGTTGTGGATGAGTGGAACAAACTCCCAAGTACCGTTTTTAGAGGCCAGAACGTTGTGTAGCTTTAAAAATAGGTTGGAAAAAATAAAATGAGTAGATTTGGGTGGGTGTGAGTTGGACCTGATAGCTTGTGCTAACAGGTCGGTTGCCGTGTTCCTCCCTTAAGTCAATGTGACCTGACTGACTAGGTTGGGTGCATTGGCTTAAGCCGGTGGGGATTGGACCTGCCTCGCAGGGGCCCAGTAGGCCTTCTGCAGTGTTCCTTCGTTCTTATGTTCTTATGTTCTTATTTGTTAATATTAAACTGCATCTGCCACTTCTCCGACCATTGCATCAGTCTATTCAAATCATCCGGGGAGTGCTTATTGTCCTCGTTAGAAGGGAATTGGACTGCCTATTTTGGTGTCATCAGCAAATTTGCTTATGTTGCTATTTATTCCCTCATCTATGTCGTTTATGTAAATTGTGAACAACAACGGGCCCAACAATCCCCCCTTTGAGGAACACCGCTTGTGACGTGCCCCCATTCTGATTTCTCCCCATTTATGCAAACTCTCTGCTGTTCTATTTGTCAGTCATGCCTCTACCCGGGAAAAAAAATTTCTCCTATTCCGTGTGCCTTAAGTTTCCTCAATAGCCTTGGTTGGGAAAACTCTATCGATAGCCTTACTGAAGTCATATACCAATATATTCTTTGGGCCATGATCAAACCTCCTCAAACCCCTTAGTGAAAAAAGTTAGAAAATTCATAAGACAGGAAGCCCCTTTGTAAAACCGTGTTGAAAATTCATTAATTAATCTGTACCTGTCAAGATGGCTACGAATTGCTTCGGCAATTATTGATTCCATAAATTTTCCCACTATGGAGGTAAGGCTTATTGGTCTACAGTTCGAAGCCAAGGACCTGTCACCTGCCTTGCAAATAGGTATTACATTAGCCATTTTCCACTTATCAGGCACTATGCCAGTTTGTAGTGATATGTTAAAAAGATTAGCCAAAGGTATGCTAGGTTCCTCTTTACATTCCTTTAACACCCTTGCAAACAGTTCATCAGGGCCCGGGGATTTATTAGGTTTTAGTTTCTCTATTTGTCTGAGGACCATGTCACTAGTTACTGCAATCGTACATTATCACTTATTTCAGGAATATCGCTAGTATTTTCCTGGGTGAAAACTGAGAGGAAGTAGGTATTTAGAATTTCACACATACTTATCATTGTCAGTGATCTGACCAGAGTTACTCTTAAGTGGGCCAATCTTGTCCCTAATCTTACTTCTGTATACCTGAAAGAACCCTTTTGGGTTAGTCTTTGAATCCCTTGCGACCTTAGCCTCATAATCCCTTTTTGCTTTTCTTATTCCTTTATTTCTCTCTTTAATTGAATATGTCGATTTCTTAACTGCCCGTCCCGTCTTTTGATACGCCTATATATGCATCTCTTTTGACCAATGAGATGTTTTAATCTATTGTTCATCCATTTGGGATCATTTTTGTTAGATCTAATTTCCCTAATGGGAACAAAAGTTGTCTGGGCAGCTAGAACTGTTCTGAAAAAACGTCATATTGGCAACCAAGATCACCTACCTGACCCATAGTCAGGACATCCCAATTTAGCCCACCCAGGTAATTTTTCAGTCCCATGAAGTCGGCAAAGCGAAAATCTGGGACAGAGATTTGATTGCAGTTATTTGGGTAATTCCATGATATATTGAAACTAAGTGATTTGTGATCTCTTTTCCCAAGCTCATCATTAACCTCAAGATTATTAATTAGTGAATCTTTGTTGGCAAGAACCAAGTCAAGCAGATTGTTTCCTCTAGTTGGTTCTGTCACAACCTGTTCTAAAAAGCAATCCTGAACCGTATCAAGAAAGTCATTAGACTCAAGATTTCCTGTCATATTGTTCCAATCAATTTGTGTAAAGTTAAAATCTCCCATTATCACAACATTTTCATATCTTGATGCCTTATGAATTTCGTCCCATAACAGCTTACTGCCCTCCCTATCAAGGTTTGGGGGCCTATAAATCACGCCCAAAATTAATTTGTCACGTCACTCTAGAAACTGTAGCCAAACAGATTGTGTTCGATGTTTCTAATCTTATATCATGTCTAAGACAATTTAAATTTTCCCTGACATACATCGCCACACCACCACCCTTCCTGTTGATCCTGTCAGCGTGGAATAGTTTATAACCCTGTATGTTGCATTCAGAAGGCATTTCTCGATCTTTCAGGTTGAACCTGGTCTGTTATACCAATAAATCTATGTTACCTACACGTGCAAGTAATCTTAGCTCTATCTATCTTATTTCTTAAACTCCTACTACATATTTGTATGGTAGACCTTAAGGGAGCTAGTCACTCGTTGCCCTCTACTATCTTTGTTTGTTGATCAATTGATTTGCCATTACTAGCAACTTCATTTTGAATATTGTCTTTTAAACATATCCCTGAGGTATCCCGGTAATAACTGCTATTTTTAACCCTAATGCTGCAGCTTGATTGTTTCCCACAAACACTCATACCTCTATAATCTATCAGTTTAAATTCCTAGACAAGTCATCAGTTACCCTCACAATTGAATTGGCTAATGCAACCACTCCATCCCCCAGAGAGATGAACCCCATCCCTTGCATACATATCAAGTTTGCCAAAGAATAGGTCCCAGTTATCAATGAATGGGATTGCAAGTTCCTTGCAGTACCTGTCTAGCCAGCAATTTATACCAATTGCCCTAAACATTCATTCATTGCCCACTCCCTTTCTAGGCAAGATGGTACATACGACTGGGATCCCTCCCTTAGACCTAACTACTTCTGTGGCTGACCTGTACTTATCCAGCAGCTCCTCTCTCCTGCCCTTCCCAATGTCATTACCCCCAGCACTAAGACAGATAATAGGCTTGTTCCCATTATCTGCCATAATATTATCCAACCTGCTGACTGTCACCAACACCAGCTCCAGGAAGACACTCTCTGACCTTTCTGTCTGTTACAAAATGCACTGTCCATATATCTTACCTGAGAATCGCCTACTATTAAAATATTCTTACCTTGATTAGCAGGGGAGTCAGTGGTACCTTCAACCTCACTAACCACTGAAGTACACTCGTCTTGGAGAACAGAGAATCGATTTCCTACCTTCACATCTTCTCTATTAACTCCTCATCTCCCTTCTTCCTGAACTGTGAACCACTTGCCACTTAAAGTGCTGCCACTATCACTGCTGGTGACCATTCCTTCCTTACCAGCTAAATCCTTCTCACACTCGCTCCCAAACTCATCTATGCGAAGCTTCAGCCTCCTATTTTCCTCCTGAAGAAGTAGAATCTCCTTCAACATTGAACCTGAGATTCTAAAACACTACAACAAGCCATGGTACTTGGTAACAGCCCACACTAACTCCCAAGAGGTTAGGCAGGTATGACCGCAGGCGACCACTGACCTCGTGAAAACATGTTGGAACCAACAATAATAGAAAATCAACATGCGGGGGGGGGGGGGGGGGGGGTCACAATTGAAATACATTTCTTTAGTTAATTTAAAGCTGTTACAGTAATAGTGATATTTTAACCTTGTATACAGATGACTACAACAATAATAATAATAATAATAATAATAATAATAATAATAATAATATGATACTGATAGTACTGTTTTCAATTAAACACTTGCTTTTTCTGCATTACATTTCAGCACAACAATGATGTTAGATGACATTACCAATCTAATCTTTAAACTATTTATCTCCTTCACCTGGGTTACAGAACTATGCACATAGTAAATAGGTAAGGATATAGACAAATACACAGTGAGGGCAGACATGAAATTTTCACAGCCAATATTTATCACACCTTACATAAGTAAAGCTTGAGGGGCTGATTTACTTCGTTAAACGCCTCCCCAGTTCGGGTAAATCTTCGTTGTGAAAATCACAATAAGTGCTAGAAAATGAAAAAAAAAAATACAATGGACCCTTGACTTAGGATGGCCTAAACCTACGATAAAACCGACTTACCATGCTTGTCAGTGTAAAAATTTGACCCCGACCTATGTTGAAAAACTAGACTTACATCATTCATCCCGTATGTGTCCACGAGTCTGTCTGGCTTGAGCACGCCTCGGCTGCCCTGCCTTCAGTTAGTGTGCCAGTGTTTACAAGACAGTGAGGTCGCTTCCACGCATACATTCAGAACATTTTGTATTATTCTAGTGTTTTTAGTGCTTGTAATTGCTAAATAAGCCACCATGGGCCCAAAGAAAGCTTCTAGTGCCAACCCTGTGGTAAAAACGGTGAAAATTGCAATTGAAAATTGAGGAGGTAATTAATAAGTTTGAAAGTGGAGTGCACCACTGTGAATCACTTTAGAAAAATCTTAAAGGAATGCGAGGTACAGAGCTCTATGGACAGATTTTTGGTGCAACAGAGGTCCAGTGACTCAAGTTGTTCCCAGTGGCATTAAAAGAAGTAACCCCGGAAAAGAACTTGCTACCTAAAGTCCTTATGGAAGGGGATTCCCCTTCCAAAAAATAATACACCTCCATCATCTCCCCTCCTCCCATCAACTCATCACCACATCTTCAAAAAAGGTAAGTGTCATTTATTCTTCATTACACTATTGTGCATGTATGCTTCTGTTTGTGTGTAGGAAAATGTATATTTCATGTGGTAAAATTTTTTTTCCTACTTTTGGGTGTCTTGAACGGATTAATTTGATTTCCATTATTTCTTATGGGGAAAATTAAGTCAGCTTATGATAATTTCGTCTTATGATGTGCTCTCTGGAACGGATTAACATCGTAAGTCAGGGGTCCACTGTACTCGGGAACTGCCTTTTTTTTTTCATATATTACAGTATAATACACTGCTTCTCCTTCTGATGTATTCTGAAACGTTGCAAACATTCCAGGCTGCTATACGAACTACAACTGACAGTTATTTTTAACAAACCCACTCCAGTAACTTCTATCATTGGAAAGTGTTCCATCCACAACTCCTTTTGCCCTATAGAAAACTAGAGCAACAAAGTACTGAGGTGGAGGCCTTCAGGTAGCAGAGAAAAAAACCCCCCTGATACACTCTACCATTTGCTTCATTCATCATCATTCATTTTCATTCATCATCATTTAGGCTCCCTTTTTCTCGACAGAGGCACCTAAGCAGGAAATAACACTCCACCGAGGAGGCGTTGATACACAACTGACATCCCTTTGACAACCAACACCAAGATTTAGAATGAGAGGACAGTGCACATATCACTGTATTGCAGTTTACGAGTCGCTTAAACTAACAATTAAATCTACATACAGTCCAGAATTCATCAACAGTCCCACATACAAACAAGACAAAAAAAAAAAAAATGAGGAACAGCCTGAACTTTACAGCTCAACACCTACACACTTACTAGGGAACTAAACTGTCATGCTGTGTTATTTTTAGGGTTATGAGCAGAACACACAAAAGAACACAGCAAACAGAGAGAAAACACAGTATAAGAATTAGACAAAATAGCTCAAAACAGAAGTAGAGAAAAGTGTAACAGCCTGAACTATACAGTCCAACACCTAGACCATACTAGGGAATACAACCTCTTCCTTCCACATCACAGAAAAATAGACATAGAAAACAGCATAAGATAAAAACTACTCGCTACATACATGGGCTGTTTCAGGTTTAAAATAAAAAAAAAAAATTACATGAATGGCATCTGTCTTACTCTTGCTAATTTTGTTCAATAGTATTTCTACACATTTTTCCTTGTTCCAACCTTCCACCAACTTCGAGCCAAATTCAACAGTCAAAATATCTGCAATAGAATTATCTGAATTTTGGTTACCAATGGCAAATGCACTGGAATTAACCATTTCCACACACTTCCGAGAAGCATCAAAATTATGTCCATTTTCAACACCTTCCTTGTTATTCTCTGAAAATCCACAATTTAAACTCGTCCAATCAGTTATCCTAAATATATTCTTCCCTTGATCCATACAAATCCCTATGGTTTTCACATAATCGTCACTCATTTTACATTTGCACAGAATTTTCACAAGGCAAACAATCTACAAAAATAGACATCCTTTCATTAAAACCTCGAGTGATACTTGGGGGTCACTTTCTCTTTGATATGCATCCTCCCACTTTCCATCTTTTACCATATCCCCTTGAAACCTGTATAGGTCCATTATCATTTCATCAGTTTGATTCCAACCATTTTTAGAAGAGCCAAGCAACAAAAATAATCCCACTGCTGTGTCGAGTGAGGTTCCACAAGGTTCAGTTCTAGGCCCAGTGCTGTTTCTTGTATACGCGAATGACATGGTGGGAGGAATAGATTCAGAAGTGTCATTGTTCGCTGATGTGAAACTGATGACAATACAAGTGGGCGAGGATCAGTTAAGATTACAAGGGGATCTGGACAGACTACAAGTATGGTCTGACAAATGGCTCCTGGAGTTTAACCCCAGTAAGTGAAAGGTCATGAAGATTGGGGAAGGACATAGAAGACAGCAGATGGCGTACAGATTAGGAAATCAAAAGCTGCAAACGTCAATTAAAGAAAAGGATCTTGGGGTAAGCATTATAATGAACATGTCCCCTGAGGCACACATCAATCAAATAACTGCTGCAGCATATGGGAGATTGGCAAACCTGAGATTGACGTTTAGACATACGAGTAAGGAGTCATACACGACATTGTACACCGTGTATGTAAGGCCTATACTGGAGTATGCAGCGCCAGTATGGAACCCTCGCCTAGTCAAACACGTAACAAAATTGGAGAAAGTGCAAAAATTTGCAACACAATTAGTCCCGGAATTGAGGGGTATGCCTTATGAGGAGAGGTTAAGGGAACTCTACCTGATGACACTAGAGGATAGGAAGGATAGAGGGGACATTAACATATAAAATACTGAGAGGCTTGACAAGGTCGACAGGGATGGAATGTTTGAGATGGGAAATGGGAACAAGGAAGCTGAAAACCCAGATGAGTCGTAGGGATGTTAGGAAGTATTTCTTTAGCCTTAGAGTTGTCAGGAAGTGGAATCTGGAGAGTGTAGTAGTTTACCTGGAGTTTACCTGGAGAGAGTTCCGGGGGTCAACGCCCCCGCGGCCCGGTCTGTGACCAGTAGTGGAAGCAAGTTTCATAAATAACATTAAGAAGAGGTATGACAGATCATGGAGTAGGGAGAGAGTGAATTAGTATCGACCAGTGAAGAGGCAGGGCCAGGAGCTATGAATCGACCCCTGCAACCACATATAGGTGAGTACACACTCAGACATACTCACGCACACATGGTTCTGAGTTTTGAATATCTAGTAGTTACAGGTGGAGAGGGTAACAGGAATTGAATGGGAAAAGCCAAGCTTTAAAATCGGGGACTACACAGGTATGAGGAACTTGCTGCAGGAGGTTCAGTGGGACAGAGAACTGGTAGGAAAGTAACAACAAAATTTAACAATAAAATGCAAGGAGGCAGAGGAAAGGTTTGTCCCTAAGGGCAATAGAAAAAATGGGAAGACCAAAGCGAGTCCTTGGTTTACCTGAAGGTGTAGGGAGGCAAAAAACTAAGTGCGCCAAAGAATGGAAAAGATACAGGAGGCAAAGGACCCAGGAAAATAAGGAGATTAGTCGAAGAGCCAGAAAAGAGTATGCACAGGTAAGGAGGGAGGCCCAGCAACAGTACGAAAACGACACATCATCGAAAGTCAAGTCTGACCCGAAACTGCTGTATAGCCACATTAGGAGGAAGACAACAGTCAAAGACCAGGTGATGAGGCTGAGGAAAGAAGGTGGGGAACTCTCAAGAAATGATCAAGAGGTATGTGAGGAGCTCAGCATAAGATTTAAGGAAGTATTTACAATGGAGACAGGAAGGCCTCTGGGAGGACATAAGAGGGGGACACCAGCAAGGAATATACCAAGTGTTGGATGACATGCAAACAACTGAGGAGGTGAAGCTGCTGCTAAGGGACATTGATACCTCAAAGGCAATGGGACCGGACAACAACTCTCCGTGGGTCCTTAGAGATGGAGTGGATATGCTGTGTGTGCCAAGAACTACAATCTTCAACACATCTCTGGAAATTGGGCAACTTCCTGAGGTATGGAAGATGCAAATGTAGTTCCCATTTTTAGAAAAGGAGACAGAAAAGAGGCACTAAACTATAGACCAGTGTCACTGACGTGTATAGTATGCAAAGTCATGGAGAAGATTGAGGAGTGGTGGAGCACCTGGAATTGAACAAGTATAAACACCAACCAGCACGGATTTATGGAAGGCAAATCCTGTGTCACAAACCTTTTGGAGTTTTATGATAAAGTAACAGTAAAACACGAGGGAGAGGGGTGGGTTGATTGCATATTCCTGGACTGTAAGAAGGCCTTTGATACAGTTCCTCAAAAGAGATTAGTGCAGAAGCTATAGGATCAGGCATGTATAACAGGAAGGGCACTGCAAT
>NC_069409.1:16600331-16726980 GCF_026875155.1 Cherax quadricarinatus
CTTTCTCCTTTCCCTCCCCCCTTCTTCGGTGCCTCCTTTCAATGGCTACCACCCCCTACACCACTCCCTTTCACCTTCCCCAGTTGTTTCCCAGGCCGTTGTGCAGGCTAAGGACGCACAGAATCTGACGTACCCGCCCTCTTTCTCGGACCGTCATTTTTACAATATCTTGGCGATGTTCCCTCTCGAAAACCCTAACCTCTCCCGGGGAGAATGGTTTAAAGATTAACGAGACCCCAACCACCCACGCCCAAACTATCCTGTCTCCGATTTTTTGGAAGCGACGATTTCCTGCCCCACGCTCGATGTAACTCCCTCTCTGGCGTGAAAAAGCTTCAAACCTCCCCAATTCCTCCTCAATCTCAAAAACCCCTTTCCCCTGTAATTGCTGTCTCCTTACACAGGAGACGATCCCTGATCAGGCACCCGGGGGGGGACTCCAACTCACCGCCAGTCCTGTGTCCCCGTCCACTATCTCGCTCCACAAAACCCCACGCCCTCCACCCGTGTTTTTTTCACACCTCCCCTTTAACGGGGGCAGCGCGTCCCCCAACGGGCCCAGGACACGTCTTCGTTGTCACAGGTCGCTGCTTTGGATCTATCACCACATAGACGGAGTACGCGTTGCCCTGGGTACATTCCCGACCTGCGTCCTAATCTTGGAGTAAGTGGACGGTATTGGGTCCCTAAAAGTATTTTGAGGTTGAAAGAACCCTCGGAAAACCACATGGGGCACCGCCCCCCACGCCTTTTGGCAAATGCACCGTCCCTACTCTCAAAAAACTTTCCTTATTCCCCCCGTCCGCCTCAAAGGGAAACGTTGCGTAATTGATCCACGTATAATCCCGTGAAAATCTCCCTTTTCTTGCACTGACAGCGGGTGTGCGTTAAGACTCCGCCCAAAAACCTGGTGATAACGATTCAAAAACCGTTTTCGATAGCATTTGAGAAAAATTCGTTGTCCTCCTTCATGCGCCCATTCAAGCCTGTCTTGTACGCCCTATGTTTTCCCGGATGATTTTTGGGAAAAAACTTGCGCAGAACTGGGCGTTATCGTTTTTCCCTTTTAAATAGTCAAAGCCTCGTTTTATCCCGGGGCTCAACAAAACCCAAACTTTACAATCCAGTGCACTTTTTTTGCCGAGGTGTGGGCAGCACCACTTCACACCAATGCACCAGGAACTGACAAGGGAGCTGCCTACAAACAGCAGGGGGGGCAGAGCACAACCGCACTGACCGGGTCAGGCAGCGAATGTGTATTTTGGGCATTTTTTTTGTATGTGTCTTGGTGCATGCGGGGGGTGGGGGGGGAGGGTGCGGGGCGCTTGCGGCGGGTTATGAAACAGTATGCAAAAATAGGTACTATAGGGGAGGTTGGGGGGAAAATAGTTTTCCCTTGGGTTATCGTAATCTGAGGTAGGGGAATGTTGGGGTTGGGTGTATTTTAAAGGCGGTTTGGGGCTGGTTCTCCCCTAAATGGCATTTTTGTTTTTTTTTAGTTTAGTGGAGGATGGAAGGTGGAATAAAAGTGTGTGGAGTGGAGCTTGGGTGTAAAGTCTTTATGAATGAGGGGGGGGCAAAGGGGGGTGAACTGGGACATTTGGTTAAGGACGGGGGGTTTTATGATTTTCGAGTCGGTACAAAATTAGCATGGAAGGGAAGTAGTTTGTGTTTTTTTTTAATCGATAGCATGGGGTCGGGGGGCAGGGGGTGGTTTTTCTGAAGTGTCTTTTCCCGGGATGGTTTTTTTAAGATTGAGGTGTACTCCCCCGGTACATGTTTTTTAGAGCCAAATTTTAATTGTGTAACTTAGTGCGGACAGGTAGTCTTTTTTTGCCTGCAACATTTTTAATAAAAAAATATCTGTTGAAAATAATCTAAAAAATGGGAAAGTTTTGTGATGGTTAAAATTTTCTAGTGACTGTTCCCAATTTTTGTTGGTTTTTCTTCACTTTGTAAAATAATTCTATCATATTTGTTATAAGTTATTTATGTTGTTCTTATTTTTAGTTTTAATGAAAAAATTAAGGGTTGTGAGTCTAGTGAAAGTGCATTTATTTTGCACTGGGGAAAAGGGGAATGTAAAGAAATTGATTGGTTCAAACGAAATTTTTGGATAATGTACACTGTTTTTTAAAAGAGGGGAAAGGGGATTGTGAGGATTGCAATATAGAAAATTTTCAGGGAACTCAGGGTGATAATAAGAAACCCCTTTAAAGGGGATGAAATATTTATTATTAGTTTATTGTAATATAATTTGATTGATGAAAGTATAACTGGTTTTTAGCTTTTTGGGTAAAGAGATAAAAATCATTGGGGAAGGGGGATATTTTTTAAGCCCCAAAAAGAATCAGGTATGTTTTAGAAAATGTAACAAATTTTTATTTTTCTGGGCGGGGGACGATAAGGGGTTCTTATATTCCCTTATGTTATTGTCTTTAATGTTTTTTTTAAATTTAATGTGATGGAGGGTTATGAGTGGGGCGGCAGACACGTACTAGGCAGTGGGGGGGGGGTGAAGAGTACGGTGTGTATTAAAACCCACCCCCGTGCACGATATTGAGTTTCAGGGGTATTGAGGGTTAGGGTGTGGATTGGTTTTTTTGGGGGATGTGGCCTCTTTTCGACTTTTCCTTGTAATAGTCAAACCTTTTGATGGCTGGATTGTTTTTTTTACATGTTGTCAATTTGTCCTTAAAAGCTTAAAAATGTTTAACTGTCAATGAGTATACTAAGGTAAAGTGGATGTTTTTTTAAGGGGGGGGGAGTTTTAAACATTTTAGGAGGCTATCGTTTTATTATTAGACCTCTTTTCACGTGAAGACATACATAAAAATGGTTTGATTGGAGTGCAGCAGCCAAATTTTGATGTCATTATTTAAGTGCTTTTTGGTATTGTGTAGTCACTGAGATTAGTTTTTATGTTGATCTTGTTAATTTGTTAGTACCCCTATAATTTTTGTACCGAGTTTTTAAAAAAAATATAAAAAAAAAATTTGCTTTTTCCCCAATTATTTTTTTATTTTTTTTTTATTATCACACCGGCCGTTTCCACCAAAGGCAGGGTGGCCCGAAAAAGAAAAAACTTTCACCACATTCACTCCATCACGTCTTGCCAGAAGGGTCTTTACATTTACTTTTTTAAACTGCAACATTAACACCCCTCCTTCAGAGGCAGGCACGTACCCCCACCCCGGGACTCAAGTCCGGCCTGCCGGTTTCCTGAATCCCTTATAAATGTTACTTTGCTCACACTCAACAGCACGTCAGTATTAAAAACCCTATATATATATTATACAAAATTTTTTATATATATACTGATATAAAAAACTTCATAACATAAAATTAAAGAATCATGTTTTTTTTAAAGAAATTGTTGCCCAACCATTTTGGGGTTTTGCATACAAATAAAAAAGGTCTTAGTTTTTCTTATGCACTATCCAACTAACTTAATTTAAAAATTTTATAAAAGGGTACAAAATACACTTTGTAAAAAAAAATTCCAAAAGTTGCCCCAAAATATAAACCAACAAAAAATTTTACACAAACAACATAAACGTAATCTACCTATCAGAAACTAAATCTACACTCTGTTTTACACACCCTCAAAACCTGCAACATGCGGCTGAGAAAAACCCTCCCCGCCAAAAAAATTAGGGCACCCCCCCCTTCTCCCTCACATAAGAGTTCAAAAATATTTTCCCCAATGTACATATACATATAGAAAAACTCCAAAGTAGCTACCAACATTTATCCGGGAATAGCGGGGAGGAATTCGGGTCTTATTTGGGGCTGCGTGCATGTGGGGAATGCCGCAGCTGTCACAAAATTATTTTATCTCAAAAGGGGAGGGCGAATGATGCTTTTGCCCTAATTAAAGGGGGTTTCAAATATTGACTAGTTACCTGGAGGCATTGACTTGTTAAAGGTGACGAGGTAATAGGGAGCAAAGTAGGTTAGACCTAGTAAATATTGTGTTAATTTAAGACCTACAGAACAAATTCCCCAAAATTTGAAACAATTTGGGGTCAAATTAGAAGCCCTTTAAGTCCTTAAAAAAATAAAAGGTTTGTTTGGGGTTGAATCAAACGGGATATTAAGTGCGTCTTACAGAAAAAAATGAACTGCAAAACTAAAAAAACCCAAAACGGTTATTTTTTCTTAAGGAAAAAAGATTCGTCTACAAAAATTAATTATTCGTTACAGACAAGCCAACCAAATTTTCAAAGAATGAAACGTGGATATGATGTATCTGTCAGGTTCACAAAGGGGAAAAAAAATCCTAATTTTAATAATGATCAAAATTCCCCCCAAAAAAAAGGTTGCATAGGCACATATTAAAGGGCAAGAGAAAAAATAAATATTCCCACACCAAATAAAGAGGAATAAGTACCTTATAGAATGTCTTGACAAAAGGGGCAAGTCAAGCAAAAGAGGGATGTCTTTTTTTTCCCCAAAGAATTGTAATGTTTAATTAATGGGTTTACTGTGGAAAGGTTTGGAAGAATTTGGCAATGTATCAGATGTTTTAGGAGTTATTTGTTATGCCAAACTCAATAACAGCTTCATTCCCCAAAAAGGGGAAGGCTCAGCAGTAGTGTAAGGAAAATTTGTATAATAATAATTATGATGTAATGCAATCATGATAATAATGTTTTTTAACCTGAAACAACAGTTACTAATGTAAAAATTGCAGCAATTTAATGATGATGGATAGTTAAAGTAGCCTTACCCGTGGTAATGTAAAAAATTGGATAAAAGGGCGTATTGCCTCTCGCCCCCGAGCCGTGTGGACAGCGCGCAGACGCCCCGTTTGAGTTTTTTTTTTGCGCAGTTTACCTGATTGAGCTCCCCCTAGCTTTGGGTTGGGGGAAACTTTTTTTTCTCCAACATGGCGCTAAATTGCAGAAGAAGAATCAACACTGTCTGATTGAGATGATCCGGGTGCTGTACAGGATCCAACTGGATTTTTATTCCCAGCGATCTTTCGCGATACCTATGGTATAGCAAATGAGGAGATATTGGTGTCGCTTTAAAGGGAAAATGACAAAAGAATCTTGTTAAGATGGTCTGCAAAATTACGGGGCATGGTCACAAGTATGGGGAGACCATCATACAGGTTAAACGCTGTGTCGGTGAATTCTATGTATCTGACATTCCCTGGGTGAAAATCAGGAATGTGCCTTTAGGCGACTGATTTTGTATTCCCATGAACTGCTATTATGGGGAGGGTTTTCACGTAGCCACAGCAGGGGATGGGCAAGGGGCCCGTTTGCGGTGCGCGGGGGGCGCGTTACAGTTAAAATGACTCTTCGGCACCCTATTCCTTCTATATTGGTTGAAAGAAAAAGGCTCAAGTCTATGTAAGTTGCGGGGCAAAAACGTACGTGTCGGCTAGGGGGGGTCATATGACCACATCGCGGCGCAGTGTGAGAAAAAGGGGGGTCCCCGGGCACAACAAAAGGGCCACAGCGCAACACAACAGCAGCAACAGCAGCCAGTGGACGAGGTTGGCGATGAGGAAAACAGTCCTTGCTACACCGCCCCAACAAGGGTTGTCATGGAGTGGGAGGTAGACAAAGAAAAGGAGCTTGAATGCCGTTGTAACGAAAAAGGAGAACTCAGTCATTGGACATACATAAGGTTTTTGAGGGTGGGATAAAAAACCAAATGGGGTGAAGAAGTGGCGGGGGCCCGTCTTTTGGTAAAGGGGGGGGTTGGTTTCCCCGTTAAGGAATGGTCCCCTAGATCAGGGGAAAGACCAGGAAAATTCTGGGGAAAGGATGGAAAGTAGGCGAAAACTTTTTGTTCAAGGGTTTTTTTACAAATTAAGGGGTTGGAGTGAGGGAGGGCTAGGGGTTTTGAGTAAATTTGGGGCGGCCCGGGGGTGGGTTGGATTTGAAGGAACATAAGCCGGGGGTTTTGGGGTTTGGAAAAGAGGAATAATGGCCCCAAGGAAAAGGGAGCGTTTTAAAAAGGGGGGGGGCTTTTGAAAAAGAAAGGGGGGTTTTTTAAAAAAGTAAGGGGGAAAAAAGGGGGAAAAAGGGTTTAATTAAAAATTTTAATTGGGGTAAGGGCCCCAATTGGTTTAATGGTTTTTTGGTCGTTTGGGGGGAGTGGTATTTTAAAACAAAAATTTTGGGGGTTAGGGGTTGGTGGTTATTTTACTGGAAACGAGGTTTGAAAAGGGGGGGCGGAGAAAAAAAAATGCCCGTTTTTAGTCGTGGGAAAGGGGGGGGGGGAGGGTTTTGGGGGTGTTGGGGGTGGGTTTTTGGGGATATTTTGCCGGCGGGTGGGGTTTAAAAAAATTTTTTTGGGGGGGGGGGTTTTTTTTTAGGGGTTTACCAAATTTAAAATTTGGGGGGAGGTTGCGGAATGTAAAGTGGGCCCGAGGTGGGGGGGTTTTTGGGGGAAATTTTGGGGGTTTTGACCGGGGGGGGGTTAAAGATGTGGGGGGGGAGGGGGGTAAAAAACCTTCAAAGGGTATATTGGAAAAATGTAAGGGGTTATTGGGGAGGGGGATGTTTTTGTTTTTTTTCCTATGGGATGGTTTGTGGTATTGGGGGGTTTTTGCCGGGGGGAATTTTGGAAAAATGAAAAAGTTTTTAAAAAGGAATATTATTTTTTAATTTTGGGGATGGGGGTTAGAACCCCAGTTCCATGGTTTTTAAAAAAAAAAAAAAAAAAAAAAAAAAAAATAAAAAAAAAAAAAAAAAAAATATTTAGAGGGGCGTTGCGCGAATGTTATGCACAAATTAATGCAAATTACCTGTTATTAAATTGAAAGTTTGAAGGAAAATATTCGGAATTTACAAAAGAGGGGTTTGAGGGGAAATTTTAAGGGCGGGTTTGAGGGGGTTTTTGTGGGGAGATCGGCCGCGGCGTGTTTTTTGCGGAGTAACACACGTCGCAAGGCAAGGGAGTTAATGGGGTTAATGTTCAGGTAGGTAGCAAGGGTTAAAGGGGCCGGTGTTGACGACGCTGAGGGTATAGGGGTATATTGATGTTGGGGTAAGTTGAAAACGAAAAGTGTGGGAAAAATGAAATGTTTTTACAGTAAATTTGGGAAGGTTTGTGCATTGTGAGTTCAGAGCATGATCGTTTCTTTTGGAAGGGCGGAAAAAGGGGAGTGCGAGACAGGGTCTTTATCGGGGGGGAATTTGGAAAGGCACCAGGAAATGGGTTCCCCGGACTTTTACTCCAAAATTGGAGCGTTTTTTTAAAAGAAATTTTTGGGAGATTATTCAATTTCATTTGCGGGATCGGGTTTTAGGGGCACAGCAGCGGATGGTTGGTCGTTTTAGTGCCAAAGGGGAGCCTTAACATTTTAAAGACTATCGTGCATTTCGTTTTTTTGTGGTGATTATAAATTTTGCAAAGAATTTTAGCTAAAAATAAAAAAGGTCCCCGGGGAAGGATCGTAAGGACAATATGGGGTGCCCGGGAAAGGTCATGTATGCGGGGTTGGGTTTTTTAGAAATTTTTTTAAATTTAAGAAAGAGTAAAATTGGGGGTGGGGGGGGTTTGGCTATAGATTGGGGGGCGGATATGATAGTGTAGAAAGGGAAGCGTTAGGAAGATTATGAGTTGCAGGGGGTTTTGGAGAGGAAATTTTTATCATGGGCCCCAAAAAATTTGTACAAGAAGCATCCCTTTCGGGTGCAGGTAAAGGAAGGTTTGGAGAACAAATTCAATGAGCGGGGTTCGTCAAAGGTTGTCCCCTTTCACAAATATTTTTTGGTGTTTCAGGACCCCCTTTTTTAGAGGAAAATTTGGGTCTTATTGGGGAATGGGGTTGGTACGAAAGGGGTGGGGGGGTGGCATTTTTGGAAGTTTATGACCAACGTTTTAGTAAATGGTAACAGGGATTTGCCCCGGGTGGAAAAGTTAGTAAAAGTTTTTGAAAAGGCTTCTGGGAGTCAATTAATAAGGAAAAAAAAGAAATTATGGTCTTGGAGATAGGTTAGTGAGGAATGGAAATAGTTGAAAGGGGGAAAAAGGTGGAAAATTTCTGATATGTGGGATCGTTTTTTGTAAGTGATACAAGTTAGCCAAAAAAAAAATTCAGTGCGTTTGTAGATGTGTACTGAAGCGCCTCAGTGGTTTACGAGCTGCACACTTAACTTTGCATCAAAGAGTAATTACAACGAAAGCCTTTTTTATAAGTAAACTTTTGGAGTAGCAGCAAAATATCCGTACTTCGTAGTGAGATACAAAAGGTTTCAAAAAGGGGTTTTTAGATTCATTTGGGGTACGGGGGAATGGTTAGTGAGCGGTTTTTCACACTTCCCCCGGGTTTGGCCGTGGAGGGTGGGGCTTTTAGCTGTTTAAAAGAGGATTATGAGTGTGTATTTGAAAAGTATTTAACGGGAGGGGGGGGCGAGGGAAGGCGGCTTTTTTTTAAGAACGCAGGATTGCAACGGTGGGGGTGGTAGGGGGTTTTATAAGGTGAGGCAATGTTAGGGTCTCATAAACATGAGCTTTTCCCCCATATTAAATTTGGGGGAAACCCTTTATGGGGTGGGAAAGGAAGGGAGTGGTACAGTGGGAGAAGGTGTTTATCCCATGTTGATTGGGTAATATTGGGGGGGTTTGAACAAAAATTTCGTTTAAAAACCAAAGTACGAGAATAATGTATGATTTTTTCATGGGTCTTACCGTTGGAAGGTTTTTTTCCATAAGAGAATAGGGAGGATGGGTATGCAAGGCTTGTGGTGGATGGGAGACTGTTTTTCCCAAAAGTTATTTTTGCGAATGTATTGAAAATAATAAGGGGTTTTTGGGTTTGGGGAAGGTAATAAGGTTTTTTAGTTTAGGGGGGGGGGGTTTGCAGGTGTTGGGGGTTTTAAACTTAGACAAAATGGGGTGAATCAGATGGTAGAGAATGCGTAGGGTATATAAAAATTTCAGATTAAATTTATATGTCTTGGGGGTATGGAGGAGCGAACGTTGTGAAAGAATTTAATGCATTTTCAGCAAAAATTTTTTTAGGACAAAATGTAGAAATAAGGAGGTGTATGGGGGGGATGGAGAGGGATTTAAAAATGGGGTTTGGAATTTCACTTTACGGGGTTTCGGGGATTGAAAAAGGGAGGAAGGGGGGGTGAAATGGGTGGTTTTCCCAAAGGGCGGTAGCATGATGAGTTTTTATGAAGTTATTGAGGTATGTCTGGGGTCAATTTTAAAAATTTTTTTTTTTCCGGGGTGTCAAGTACAATACGTTTATTTGGAATTATCGACTTTAATATGTTGTGTTTGTGTGTATTATATCATGGTTGTAGGGTGTTGTATTTTTGGTTTTTGTGTATGGGGTTTTAGTAGTTGTAATTTTTGTTGTGTAGTATGTTGTGTATATATTTATGTTATGTATTAAATTGTTGTAGTATATGTATTTTTGAAAATATGTTTCTTTTTGTAATACCATTAAGGGTTTTTTTTTTAAAAAAATTTTCAAGATTTTACAATCATATTTTTTATGGCATTTATATTTTGAACAAGGTAAAAGTCCCAAAAAGGTTTTTATGTTCCCGTTTAATTTACAATTGATTTTTTAAGCACAAATTTTATTTGGGGCCAATGAAGATTAGTTTTAAAGTTTTCGAAACCCTTTAAGTTGAAGAATTGGAGAAGTTTTTCAGGTTGAGTTGACGTAATTTTAATGACGTTGTAAGTGATTTTGTTCAAATTTGACAACAACTTTTTATACTTTTTTATTGTTGTCAGTATTAAAATTTAGTCTGATTTTAAAGGTGAAAAGGGGTTTTCCTTTTTTGTTTTTTTTTTTATTTTGGTTTTCAAGGTTGTTTATGTACCAACAAAAAATGGTTAGGGGGATGTGGTAAAATTTTCGTGTTTATTAGAATTTTTAATACAGATAAATACTGGTTAGGTTTGGGTAAATTTAGATAATTGTGGAATTTTCTTTGATTCAAACTGCTCTTTATTAACTTGTTTTTATATTTAGTTGAAAATTTTGAGAAGGATGATTAATTTTGAGGAAGGTAAATAGGTTTGCATGTTTTTGCGAAAAGTTTTAAATTTTCCACATGTAGCTTGTATGGGCAAATTTTTTTTCTTTGGGATCTGATTTTTTAGTAGGTAAAAGTGGGCATATTTGTTATATTGTAAATTTTTTCGTTAATGTTTTTAATATCTAATGTAACGTTTTTTTTTATTATTTGTTATATATTGTATTTTAGGGTTTTTCCTTTGTCATTTTTTTTGTTGGGTTTTTTAAAAAAATTTTAAAAAAAAAAAAAAATTTTAAAAATGTAAACGGCTGACTTGATGTATCTGTAGGTCCAAAAAGGGGAAAAAAATATCCTAATTTTAAAAATGACATAATTTTCCCCCCATAAAAAAAATTTTTCTAGGGACTTTAAAAAAGGCAAAGAAAAAAATAATATTCTCCCACCAAATAAAGGGAATAAGTACCTTAAAAAGAAAGTCTTTTACTCTTAGTCATTTTGTTGCTTTTTATTGATTTAAAAACCGTGCTGGAAAAAAACCCCTTGGCCAAAAAGGTATATGAATTTTTTATGATGATGAGAACAAAAGTTTAAATTGAAAATAAGCAGTAGTCCAGTGAGAGATGCCCCAAACACACAAATTTTGTGGGGTTTCGAAACTTCAAAATTTTGTTCCCACGCTATGCGGGGTTGTATTTTTTCATCTGTGTGAATAGTGACAACAATCTTTCAACCTCGAAGCCATTTCCAAATTTTGTTGAGGTGCTTAAAGTTCTTCCACAATGTTTGTGAACTTTACTTTGGTATTCAACTTTTTTAAGGGTTACAGGTGAACGAGATGTTTCTTGCTGGAGAGATCCGTGAAAACAAGTCAAACCAAAGTGCTAAGCAATTTCTGATGCTGAACTCTCTTGAATAACCCCTAGTCAGGATGCTGGAGGTACACTACACTGTAATACTGAGCAGCAGTTTGGATTGGTAGTTGTTCCTCTGATTAACACTTGACGGGCTTTCACTGGCACTAGTACTACCAAGGTCCCCAAAGAACGTATAGTTAAGGGTTCAGCAGAGGGTTTCCTTCTGCTGGATTAGTAGTCAAGTGAGGATATCCTTGTCTTCAGAGTGAAAGTGCTATTAAAGACATATGGTATGTTGTTGTTTTGCAACAATTAATTTTCCCACCTAATATAATGAAGATTGTGAATAGCTTGTATGAGAAAGTGTATATTAGTTGGGTGTACATTATTAAATTTCATGATAAAGTATTCATTTCCTGTGAGTTTATAATTTGTTTGTTTAGATCATGATGTATGTAATTTCATAGATTGTATATTTTTTTTTGTTTATTAAAGAAGCTAAGTACAAAAAAAAAAAAAAAAAAAAAAAAAAAAAAAAAAAAAATAAGAATGTCTTGCTAATGGGCAAGTCAAGCAAAAGAGGGAGTGTCTTTTTCTCCAAGAATTGTAATGCTTATAAATTTATGGGATGTTACTGTGGAAAGGTTGGAAGAATTGGCAGATGTATCAGATGTTAGGCAGTTTATAAAGTTATGCCAACTCAATAACAGCTATCATTACCACAAAGGAAGGCATCATGCAGTAATGTGTAAGGAAAATTTGTATAATAAAAATTATGATGATTTAAAGACAATCATGATAATAATGATGTTAACACTGAAACAACAGTTACTAATGTAAAAATTGCAGCTAATGTTAATGATGATGGCATTAGTTGAAGTAGCCTTACCCGTGGTAATGTAAAAATTGGGGATAAAAGGGGTAAAAAAAAAATGTAACGCTTATGGCCCAAGGTCTCAACGCCAGTAAAAACCGTATTCCCTTAATGAATGAAACTCAAAGGGGGAATCCAAAAATTTAAAATTTTTTATATTTTTCGTCAAAAAAGGGGCCCCATTTTGAAAGATTTCGTTCGGATTTTTAACCCCGGGGGTTAGCCCCCGGATCCCCAAAGAAAGTCAGTGCGTCACAAGGCTGTCTTCTTATTTCCATTGGGGTCCTTAAACTTGTCCCCCAGGATGCGACCCCCCATCGATAAAACCCGGTACCTATTTTTCGCTAGGTGAACAGGACAAAAGGTGTAAGGAAACGTTCGAAATGATTCCCCCGCCGGGAAACGAACCCCGGGCCCTCCGTGTGTGAAGGGGAGCTTTAGCCACCAGGCCCCCGGGGCCCTAAACCTAGTTAATGTCGGGTTGGGCAAAGAGAAATGTGTCAGTTATGTTGATAGGCTCCACAGTAATTTCACAATAAGCTTATGAAGCACTGACAACTTTCCAAAATAGTGTGAAATTGGCATTAGCTTCAACATCTGCAAAAAGGGGCACCCCGAATCAGTCCCTTTCCCCTGTCTTTTCCCTATACCCGAAACAGCACTGATTTTAGGACTAAACCCTTGTGGAACCTCGCTCTCACATCGCTTCCCTTTTTACCCACCTCAGTACCTCACTCGTTTTTCCCTTCCTGTCGGAATTTCTGAACTGTTGCGGACTAACAGGAACAGTCCCGTTAGTCCCCCCTGCCCCCTAGTTTTTGCGCTAATATCTTGTGCAGAAAAGGGGTCAAAAGCCTTCTTGTGGTGGGGTGTTGTGTGTGTACCAACATATTCAGCATTTCGCTTAATTTAAGCGCCACTTGATTTGGGGTTTACATTCTCAGGTTGGAACCTTTGCTTACCTGGCCGGGGCTGGTGGCTGTGGGCTCATTTTTGTGCCCACACTCAGTTTTGGTTTTGCGCACGGACGTGGGGTTACAGCAATTTTCTTGTAAATTTAACTCCATTAGGTTGGTTTTAAAAGTTTCAACACGCTTGTAACTTATTTTTTCACTAAAAGATGTATGCAATTTTTTTTAAAAATTTTAGCTTTTAAAGCTTGTGCGTATTTTACCACAATTAATTACTTTAAAGGCAACGTCGGTTGTGTTTTCAACGTCACCATGGTGATTGATGTGTTTGGTGAATTGCTGGTAAATTCCTACTTTCTTTTCTTAGAACGTTTCCTTCTTAAAAGTATTAATGTAAAGATTTTTTTTCTGTTTTTTAAACCCTGGGGATTACCCCAGGAAAACCCCAAGAAAACATGCGCATCGGGGGACTTGACTTCCTTTGGGGGGTCCCCCTTTTGTCTTTCAGAATTACCCCACCAGTCTACAAAACCCCCCGGGTATTTTCTTGCTGCTAATGAACGGAACAGGTGAAAGGGAACCTTTTAAGCTTCCACCCTTGCCGGGATCTAACCACAAGACACGGGTGAAGGAGAGCGTTGCTACCGGCCCCGGGGCCCCCCTGGGGGCCCCCACCCTAGGCATTTTTGTGGGGGAAGACGGTTAAGGTTCGGGGGTTTAGGGCCATTTCCCGGTGGCTTAACATTTTGCTTTTGATTAACGTAAATTGCCATCCAGGACAAAAGGGGTTTGGGTTAGGTTAGGTTTGTCGGGGAATTAAAGTGGTTTCCATTGGGGGCTTAGTCCCTTTATCACCTGCAGCTGGAGGTTTTTTGGGCACCGACGGGTCGTTGACTTGCCGTCGAACCCCCTTTTAAAATTTGTTATTAAATTTTTAAACCCGGAGGGGGTTTGGGGGGCCTGGGTCTTGACAGGTTTTTTTTCGCCCTAAGATACCCGGGTTCGATACCCAACGAGTGACCGTTGGGGAAGTTTCTTACATTAAATACCTGGGGATTAGCCCACTTGTGGGGTCCCAAACCAAAGGAAGGAGGGATTTTAAAAAGGATCCAGGGGAAAAAGCCCCCACAGTGGCTTTAATTAAGTTTATTAAGAACTGTTTTCATATAAGACAATTGACAATTGAGGTGATTTCGATTCCCTACATAGTGTTCATAGTAACTTGTGGGGTTTTTTAAAACGTAAAATTTAGCATTTCCATGGGGGGGGGTTCCTTGTAATTTTTATTCGGTTTTTCACAAATAGTTACTAGATTCGTAAATAGCACTAGTGTAGGAACCCAGGATAACCAAAAAAGCGCCCTTGTATTAGAAAAAGTAGCAGTCAGCATGATTTAAAAAAAAAATAAAAATAAACAATTCAACGCGGGGAAAAAAACAGTGGATAAAGTTCATTAGGAATAAAATGAATAGTAATTTTCAGCCCATTAGAAAAACATTTTAATAGGTTTTCGAATGTTAATTATACGAGAAACCCTTCCCCCTGTCTGTAGCTTCATTCATTAGGAAAACCCTTTTTTGCTTCCCCTTTTACTGTCCGCTCAAAGGGGAAGGTTCCCTTTAGGGTGGGAGGGGGTCTTTATTGGGAATTTGGGTTGTCTCCAGTTACCTGAATTAAAACCAAAACCTTCCATATATCCCCCCCCAGGCGCTGTATTATTTACGGGTTTAGCGCTCCCCATATTTAATAAATTTTTAACTTGTTTAAGGTAAAATAAATAAAATTTTTGTTGGATTTTTAACCCCGGAGGGGTTTTTCCCCCAGGGTACCCCAAAAAAGTCAGTGGTCTGAGGACTTAATTATTTCCTTTTGGGGCCTTTTTTTGCCCCCCAAAGCGACCCACCCAGTCGACTAACACCCAGGGACCCATTTGCTGCTAGGGAACGAACAACAGGTGTAAAGGGAAACGTGTCGAAATGTTCCCCCCGCCGGGAAACGAACCCCCGGGCCCCCCCGTGTGAAGCGTAAAATTTAGCCACCCGGGCCACAGGTTGGGCTGGCCTTTAATGTTCGGCAATCCGTTCCATTTTATTGCTGTATAATAAAAGGCGTTTTAGGCATGACCCCTAATAACCAAAAAATGGTCCATTCCCATTAGATAAATTTTGGTTTCGAGTTTTTTACTCCCTTTTCCCGGCCCGGGGCGAGGCTAGTTGGTCCCGCCGGAAAAGGGACTGTTTCTGTGGCGGCAGCCAAATTTAGCCACAGCATTTTGATTTGGTACCGGTGCAAATACTTGTCCTTTCCTCTTGAAGACGTCTGTAATTGTTCCAGCATTTTGAATCCCTTGTCCATCTGGTTTTGGTTGCAACCCTTTGACTAAATTTGCCCCAAGTTATTCGGGGCCCACTTGGGGAGCAGTTTTTAAAAGGTTTAATTTGGGCTGCATATTGCCCTTTTCTTTTATTTACAGTATCAGGGTTTGTAATTCATCCTGCCTACTGCTCTCTTCGACCCCGGCCCAGGAGGAATCTTTCCTTATAAGAACTAAAGAAGGAAAAGAACAGGGCCTCTGACCCATGAGGGCATCCATTTCCTCCCCCCGGGTTAGCCCAATGACCCACCCCTCTGGTCACCTTTTCCACTCGGGAAGGAGCCGGACCCGACCCCGCAGCACAAGCTGTCAGGCCAATCACACCCATGTGCATTATCTAAAGATTTTTTAAAAACCCCACAAAGTTTTAGCCGAAAACTGTACTGGGGTTTGTTCCACTCATCCCAAAACTTTACAAACCATGCTTTCCTATATCCCTTCCCGAATCGAAATTTTTTCCCAACTTGAAACCATTGCTGCGGTCCTGTCTTGGCAGGGATTTTCAGCACGCTATTTACATCCCTTTTTTTTTTTTTCCATTTATACACCTCGATCATTCCCCCCTAAATTTTACGCCTTTTGAAGAGGCAGATTCAGGGCCCCCGTTATCCTGTAGGGGAAGATTTCTGTACATGGGTCATCTTTGTCATCCCCTCTGACGTTTTCCAGAGCATTTATATCCATTTTTTTAAAACGGTGACCAGAACTGAGCAGCATAGTCTAAATGAGGGCCTAACCAAGGATATATAGATTTGAACACCTGAGGACTTCTTTTTTATACTTAAAATTGAAGCCAAGATTCTTTTGCTTTATTGCAAACATAATGCTGTTGTCTTGGTTTTTGTTTTCAGCAAACCAGAACTCCAAAATTTTTCGAAACCCATTGTATTAAGATTACATTTTTTAGTTTTTTTTGTGGCATGATTTTTACCTGCCCATTTAAACTTTGCATTTGTCAATATTAAACTGCATCTGCCACTTCCCGACCATGCATCATCTATTCAAATCTCCGGGAGTGCTCTAGTGCCCCTCATTAAAAGGGGAAATTGGGGAGGGCCTTTTTGGGTGTCAGAAAATTTGCTTTGTCGCTTATGTTCCCTATCTATGCGTTTATTCCCCAATACCCCCTGTTCTATTTTTTATTTCTATTTTTTTAATTGGCAAATTCCTGTGAGATATTCCACAGGACAGAAAATGAATTGTTTAAGAGCTAGATCTAGTCCTTCGAGCCTCACTAGGGGAGCATTGTTTTTGTTCTAGAGGAACTTAACCCATCATTTGCTTGTTTCCCCCCTGCATTGTTTCTGGAGTTTTTTAATTTTTTCCCGGGGGTCCCGCCCCCCTAGGCCTATCCCAGCCTGCCTCCTGTTTCTGGCCGAAATCAGGTCTTAATGTCCCCCCATTAGTCCAACGATGCAAAAACCCCGGGGTGATATTAAATTGTTGTGCCCTTGAACACGAGATAATATTCGCAAGTTCACTTTTGATTTGCATTTGAGAGGGGTTTTTGGTGGCTTGTCCCTTGACTTTTTTTATTTCCGTTCCTGACAAACTTGAAATTTTTTTTATTGAACATCATTTGTCAGACCCGGGGAACATTAATGTAAACAAGGTTTCGCTGTTTTTACAGTGGATGGCGTTTCAAAAATTCTATATTGCTGAAAGGGATAAATCCTTGTTTGTTACCCGTCTACCGAAAATGAGAAGGAAGAGGATTTCAGTTTGGCCCCAAGGGGGCCTTTTTTTCTTGTGGGGGGGTTTTTTCGGCAAAAGTTTTTTGTTCTTTTTTTTCGAGTTTTGGGTTTTAAATTTTTAACCTAAGTTTTTCCATATTTTTGGGCCCGGGGCCCCTTTTGGTTTTTTATAAGTTATTGGCTTTTTACTGCAGGGAGGGGAGAGGAGGGGGGGGAGGAGGAGGAAAACCAAAGGTTGGGGGCAAGTGGGGGGTTGGGGAACAACGTGAAGGTTGGGGAGGACAACGCTGGGTTTGGGAGGACAACGCAAAGGGTTGGGGGCAACGTGAAGGTTGGGAGGAGGGGGACAAGCCGGGGTTTGGGGAGGAGGGGGGGGAACAACGCCGGAGGTTGGGAGGGGGGGAAAAACGCCGGAGGTGGGAAGAGGAGGAAACGCCGGAGGTTGGGAAGAGGAGGACAACGCCGGAGTTGGGGGAAGGGGGGAACCCCGGAGTTGGGAGGAGGAGAACGCCGGAGGTTGGGAGGAGGACAGAACGCCGGAGGTGGGAGGGGGGACAAGAACGCCGGAGGCGGGGAGGAGGACAAGAACGCCCGGAGGCTGGGAGGAGGAAAAGAACCCCGGAGGCTGGGAGGAGGACAAGAACCCCGGAGGCTGGGGAGGAGAAGAACGCCGGAGGCTGGGGGGAGGAAGAACCCCGGAGGCTGGGGGGGACAAGAACGCCGGAGGCGGGAGGAGGACAAGAACCCCGGGAGGCTGGGGAGGACAAGAACGCGGAGGTTGGGAGGAGGACAAGAACGCGGGGAGGCGGGGAAACAGGGGAGGGGCGGGGGGAAGGAGGAGAACGCGGAGGGGGGGGGCCCGAACGCGGGGGGGAAGTCGGGACGCGGAGGTGAGTGACGCCGCAGGGAACGGCGGGGAACACGGGGTGGGAACGCGGGAGGAGGAAGAGGACGCCGGGGGGGAAAACACGGGGGGGGAGAGGAGGAAGAACGCGGGAGGAGGAGAACGCGGGGGGAGGGAGGAGGAGGAGGAGAACGCGGGAGAGGAGGGGAGGAGGAGGAGGAGGAACGTGGGAGGAGGAGGAGGGGAGGAAACGTGGAGGAGGAGGAGGAGAACGCGGGAGGAGGGGAGGAGGAGGAGGGGGAACGGGGAGGAGGAGGAGGAGGAGGAGGAGGAGAACGCAGTGGAGGTGGAGGAGGAGGAGGAGAGGAGAAACGCGGAGGAGGAGGAGGAGGAGGAGGAGGAGGAGAACGGGAGGAGGAGAAACGCGGAGGGAGGGGAGGAGGAGAACGGGGAGGGGAGGAGGAGGGAATGCGAGAGGAGGAGGAGGAGGAGGAGAATGCGAGAGGAGGAGGAGGAGAATCGAGAGGAGGAGGAGGAGAATGCGAGAGGAGGAGGGGAGAATGCGATGAGGAGGAGGAGGAGGAGGGAATGCGAGAGGAGGAGGAGGAGGAGGAGAATGCGGAGGAGGAGGGGGGAAAAACGGGGAGGAGAAGGAGGAGGAGGAAGAACGGGAAGGAGGAGGAGAAGGGGCGGGAGGAGGAGGAGAACGCGGGAGGAGGAGGAGGAGGAGAACGCGGGAGGAGGAGGAGAACGCCGGAGGAGGAGGAGAACGCGGGAGGAGGAGGAGAACGCGGGAGGAGGTGGAGAACGCGGGAGGAGGAGAGCGCGGGAGGAGAACGCGGGAGGAGGAGGAGACCTGGAGGTTATTCCGGGGATCAACGCCCCCGCGGCCCGGTCCACGACCAGGCCTCCCGATGGATCAGGGCCTGATCAACTAGGCTGTTACTGCTGGCCGCACGCAGTCCGACGTACGAGCCACAGCCCGGCTGATCCGGCACCGACTTTAGGTATCTGTCCAGCTCCCTTGAAGGCAGCCAGGGGTTTATTGGCAATTCCCCGAATGCTTGATGGGAGGCTGTTGAACAGTTTTGGGCCCCGGACACTTATGGTGTTTTCTCTTAGTGTACCAATGGCGCCCCTACTTTTTATTGGCGGCATTTTGCATCGCCTCCCAGTCTTTTACTTTCGTAGGGAGTGATTTCTGTGTGCAGATTTGGGACCATTCCTTTCCAAAATTTTCCAAATGTAGAAAATGATATATCTCTCCCCCCTGGTTCCAACGAGTACAAGTCAAGTGCTTTCAAGCGTTCCAGTAGTTAAGGTGCTTGACAGAACTTATACGTGCAGTAAAGGATCTCTGTACACTCTCTAGATCTGCGATTTCACCTGCTTTGTATGGAGATGGGTTTAAAGTACAGCAGTATTTCCCGCCCAGAGAGAAACAAGTGATTGAAAAGGATCATCATGGGCTTGGCATCTCTCGTTTTGAAAGTTCTCATTATCCATCCTATCATTTTTCTTTGCACGTGCGATCGTGGCACTGTTTGTGATCCTTGAAAATGAGATCCTCAACATTACTACTCCCAGGTCCCTTTCATATTTTTCCGCTCTATTGTATGGCCGGAGTCAGTAGTTACTCTGTTCTAGTTATTATCTCCTCCGTTTTCCATAACGGAGTAGTTGGAATTTGTCCTCATTGAACATCATATTGTTTACCGTTGCCCACGGAAAACTTTGTTTATAGCGCGGGAGGGAGGAGGAGGAGGAGAGCGCGGGAGGAGGAAGGAGGAGGGGGAGGGGGCGCGGGGAGGAGGGAGGAGGGGAGAGGGGGGAGGAGGGGGGAGGAGGGGGCGGGAGGAGGAGGAGGAGGAGGAGAGCAGGGGAGGGAGGAGGAGAGCGTGGGGGGGGGAGGAGGAGGAGGGGGAGCGTGGGAGGAGGAGGGGAGGAGGAAGGAGAGGTGGGAGGAGGGGGGGAGGAGGAGGAGAGCGTGGGGGGGGGGGAGGAGGAGGGAGGGAGGGGGGGGGAGGAGGAGGAGGGGGAGGGGAGGAGGGGGGGGAGGGGGGAGGAGGAGGAGTGGGGGGGGGAGGAGGAGGAGGGAGGAGAGCGTGGGAGGGGGGGAGGAGGAGGAGAGGTGGGAGGGGGAGGAGGAGGGGGAGTGTGGGAGGAGGAGGAGGAGGAGTGGGGAGGGAGGAGGAGGGGAGGGAGAGCGTGGGAGGAGGAGGAGGAGGAGGAGAGAGCGTGGGGAGGGGGAGGAGAGGCGGGAGGAGGAGGAGGAAGGAGAGGCGCTGGGGAGGAGGAGGAGGGGAGGAGGAGGTGGAGGAGGAGGAGCGCGGAAGAGGAGGAAGGCGGGAGGGGGGGGGAGGAGGAGGAGGAGGGGGAGAGGCGCGGGGAGGAGGGGGAGGACAGGAGGAGGGGGAGAGGAAAAGGAGGAGGGGGAGGGGCGGGGAGGGAGGAGGGGAGGGGAGAGCGGGGAGGGAGGTGGAGAGCGCGGGAGGAGGTGGAGGAGAGGCGGGAGGAGGGGAGGAGAGCGCGGGAGGAGGTGGAGGAGAGCGGGGAGGAGGGGGAGGAGAGCGCGGGGGGAAAGGGGTGGAGGAGAGCGCGGGAGGGGTGAGGAGAGCGGGGGAGTGGAGGGAGCGCGGAGGAGGTGGAGGAGAGCGCGGGAGGAGGTGGAGGAGAGCACGGCAGGAGGGGGAGAGCAGGGCGGAGGAGGAGGGGGGGAGCACGGGGGAGAGCGCGGGAGGAGGGGGCGCGGGGAGGAGGACGACGACGCGGGGGAGGAGGAGGAGGAGGAGGGGGAAAGGGCGCGGGGGAGGAGGAGGAGGAGGAGAGCGCAGGAGGAGTGTGAGAGGGAGGAGAGCGCGGGAGGAGGAGGAGAGCGCAGGAGGAGGAGGAGGAGGAGAGCGCAGGAGGAGAGTGTGAGATGAGGAGAGCGCGGGAGGAGGAGGAGAGCGCAGGAGGAGGAGGAGAGCGAGGAGGAGGAGGAGACGCAGGAGGAGGAGGGAGGAGGAGGAGGGGAGGAGGGGGAGCGCAGGAGGGGGAGGAGAGCCCCAGGAGGAGATGTGGAGAGGGGGGAAGCGCGGGAGGGGGAGTGTGAGAGGAGGAGGAGAGCGCAGGAGGAAGGCGGGAGGAGTAGGAGGAGAGCGCGGGAGGGGTGGGGAACGCGGGAGTAGTAGTAGTAGAAGAACGCGGGTAGTTAGTAGTAGGAGAATGCGGGAGGAGGACGAGGACGACAACGCTGGAAGAGGACAACGCGGAGGAGGACAACGCCACAGGTTGGGAGGAGGATGGTGGCGGAGGTTGAGGATTGTCGAGGACGGAGGGTAGAATTTTGAGGGGTTGAGGTTGGGGGGTGGAGAACAGTATTTGAATGTGTTTAATAGAATTCCCGTTTTCTCACTGTTATAAGATAGGCTGCATTTGACTTGGCCTTGACCCTAGGCAACATGGGGCAGTCTAGCTCTCGACAACAGCCACTCCTAGACTTAGTTCATTGTATTCAGGTTAATTTTTTCTCATCGCAATATACATGTCCTGCAACGCTTAAAATCCACTCTTACACCTACCAGCCTTACCGTTGTAAATTACTGTGTTGAAGTTATATTGACACACTGTTAGTGTTATAATCATACCCAACATTTTCATTTGCAAATTTTTTTTTCATTTTAGACTTCAAGATGGTGTGGGAACCTACAGGATGTTGCTGCTTCTCACGGAGGACAGGAAGTCTCATCCTTGGCTGTTTGGCTCTGGTACGTTAAAAAATTATTGGTAATTCAAATGGTAAGGATACAAATTTCTGAGTTGGGTGTGAGTAGGAATATATTTAAATTGTACTAGTCTACGTAAGCCAAGACAGTACCATTTATTGTTTTGTTTTAGGAAATTTGATAGGCCTGGCAAGAACAGTGTGGTACAGTTTAATTCCAGATATGAAATATTGGATAGGAAGAATCGAAGATAATATACTGTACTACATTATGTACAAAGCAAGCCTTTGTTTATTTTGTTGAAAGACCCTTATCAGGCCAGTGTAATGTGACATCATTTTACACAGAAATAGTTGGCGTAATGACTATTGGTAGTGATGCTTCATCGAAATTTAGCTGTATGATGTGTGAATGCTGACATAATTTATAATTGCTGATTTGGGTTTCCCTTTCAATATTAGCTCTGAATGTGGATTGGTGATACTGGAGGATCCCCGATTTTTTATGGTGTCAGAAGCCTATGAATGCAGCCTCCAAGCATCATCCTCAAACCATACCATGGGTGGGGATAGAACCCGCGATCATAGTCATAAAACTCCAAATTGATGCGATAGCGCGTCGGTCTGGAGTATTATGGCTCTTTGCAGGTTCTCTGCCCGTCTATGGTATGGTTTGTTTGCAATAGTGTCATTATGATTTCGTGAATCATTGTAATAGAAGTTGTGGATTTTGCATGCATACCTACTGTCATTTGGTGACAGAATTGTCACCCAGCCGCCAACTAATGCCTGTCATGTCCTGTTCAAGGCTGGTGTGCCTGCAGGTGTGAGGGTAGAAGTGCCTGCCACACATGCACAATCATGGCTATGACATCACACAAGTCATCACACAAGTCAACCATCAAGTGATTCGTAGGGACAACTGGTTAAGTCATTAATAACTAACGATTCCTACTGACATCAAAACGTATGATCATTGGTGTTACATTCATTGTTTTGAAGGTTCTAGTTATCCAGCTTATTTTCCTTGCTGTTGGTTATGTAGTGACTTGTTATCCCTGAAGGTGAGATCTGATATTAGTCCAGGGTTTCCTATAACTTTTATGCTGTTTAGTGATTTGAGTTTGTACTCCATTCCTATCTTTATTTCCTCAGTCTTAACAGAGGAGTAACTGAAACTTGCTCTTATTGTACATAATATTTTCAGTGGCCCACTAGAAGATTGTTTATATCAGTTTGGAGCGTTGCAGTATCTTCAGTGGAAGCCACTCGTACAGATTCTAGTATTACATGTATCTGCAAAGGTTGGCTTGGTGCTACGATTTATGCCTCATTCTGTCAGATACGAGAATGAGAAAGAATAAGAGCTACTAATGTGCCTTGGGGAAGAGAGCCTTTCACTGTGGCGGTCTGTTTTCACTCGGTTTGCTATTACACTTTGGGTTCTTTTTGTTAGAAAATGATATACGTATCCATCTGCCCACTTTGTTATTACTTTTGCATGCATTTGTGAACTATTATACATTCATCACTTGTTAAGGGCTGTTGCAAACCACATTGTAAACCACGTTTGCATTTTGCATGTCTTTTACTGCATCTGATCATGTAGTATTGGTCAGGCAATAGCAAGAGGTATAAGTATACCTGAAGAGGGTTTCGGGGATCAGTGCCCCTGCAGTCCGGTTTGAGACCAGGCCTCATGGTGGATCAGGGTTTGATCAACGAGGCTGTTACTGCTGGCCACATAAAACGACGTACGTACCACAGCCTGCCTGATCAGGTACTGACTTTAGGTGCCTCTCCAGAGCCTTCTTGAAGACACAGGGATCTGTTGGTAATCCCCTTTATGTATGCTGGGAGGCAATTTTAAACCCATTCTGCCCTGGTGAAGTGCCGCAGCTTCCACCCCAGTCCCACCTTAGGGTGGACAAAGCACCAGATGATGCCATATTGTCTGTTCCCTCAGGCAGAGACTGAGTGGAGAAAAGTAGGAGAAAATAGTACAAATAATAGGGGAAAATTACTAGAATATGAGAGAATAGAAGGTAGTGCTCTATTCTCTTAAGTATAGGTTATATGTTATTGAGTGCTGACTTCAGACTAATGGACCTTGTATACATGGCTCAAAGGGGAAAGTAAAACGTGCTCCGATAAAACCACTTACACTAACACACTACAAGGGAATCTGAAATCATTGGCACCCAAGAAGAAAAATTGCTAGCAGCCAATACCTAATACAGTAGAACCTGCTTACTGATACAAGTCACAGCACACCGGCCCTTGCTTTGACATACTGTCTGGGGTTACCTCCCTTGATTTACTGCCTTGATACATTCCTTCTTCCGGTCGCTACTGAGGTCTTCTCAGATCCTAGATTACAAGCCTGGACTGATCCTCCAGGGCTAGGAATTTCAAGGACTCTAGAAAACTATCTCCTTTCCCCAGTATCTCATCAGCAACCGATACTCTTCTACAGTTATGTAGGCATCTCTTGGGGGGGGGGGGGCTTGTTGCTGCTAAACCTTGTTAGCAGCAAATAGGTGTACATGAACAGTCATAAAAAAAAAAAAAGAAAAAAAACTGCTTAAGCAAGACAAGAGACGAGAGTGGAGGCTAGTCTACCCTCGTGTTTCCCTCCATTGTTTGAACAGAATTCAAACTCGTGTATGCAAGCTCTTGACAACACTCCTAGAACAGGTGGTCAACTCACCTTGACACTGAATACTAATTAGAAAAAAATAATCAGATACACAATAATTAACTTTATCCACTGTATTACATAAGAACATAGAAAGAAAGAACACTGCAACAGGCCTACTGACCCATGCGGAGCAAGTTCATGCCCCCCATCCCCTGATAAGACCAATGACCCACCCCCACCGGATTAGCCCAATGACCCACCCAGTCTGGTCACCTCCACTCAAGGATGGAGCACTGCACCAGATCCAGAAGCACAAGCTAGTCACGTCCAACTCACACCCACCCACACCCACTCATGTATTTATCTAACCTATTTTTAAAACTACACAACGTTTTAGCCTGAATAACTGTACTAGGGAGTTTGTTCCAATAATCCACGACTTTATTACCAAACCAGTACTTTTCTATATCCTTCCTGAATCTGAATTTTTCCAACTTGAAACCATTGCTGCGAGTCCTGTCTTGGCTGGAAATTTTCAGCACGCTATTTACATCCCATTTATTTATTTCTGTTTTCCATTTATACACCTCGATCATATCCCCCCTAATTCTACGCCTTTCGAGAGAGTGCAGATTCAGGGCCCTCAGTTTATCCTCATAAAGATGATCCCATGTATCAGAAATCTTCCTTGTCATCCTCCTCTGTACGTTTTCCAGAGCATTTATATCCATTCTGTAATACGGTGACCAGAACTGAGCAGCATAGTCGAAATGAGGCCTAACCAAGGATATATAGAGTTGAAGAACAACCTGAGGACTTCTGTTTTTTATACTTCTAGATATGAAGCCAAGAAATCTGGTAGCTTTATGGCGAACACTAATGCACTGTTGTCTTGGTTTTAGATTACCGCTAACCAGAACTCCTAAATCCTTTTCGCAATCAGTAGTATTAAGATCTACATTATTTAGTTTATATGTGGCATGGTTATTTAACTGTCCAACATTTAGAACTTTGCATTTGTTAATATTAAACTGCATCTGCCACTTCTCCGACCATTGCATCAGTCTATTCAAATCATCCTGGAGTGCTCTATTGTCCTCGTTAGAATGAATTGGACTGCCTATTTTGGTGTCATCAGCAAATTTGCTTATGTTGCTATTTATTCCCTCATCTATGTCGTTTATGTAAATTGTGAACAACAACGGGCCCAACAATGACCCCTGAGGAACACCGCTTGTGACGTGCCCCCATTCTGATTTCTCCCCATTTATGCAAACTCTCTGCTGTCTATTTGTCAGTCATGCCTCTACCCAGGAAAAAATTTCTCCTATTCCGTGTGCCTTAAGTTTCCTCAATAGCCTCTGGTGTGGAACTCTATCGATAGCCTTACTGAAGTCCATATACACAATATATTCATTGCCATGATCTACCTCCTCAAACACCTTAGTGAAAAAAGTTAGTAAATTCATAAGACAGGAACGCCCCTTTGTAAAACCGTGTTGAGATTCATTAATTAATCTGTACCTGTCAAGATGGCTACGAATTGCTTCGGCAATTATTGATTCCATAAATTTTCCCACTATGGAGGTAAGGCTTATTGGTCTACAGTTCGAAGCCAAGGACCTGTCACCTGCCTTGCAAATAGGTATTACATTAGCCATTTTCCACTTATCAGGCACTATGCCAGTTTGTAGTGATATGTTAAAAAGATTAGCCAAAGGTATGCTAGGTTCCTCTTTACATTCCTTTAACACCCTTGCAAACAGTTCATCAGGGCCCGGGGATTTATTAGGTTTTAGTTTCTCTATTTGTCTGAGGACCATGTCACTAGTTACTGCAATCGTACATTATCAATTATTTCAGGAATATCGCTAGTATTTTCCTGGGTGAAAACTGAGAGGAAGTAGGTATTTAGAATTTCACACATACTTATCATTGTCAGTGATCTGACCAGAGTTACTCTTAAGTGGGCCAATCTTGTCCCTAATCTTACTTCTGTATACCTGAAAGAACCCTTTTGGGTTAGTCTTTGAATCCCTTGCGACCTTAGCCTCATAATCCCTTTTTGCTTTTCTTATTCCTTTATTTCTCTCTTTAATTGAATATATCGATTTCTTAACTGCCCGTCCCGTCTTTTGATACGCCTATATATGCATCTCTTTTGACCAATGAGATGTTTTAATCTATTGTTCATCCATTTGGGATCATTTTTGTTAGATCTAATTTCCCTAATGGGAACAAAAGTTGTCTGGGCAGCTAGAACTGTTCTGAAAAAACGTCATATTGGCAACCAAGATCACCTACCTGACCCATAGTCAGGACATCCCAATTTAGCCCACCCAGGTAATTTTTCAGTCCCATGAAGTCGGCAAAGCGAAAATCTGGGACAGAGATTTGATTGCAGTTATTTGGGTAATTCCATGATATATTGAAACTAAGTGATTTGTGATCTCTTTTCCCAAGCTCATCATTAACCTCAAGATTATTAATTAGTGAATCTTTGGTTGGCAAGAACCAAGTCAAGCAGATTGTTTCCTCTAGTTGGTTCTGTCACAACCTGTTCTAAAAAGCAATCTGAACCGTAATCAAGAAAGTCATTAGACTCAAGATTTCTGTCATATTGTTCCAATCATTTGTGTAAAGTTAAAATCTCCCATTATCACAACATTTTCATATCTTGATGCCTTATGAATTTCGTCCCATAACAGCTTACTGCCCTCCCTATCAAGGTTTGGGGGCCTATAAATCACGCCCAAAATTAATTTGTCACGTCACTCTAGAAACTGTAGCCAAACAGGTTGTGTTCGATGTTTCTAATCTTATATCATGTCTAAGACAATTTAAATTTTCCCTGACATACATCGCCACACCACCACCCTTCCTGTTGATCCTGTCAGCGTGGAATAGTTTATAACCCTGTATGTTGCATTCAGAAGGCATTTCTCGATCTTTCAGGTTGAACCTGGTCTGTTATACCAATAATATCTATGTTACCTACACGTGCAAGTAATCTTAGCTCATCTATCTTATTTCTTAAACTCCTACTACATATTTGTATGGTAGACCTTAAGGGAGCTAGTCACTCGTTGCCCTCTACTATCTTTGTTTGTTGATCAATTGATTTGCCATTACTAGCAACTTCATTTTGAATATTGTCTTTTAAACATATCCCTGAGGTATCCCGGTAATAACTGCTATTTTTAACCCTAATGCTGCAGCTTGATTGTTTCCCACAAACACTCATACCTCTATAATCTATCAGTTTAAATTCCTAGACAAGTCATCAGTTACCCTCACAATTGAATTGGCTAATGGGAACCACTCCATCCCCAGAGAGATGAACCCCATTTCCCCTTTCATACATATCAAGTTTGCCAAAGAAGGTCCCAGTTATCAATGAATGGGAAAAAAGCAAGTTTTCCCTTTCAGTACCTGTCTAGCCAGCAATTTATACCAATTGCCCTAACATTCCCTTCATTGCCCACTCCCTTTCTAGGCAAGATGGTACATACGACTGGGATCCCTCCCTTAGACCCAATAATTCTGTGGCTGACCTGTACTTATCCAGCAGCTCCTCTCTCCTGCCCTTTCCCCAATGTCATTACCCCCAGCATAAGACAGATAATGGCTTGTTCCCATTATCTGCCATAATATTATCCAACCTGCTGACTCACCAACACCAGCTCCAGGAAGACACTCTCTGACCTTTCTGTCTGTTACAAAATGCACTGTCCATATATCTTACCTGAGAATCGCCCACTATTAAATATTCTTACCTTGATTAGCAGGGGAGTCAGTGGTACCTTCAACCTCACTAACCACTGAAGTACACTCGTCTTGGAGAACAGAGAATCGATTTCCTACCTTCACATCTTCTCTATTAATCCTCATCTCCCTTCTTCCTGAACTGTGAACCACTTGCCTTAAAGTGCTGCCACTATCATGCTGGCGACCATTCTTCCTTACCAGCTTAATCCTTCTCACACTCGCTCCAAAACTCATCTATGCAAGCTTCAGCCTCCTAATTTTCCTCCTGAAGAAGTAGAAATCCCCTTCAACTTGAACCTGAGATTCTAAAACACTACAACAAGCCATGGTACTTGGTAACAGCCCCCACTAACTCCCAAGAGCTTAGGCAGGTATGACCGCAGGCGACCACTGACCTCGTGGAAAACATGTTGGAACCAACAAAAATGAAAATCAAACATTTCGGGGGGGGGGGGGGGGGGGGGGCACAATTGAAATACATTTCTTTAGTTAATTTAAGCTTTTACAGTAATAGTGATATTTTAACCTTGTATACAGATGACTACAACAATAATAATAATAATAATAATAATAATAATATGATACTGATAGTACTGTTTTCAATTAAACACTTGCTTTTTCTGCATTACATTTCAGCACAAACATGATGTTAGATTTACATTACCAATCTAATCTTTAAATTAAACTATTTATCTCCTTCACCTGGGTTACAGAACTATGCACATAGTAAATAGGTAAGGATATAGACAAATACACAGTGAGGGCAGACATGAAATTTTCACAGCCAATATTTATCACACCTTACATAAGTAAAGCTTGAGGGGCTGATTTACTTCGTTAAACGCCTCCCCAGTTCGGGTAAATCTTCGTTGTGAAAATCACAATAAGTGCTAAAAAATGAAAAAAAAAAATACAATGGACCCTTGACTTAGGATGGCCTAAACCTACGATAAAACCGACTTACCATGCTTGTTAGTGTAAAAATTTGACCCCGACCTATGTTGAAAAACTAGACTTACATCATTCACCCCTTTATGTGTCCACGAGTCGGGTCTGGCTTGAGCACGCCTCAGCTCCCCTCCCTTCAGTTAGTGTGCCAGTGTTTACAAGACAGTGAGGTCGTTTCCGCATACATTCAGAACATTTTGTATTATTCTAGTGTTTTTAGTGCTTGTAATTGCTAAATAAGCCACCATGGGCCCAAAGAAAGCTTCTAGTGCCAACCCTGTGGTAAAAACGGTGAAAATTGCAATGAAAATTGAGGAGGTAATTAATAGTTTGAAAGTGGAGTGCACCACTGTGAATCACTTTGAAAAATCTTAAAGGAATGCGGGGGTACAGAGCTCTATGGACAGATTTTTGGTGCAACAGAGGTCCAGTGACTCAAGTTTTTCCCCAAAGTGGCATTAAAAGAAGAAACCCCCGGGAAAAAGAACTTGCTACCCAAAGTCCTTTTGGAAGGGGATTTTCCCCCTTTCCAAAAAATAATACACCTCCATCATTCCCCTCCCCCATCCCATCACTCATCACCACATCTCAAAAAGTAAGTGTCAATTATTCTTCATTACACTATTGTGCATGTATGCTTCTTTTTGTGTGTGGGAAAATGTTTTTTTTGTGGAAAACATTTTTTTTCCTACTTTTGGGTCTTGAAGGTTTTAATTTGATTTCCCATATTTTTTGGGGGGAAAATTAAGTCAGCTTATGATAATTTCGTCTATGATGTGCTCTCTAAAGGTTTTTAACATGTAAGTCGGGGCCCCATGTATCGGGAACTGCCTTTTTTTTTTTCAATATTACAGTATAATAACGTTTTCCCCTTTGATGTTTCTAAAACGTTGAAAACTTCCAGGCGATACGAACTAAATGCATTATTTTTAAAAAACCCCACCCCAGTAATTTATCATTGGAAATGTTCACCCAACAACTCCTTTTGCCTATAGAAATGAAACAAAGACTGAGGTGGGGGCCTTAGGTAGCAAAAAAAAAAACCCCCCCCGAACACTCTACCATTTGTTTCATTCATCATCATTCATTTTTTTTTCATCTCATTTAGGTCCTTTTTTCTCAAGAGACCTAAGCGGAAAATAACATCCCCCGAGGAGGCTTTGATACACAATGACACCCCCCCTTGACAACCAACCCCAAAGATTTAGAATGAAGGGACAGTGCCAATCACTGTATTGCAGTTTTCGAGCGCTTAAACAACAATTAATCTCATCGTCCAGAAATTTATCAACAGTCCCACATACAAAAAACAAAAAAAAAAAAAAAAGAGGGAAAGCCTGAACTTCAGTCAACACCCCCACACTTATAGGGAAACTAAAATGCATGCGTGTTATTTTGGGTTATGAGCAAAACACAAAAAAAACACAGCAACAGAGAGAAAACCAGTATAAAAAATTAGACAAAAAAACTAAAAAAAGAAGTAGAGAAAAGTGTAAAAGCCTTATTACAGTCCCAAAATAGACCATAAGGAATACAAACCCCTTTTCCCTTTCCCCAACAGAAAAAAGACAAAAAAAAAAGTAAAATTTAAAAATTCGTACATCATGGGCTGTTTCAGGTTTTAAAAAAAAAAAAAAAATTACTGAAGCATCGTCTTTCTCTTGCTAATTTTTTTCAAATTTTTCTAACTTTTTTTCCCTTTTTCCAACCTTCCACCAACTTCGAGCAATAACAGTCAAAATATCTGCAATTTTGATTTCTGAATTTGGTTTTCCATGGGAAAAGCATGGAAAAAACCCTTTACACCTTCCCAGAAGCACAAAATTATGCCTTTTTACACCCCTTGTTATTCTCTGAAAAAACCCCCCCAAATTTAAATCGCCAATCATTATCCTAAAAAATATTCTTCCCTTTACCATACCAAATCCCCATGGTTTTCACATAACCCCCCACTATTTTACATTTGCACAGAATTTTCACAAGGCAAACAATCTACAAAAATAGACACCCTTTCATTAAAAACCTCGGTGATACTTGGGGTCACTTTCTCTTTGATATGCATCCCACTTTCCATCTTTTCCCCATATCCCTTGAAACCTGTATAGGTCCATTATCATTTCATCAGTTTGATTCCAACCATTTTTAGAAGAGCCAAGCAACAAAAATAATCCACTGCTGTGTCGAGTGAGGTTCCACAAGGTTCATTTTCTAGGCCCAGTGCTGTTTCTTGTATACGCGAATGACATGGTGGGAGGAATAGATTCAGAAGTGTCATTGTTCGCTGATGTGAAACTGATGACAATACAAGTGGGCGAGGATCAGTTAAGATTACAAGGGGATCTGGACAGACTACAAGTAGGGTCTGACAAATGGCTCCTGGATTTTAAAACCCCAGTAAGTGAAAGGTCTGAAGATTGGGGAAGGACATAGAAGACAGCGATGGCGTACAGATTAGGAAATCAAAAGCTGCAAACGTCAATTAAAGAAAGGATCTTGGGGTAAGCATTTAATGAACATGTCCCCTGAGGCACACTCAATCAAATAACTGCTGCAGCATATGGGAGATTGGCAAACCTGAGATTGACGTTTAGACATACGAGTAAGGAGTCATACACGCATTGTACACCCGTGTATGTAAGGCCTATACTGGAGTATGCAGCGCCAGTATGGAACCCCTCGCCTAGTCAAACACGTAACAAAATTGGAGAAAGGGTGCAAAAATTTGCAACACAATTAGTCCCGGAATTGAGGGGAATCCCTTTATGAGGAGAGGTTAAGGGAACTCTACCTGATGACACTAGAGGATAGGAAGGATAGAGGGGACATAACATAAAAAATACTGAGAGGCTTGACAAGGCGACAGGGATGGAATGTTTTGAGAGGGGAAAGGGAACAAGGAAGCTGAAAACCAGATGAGTCTAGGGATGTTGGGAAATTTATTTCTTTAGCCTTAGAGTTGTCAGGAAGTGGAATCTGGAGAGTGTAGTAGTTTCCCTGGAGTTTACCTGGAGAGAGTTCCGGGGGGCAACGCCCCGCGGCCCGGTCTGTGACCGTAGTGGGAAACAAGTTTCATAAATAACATTAAGAAGAGGTATGACAGTCATGGAGTAGGGGAGAGAGTGGAATTATATCGACCAGTGAAGGGCAGGGCCAGGAGCTATGAATCGACCCCTGCAACCACATATAGGGGAGTACACACTCAGACATACTCACGCACACATGGTTCTGAGTTTTGAATATCTAGTAGTTACAGGTGGAGAGGGTAACAGGAATTGAATGGGAAAAGCCAAGCTTTAAAATCGGGGACTACACAGGTATGAGGAACTTGCTGCAGGAGGGTTTAGTGGGGCAGAGAACTGGTAGGAAAGTAACAACAAATTTAACAATAAAATGCAAGGAGGCAGAGGGAAAAGGTTTGTCCCTAAGGGCAATAGAAAAAATGGGAAGACCAAAGCGAGTCCTTGGTTTACCTGAAGGTGTAGGGAGGCAAAAAACTAAGTGCGCCAAGAATGGAAAAGATACAGGAGGCAAAGGACCCAGGAAAAATAAGGAGATTAGTCGAAGAGCCAGAAAAGAGTATGCACAGGTAAGGAGGGGGGCCCAGCAACAGTACGAAAACGACACATCATCGAAAGTCAAGTCTGACCCGAAACTGCTGTATACCACATTTTGGAGGAAGACAACAGTCAAAGACCAGGGGATGAGGCTGAGGAAAGAAAGGGGGGGAAATTCAAGAAATATCAAGAGGTATGTGAGGAGCTCAGCATAAGATTTTTAAAGGAAGTATTTACAATGGAGACAGGAAGGCCCCTGGGAGGACATAAGAGGGGACACCAGCAAGGAATATACCAAGTTTGGATGACAGCAAACAACTGAGGAGGTGAAGCTGCTGCTAAGGGACATTGATCCCCCAAAGGCAATGGGACCGGACAACAACTCTCCGTGGGTCCTTAGAGATGGAGTGGATATGCTGTGTGTGCCAAGAACTACAATCTTCAACACATCTCTGGAAATTGGGCAACTTCCTGAGGTATGGAAGATGGCAAATGTAGTTCCCATTTTTAGAAAAGGAGACAGAAAAGAGGCACTAAACAATAGCCAGTGTCACTGACGGTATAGTATGCAAAGTCATGGAGAAGATTGAGGGAGTGGTGGGGCACCTGGAATTGAACAAGTATAAACACCAACCAGCACGGATTTATGGAAGGCAAATCCCGTGTCACAAACCTTTTGAGTTTTATGATAAAGTAACAGTAAAACACGAGGGGGAGGGGGGGGTTGATTGCATATTCCTGGACTGTAAGAAGGCCTTTGATACAGTTCCTCAAAAGAGATTAGTGCAGAAGCTAAGGATCAGGCTGTATAACAGGGAAGGGACTGCAATGGTCAAAATCCCTACGGGAGGCAACGGTAGGGTAGTGTGAGGTATAAAAGGGGCCCTGGAGGAGCGGGATCCCCAGGGGTCGGTCCTGGGACCGGCTATTGGAAAAAAGGGTGAGACTCAAATGTCCCTGTTTTTCAGTGATGGAAGTTAATGAGGGGGAATTAATCTGATGGGATCAGGCGGGGTTCAAAGAGACCAGGACAGAATGGACACTTTGGGCCAATGTGGTTCTCGAATTTAACCCCCAAAGCAAATCATGAAGGTCGGGAAGGGGACAGAAAACCGAGACAGAGTTAAAACAGTGGCTAAAGACGCAAACCCCCCTCAAGCAGAACGATCTTGGGGTGATATAACCCGAGCACGTCTCCGGAAGCACACATCACAATAAGATAACGCTGCGCAAATGGGGGCCTGGCAACCCGAGATTGTGTCCGATACCTTAGTAAGGAATCGTTCAAGACACTGTACACCTGTACATCACCCATACTGGATTGCAGCACTGGTTTGGAACCCCCCCTTATCAAGCACGTCAAAAATTTGAGAAATGCAAAGGTTTTTGGGCAAATTAGTTCCCAAACAAGAGGAATTCCTAGAAAAAGTTTTAAGGGGAAAACGGACTGACGACACGGGGGACGGGGGTTAGGGGGGGGAAAAATAATACATGAAAAATACGCGTGAAAAGACATGGTGGCAACAGGGGCATTCCAAAAGGGGGCAAAGAAAAAAAGGGGGCAAAATTTTGGGGTTAAAACCCAACGAGTCAAAGGGGTGTTAGGAAGTATTCTTCGTCATTTAAATGTCGGGGGTAGAATAGCCTGCAAGTGGGTAGGGGGCAGGAACCATACATAGCTTTAAATGAGGTATGATAAAGCTCATGAGCAGAGAAGGACCTAGTAGCACTCGGTGAAGAGGCGGGCCAGAGCTAAGACTCGACCCCTGCAACCCACAAATAGGCAATTACAATTGGAGAGCACAGACACACACACACACACACACACACACACACACACACACACACACACACACACACACACGAGACACAACACACACGACACCCACACGAGACACACACAACACACAGACACACACACACATAGACACACACACACACACGAGACTCTCACACACACACACACACACAACGAGACACAAACACAACACACACAACACCACAACACACACACACACACACCAAACACACAGCACACACACGAGACACACACAACACACACACAGCCCAACCCCCACACACACACACGAGACCACAAGACACACACACACACGGAGACACACACACACACACACACACACACACGAGACACAACCACCACACACACACACACACACACACACGAGACACACACCACACACACAATCACACTAACACACACACAGACACACACACACGACACACACACACACACACAGACACACACACACGAGACACATCAACACACACACACAACACGACCCACAACACACGAGACACACACACACACACACACGACACATACACACACACACAACACACACACACACCACAGCACACGAGACACCACACACACACCCACACCACGAGACACACACACACACACACATACACGAACCACACACACACACCACACACACACGAGACACACACACACACACACCCCACACACACGAGACACAACCTCACACACACACACACACACACGAGACAAACACACAACGAGACACACACACACACAACACACGAGAACACACACACACACATCACACACACACACACACACACGAGAACACACACACGAGACACACACACACACACACACACACCACACGAGAACACACAACCACGAGACAACACACAACACACGAGACACATCACGACACACAGACACACACACACAAGATACACACACAAAATCACACGAGAACACACACACACACACACACACACGTACCACTACACACACACACACACACACACAACAACACAGAGACACACACACACACGAGACACACGACACAACACGAGACACACACACACACGAGACACACACACACACGAGACACACACACACACGAGACACACACACACACACACACCACACACACATCACAATACACACTCACACACGAGGCACACCCACACACACGAGACACACACAGACCACACACACACACACACACACACAGACACCGAACACACACACGCACACACACGACGAGACACACACACCACACACACACACACGAGACACACACACAACACACACACCACACAACGAGACCACACAACACACACACAACACAGACACAACACACACACACACGAGAACCACACACACACACACACAACACAACACACACACACACAAGAGCACACACACAAACACACACACACAAGGAACACACACACACACACAAGACACACACTACACACACACACAAGACAACAACACCACAACACACACACACACACACACAACACACACACAAGAGACACACACACACAAGACACACACAAACACAAGAGACACACACAAACACAAGAGACACACACAGACACACACACACGACGAGACACACACACACAATCACGAGACACACACACACTAGACACACACACCACACACACAAGAGACAAACACCAACACACACACACACGACAAGAGACACACACTATCACACACACACACAAGACACAACACACACACACACACCAAACAAACACACACACACACACACAAGACACACACACACACACACACACACAAGACACACACACACTACCAAAAAACACACACACACACACACACACACACACACAAGAAGACACACACACACACACACACACACGACACACACACAGAACTCACACACACAAGAGACACACACACCACACACACACACACAAGCGACACACACACACACACACACACACACAAGAGACACACCCACACACACACACCACACACACACACACAAGAGACACACACACACACACACACACAATAGACACACACAGCCACACCACACACACACAAGTAGACACAACACACACACACACACACAAACACACACACACTACACACACACACAAGAGACCACGTCACACACACAAGAGACACACACACACAACACACACAAGAGACACACACACAAACACACACACAAGAGACACCCACACACACACACACATCACGAGACACACACACACACACACACGAGACACACACACAATCACACACACGAGACACACACACACACACACACACACACACAAGAGACACACACAACTCACACACACACACACACACACACACACACACCAAGACACGATACACACACAACACACACAAGACACACACACACACACACACACAACACACAAGACACACACACACCACACACACAACAAGACACACACACACCATCACACACACACACACACACAAGAGACAACACACACACACACACACACACAAGAAAGATCACACAAAGAGACACACACAAGACACACACACACAAGACAACACACAACAAGACACATCACACACACAAGACACACACACAACAGAGACACACACACACACAAGACACACAACACACCGACAACACACACAAGACACACACAACACAACACGTACACACAACACACAAGACCACACACACACACACACAAGACACACACACACACACAAAAGACCACACACACACAAGACACACACACAATACCACCCACACACAAGACAACACACACACACCCACACAACACACACAGAGACAGGAGAGACAGAGGGAGACAGAGAGAAGACAGAGACATGAGAGAGACAGTGAGAGACCAGAGAGAGACAGATGAGAGAAAACAGAGAGAACCAGAGAGAGACAGAGAGAGAACAGAGAGAAACAGAGAGAGAGAGAGAGAGAGAGACAGAGACAGAGAAGAGAGAGACAGAGAGACAGAGAGAGAGAGAGAGACAAGAGAGAGACAGAGAGAGAGAGAGAGAGAGAGAGAGACAGAGAGTAGACAGAGATAGACAAGAGAGAGAGAGAGAGAGAGAAGAGAGAGAGGAGAGAGAGAGAGACAGAAGAGAGAGACAGAGAGAGAGAGAAAGAGAGAGAGAGTCATAGAGGAGAGAGACAGAGAGAGAGACAGAGAGAGACCAGAGAGAGAGAGGAGAGAGAAGAGAGAGAGATGTAGAGAGACAAGAGAGAGACATAGAGAGAGAGGAGAGAGAGAGAGAGAGAGAGAGAGAGAAGACAGAGAGGAGAGAGACAGAGAGAGGAAGAGAGACAGAGAGAGTAGGAGAGAGAGAGAGAGAGAAGAGAGACAAGAGAGAGGAGAGAGAGACAAGAGAGAGACAGAGAGAAGAGAGAGACATAGAGAGAGAGAGAGACCGAGAGAAGAGAGAGACAGAGAGAGAGAGAGAGACAGAGAGACAGAGAGAGAGAGAGAACAGAGAGAGAGAGAGACCGAGAGAGAGAGAGACAGAGAGAGAGAGAGACAAGAGAGAAGAGAGGACAGAGAAGAGAGAGACCAGAGAGAGAGACAGAGAGAGAGAGAGACAGAGAGACAGAGAGAGAGAGAGACAGAGACAGCGAGACAGAAGAGAGACAGAGACAGCAGACAGAGAGAGAGACATACAGAGAGAGACAGAGAGAGAGAGACACAGAGAGAGAGAGAGAGAGACACAGGAGAGAGAAGACAGAGAGAGACATAGAGATGAGAGACACACAGGAAGAGAGACACACAGGGAGAAGAGAGACACAGGGAGAGAGAGAGAGTGAAGACGTGTCAACAGTGTGCTCTCACAAACTTTATCCTAATATTACTTAAATACGAGGTTGGTGTGGATAAAAACTGTTTCCATGACGTAGTACTACTTACAACACATTAGTAAAAGTAAGCCAACTCCTCTAACTGAATGAATATAAAGCAATATCAGTGATATTAAGTGTGGTTGGTGAGAACATGGTGTGAGGGGACAGGGCGGGCCCAAAGGCCTTAGAGTGACTTCACTATTGCCTTCAAGTAGCGTCTAATTATTATGTGTGGTTATGAGCTATGTACAATCATCTGGTGCTTTATAACACGGGGCTGGTACAATGCAACATAGTGAATTTGTGTAACATCTTCCCTTTAGGGGATAAGTGGATAGCATACAACAGTGTTTTAAGTGATATGAAGAAGGGCAACACTCCAGCTAGTGGCCCACTGCCGCCCCGCCCTCCACTACCCACGCGATCCAGGCTATAAAACACCCCACCACCCCACCCCACCCATCCTCCACCCCACCCACGACAATCACCACCACCCTCTCTCTCTCCTTGAACTTCAAACCACAAGCCTCCTCTGGGATGACTTCACAAACCTGCAAAATAGCAAGATTATCTACGCTATCTTGCTATTGTCCCAGTAGATACTGCAGTGTTGTGGGTTATACCCACAAGGGACAGAAAAACTCTTCCTGTGGATGTAAGAGCCTACTTGTGCCAACTACTGCCACACAGATTGCATTCCATAAGGAGAATTTTGTTCAAAGCCAGTTGAAAATTTCAGAAAATTTAAGGATATCCATAATACTGTGGTATAAATGTGGATACAAGCCTGGAGCTACAGGAGGAAGGTTCCAGAAGGTCCGTACCACGAGGACTCCTGTCCCTGAGATACTCCATCACAGGGAGCACTTCATGATCTATCCCTCAAATCATTAGATACCTACAAGCTATTGTAGAAAAGGCCCAGTGAAGCCTGCATCAAGTGACGTAAGCTGCTCAGCTGATGGCGACAACAATTGACAGACTGGAAGCCCCACCTGAGCTTAACTCAGGGGTAAACAACTGGTGGAATTCTGTCATTGCTAAGTTTCCCACAGACTGACAGAGTTTCAAATCACTACCTTTGGGAATTTCTAACACAATTCCTCTGACCACCACAGAAGGGAACAAACCTCATTCCCAAAGGCATCGTGGGAAGCCGTGGATCTGTTAATTCTCCTACAACCTGACATCTCTTCTCTGCTTCAAGCCACTCCAGTCTACGTGACAGTGGCACATCCCATCTCTGAATCCTAACACCTGTCAGCACACCTGCCGATACTTTCTAGAATCCTGGGTAGTAGTGCTTCGACAGCAAGTTCGAGCCAGGAGTTTTTTTCTCCCCACCAGAGAACGAGTGCAGTTAGTGATCAGGAACTATCAACTGCCACCTGATCACCTACTGCGCCGAAGTAACGAACGCAGGGACACATCTGTCAGAACTGGTAGAGGGCGGGGTAGAGGACGTGAAGAGGACGTGAGGAACGTGGAGGAGGACGTGGAGGAGGAAACATCTACAGTGCCGCTCGCCCTCCACTAACACAAGTTCCAGCGGCAAAATCTGAGGACAATCTCGAAACACAGGAAGGTGCAACAATCCTAGTCCACCCTCCAGGCACCTAGGCTGTGCTCTTGCTGTCACGGAAGGGGCACTACTGCCAACCACCTGCCTCTGCGGAGATACAAGGTGTAATTTTAAACATGCGTAAGATGGGAACAAGAAAGGACTATAAGGAGGACCAGTGTCGGAAGAAAAAGGACTTGACAGACAGGGCCACCTGTTTAGAGACCTGTTCTCAAACAAACCACAGGATCTCTGAATTGGTAAACACTCCACAACTCACCCACTTAGCTCCTCCTATCCTAGCCCAGCAGGTTGGGATTGGGCCTTATACAAGACCACAGACAAACATCCCTTCAGCTGCCTCAGTACCCACCTCTCTAAAGGGCAGGCACCTTACATTCCCTACAACACCCACCACCTCAAGCCTGACCACTCTCATGATGAGCCAGTCTATTCAGCATCCTGTCGGCCAACAATAGAAGGTTTCCATTACTAATGTTGGAGACTTTCAACACATAGCTTTGAGAACAACTATCCGAACGTCCCGACCATGATAGCTGTTGTTGAAACATTTTTTATGGATGACAGCTCCAGAAAAAAATTGCAAGAATTGCTGCTACAACAACAAGCCTCATGGATGGACAAGAGACACAGGCAAGGGCAAGGAAGTTTGGTGTTGCTGTGGTGCTTCTCTAAAAGTTGTTCATGCCCAGCACATAGATGTTGCCACCTCCGCCTACACATCTTGAAATGGTTCTTCAAGCTCTGTATAAACACTAAGTACCTCTGACTAGCATGTGCAATGTACAACCTCAGTGGCCACACGCAGACCCTACCTATCAACTTCCTAATGGAAATATTGATCTCCCTTCTGCTACAACACAACTGTCACACATATTATAATTGATGGTGACCTCAACCAGCACCTGATACAGAGGGACTTTGATGACCTTCTGGCAGGTTTGAACATGAGAAACTTTGTTGATTTCCCCTACTCATATCTGGCTCCTCCCCTCCCTTGCCCGCAGTAGTGAGTGATCGGCAGAAGGCATAGTCACTTGTCAACCCACTCGGCACGTTGGATCGTCAGACCGACAAGGCATTTTTACCACACTTAAGATCCCCAACAGAACTAGGTGAGGAGTCCCAGAAACGCACAACCTGGCATGGGAAAAAGGTAATTGGGCCCAGCCCTTTGCTCTGAGCTCCGCACCCTACCGACTGGAAAGCTCTTCTCCAGGGGAAGTTGACAACCAGTGAAAGCTTCACTGGGACACATCTTAATCTGTCAAAAACAAGAACACATTCCCCTCCACCGCATATATGTTGACAAAGCCTACAGATCAAGCTTGGTTTGGCTTGTCGTTGTAGAAGAGATGCTACTGCTAAGTAACAAAGCATAGCTAAGGTATAAGAGACATCCAACCACCTATAACAGGAACTTGCTCATACATGCAAGCCTGTAAGGCTATGGGTGATGTTTCAAAAGTGGGCCATTGCTAAATGGTAGGTGGAACACTAAAAAAGAAAGTTAGCAATCAGGTAGGGTAGGCTTCCAAAACCTGTGGTCCGTGTCAAAGGACAGACAAGGTTATCTTGCCTGATGAACCTTATTTCACCTTAAATTCGACAGGATGGACCACCTCTACTAGTAGTCAAGAGAAGGCGGACCTCTTTGCTGAACACTTGCTACCAAATGCAAGTTCCTGATCCAGCAAGGGACCCTCCTTGTGCAAGCTTGCAAGAACTCTGTGTCAAAACGTGTCAGTGGTGACAATAAGGCAGGAGGAGGTCATTTTGGCCTTCTTAAATCACATGACATGAAAAGGCTGTGGGCCCCAGACAAGTTGAGCCCAAGATTGTTAAGAAGATGTGCAGGACCAGCTAGCAGCACAACCCTAACTCGCATCTTTCAGCACTGCCAGTACACTGTAAATGGCCCGCTCTAGGAAAGAAGAGCAGAAGTCAAGAAAATCCACAAACTACAGACCAGTGTCACACCCTGTCCATCACTGGTAAGATCCTTAGACAATAATCTCAAGAACAAATTGACAGAGTTTTTTGACTCATTAATAGAAACTACTTTGTGATCGTCAATAGGCTTTCAGGAAAGGTTACTCTGCTGCTGATCTTGTTAAACCTCTCCACTAAGTGGCAACCAGTCACTGGATTGAAATCCAAAGTCCTCTGTGTGGTACAACGGACCATTGCTGGCGCTTTCGACGGGTGTGGCACCAGGGCCTCTTATAGCAAAATTTCAAGCACTAGGAATTGCAGGCTTCTACGTAAGTCTCCTCAGTGATTATCCTTCATGGTAGATCTCTAAGTGTAGTGTTCCACACGGAACGGAATCAGCAAGCATCCTATTGGGGGGCAAGCGTTCCACAAGAGCGTGCTGGGTCCCGTTGTTATGGAAATGTCTATCTTCAAAGCGACCTTCTTCACTCATCCCAGAATCACATGGCATATGCAGACGACTGTACACTGAACATTCACTTATCCAAGAGAAAATGCAAGCTGCTTAAGCTACATCAATCACCAGCTGAGAGCTATATCAGCTGGGGAAATAGATGCAAGTAACATTGCAACACTGAGAAAACTCAAATGATGATCGTCTCTAGCCCATGATGGAATGCTGGTGCAGTAGTAAGGATGAATGGGAGGATGATGGTACCTGGGAGAAGTTGATATCCTTGGGTGAAATTGACATCCAAACTAACCATGAAGAACTGTTGTAAATCTTTGCAAACCAAGGCAGCCCAGGAAGCTTACAGCAACTTCGCGTATCTCGCACCTGCTTGACAGTAGGGGGTTGCAAGATCCTGTAACGAGCACAAGTAACGCTCACGAGGAGCAAACACCTTTGAGTATGCTCCCTTCTTTGGTTGCCTGTCCCCCCCCTCTCATCTGCGACCTTGCTTGACAGAGTAAGAGAACAGAGCAAGACTCTCATTCTCTCGCCTGGACCCATCCAGGATAGATCTGTCACTCAGCTGAGCCTTCAACATAGGAGGGATGTGGTGGTCCTTACTGTTATTACAAGGCCATATTGTCAAATACCACACTTGGATCCCACTTCAGGACAGCGTGAAACAAGCTTTTATGCCACAAGACAGGCAGAAAGCACAACTTCACTCTGGCTGAACCCTCCTCCAGAACATCACTCCATCCTGTGATCATACCATACTCACAGGATGAACTCGAGTATGGAACAACATTGGTACAGCATAATGATGTCAACGAGAAATAGTTGATCCAAATGAAAATGCTGGCCCACAGATGGCTCCAACTACATCCTGTTCCCTACTTGTATGTCTCATAACAATAAAAATGCTTTCAAATGAGCTGATGTAGGTAACAGCTCTAGCTTGTCAATAAAGTTAGGATCCTTAACCCTTGTCCAACCCTCTGTAAAAAAAAAAAAAAAAAAAAAAAAAAAAACAAAAAAAAAAACCACACACACACAGCAGAGAACACACGAAAATAGGGAAAATAGGGAGATCAGTCGCAGAACCAGGAATGAGTACGCACAGGTAAGAGGGAGGGCCCAGCGAAACAGTATGAAAATGACATAGCATCGAGAATCAAGACTGAACCCCGGGGAAAAATACTGTTTGTTATAGCCCATCAGAGGAAGACCAACAGTCAAATGACCAGGTGATTCAGATTAGGACAGAAGGTGGAAACTCACAAGAAATGATCAGAGGTATGTGAGGGCTGAATCAGGAGATTTTAAGGAAGTTTTTAACTAGTAGAGACAGGAGTGCTGGGGAAGACAGCATCAGAAGGAACATCAAGAGGGGAATATACCAACAAGTGGTTGGATGACATACGAACAACTGAGGAGGTTGAAGAAGCTCTTACTGACCTTGAGACACTCAAAGGCAATGGACCGACAAACATCTCGCCATGGGTCCTTAGAGAGAGGAGCAGAGATGCTGTGTGCCATCTAACCACAATCCTTTCAAAAAAACACATCCCTTGAAACTTGGCAACTACCTTAGAAATGGAAGACGGCTAATGTAGTCCCCCCATATTATTAAGAAAGGAAACAGAAACGATGCGCATGTCTAAACTACAGACCTGTGCTGGACATGTATTGTGTGCAAGTCATGGAGAAGATTATCAGGAGAGTGTCGAACAACACCTGGAAAGAACAAGATTATAAATGAAAACCAGCATGGGTTTCATGAAGGCAAATCTTGTATCACAAACTCCTGGAGTTTTTATGACAAGGTAACAGAAAGTAAGACACAGAGAGAGGGTTGGGTAGATTGCGTTTTCCTAGACTGCTAGGAAGGCCTTTGACACAGTTCCCCACAAGAGATTAGTGCAGAAGCTGGAGGATCAGGCACACGTAAAAGGAAGGCACTGCAGTGGATAAGGGAATACCTGACAGGAGGCAGCAACGAGTCATGGTACGTGAAGAGGTATCACAGTGGGCGCCGGTTACGAGCGGGGTCCCACAGGGTCAGTTTAGGACCAGTGCTATTTTTGATACATGTGAACGACATGATGGAAAGGAATAACTCTGAGTGTCCCCTGTTCGCAGAAGACGTGAAGTTGGATGAGAAGAAATAAATCGGACGAGATGAGGCAGACTGAAAGAGACCTGGAGAGGCTGACATGAGGTCCAGTAACTGGCTTCTTTCCCCTCGAATTCAATTCAGCAAATGCACAAGTCATGAAGAATAGGGGAGGGGCAAAGAAGACAGCAGACAGAGTATAGCTTAGGTGACAAAGACAACAGGAGACCTCACTCAGGGAGAAAAGACCTGGGGTGACCATAACACCGAGCACATCACCGGGAGGCAACATCAACCCAAATAACCGCTGGCAGCATACGTGCGGCCTGCAAACCTGAGAATAGCGTTCCGATACCTTAATAAGGAATCGTTCAAGACACTGTACACTGTGTATTTGGCCATACTGAGTATGAGCACCAGTCTGGAACCCACCCCTGGTCAGCACGTAAAGAAGTTTAGAGAAAGTAACAAAGGTTTTGCAACAAGGCTAGTCCCCCAGACTCAATGGGAATGTCGTTACGAGGAAGGTTAAGGGAAATCGGACTATGAACTACACTGAGGACAGAAGAGGTCAGGGGAGACATATCGAGACAATACAAGATACTGCGGGAATAGACATGGTGGACAAAAAGATTAGGATTTCCATAGAGGCGACACAGGGACAAGGTCACAACTGGAAGCTGAAAGACTAAGAAGAGTCACTAGGGACGTTAGGAAGTATTTCTTCGTCATAGAGTTTAGTCAGCAAGTGGAATACCTAGCAAGTAAAGTAGTGGATGCAGGAACCATACATAGTTTTAAGAAGAGGTATGGCAAAGCTCAGGAAGCAGAGAGGATCCAGTAGCGATCAGTGAATGAGCGGGCCAGGAGCTGTGACTGTCGACCCCTGCAACAACAAATAGGTGAGTAATACACACACACACACACACACACACACACACCACACACACACACACACACAATCACTTGTCCAGTAGCCAACCGGTGAAGAGGCGGGGCCAGGAGCTGTGACTCGACCCCTGCAACACCAAATAGGTGCGTAACACACACAAACACGCACACACACACACACACACACACACACACACTACACACACACACACACACACCACACATTCACTTGTCCCAGTACAAACCGTGAAGAGGGCGGGCCAGAGCTAAGACTCGACCCCCTGCAGAGGCCACAAATAGGTGAGTACAACACCGTACACACAACAGGCCTGGTGTCAAATCGACACACACACACACACACACACACACACAGACAGAACACACAGACACAACAACAGACAGACAGACAGACCGAAGCAGACACAGACAGACCACAGACAGACAGACACAGACAGACAGACACAGACAGACAGACACGACAGACAGACACAGACAGACAGAGCACAGACAGACAGACACAGACAGACACACATGACAGACACACAGACAACACACAGACATCACAGACACACAGCAGACAGACAGACAGACAGACAGACAGACACATCACACACAGACACACACACAACACACACACAGACCCACACACAGACACACACACAGACACACACATAAAACACAACAACAGACACACACACAGAACCACACAGACACACACACAGACACACACACAGACACACACACAGACACACACACAGACACAGACACCACACAGACACACAGTTAATGAGATGATGGAATATTAGCAACAAAATGCAAGGAGGCTGAGGAGAGTTTGTGCCCAAGAGTACAGGAAATATGAAAAAGCCAGGATGAATCCCATGGTTAACACCCAAAGGTGCAGGAGGCAAAAACCAAGTGTGCTAGGGAACGGACGAAATATAGAAGGCAAAGGACCCAGGAGAATAAGGAGAGCAGTCGTAAGCCAGAAAAACGAATATGCACATATAAGGGAGGCCCAAAGACAATATGAAAATAGAAAATACATAGGCAGGCAGCGAAAGCCAAATCTTACCCGAAACTGTTGTACAGGCCACATCAGATGATAAACAACATCAAGACCAGGTATTCAGGCTAAGGAAGGAAGGAGGTAGACAACAAGAAATGGACCGTGAAGTATGTGAGGAACTCAAACAAGAGTTTCAAAGACGTGTTCAACAGAGGAACAGAAGGGGCTCCAAGAAAGACGGAGAGGTGGGGCACACCACCATGTGCTGGACACAGTGCACACAACCGAGGAAGAAGTGAAGAGGCTTCTGAGTGAGCTAGATACCTCAAAGGCAATGGGGCCAGATAACATCTCCCTCTGGGTGTTGAGAGAGGGAGCAGAGGTGCTATGTGTACCCCTAACAACAATATTCAATACATCTATCAAAACGGAGATTGCCTGAGGCATGGAAGACAGCAAATGTAGTCCCAATCTTTAAAAAAGAAGACAGACATGAAGCATTAAACTACAGACCAGTGTCACTGACATGTATAGTATGCAAAATCATGGAGAAGATTATCAGGAGAAGAGTGGTGGAACACCTAGAAAGGAATGATCTCATCAACAGCAGCCAACATGGTTTCAGGGACGGGAAATCCTGTGTCAAACCTACTGGAGTTCTATGACATGGTGACAGCAGGAAGACAAGAAAGAGAGGGGTGGGTGGATTGCATATTCTTGGACTGCAAGAAGGCGTTTGACACAGTTCCACACAAGAGATTGGTGCAAAAACTGGAGGACCAAGCAGGGATAACAGGGAAGGCACTACAATGGATCAGGGAATACTTGTCAGGAAGACAGCAGCGAGTCATGGTACGTGGCGAGGTGTCAGAGTGGGCACCTGTGACCAGCGGGGTCCCGCAGGGGTCAGTCCTAGGACCAGTGCTGTTTCTGGTATTTGTGAACGACATGACGGAAGGAATAGACTCTGAGGTGTCCCTGTTTGCAGATGACGTGAAGTTGATGAGAAGAATTCACTCGATCGAAGACCAGGCTAGAACTACAAAGGATCTGGACAGGCTGCAGACCTGGTCCAGCAATTGGCTCCTGGAGTTCAATCCCACCAAGTGCAAAGTCATGAAGATTGGGGAAGGGCAAAGAAGACTGCAGACGGAGTACAGTCTAGGGGGCCAGAGACTACAAACCTCACTCAAGGAAAAAGATCTTGGGGTGAGTATAACACCAGGCACATCTCCTGAAGCGCACATCAATCAAATAACTGCTGCAGCATATGGGCGCCTAGCAAACCTCAGAACAGCATTCCGACATCTTAATAAGGAATCGTTCAGGACCCTGTACACCGTGTACGTTAGGCCCATATTGGAGTATTCGGTACCAGTTTGGAACCCACACCTACCCCAAGCACGTAAGAAACTAGAGAAAGTGCAAAGGTTTGCAACAAGACTAGCCCCAGAGCTAAGAGGTATGCCCTACGAGGAGAGGTTAAGGGAAATCAACCTGACGACACTGGAGGGACAGGAGAGATAGGGGAGACATGATAACGACATACAAAATACTGAGAGGAATTGACAAGGTGGACAAAGACAGGATGTTCCAGAGATTGGACACAGAAAACAAGGGGACACAGTTGGAAGTTGAAGACACGGGTTTGAATAAAAGGGTTTGTTAGGAAGTATTTCTTCAGCCACAGAGAAGTCAGTAAGGGGAAAATAGTTTGGGAAGCGTGTAGTGGAGGCAGGATCCATACATAGTTTTTAAGCAGAGGTATGAAAAAAGCTCACGGTTCATAGAGAGTGACCTAGTAGCGATCAGTGAAGAGGCGGGGCCAGAGCTCGGACTCGACCCCGCAACCTCAACTAGGTGAGTACAACTAGGTGAGACACACACGCTCTCACACAAACGCTCTCACACACACGCGCTCACACACACACACACACACACACACACACACACCCCACACACACACACACGCTCTCACACACACACACACAAAACACGCTCCTCACACCACACACACACACGTCTCACACACACACACACGCTTACACACACAAAACGCTCTCCACACCACACACACGCTCTCACACACACACCTCTCACACACACACGCTCTCACACACACGCTCTCTCACACACACGCTCTCTCACACACACGCTCTCTCACACACACGCTCTCACACACACGCTCTCACACACACACGCTCTCACACACACACACACACACACACACGCTCTCACACACACGCTCTCACACACACGCTCTCACACACGCTCTCTCACACACACACACACACACACACACGTGGAGGAGTCACACGGTTTGAGCTCGTGTTTTGGTGATAATTTCTGACTGCCATAAGGAATAGTGTGGGATATAGGCGTGTGCACGCATAAGAGTGCATATAATACCTTAAGCCCTGAAAAAAGGAAATATAAGTGATCACAGAAAAGAAAAAAAGGAAATATTGGCTGAGTGTTTAGTGGAGGCCGTTGGAAGGGTGAACGGTTGTGTCAGGCCTAAATAGTGTTGCCATAATAACGCAGTGGGTTATTTTGAAGAATAAGTGCGACTCAAGACCAGGGAGATAAGAGCTATGTATAGATGTCAGTAAATACAGTGAGTGAGTGAAAAAATTAGAGCTAGAGAATATAGTGCATACAGGAAGTTAGTGGAAAAATTACCGAGAAGCAACAAACACCTTCAACTTCTGGGACACAGGACAGACCAGCAACGTTACTCCACTGCCCGCCGCAAGTAATATTCACCTAGTGTGAGTATGCATGGGGTCAATAGTACCTGTCTCTAGCTGGAATTGGGGGTCACTCCTTGAGCTATCAGAATTAGAATAAGCAGCATTTACTGGCATTAATAGAATTTTGAGGTAGCGGAATCATAGGCGAAGCCTAGTGTATTAATTTTGAACGTAATTTTTAAACTCGGTACAGCTGGGGAAACCAAGAAGGATCGGGTACATATACAATACATAGTAGTACATACGTGGGAAATTAGGACTGTTTACCTTAAACATATGCACACACATTTGGTGAGATTAGTACTCTAGTTAGGCACCTTAATAGCTGTAACTCACTCACAGCACAACACAACACACACACACATCACACATCACAACACACACACACACACACAAAAAACACACACAACCGGCACACACACACACGCACACCAACACACACACACAAAAAACACACGCCGCGCGCGCACACACCAACACACACATATAGACACACCATATACAGGATTTGTGACACCTTCCTTGTGAAGTGACCTTATAAACCTTCCTTTCCCCCCATTTCTCTCTCCCTCTCCTCTCTCTCTCTCTCTCTCTCTCTCTCTCTCTCTCTCTCTCTCTCTCCTCCCTCCTCTCTCTCTCTCTCTCTCTCTATCTCTCTCCCCACCTTTCCCCCTTTCTCTCATCCTCTTCTCTCATCCCTCCTTCTCATCCTCTTTCCTTTTCCTCTCTCTCTTCCTCTCTCCTTCCTTTCACTTTCTCTCGTACCTCTCTTACTTCTCTTTTCCTTTCTTCTTCTTCCCTTTTCACTCCCCTCTCTACCCTTTTCCTCTCTCACTTTCTCCCCTTTTTGCTTCTTTACCCCTCCTTCTAGGCTCCCCTTATCTCTCTCTCCCTATCTCTCACTCTCTCCCCCCTTTTTTCATTTTTATCTCTTTCATAAAAAAAAAAAAAAAATGGTTTGGGACTCGCAGGGAATCAGATTGACAATGGTACTGGTAGGGAGGAATGGGATTGGACGAACAGTTGGAAAAGGATAGAGCAAGAAGGAGGAGAAAATTAGGAGAGCTTTCTGAAAAAAATGATGAAAGAGTCTTGGAATGGGAGGAGAAATGAGGTTGGAGAAGGAGACAAAGGAAATTGGGAGAAGAGTCACAAGTCGAAAACAGCTGTAGCCAGGGTAAAGGTCTATAATTTGAGAATAAAAACAGGCTGAAGCAAGTTCTCAGGGGTAGTGACAGAAAGACACACCATTCGATGATGAGCGGCGATACAGGAAGGAAGGAGATATGAATTATGCTAAGGTATATCAGCTGCAAAGAAGGGCCAGTGAGGTGGAAGGGAAGGAGCAGATGGGTGACAGATGCCCCCAGAGGGTGATAGGTCGAATGCTGAGGCACAACCATGCTTACCAAGAGCAACCTGGAAAAATCAAGGGAGAAAATGACCACATACAGCACAGGAACAGGTCACAGAAGGAAGAGGCAATGGGCTGGGGAGGAGAAGGGCAAAAATCAGTGATTATCCATGGGCTTCGGGAGAAAGACGAGAGGAAAGGACACACTCTGAAAGACGGCTGGAAGAAAGAAAGGAGATTGAGAAAATCATCACAGAAAATAGGGGAGAAGACATGGATGAGATTTTGTAAATTTTAAGAGATAGGGTGAGTTACTTTGAAGGGGAGAAAAGCCGATATCCGATCTAGCTGGATTCTCAGGACAGAGACAGTGCGGATCAGATCCTCCAGGAAACCACGTGTTGAAAGTTCGGAGAGTACAAGAAGTGTTCCTAGACAGAGACCAGAACACAAACAGAGGGAAAGCAGCATGAGGGAGAGGACAAAAAAGCGAACAGGAGCTAGGAAAGGAACAAGGATGGAAACCAGCAGAGGTCTGTCAGGAGACAGAACAGAGCAGCAAGGCAAGCACACACACAACTTCTCAGAACCCAACAACCTATCATACCATCCAAACACACAAACAATCCATACCCACAGCTTCCACCCAACCCCAAACTATGAATCCCACAGCGTTAGCTACCAGGTCTCCCACCCCACAGGCCTCCCAAACCACAGTGTTAGAAAGGAAACTGAAGGTATGGTACACAAACGCTGATGGATAACAAACAAGTGGGAGGAGTGGCACGAAAGTGTCAGAGGGCATCACCAGACATCATATCGATCACAGGAAACAAGGCTTACAGGTATGATACAGATGCCATTATTTCCGCGGGATACCAGATCTGAGAAAAGACAGAAAGGAACAGGGGGGTGGAGGAGTGGCATTGCTGATCAACACACCGATCGGATTTTTGATGAGACTGGAGAGAGAGGAGACAGTGGTGAAGAAAGTGATTACATAGCGGGAAACGCTTCACTTTGGTGGGGCTTACCAAGGTGTAATTTTGAGTGAAGTATAACCCACCACAGAACAGCAGGAGTCCAAGGCAAGGTAGTTTATGACGAGAGCAATAGAGCGATGGTTGACACCACTGGCGGCAGAGGCGAGAAGAGCTCATGCATGCAGGGCAAAGCTCCTGATCATGGCGGTGACTTTAACCACAAGGAGATCGAATGGAGAGGACTTGGAGCCACATGGGGCGCCAAGATACATGAGGGCTAAGATGATGGAGGTTGGTACTGGAAAATTTCATTGCCAACACGTAAGGGAACACTACAAGAGAGAGAGAGAGAGAGAGAGAGGAGATGATTGAACCAGCAAGACTGACCCAAATATTAGTATTCACCTAGTAGTAGTTGCAGATATGAGGAGATCACATATGAAAAGAGTCCCCTTGGGCCAGCAGATCAATGTGGGTTTTGAGCTTCGATACACAGAGCAACAAGTGGAGGGGCGAAGAAGGAACGGACAAGGACTAATGAAACCAAACTACAGGGAAAGGGGACTACACAGGAGTGAGGGAACTTATCTGAATTGAGGTTTCAGTGGGACAGAGAACTGGCAGGGAAGCCAAGTTAATGAAGATGATGGGAATATGTAAACAATGTGCAGGAGGCTGAGGGGGTTGTAACCCAAGGGTATCGGATAATGAAAAAGCCGGGGATGAGCCCATGGTTCACAAAGATGCAAGGAGGGCAAAACCAAGTGTGCTAGGGAATGGAAGAAATATAGAAGGCAAAGGACAGAAGAATAAGGAGGAGCTGTCGTTGAGCCAGAAATGAAACGAATATGCACAGATAAGAAGGAGGCCCAACGGTAAATATGAAAACAAAATAGCAGCATAAAGACAAATCTGACCGAAGAGGATACAGCCACATAGGAAGAAAAACAACGTTAAGGGACAGGTAATCAGGCTAAGGAAGGAAGGTGGAGAGAAAACAAGAAATGACGATGAAGTATGGTGAGGAACTAATCAACAAGAGATTCAAAGAAGTGTTCACAGACGGAGACAGAAGGGGCTCCAGAAAGAACGGAGAGGTGGGGTACACCACCATGTGCTGGACACAGTACACAATTACCGAGAAGTGAAGTGAAGAGGCTTTGATGTGAGTAGATAACACTCAAAGCCATGGGGCCAGATAACATCTCTCATGGGTCCTGAGGAGGGAGCAGGGAGGCGCTATGTGTACCCTAACAACAATATTCAATCCATCTATCGAAAACAGGGAGATTGCCTGAGGCATGGAAGACAGCATATGTGGTACCAATCTTTAAAAAAGGAGACAGAATGAAGCCACTAAACTACAGACCAGTGTCACTGACATGTATAGCATGCAAAATCATGGAAAAGATTGTCGGAGAAGAATGGTGGAACATCTAGGAAAGGAAATGATATCTCATCACCAGCAAGCCACATGGTTTCAGAGATGGGAAATTCCTGTGATCATCAAACCTAATGGAGTTCTATGACATGGTGACAGCGTAAGAACAAGGAGAGAGAGGGGTGGGTGGATTGCTTTTCTTGGAACTGCAAGAAGGCTTTTGACACAGTACCACACAGAGGATTAGTGCAAAAACTTGAGGACCCAAGCAGGGATAACAGGGAAGGCACTGCAATGGATCAGGGAAATACTTGTCAGAGATAGCAGGCAGAGAGTAATGTACGTGGCGAGGGTGTCCAGAGTGGGCACCTGTGACCGCGGGGTCCCACAGGGTGTCAGTCTAGGCACCAGTGCTGTTGCTGTATGTTTTTTGAACGACATGACGGAAGGAATAAAATCCGAGGAGTCCTGTTTGACAGATGCCTGTGAAGTTGATGAGAAGAGTTCATTTGACGAAGACCAGGCAGAACCTACAAAGGGATGTGAGACAGCTGCAGACCTGGTCCAGGCAACTGGCTCACTCCCGTGTTCATCCCACCAAGTGCCAAAGTCATGAGGTTGGGTAGGGCAAAGAAGATGAGACGTGAGTGAGTACAGTGTAAGGGGCCAGGGAGACTACAAACATCACTTCAAGGGAAAAAAGACTCTGGGGGGTGAGTTATTAACACCAGGCCATCTGAGCGCCACATCAACCCTAAAAAACGCGCAAGCATATGGCGCGCTGGCAAACATCAGAACAGCATTCCGACATCTTAATAAGGAGTCGTTAGTTACCCTGTTACACGTGACTCGTATAGGCCCCATATTAGATATGCGCCAGGCCACCAGTTGGACCCACACCTAGGCCAAGCATGTAAAGAAACTAGAGAAAGTTGCAAAGGTTTGCAACAAGACTTAGTTCCAGGGTTAAGAGGTATGTCCTATGAGGAGAGGTTAAGGGAAATCAACCTGACGACACTGTGAGGACAGGCAGGAGAGATAGGGGGGAACATAGATAAGACCTTACACAATTACTTGGAGAGGAATTGACAGGTGGACCAAAGACAGGACTGTTCAGAGACTGGGACACAGCAACACGGGGACACAGGTTGGGAAGCCTGGAAGACACTGGATGAACAAAGGGGTTAGGAAGTATTTCTTCCAGCCCACAGAGGGTAGTCAGGAAGTGTGAGAATAGTTTGGGGAAGAGTATGTAGTGGAGGCCAGGATCATACATAGCTTTTTAAGCAGAGGTACGATAAAAGCTCATGGTTCAGGGAGAGTGCCCTCTTCAAAGGGGGGCTCCTTGGCAGTGGGTGAAGAGGCTCTTGGTCTGTGGAATTAGACCTATCGGTATTCTCACTCAGACCGAAACCTTAAAATTTCCCCCAATTCTCCCCCTCCCCTCATCCCATCCTACCCATCCTCCCCTTTTTCTTTCCTCCTCCTCCTTCCCCCACTCCTCCCTTATGACTTCCCTTTTTGTCCCTTTGGGATTTTCCACAGGCGCGCTAGTTCCTAGGTAGGAGAAAGGACACGGGGTTCCATCCCATTCCGTTGAGGTTTCTTGGCGGTGGCGTAGTTTGCGTGTGGCAATTGGATTGCCTAGGGCTGTCCCGATCCCTCTCGGTATCCGGAGTAGCTTTGGGTGGCTTTTGGGCGAGGGTGTAGCTCTGGAAGCCACCTTTCGGATTCCGGGGGGGGGTGGGGTGAAGGAGGTATGCTTTGTGGCGGATATCCGGCAGACGCCCTCTCTTTTGTCCCACCGAGGTGAGCTCGGCAGATGTGAGGGTTGCTATCCCAGATGTGGTTTACTGGATGAAGGGTGGGTATGGCACGGGTTCATCGCTGCATCTGCCGCTACTAGCGGTGTCGAGTTCCTTTGGGCGCGGAGGGAGATTCTGGCCCTTTTCATCCCTCCTAGGAACCTTTCCTCCCCGGTCCTCCCCCTTGTTTTTTTTCTTTTTTTTAATTTATATTTCTTTTCTTTCTTTCTTTTGTTTTTTCTTAAAAACAAAAGAAAGAAAGTAACCTAACCTTGGCCAAGCCCTAGTCCTTGAAAACCTGGTACCCACGGGCCCCTCTGATACCGCGCACCCCGTTCTGAACCCCCGCCTCGTCTTATGGACCACATCTTCAGACATTCCTCATGCCTCTGACCTTTTGCCGGTGCTGTATCCTCACCAGCTTCAGGTACTGAGGTCGACTGGACTCCTTCGATTTATCAGACCTTGCTCTCCTCTGACTAATGCTTCGGCCTCTCCTCTACGGTGCGGCAATTTTCATATCGCCGAACCCGTTCCAAGTCGGACCAACTCTTTGGGGGGGGGGTCTTTTCCACGCCCTAAAAAGTCAACGACAATTACCTGCTGATGATACTCTCCACCTTCACATTCTCGTTCTTTCAGGAAAACGATCGACACGTCCTTCACTACCTTTCCACGTCCAGTTTCAGACTGAAACAGTGGACTAAATTCTTCACTTTACGACCAACTTCCTCACTGCCTATCTTTCTGGACCATAGTTTTGGCAAGGCACTCCACGCCATGTTGGTAAAGATATTTCTTTTCATGCTTTAAGGAGCGGTACGCGCATCATTACCGAGTACAGATGCTACCAGGCTCGGTGGACTCTCTCGTCTTACCATATAGATACTGTTCCTGTCACCTTGAAAAAACATCATTCCTCAATTCTTGTAGTGGTACCGTTATTCTGCCCTCATTCCATAGTTCAACAAAAAATTTCCAGACATTGTGGCACAGACATTCTAGAAACAGCTGGAAACTCCAAGATCTCCCAATCCTCAAGGTAGACACTTACGTTCTCCTGCCCGTGGGCGGGGATGAGATTACCCTAGCAATGTGGCTCGTTTATACTTATGAAAGCCCCGAGAACTCCCATCCTCCGTTTATATAGCAGTGAACATCGGTTACAAGTTCGAAAGGTGTCCATAACTCACAAAAAGTGTAGAATATGCTGGCGATTTGGCCATACACGCGAATTATTGCTGATCTATCGCGAATGGCCCAGTCTGTGGTGCCGATTGACCATTCTAATTACGTCTTGCAATCGATCTCCCTCTTGCCTTAAACTGTCTGAGGCCTCCACCTTCGTACTTCAGCCGTTGTTCAGGTCTATTTAAACGAGCGGGAAATCCGTTAAACACAGAGGAAGAAGCGTCTCCTTATGCCAGGCCAGTTTCTCATCTCCGCCTCAGGGGAGACCTCCCACGTGTTTCTTATTCCACGTGTTTAAAACGGTCCCCCACTTATGGTTATCCCATCTTCTACACCCACCTCTGTGGTTAACCTCTCCCATAATCACTCCTGTATTAATTCCTTTTGCTGTCCTCGCGCTTCGCCGTCCCTACTTCAATCGGCCTCAGTCTAATCTCAGTCTTCTTCGAGTTCTCTCTTACAAGCCCTGTATCGACGAGACCTCGTACGACACCATCTTCCAATCGTCCCTCTTATTCTCAAAAGTCCAAAAAAGGTCGGTACCACCTCCTACCATATTCCACCTTCCTCATTTTCCCTCCCTGTCTCTGTCCCTAGTTCTTCCCCCTCTCAATGGCTCAGTTACAATGTGCAAGAGGTTCACCCTCCATCCTTCGTAATAGTCTGATCCTTACTCCCCCTGTTCCATCCCATGTTTCTCTCCCTCTTCTGCACCTACCAGGATTCCTGTCTCTTCTGTCCCCTGCCACGCTTCTTCCAGTTCCCTCCACCCTTTTCGCCCCACCCTACCTTGGTAAATTCCAATACAGGGTTCCAATCTTTACTCATCCTCCCCTACCATCCAATATGTCTCCCATACGACATTCCTGAATCCGAAACACTTGAGCAATCTCTGTATATATTGACGAGACCAAAAACCATCAATGGTCACTGATCACCTTCCGCTCTTCCTCCTCCTCTGCTCCTTCTGCGCAACTCCTTTCGTCACAGGCCACCTTTCCTTCGTGCTTGGTAACATTTTCCCACTGCCTCCGCATTGTGGTACTTTTCTAACCCTTCTAAGTCCGTTGGAAAACCCTTACCTGCGGATTTCCAAGTATCTTATCTTTGCCAATCATGGCCTTTTTTTTACTGTGGAATTTTACGCGGCCCTCAGGGGTAATCGGGGGAGCTTCAGATGTTACTCTCCAAGTTTGCCCTGTTGGGGTTTGCTTACAGGAACCAAAATTACAGTCTGCAGTTATTTCTCACATCTCAGGCTATAATTTATTGCCCCCCCCCACCCCCCCCCCCCCCTTCTTCAGATCCTTTTTCCTTGATGGGAACCTTTAATGAAATGCCCTTCGTCTCCGCACCTGATTTCCGTAACATCAGCTTTTGTTAATACTTCGCTGCATTACACAGCAGCCGTAATCCACTTACCATAGGTGGTATAACGCTCTGTTCTTTATATCTCTCTTCCTTCTCGGGCATTTTCTATTCCGGATTTTTGCCTTCCTTGTTTCGTCATTACCGACACCTGATTCTGGTCACTTGGTGATTTTAATGCCCACATTTCCTCTGGGGAGGGTCTCACTGTGATTCCCGTTGGAAATTCAGTTAGAGGCTTTTTCTTGCCACCCACCCCCCTCCATGTTTTAAATACGGTACTCACACCCATTTTGATCTCGGACTCATACTCTCTCGTGCATCGATCTCTCAGTTTGCTCTTCCTCCGCGCATTAGACTTTACTTGGTCTGTTCTCCCGGACTTACATGACAGTGATCTTTCCCAATCATTCTTACTTCCCCTCATATTCGCACCTCTTCGACACCCACGCTGGCAATTTAAATCGGGGCAAATTGGAACCTTTACTCACTCCTGACTGTTTTTAAAGAGGGGTCCTTCTTCGTCCCACCAGCGATGAGCTTTTACACTCTTCTCGTCTCCTCGTTTCACCGCAGCTTTCATTCTATACTCCCCACAACTTCGGTCAGGCATTCTCAGAAATGCGAATGACCTTGGTGGTATCCCTGCTGGTGCTCGTGCAGTTACGTTTGGAAAAGCGCTGCATGGGGCAGGTTATCGGTACATTAGAACCACAGAGCGATCTCCTTGATTGCTTAAACAGATGAGTTGCGATCGCTCGCCGTTGCTTCCGTGACGCATAACGCCACTTGCTGCGAGATTATGTCTCCACCTTCACTCTGTCTTCCTCTCTTGAGTGCAGTCTGGAAAACAGTACGGAAAACTGAACATTGGTAAATATTCTCCTGACCCCGATAGCTCCTGTTCTGCGGGTTGCACGGTGTTGATATAGCAAACCCACTAGATGTTGACAATGAAATGCGCAATCATCTGGTCCGTATTTCTCAGGGGACTCCATCTATGCCCCTCATTTCTTTCCTCAAAGTCTGCCAGAGAGTTAGCACCCTTGGACTTTTCTTCCTCTAGAGAAGAACAGTATAATGTGCCATTTTACACTTCAAGAAGACTGGAGGCAAACACTCTCACAATTGTGATCATCGGCAGCTGGGGGCCCGACACGACATTTTCATATTGTATGCTACATCATTTACATCAGTCAGCCTCTGCCAAGTTCCTATTACACCTTTCAATTTACTTTGGTCACAAGGAGTTCTTACCACACTGTGGAAATCCGCCATTAGTTCTCCCTTCCGCAAACCAGGCACTACGGTGACATGAACCTTCCCACTATCGTCATTGCTCATACCCAGTGCAGTTTGCAAAGTAATGGACCGTCTAGTACAATAGACGTTTAGTGTGGGTATTTAGAGACACACAACAGTCTCTCCACTCGTCAATATGTCTTTCGTAAGGACGTTCTACCATAGACCCCTTACTGCCGCTGGATACGTATGTTCGTTAATGCCTATTGCGAATAAACCACTCAGTTATTGCAATATATTTTGACTTGAGAAGGCAAATGACACAACTTGGAGGTATAATATTTTTAGCCCAAGCACACTCCTTAGGCCTTCGAGGGCAATCTTACCATCCTTCCTTAAAGAACTTTTTAAACTGACAGCGATTTCCGTGTATTCGGGTTAATTATGTGCTCTCCCGGACTTTGGTCCAAGCTGAAGGTGTCCCCCAGGGATGTGTTCTGAGCAAACACTTTTTCACCTTGCTATTAATGGATTTGGCCCTCTAGTCTTCCATCAAATATTAGGATCATCACTAATGTTGTGACTTTTGCGATTGCCTGTGAGGCGTCTGGAATGCACTCCTTTACAGTTTCTCTCCAGCTTGCAGTCGACCTGTGTTTACACAATATGACCACCACACATGGGTTTAAATTTTCCAGCACTAAAACCCACCAAATCACTTTCATAGACGCTCTGTCATCCTGATCATATTTGTACCTATATGGCTTTCACGTATCCCTGAACGTGATACAGTTCAAAGTTGCTTGGGCCTCCTCTTTGACGTAGGTTATTTTCCCCCCTTGGGGAAACCTCACATTACCTCTCCTGAAGGAAACTTGTCTCAGCCCGGCTGAACCTTCTTAAAAACCTTGCTCATCTTTCGTGGGGAGCTGATCGTCGAACCATCATTCACTAATTCCACCTTATTTTTTCATCGAAATTGATTATGGTGACCAGATCTACTTAAGCGGCAATCTCCTGCTACTCCTCTCTAGCCTTAACCCCCTTCAGAGCACCAAGGAATTAGTTTCTGCCTTGGTGCTTTTCGCTCTTCCCTGTCGCTGAAAGCCTCTATGCAGAAGCGAACGTTCCATCCTTATTCCGATCGCCGTGATGCATTCTGCGTACTATGTACGGCTCTCATGATCTCCGCATCCTTTCCATTTATAGAATGGTCACTGATATTAGTAAGACATTCTTTATTTGTTCGACCGCCCCTGCTTACTCCGTCCTTCTCTCTCGCCCTTAATTCGCTTTGTCTTCTCTTCAATAACACCTTTCTATGTACATGTAGCATCTCACTTTTCCCTACCCACTGGGAGGTCCCAGATGTTCGAGTCTGTTCTTTCTCCCTCCTTGCTCGAAAAGCCCAACTGTTACGGTCGCTTCCCGCTTCTCTTTTCTTGACCACTTTTCACTCTCATTCTTCATGCCATTGCTGTGTACACAGATGGCTCTAAGTCTTTGACGCGTAGGATTCGCAGCAGTGTTTCCGGACTGCGTCCGTACAGGGCATTTACTATCTTCAGCTAGGATCTTTTTAATGCTGAATTATTTGCCATCCTTACGCATTATCCGTATTGCATCTATGCCTGTGTCATCTTTGTGGTTGTCTCAGAATCCCTTAGTGCTTTAAGGCTATACAAAAATTTGATTACACCTCACCCCTTAGTCCTCCGTTATCCAACTTTGGCTACGCGCATCTTTACTAAGCATAAAGATATTGTTTTTTGTTGGGTCACTGGTAATTTGACGTACAGGGCAATGAACAGGCAGGACACTGCTGCGCGCGTCAGCAGTACATGACCTACCCAGTTTCTTACAGAGGTATTCCATGTACGGATATTTTGCTGTTATATCTTCCACATTTCACACCGTTACGGCAAAAACGTTTGGTCTTTTACTATGCTCGGCACAAACTTCAGTCTATTTAACCGAAGTATAGGTTAATGGCCGTCTTCTTATCACCAGCTGTCGAGGTTGGGAGACTACTCTCTCCCGTCTTCGCTTTGCCATACTGTCTTACTCATTGGATATCTCATGGAGAGGCGTCTTGCTTCCTCTCTGTGAGAATTGCCAAGCTCCATTATCAGTCAGCACATTCTGTTGGGCTGCCCACTTTATCAAACGAGCACGCAGGGAATTTACCTCTGTCGTCGTCATTGCCCGTGCTCTCTCTTTACCTTCCTTTCTCGCTGATGGACCCACCTTTCATCCGGACTCTCTTATTGCAATTTTTGACAACGATCTGACCTTAACGTCACAAATTCTGATACTTAAGCCCTTTCTAACTGGTATCTCTTGCTACCCTCTACCCCCGTACATCCCTGCCCGCTGTTTTCTGTAACCTGCTGATAATCCCCCTCCCCTCCTGCCATCCATTACCTTGCTTCCTTCCCTACCCTGCAGCGCTTGTATTGCCTTGTGGTCTTAGCGCTTCTTTTTGATTATAAAATAATATAATCAGGGAGAGTGACCTAGTAGTGACCAGTGAAGAGGCGGGGCCAGGAGCTTGGACTCGACCCCTGCAACCTCAACTAGGCGAAGAACAACTAGGTGAGTATCACACACACACACACACAACTCCACACACCACACGCTCACACACAACAACACACACACACAACACACACACACACACACACACACGCGCTCCTCACCACACACGCTCACACACCGCTCTCACCACACATGCTCTCTCACACACGCTTCACACACACACGCTCACACGCTCTCACTCAACGCTTCACACACATCGCTCTCACCAACACACGCTCTCACACACACGCTCTACACACACACGGCTCTCAAACACACAAGCTCTCACCACACGGCTTCACACTCTCTCCACACACACGACTCTCTCTCTCACACACACAGGGAGGCAACAACGAGTCTGGTACGCGACGAGGGATGTCAAGAGTGGGCGCCTGTGACAAGGCGGGGTTCCACAGGGGTCTGTTCCTAGGACCTGTGCTGTTCTGGGTATATGTGAACGACATAACGGAAGGGAAAGACTCCAGAGTGTCTTTGGTTGCAGTTGATGTGAGGTTAATGAGAAGAATCAAAATCGGACGAGGATCAGGCTGGACTACAATGAGACCTGGACGGCTACAAGCCTGGTCCAGCAACTGGCTCCTTGAATTTAAACCCTGCCAAATGCAAAGTCATGAAGATTGGGGAAGGGCAAAGAAGACTGCAGACACAATATAGTTTAGATTGGCAAAGACTGCAAACATCACTCAAGAAAAAGATTCTGGGGGTGCAGTTGGTGAGTATAACACGAGATATCTCCTGAGGGCGCACATCAAATCAAGATAACTGCTGCAGCATACGGAGCGCCTGGATCCAAACCTACGGATTAGTGTTCTGATACCTCAGTAAGGATTCGTTTATAAGACTCTGTATAACCATACTCGTTCAGGCCATACTGCGAGTATTGCTGCACCAGTTGGATCCACACTAGTCAAGCACGTCAAAAAATTAGAGTGGCAAAGGTTTGCAACAAGACTAGTCCCAGAGATTGGGGATTGTCCTATGAAGAAAGGTTGGAGGGAAATCGGCCCTGACGACACAGGAGGACAGGAGGGTCTGGGGATGACATGATAACGACATATAAATTACTGCGCGTGATTAAGACGAGAGTGGACAAACGACGGGATTGTTCCAGAGATGCGGGAACAGGAACACGAGGTCACAATTGGAAGTTGAAGACTCAGATGAATCAAAAGGATGTTAGGAAGTATTTCTTCAGTCATAGAGTAGTCAGGCCTTGGAATAGCCTAGAAAGTGATGTAGTGGAGGCAGGAACCATACATAGTTTTAAGGCGAGGTATGATAGAGCTCATGGGGCAGGGAGAGAGGACCTAGTAGCAATCAGCGAAGAGGCGGGGCCAGGAGCTGTGACTCGACCCCTGCAACCACAAATAGGTGAGTACAAATAGGTGAGTACACACGCTCATCTCACACACACCACACACACACACACACACACACACACCACACACACACACACACACACGCTCTCTCACATGCTCTCTCACACACACACACGCTCTCACACACACACACGCTCTCACACACACACACGCTCTCACACACACACGCTCTCACACAACACGCTCTCTCACACACACGCTCTCTCACACACGCTCTCACACACACACGCTCTCTACACACACACGCTCTCACACACACACGCTCCTCCACACACACACACGCTCTCCAACACACAACGCTCTCACACACACACGCTCTCACACACACACGCTCTCACACACACACACACGCTCTCACACACACACGCTCTCACACACACACGCTCTCACACACACACGCTCTCACACACGCTCTCACACACACACACACACACACACACACACACACACATGCTCTCACACACACACACACACACACACATGCTCTCACACACACACACACACACACACACACACACACACACACACACACACACACACACACACACACACACACGCTCTCACACACGTTCTCTCTCACACACACACACACACACACGCTTTCTCTCACACACACACGCTCTCTCACACACACACGCTCTCTCACACACACGCACATCTCCTGAAGCGCACATCAACCAAATAACTGCTGCAGCATATGGGTGCCTGGCAAACCTCAGAACAGCATTCCGACATCTTAATAAGGAATCGTTCAGGACCCTGTACACCGTGTACGTTAGGCCCATGTTGGAGTATGCGGCACTAGTTTGGGTGGCCCGGTGGCCTGGTGGCTAAAACTCCCGCTTCACACACGGAGGGCCCGGGTTCGATTCCTGGCGGGTGGAAATTCCGACACGTTTCCTTACACCTGTTGTCCTGTTCACCTAGCAGCAAATAGGTACCTGGGTGTTAGTCGACTGGTGTGGGTTGCATCCTGGGGGACAAGATTAAGGACCCCAATGGAAATAAGTTAGACAGTCCTCGATGACGCACTGACTTTCTTGGGTTATCCTGGGTGGCTAACCCTCCGGGGTTAAAAATCCGAACGAAATCTTATCTTATCTTATCTTATCTTTGGAACCCACACCTAGCCAAGCATGTAAAGAAACTAGAGAAAGTGCAAAGGTTTGCAACAAGACTAGTCCCAGAGCTAAGAGGTATGTCCTATGAGGAGAGGTTAAGGGAAATCAACCTGACGACACTGGAGGACAGGAGAGATAGGGGGGACATGATAACGACTTACAAAATACTGAGAGGAATTGACAAGGTGGACAAAGACAGGATGTTCCAGAGACTGGACACAGTAACAAGGGGACACAGTTGGAAGTTGAAGACACAGATGAATCAAAGGGATGTTAGGAAGTATTTCTTCAGCCACAGAGTAGTCAGGAAGTGGAATAGTTTGGGAAGCGATGTAGTGGAGTCAGGATCCATACATAGCTTTAAGCAGAGGTACGATAAAGCTCATGGTCAGGGAGAGTGACCTAGTAGCGACCAGTGAAGAGGCGGGGCCAGGAGCTTGGACTCGACCCCTGCAACCTCAACTAGGTGAGTACAACTAGGCGAGTACACGCTCTCTCACACACGCTCTCACACACACACACGCTCTCACACACACACGCTCTCACACACACACACGCTCTCACACACACACGCTCTCACACACACACGCTCTCACACACACACACGCTCTCACACACACAACGCTCTCACACCACACACACACACACACACACACACACACGCTCTCACACACACACACACACACACACACACGCTCTCACACACACGCTCTCACACACACACGCTCTCACCACACACACGCTCTCTCACACACACACACGCTCTCTCACACACGCTCTCTCTCTCTCACACACACACACACACACACACACACACACACACACACACACCACACACACACACACACACACACACCACACACACACACACACACACACACACAACACACACACACACACACACACTCTCTCTCTCTCACTCACTGCTCACACACTCACACTCTCACTCACATGCAAACAGCTAGTGTCTAATCGATATATGCATAGGACAAAATGGAAATAACACACAAGCTCATGACGCACGCATGCACGAATGACAGTATCTTGTGTGTGTGTCCGTTCTGTTCACTCCCACTCGTATTTGTGACATACTGTGTAGTAAGATCGAAGATGCGTCGGGAATCGGAGACATTTCTGTACCTGAGAACTGAAGCAAGCAATTGCCATGCACTTAGATACTTGCAAAGTCTCCCAATGGATACTTCCCCACCAAAAGTTGTATCCAGCATGGGTGAGACAGCCGTTCACATTCAGTATTGCAACAGCAGATGTCAGTGATAATACCTTGACGAAACCATTGAACTTCAAGCAGAGCCAGGTTCAACAGCAACTCTTCAGAACAACAAAGCTCTCAACGTTTGGTGTCGCCAAATTGTAGTGTACCCTCTTATTGCTAAGAAAACCCCAAGATACTTGCACTGTTTGCTACAAGGTATCTTTGTGAGCAATCCTTTTCGAGATGGTAAGCATCAAACGAAGAAGAGGACACAAACTTTGTTGCGAAAATGAATGAGAGTGGCACTTGCCTGCCACCAGGCCATGGACTGACAAGGGTATGGGCCCTTTCCCAACCCACTAGTGATGACTTTGACATGAGGTTGTGCGAGTTGGTTTTCTGGTTCAAAAGGACACGCATATAATTTCAGTGGAATAGTCAGCAAAGGATGGAGCAGTCTGATCAGGATCATGACGTCGGTATCCCTTGTCCAAATCAGGAATGTTGCAAAGCCATGCTTCAGTCTATTATATGGCTCAGAATTATGGTGTCCACCTTACTTTGAAGACCATTTCCTTAGCAAAGAATCTGACATCGTCCTTTTAAGGCTGGAAATCTATGATTGCAATTTTACTGTAAAAAAAAAAAAAAAAAAAAATTCAGTTCCTGCTTGTTAGTGTTCTGCATGAAGTCCTGTCAGTTCGTATTTTTTTTTTTTTTTTTTTTTTTTAACTAGCTACCTTCCTGTGAATGTCTTTATTCCTCATTTATCTTGTCATGCACCTATTGCTAGGCTAAAGGTGCATGATAACCACGCAATCCATAATCTTGATGTCAAATGAACTTTGGGAATCTGGTTAGGTTGTACTTTGCTAGGCATGTCAGTACAGCACACATTTTTATGCAGCTCTAGGTTTTTCCCAGTCAGATAGGGAAGACATGAGCAATTTTTCAAACTTGAAGAAAAAGCTCATGTCTACTTCTGTGCTGCATCACAGCATACAGTCTGGAGAAGATATACACATCAGTTGAGTATTGTGATCCTTTCAGAATGTTTATTCTGGGTATTGGGTGCTGGCAATGTCAACAGTTACAAGGAGATTTTCTGTCTTCACATGTCTAAAGGTGCGATCGACCAGTACTGATTTGTGGTGGTTATTGCAGGCTAACCTCTGATTTTTGGGAACTTTACCAGTTTCTGTAGAGTATGTTGTGAGGCACTACAACTTGAATTGACTTGATGAGGCTCTCTCTAAAGGAAGATGCCTGCAAATAAAGGTTTGCTTTCCTCAATGTCTGTAATACCAGGCACGGTATGACCCAGACTTAAAAGAATCTTTATTTTCTTTATTGGCACTTTTGAAACTAATTAATTATTAAAGAACAGTTGACCTACAATTATTTGAAGTGTTCACAAAAAAGTTATTATAAATAAGGTGGTTTTACCAGATGGATTAACTTTTTAATGTTTTTTTTTTTTTATGCGTGTGTGGAAAGCTATCATTTAGCTGGTAGATACTGGTCAAGAAATATAGAATCAAGATTTAAAGATTTTAAGGCTGAATTATAAATATTTTTTATTTTTTCCAAACGCATTGATATTTTATGTTCATACATGTATGATTTTTTTTTTTTTTTTTAGATTGGCTAACAATGTAGATTAGACAATCTACATAGCCCAACCGGTGGGGGGGGGGTCATTTCCGTTGCAGATGAACCGAATCTGTGACTGTGTCTTCCATGGCGACACTGCCAGGCTCCAGGCGGACATCAACCAAATCTTTCAGTGGGCTGCAGAAAACAATATGAAGTTCAATCGGATGAGAAATTTCAATTACTCAGATAAGGTAAAACATGAGGAAATTAAATCTTCATTTTTTTCCCAGTGTACAAAAACAAATTTGGCCACAAAATAGAGCGAAACACCAACGTACAAAGCCTGGAGTGATAAGTCGGAGGATCTCACCTTCAAGGACCATAACATTGTATAATCGCATCTGCTAGAAAAATGACAGGATTGGATAATGAGAAACTTCCAAAACTAGGGTGGCAAGCCCATGATGACATCTTCAGGTCACATGGTTCTTTTTCGAGCTGGAATATTGCTGCACACTAACAGCAACTTTAAAGGCAGGTGAAATTGCCGAACCTAGAAAATGTACAGAGAACTTTCAACGGCGCGCTATACGTAGATAAATCACCCTCAATTACTGGGAGGCTTGAGGTTTCATAAACTGTTTCCTGGAATGCAGGAGGGAGAGATACATGATTATATACACCTGGAAAATCTAGAGGGACTAGTACCGATCTTGCACACGAAAATCACTCCTACGAAGCAAAAGACTTGGCAGACGATGCACCATCCCCCCATATGAAAAGCAGGGGTTTGTCACTATGCACGTTTAGAGGAACCCTTTTTAAAAACAAATAAGAAAAAAAAAAACTGGTCAGGGGCCGAGACTGTTCAACTGCCTCCAGCACACATAAGGGGGATTACCAACTAGACCCCTGGCATGTCTTCAAAGCTGGCATGGACAAGCACCTAAAGTCAGTTTCTGATCAGCCGGGTGATGGCTCGTACGTTGGGTTTGCTGTTGCTGCCTGCAGCAACAGCCTGGTTGATCAGGCGCTGATCCCACCAGGTGGCCTGCGTCTCACAGATCGGGCCGCGGGGCGTTGACCTCACGAATACTCTTCCAGTATACTCAAGGTAATAACCTATTTCCACACTCGCGAATTTTCTGCATAATTTTACACCACACCTTGCACTTAGACTGGACATTCCACTGCCTCCCAACCGGTCTCCTTGCTGCTGCATTTTCCACCCAAGCTTACATTCCATATTAAGAGTGTTGGTACTAACTTTACTTTCTATACATTCCATTCTTGCCTCCCATAGTTAACTTTTTTGACTCACTTATACCTCAAAGCACACTACGTTTTCCCTCATCAATTCTATGATTAACCTCATCCTTCATAAAATCATACGCGCACTTCAACTCCCAAGTATCTGAAAATCATTCACTCTTTCCATACTCCTACATCCCCAATTGATATCCAATTTTTCTTTATCTTAATTCATTTGATACCCTTCATCACCTTACTCTTTTCTATGTTCAACTTTCAACTTTCTACCTTTACACCACATTATATCATAAATCATCCACTAGCCTTTGTAATTTTTCTTTAGAATCTCCCATAAAGCTCAGTATCATCAAGCGAAAAAAGTACTGTGTCAATTCCATTTTGAATTTGATTCCTCATAATTTAATTCCACCCCCTCTTCCCGAAACCTAGCATGGACTTCTTTACATCCCCATCTATAAATATAGTTAAAAACAACCATGGTGTCATTTCACATCCTGTCTAAGACCTACTTTTTCGGGAAGTATTCTCCTCTCTTCTAACACCCTTACCTGTGCTCACTTTCCTCCATAATAGCTCTTTACAGCTTTTTGTAGCTTTCACCTATTCCGTATACTTTGCAACATAGGCCCACATTGCTCCTCTATCCACTCTATCATATGCCTGTTCTAAATCCCAATAAATGCAATAAAAACTTTCAATTCCTTTATCTAAATACTGTTCACATATATGCTTATGTAAACACTTGATTCTACACCTCACCTACCCACTCTGAAGCCTCCCTGCCTCATCCGCAATCCTAACATTCTGTCTTGCCTCTAATTCTTTTCAATTATAACCCTCGTATACATTTTCCTGGTATACTCAGTATACTTTTTCCTCTATAATTTTTACATTACTTTTGTCCCTTTCCCTTTATATAAAAGGGACTATAACATGCTCTCAGCCAATCTCATTTATGTCATATATTTTCTTTAATAGAACATTTTTAATTCTCCCTCTGATACTTTTTCAAAAATTTATTGTGTAAAACAATTACAGGCTTTCGTTTTACACTCGCATGGCAGGATGGTAGTACCTCCCTGGGCGGTTGCTGTCTTCCAACTACTAACTATTTTTTTTTCCAACATGTTGGCTCTCTTATACTGAGGCAGGGTGATCCAAAAAGAAGATAATTCCCCAAAAACACAATACTTAATCATTTCAACATTTTCACCTCACACATAATCAGTGCCTTTGCAGAGGCACCCAGATACAACAGTTTAGAAGCTATACATATAACATACCCATCCAAACTGGCCATATCAAACCTCCTTTAAAGTGCAGGAATTGTATTTCCCCATTTCCACGTACTTAAATAACCAAAAAAAGGCACAATACCGTTACTTTAACGAAACACAAATAACCCGCAATAAAAGAGATAAGCTTATGACGCCGTAACTGTCGACTTTGCCCATGACAACTACCCCCACCCCTCTTATTTCTCCTTCCTTCACACACACTTCCTTCCTCTTATTATTACTACTACTCACTACTACTACTACTACTACTATCTTCCTCCTCTTAATACTACTATTACTCCTATTTCCCCCTCTCCCTACCCCCCACCCCCTTCTTTTCTCCCATCCCCTCTCTCACTCATCCCCCTCTTTCTCTCCCCTTCTCTCTTATCTATCCCTTTTCCTATTATCCACCCCATCCTTACCCCTCCCCCCCTTATCCCTTCTCTCTTCCCTCCCCTCCCCCTCTTCTCACCTTCCCTCTTCCCTTTTCATACCCCCCCCTTCCTCCATCCTCCCCAACTCCCCCTCCCCCCATCTTCAACCTTAAACCTACCCCTTATAACATCATAAATTCTTCCAAAACCCCATACTATTTTATCTTCATCAACAACATTCCTCCCTCCATTTCACCTTAACAAACCCTCCCTAATATAAAACTCTTCAACCCCACTCCTTCTCATAACTCAAATTCCTACTTTTCCTACTTAAACTCCTCCTCCCCTACCAAATTATTCACATCACACATACTATCCCTCAACTATCATAAATATACTCCATCCAAACACACATAATTTCACCAAATACATACATACCTTATACAATCCCATAAACTCCTAATACAATACTTTTACCTTATTATCCCTAAATATATAATTACACCCATTCACAACATAAATATTTATTCTATTAAATCACTCTAAATATCTCATATATAACTTCATTCTTAATTTAATCCTTTAATAAAATTTCCGTTATATACAAAATTTTTTCTATAATATAAATACGTAAAATTATGTAATATTCATATTTATATATAGTTCCCATTCTTATATATTTTTTATTATAATAAAATGATTTATCCACGTTATATTTCATATTCTAATAAAAGTTAAGGGTATCCAATCTGTGAGAACGAATTATTAAATATTTTAAATATCATGCTGTAAGGAACTGAGGATCACAGATGCGGGGTCACTTATAAATATTTATTAATCACCCTTTTCTGACAGTTTGAAGCATGATAGGAAGTTACAGTGAAATTTACATGCACTGAAATTAAGTGACACATGTGCGGGTCTGGTTTTGTCTTTGTTTTGGACGTTTCGCCATCCAGTGGTGGCTGGATGGCCGTAACGTCTACGATGGGGATGCCGGGTGTTGTGCAATGTTTAATTTATTTCTTGTTGGTATTATATACAATCTTGTGGTTGGTGGTCCTGGTGGTGGTGGTCATGGTGGTGGTGGTCCTGGTGGTGGTGGTCCTGGTGGTGGTGGTCCTGGTGGTGGTCCTGGTCCTCCCTCCTCCTCCTACCTATACTATATAGGCCATCTTGCTACACCTCTGGTTAGTGTTTGAATTTGTCAATGGGTCCATGTCGGACAGAAACGTGTTGTAAGTATTCTCTCTTTGATGTGCGGGTTATTCTGTGTAATCCAGTAATTAACGTTATGACTATATATATTATAACTGGTTTCCATGAATCACCTTAAATAAATATTGCCCTGATTGCACTCCACCGCTTGTCAGTCTCCATTCTCTCTTATTTAAACATGCTCACCATTATTGAGGGAAGCCAAGCCCCTCACCCAAAAAAACCTCTTTACCCCCTCCCTCCAACCTTTTCGAGGTCGACCCCTATCTGCGCTTCCTTTCCCTAAGATTGATTCGCTATACAAGTATTTCTATCTTTGATCCATTCTCTCTGAATGACCAATACACCTCAACATTCCTCTGCAGCCCTCAGACTATTACTTTTAGTAATTCCACACCACCTCCTAATTTCACCATCTGATTCTCTGCCCATAATTTTAACACCTACACATTGCCCTTTATACAGGACATTTCCACTGCCTCCAACCACACTCCTCACTGCAGCATTTGCAACACAAGCTTCACACTCCATATAAGATTGTTGGTACCACGATACTTCTTGTACATTCCCTTCTTTGCCTCCATGGATAACTTTTTTTTTTTTTTTTTTTTTTTTTTTTTTTTGTTTTTTTGTCTCACATGTACTTCAATGCACCACCCACCTTATTTCCTTCTTGAAATTCAATGGTTATCCTCATCCTTCATAAACCCATCCTCTGACAAGTCAAAAACTCCCAATTATATGAAATCATTCAATGCTTCCATGCTCACTCTCTCCACCTGTGATAGCCAGTTTTTCTTAATCTAAATCAATTTGATACCCTCTTTACCTTTACTCTATTTTGTTCCTTTAACTTTGACCTTTATCATCCCTCCAATAACGCATCCAACTAACCTAGGCAACTTTTCTTTACGAAATCTCTAATAAGCACAGTATCATCAGCAAAAAGTAACTGTGCCAACTCACATTTAGTATTTGATTCCCATAATTTAAACTCCCCTCTCCTCAAACTCCCTAAGGCAATTTTTTTACTTTCTTTTAAAAACCCAATCTTTAAGATATTAAAACATATCATGGGACATTACCACATCCCTGTCGAAGACCTACTATTTACTGGGAAAGTAATCTCCCTCTCTCCTACTAGACCCTAACTGGAGCCTCACTATCTTCTTGAATAACTCTACACAGCAATTGTATCTTGCTACCTATTTCCCTATATTGCAACTCTGCCACATTGCTCCCCCTATCCACTCTTTGAATATGCCTTTTGTAAATCCATAAATGAATGAAAAATATTTCCTTCCTTTATCTAACATACTGCTTCACATATATGCTGCAGTGTAAACATATCCACACAACCCCTACCCACTCTAAAGCCTACTAGGAGCTATCAGCTCAAATCCTACTCTCTTTGCCTCATAATTCCTTTAATAACCCTAATGTACAACTTTCCTGGTCATACTCAATAAAATTATTCTCTATTAATTTTTACAATCCTCTTGTCCTCCTTCCTTGTAATAAAGGAACTATACTGCTCTCTGCATTCCCAGGTAAACCTCCCTCTTTCTACCTTAAAACAAAAATACCAACCACTCCAACACTATATACCCCCTTGCTTTTAACATTTCTGTCATGTCCCAATCATGTCCAGCTGCTTTACACCCTTTCTTATATATATTGTCTTGCGCTCCTCCCCCCACTCACATTCTGCTCCTTTTTCACTCCTAAAATGTTATACATCCTGGGCCAGTGCATGAAACTACTGCCTCCTTTCTTCGACATTTAAAGTTCCTCACATTTTTCCACACCATCTTATCTGTATACCTCCAGCTTCACATCTAACTCCCCTACTGTTTTAAATGAAAAATCCATTTTGTCCCTAGGCTTTCTTAACTTGTTTCTCCAAATTTTTTTCTTATTTTTATCAAAATTTCTTGACAGTGCCTTCCCACTCTATCACATAATACTATACAAATATAATAATCACTCTTGGAGCACATTAAATGTCTGATGTTAAATATAGACATTTCTTCATTATTTCGTCTATGATTTTTCTTTCAAAATTATACAAGAAATCGACGGTACATAGCATATAAACATGATACATTCACCCTCAGTGCAATAAATTTGCAATAAATATGAGGTGGTGGTAGCCGAGCGGAGGAAAATACATGCATTACATTTTCTCTGGGTCCAAGCAACCAGAGAAAAATGTGTATCAATCACCTTTGACCCAGTGAATCCCCTTTTGTTTTTAATAACATTCATGCTTTGTTGACATTCTCGTCATGACATCTTCTCATCCTTCATCCCTCTTTTACAATGGCTACTAAAGATAGATTGTTTGGAATGATTTAAACGCGATTAACAAGGCTATGTTGATAGAAATAATATCGCTCTGGGCTGTATAAGGTAAACTGGTGTGGGGGGGGGGGGGGCTGCCTGGCCTAAATACACCTGGACTTTATACAATATAATACTTACTTCTCACCCTACATCAAGACTACAAATATTTTAAGTGTAAGTAACAGATTTTTTGTTGATATCGAGCTTCTATTTTAGGCCGATGACATCAAAATTAGCAGTTAATACTTTGGCACACAATTTTAATGGGATGTGTGTAGACTTCTTAGGTGTAGGTTGGTAGACAGGCAAACTGCTCAAGGAGGTATACATCCCCCCCCCCCCCCCCCCCCTGCCAAGTGAGTGAAATTGAAAGCCTGGTAACATGTGGTAGGATTGCTGGTCTTTTTTTTTTTTTTTTTTTTTTTTCTCGGATATACGTGCAATATTTCAGGTACGTCTTGTACTTTACTTACACTTACGGTCACATACACATGCATGTACAAGCATATATATACATACACCCTCTGGGGGGGTTTCCTTCTATGTTCTTATGTTCTTGTTTATTTCCTCTTATCTCTATGGGGAAGTGTAGCAAAATTATTCTTTCGTAAGAATGCATGTCTAAGAGGTCGGACCTGACATGCTGGGAGCAAGGGGCTAGTAACCCCCTTTCACCTGTTTACATTTACTAAAGTTAAAAGACGAAACATGTCCACTCTTCTTCGGTGGGATATGACTAGCTTGTTGAAAGAACGACGTGTAGGCTTTAAACGAGCATGTTTCATATACCTTTTGGTATTTCATCCTTGGATTCCATCCTTGAATCACTAAAGGGACACCCTTTTTTCCCTCCTGCTATTATTCTTACCGAGGCCTGGCTTAAGCCAGGACACAATAGATATATACCCCTTACACAGGATACACAGCAATTCACAAAATGCAGACCAAAAACCAAGTTGGGGGATGGTATTGTAAGCTATTACTCGAACCAATTATCTTGTATTAGCATCCACTGGCTTTTGTGATGAATATGGGGTATACATTTTTGGCAAATTTTACTGAATAAATAACCTTAAGACACTATATCAATCGGGTGCCATTACCGGATACCTCACACAAACTTCCCATATTTCAGTGAGAAATTTTTTAAGTCAATAATAACAAAAACAAACAAAATGAATAAGCACCACCTTTTCTCTTATGCTGGAGGACTTCTCAACCTTGGATTAACTAGAGACACAGCCTGTAACTGATTTCATCTACAATTATGAACAACACACTTTCATACCAACAATAACTAAAAACCAACCAGGTCAATGAGCACAAGTGCAACCATAATAGACCACATATGGACCAATATAAAGCCCCCCTTAATTTCAGGAAATAATTCACAGATAGCACTACAGACCAATACCCTACCTTCCTCCTGACATACATTAATAAACCACCATCTTGAATATATACTGTCTCATTTAGACTCCATGACAGGCCTCAATATGAAGGAAGTTTCACAGTGACTAGAGGACTGTTGTCTGGCCTACAGAATTCTCAAGGCCAATGGTATGGTTGGACTGGACAGACATTGTTTCTTAATCAAATTTACTTAGATCTATACATACATGTCTATAAAAACGAAACAGATCACAAAACAAACGGCCTTTTAGTTCCATGCCTAACCAGCCACCATTCTGAAAATCTCATGTGACAAGAAACACCAATATGGGAATCAATATAGACAGGGCTTAATACCCAGATATTCTTAAACTTATTCTTCAGTTCTCGCCAAAGTAATAAAGGAAAGCCAATACTATCTATACTACTCCAGTAGATCACAGACACTAGAGCGTGATATAAAAAAAGGACTGGAAAACACTTCTCAGCAGATTTCTAGGGGACCCCACAAAATGAAAAAAATCCCAAGATTAATTCGTCCTAACTAAACCTATTGAAACACCACTAACATTCCACTGACACAGCTAACAAGATAAAACGACTTCTTCTCAACCATAGGATATTAATCTAGCCAATAATATCCCACTTTCCAATGCCATGCCGGGGATACCTAGATGGGAATTTCCCATTATTCCTTCTATCTTGCACCAACTGAGCCCAACGGACGTCACCGAGTTTATAATGCCAACTTCAAAAATTAACTAAGGGAATCGGTCTCACGTCCCACCATTACTGTACAAGCGAGCGGCCCATGTCCTTTGCATTGCTATTTCTTTACTTTTTAACAAGTTCACTAGAAACTTGCACCTTCCCGAAACTTACTCAAGATGGCAAGGGTTTCACCAATACATAAAATGTGGTGCCCTACAAAAACAAAACAACAACCAACACCACAACCAAACTTAAACAAACTTTACGGCCATATCTACTTTACCATTGTATCAAAATCTTCGAGAGATAGTGCACAGGAGACTGTACTTCATTTATAACGGCACAAAACATACTCTAACCGATGCCAATTTGGATTCAGGAAAAATAAAAGCACTAATGATGCAATCATAAAATGCTAAGATTGCTTTACATCAGCATTGGAAAATTAGGAATATATTCCACTAGGATTTTTTATTGACCTAAGAAAAGCTTTTGACACAGGAACCACGCACATTTCCTACTCCACAAACATGAACCATTACGGTATAAGTGACCATGCGCTGGCTTATTTCAAATCTTACCTTTTATAGGTATCAGTGTGTCACCATTAAAACGGACACAGCTCAACAACACGGCCACTTTGGTACTGGAGTCCGCAGGGAAGAGTCCTTGGTCCCCTGACTCTTCTCACTATTACATTCAATGATCTTCCAAACATATCCAACACCTGAAACCCATTCTCTTTGCTGAGACCGACTTATGTCATCTCTCCCTCGATCTTGCCACCTCAACACAATGTTAACGTGGAAAGCTGATCAAAATATCGACTTGGATGGACAGCCAATAAAACTTACGCCGTAAACACTGACAAACCTACTATATTTTGTTGGTAAGCAGAGCAGGAGATGCACAAATTAAATTAAGATTGACAACCACTCTAATTTACCAGAACTTTATTGAGGGACAAATTCCTTGGGCCTATACCTTGTCAACAACCTGATTTCAGCACCATGATTTCCAACATATTAACCAAAAAAAAGTATCCATCATACGGTTGGGATCCTCTCCATGATATACTACGTGCCGCACAAAATGCCCTTCTCACACTATACCATCACTTATTTATCCATACCTCACCTGTGCTATTTGTGCTTGGGGATCAACTGCAGCAACACACTAAGCCAATAGTAACTCATAAAAAGCTGAGTAAGAATAATCACTAATTTCCATCACCCTGGCAAAACCACCCCCCCACTCTTTCATACGATCTAAACTTATCCCTGTTAGTATCATCCACACTTATCTTCTGTGCTATCTACACTACAGGACCTGAAACTCCAATATCAACCTTGACCTAAAACATTTTCTTGATAAGTTGTTATGCTGTGGGTTCGGTCACACCAGACGCAAACATCTTCTACGACATTCCCCGTGTCCGACTAAACCTTTACAAAAATTCATAATTGTATGTCAAAGGCCTAAAATCTGGAACACCCTACTGAGATCTATATAACGCAGACACATTCTTCACCTTCAAAAACTACCATAGAAAAACATTTATCTCCCTGATACACCCCGTCAACTAACTACACGTTACCTACCTGGGGGTTCACACTTACACTCACCCATTTGACCATAAACAGACATATTAATCCAATCTTAAAATAATGTAATTCCTGGTGTACTCAATTACTGAAACACTATGTACTGTGCCAAAACAAAAGCATGATCACATTGCTAAACTCACAAATCTAGTATGTAGTCACTTGCCATATAATACCAACATACCTCATAATTTGTATATTTTAAATAGAATTAAACTAAGTCTGCCCGAAATGCCTTGCATGCTAGGCGTTCTAGTGGTACACTGTAATCATTTTTTACTTCTATGTAAATTAACTCAATAAACCAAATTCTGTAAACTCAGCATTGTATATCCTTATAGAGAATAAAACTTTGAAACTTGGAATTTGGTTTCCTCACAACAGCTTGTGTGGTGGATAGGAAGATGTTTTCATCTTTCACTTATCATAAATTATAAATCATAGGTATCTAGGAAATGGTTAAGAATTAAATTCAGTCTCTACAGTTATTTTATATAATTATAGTTATAACTGCCTTTCCCTCCCCCCCCTCCCTGCCCCCAGTTTTTGAATGATGTATATTTGTTATAAAAATTAGATGATATAAACTGTTATATAATACTCTCATTAAGTTTATGGCATCTTCAACTAATATTACACAGTTTGTTTCTAATAGTTTTTAATAAAAAATTTGTGTTATACGATAAAAATATTTGCTTTATTTCAGATTAAGAGATCAGAGGAAGTCTTCACAAAAGTTCTGCCAGAAGCTCTCAGCTTTGACGATGTTGGCAGTCCCTTCCAGTCTAAGACTTTCTCCCATTGGTTGAAATCTGCTGTTCATCAAAGACAGACCTAATTTAGCATTTATATTGTAGCTAATTGGGAATATTATATGCTATTGACCTAGGCTATTACGTAATGTAGTATAAAACATCAGTAAGAAATCTTGGTGGATCAGAATTCTTTAGTAAGGTTTATGAGGTTTACACAAATTTTTTTTAGATTATCCTACATTAGCAGCATGTGTAGATAACCTAGGATAACCATAAGTCGGTGACTTGTTTCTTTGGGCGGTCATTTTATTTATCCTATTATACTATAATGATATCTTGTACTTATAAGAGCAGAAGATTTACTACTGGGAATAAGGTTAGGTTATGCTAGGCCGATTAGAGGCTCTCTTTTGCATGGACAACCCTTTTTGAAAATACAAATTTCTCAATGTACTTGTGTATAAAGGACAGGAAATAAATAAAATTAAATAAATTGAGTGATATTTTCATGTGTTGTTAGCTAAAATTATATAAAAAATCCTTTACCTCCCTGTGTCCTACGACATTCATTAGGCACTTTTTGGCTTTCTCTTGACTGCTCCATTAGCGTGGACGGGTCTTTGACCATAACACTGTACACAGCCTGTGCATGGCATCTGTTCGATTCATGTCTGCCTATACATTTAAAAGGTGGTTTGAAGCCTGGCCTCTGTCGCTGGGTTACTTCTGGAGTTGTGCCGCTCCCCTAGTACTATGATTGTTTTGGCTCAGAGCCTTGACAAACTGGCTGAATGATATTTCTGGGACAGTGTGAGCAATTATATAAGCTTTATTTAAACTTCTATTGTTTTTACTCTGTCTTCGAGTAATCATCTGGTCCGTATTTATCCATGGGCTCCATCTCTGCCCATCGTTTTTTCCTCAGTCTGCCAGAGAGTTAGCGCCCTTAGACTGCTCTAAAAGGAAGAATCTTAGAATGTGCCTTTTTAGCACTCTTCAGGAACTGGAGGCGTCACTCTCAGCTTGCCGACATCAGCAGCTGGTACGACATCATATTCGGATGTTACTCAACATTTACATCAGTCAGTCCTTGCAGTCCTCTTATAATTTCAATTCTTATTTGGTCACAAGTTCTTCCCCAGCTGTGAAAATCTGTCATTGTCTCCATTTCGCAAATGGGTACTTGGGCGACATGACTCCCACTGCTGTTCTCATGGCTTTACCACAGTGCTGTTTGCAAAAGTGATGCGGAACATCTGGTAAATCGACATTTAATGTGGTATTTAGAGAGAGAAACAGTCTCTCCACTAGTCAATATGGCTTTTGAAGGGCCGTTTCTACCATTGACCCCCTTACTACGCTGGATACGTATGTCGTAAGGCCTTTGCAAATAAACATCGGTTATTTTGCCATATTTTTTGACCTGAGAAGGCATATGACACTTGGATGTATAATATTTTGGCCTCCAGCCCACTCCTTAAGCCTCTGAGACATATCTACACATCCTTCCTTAACGAACTTCTTTACTGACCAGGACATTCTGTTTTCGGGTTAATAATATTGCTCTCCCCGGACATATCCAGTTGAAGGTGTTCCACTATGGATGTGTTTGAGCACAAACACTTTCTCCCTTGCTATAAATGATTTAGCTTCTCTTCCATCCAGTAGTTGGTCATCACTTTTTGATTACTTCGCTATAGCTTTTTTTCAGGCACTGACTTGGCCTCATTGCCGTTTCTCTCCAGCATGAAGCACCGTGTTTCCAATTGGGCCACACGCATGGGTTTAAAATTTTCCAGTACGAAACCTTCTCCAAATTACTTTCCACTAAACATTCTAATCATCTCTGATCATCCATTGTAACCTCCATGGTTCACGTATCTGAACGTGATTATGGTCAGATTTTTGGCCTTCTGTTTGACCGTAGGTTTATCCTGGGAAACCTCACATTACTCTTTGTCACAGTGTGACCTTCTTAAAACCCTCGCTCATGTTTCATTGGGCACGGAGCTGATCATCGATCTATCACTCACCTCCATTCAGCTTCATTTTATCGAAACTTGATTATGGTGACCAGATCTATTCAGCGGCCTCTCCTGCTACCTCTCTAGCCTTAATCCCATCCCATCACCTGGGATTACTGTTTATGCCTTGGTGCTTTTTGCTATTCACTGTTGCGTGGTCTCTATGCGAAGCAACTATTCCTCATTGTCCGATCGCATGATGCCCATTCGCTTCACTACTATGTTCGCTCTTTTGATCTCACAATCACTTACATACATAGTATCAGTCACTGATGTTAGCTAGACCACTTTATTTGCTCGTCGTCCATGTTTGCTACGTCCCTTTTTCTTTCGCTTATATTCGCTCGTCTTTCCTTCAGTTATCACCTTTCTATGTTCACGTAGCATCTCTGTTTTCCCACCCCCCTGGAAGTTCCAGCGGTTCGTGTCTGTTCTTTCTCACTCCTTGCATGAAAGGCCAAACGTATTTCGGAGCTTTCCGCTCTTTTTCTTGACCACTTCTGCTTCATTCTCATCCTCATCACAGTGTACAAAGATGGCTATAAGTCTTCTGTCAGTGTCGGATTTGATGCACTGGTTTCTAGGACAGTGTTGTGCTGAGTGGCATTTTACTATCCTGGCTAGCATTTTTATGCTGTATTGTATGGCCATTCTTGCAGCATTAACTGTATTGATCTATGCCTGTGTCACATTTGTGTTGTTTCAGACTCCTTTAGTGCTTTACAGGCTATACGAAAATTTGATACCCACCTCAATCCCTAGTTCTCCGTATCAACTTTGGTTACGCGTATCTCTTCCAGGCTATAAAGATGTTGTTTTTTGTTGCGGTCCCTCGGTCAGGTTGACGCACAGGGCAATGATCAGGCAGTGACTGCTGTCCCCCGGTCACAGCAATACATGACCCTTCGTTTCATATAGAGGGGTTCATTCAACAACTCTCTTGCTCTAATTGCTACCCACCTTAAACCTCCCGTTCTGGCAACAATGTTGGTCTGATCTGCTTAATAACAAAACTTCATTCTTATTACACTGAGTATGTTACTGGCTGTCCTTCTTGTCATTTCAGGGTCGAGGTTGGGGAATTTATCTCCCTCCCGTCTTCCTCCGCATTGGCCCAACTAGTCTTTACGGGTATCTGTGGAGAGGCAGCCTGTTCCTCTGAGAATTGTCAGGTTCCAGTATCTGTTAGCCACATTCTGTTAGGACTGCCCATATATCAACAAAGGGCACGACAAAATTTACCTCCTTCATCTCTGCTCTGCTGCTCTTCCCCCCCCCCCCCCCCCCAACATTGTCGGCCGTGCCTTCCCACGTGGGCAGGGTGACCAAAAAAGTATAAGAAAATCCCAAAAAGAAAATTATCTTTCATCATTAACACTTTCACCACACTCGCACATCTATCACTGTTTTTGCAGAGGTGCTCTGGATACAAAGTGTTGAAGCAGACGTATATAAAGATACACTCTTATCCCTAAACTGCCAATATTCCCTAAACCCTCCTTTAAAGGGCAGGCATTGTACTGCCCATTTCCAGGACTCGAGATCCGAATTCGTATATGAAAATAACCGGTTTTCCCTGATTCTCTTCACTAAATATTACCCTGCTCACACTCCAACAGATAGTCAGGTTCCAGGTACCATTCGGCTCCATTCACTCCTATCTAACACGCCACGCAAGATTCTGGAAGTCCAAGCCCTTGCCACAAAACCACCTCTACCCCCTCTCGTCCAACCCTTTCGAGGACGACCCCTACCCCTCCATCTTCCCTATAGATTGATAAGCTTTCCATGTCATTTTACTTTGTATCCAGTCTCTCTAAATGACCAAACCACCTCAACAAACCCTTCTTCGGCCCACTCTGACTAATACGTATAGTTAACTCACAAATCCTTTCCTAAGTTCCACACTACGTATTTCGGCATATATATAACACCACACATTGCCCATTAAACAGGACATCTCACTGTCTCCAACCGTCTCGTCACTGCCTGCATTTACCACCCAAGCTTTCACACATCTGTAAGAGTGTTGGTATACTATACTTTCAGACAATTCCCTTCTTTGCTCCATATACGTTTTTTGACTCCACATATACCTCAACGCACCACTCGCTGTGTTTCCTCTCAATTCTTTGATTAACTATCCTTAAGAATCATCCGCCGACAACGTCAACTCCCAAGTATCTGAAAACATTCACCTTTCCATACTCCTACTCCCCAATTTGATGATCAATTTTTCTTTATCTAAATCATTTGATTCCCTCATCACCTTACTCTTTTCTATGTTTCACTTTCAAATCCTTTTACCTTACACACATTCTCACAAAATTCCACTGAACCTTTGCATTTTTCTTTTAGATAATCCTCCCATTCAACTCACAGTACCATCACTAAAAAAAGTAACTGTCAATTCCCATTTGATTTGATTTCCCAAATGATTTAATCCCACCTGTCTCCCAAACAACCTAGCATTTACTTCCTTTACAACCCCATCTATAATAATAGTAAACACCAGGTTGACATTACACATCACCTGTCTAGACCGACTTTTACGGGAAGTAGTCTCCTCTCTTCTAACACCCTAAACTGAGCCTCACTATCCTCATAAAAAAACTCTTTACAGCATGTAATAAACTTACCACTATTCATTACTTGCAACTTCGGCCACATTCTCTCTATCCACTCTATCATATGCCTTATCTAATTCCATAAATGGCCGCTAATCTCAGACTGTGAGTCGAAGATCAAAAATGAATTTTTTATGAGAGAGCCACAAAATTGATTAACACAAGCCGATTCGATGTTATCCTGACGCCAAATGACTTCGAACAGGCGATAATTGAACATGCCCATGCCTCTCCCCAGGGCCAGACTCATGGAACTCTGTGTTCATCAAGAACTGCAAGAAGCCCCTATCACGAGCCTTATCCATCCTATGGAGAGGGAGAATGGACACGGGGGTCGTCCCTCAGTTACTAAAAACAACAGTCTTAGCCCCACTCCACAATAGGGGGCAGTAGTAATATGCAAAAGCAAAGTACTACAGAACCAATAGCACGAAACATCCCATATCATAAAAATCTTAAAGGGTCCGAAGAAAGCAAAGACACACGATCTAGAAACCCATCAGTTAAACAAACCCAGGGCAACATGGGTTAGACAGGTCGCTCCGTCTGTCTCAACTACTGGATCATCCGACTAGGTCCTAAATGCACTAGTTAGACACAAAGAATGCAGATGTATATTATACGCTTTGAAAAAGCCTTCGACAAGTGTGACCATGGCGTAATAGGACAAAATGCGCGCTAAAGGAATAAAAGGAATAGTCGGTCGAGGATCTATAATTTCCGCACTAACAGACACAGAGAGTAGTCGTCAAACATGTAAAGTCGAGGCGCTACGGTGAAAAGCTTGTTCACAAGGCACCAGTACTGCTCCCATCTTGTTCCTCATCGCCTCATATCGACAGACAAGGATGTCTAGCCATAGCCCAACCGGTGGGGGGGGGGTCATTTCCGTTGCAGATGAACCGAATCTGTGACTGTGTCTTCCATGGCGACACTGCCAGGCTCCAGGCGGACATCAACCAAATCTTTCAGTGGGCTGCAGAAAACAATATGAAGTTCAATCGGATGAGAAATTTCAATTACTCAGATAAGGTAAAACATGAGGAAATTAAATCTTCATTTTTTTCCCAGTGTACAAAAACAAATTTGGCCACAAAATAGAGCGAAACACCAACGTACAAAGCCTGGAGTGATAAGTCGGAGGATCTCACCTTCAAGGACCATAACATTGTATAATCGCATCTGCTAGAAAAATGACAGGATTGGATAATGAGAAACTTCCAAAACTAGGGTGGCAAGCCCATGATGACATCTTCAGGTCACATGGTTCTTTTTCGAGCTGGAATATTGCTGCACACTAACAGCAACTTTAAAGGCAGGTGAAATTGCCGAACCTAGAAAATGTACAGAGAACTTTCAACGGCGCGCTATACGTAGATAAATCACCCTCAATTACTGGGAGGCTTGAGGTTTCATAAACTGTTTCCTGGAATGCAGGAGGGAGAGATACATGATTATATACACCTGGAAAATCTAGAGGGACTAGTACCGATCTTGCACACGAAAATCACTCCTACGAAGCAAAAGACTTGGCAGACGATGCACCATCCCCCCATATGAAAAGCAGGGGTTTGTCACTATGCACGTTTAGAGGAACCCTTTTTAAAAACAAATAAGAAAAAAAAAAACTGGTCAGGGGCCGAGACTGTTCAACTGCCTCCAGCACACATAAGGGGGATTACCAACTAGACCCCTGGCATGTCTTCAAAGCTGGCATGGACAAGCACCTAAAGTCAGTTTCTGATCAGCCGGGTGATGGCTCGTACGTTGGGTTTGCTGTTGCTGCCTGCAGCAACAGCCTGGTTGATCAGGCGCTGATCCCACCAGGTGGCCTGCGTCTCACAGATCGGGCCGCGGGGCGTTGACCTCACGAATACTCTTCCAGTATACTCAAGGTAATAACCTATTTCCACACTCGCGAATTTTCTGCATAATTTTACACCACACCTTGCACTTAGACTGGACATTCCACTGCCTCCCAACCGGTCTCCTTGCTGCTGCATTTTCCACCCAAGCTTACATTCCATATTAAGAGTGTTGGTACTAACTTTACTTTCTATACATTCCATTCTTGCCTCCCATAGTTAACTTTTTTGACTCACTTATACCTCAAAGCACACTACGTTTTCCCTCATCAATTCTATGATTAACCTCATCCTTCATAAAATCATACGCGCACTTCAACTCCCAAGTATCTGAAAATCATTCACTCTTTCCATACTCCTACATCCCCAATTGATATCCAATTTTTCTTTATCTTAATTCATTTGATACCCTTCATCACCTTACTCTTTTCTATGTTCAACTTTCAACTTTCTACCTTTACACCACATTATATCATAAATCATCCACTAGCCTTTGTAATTTTTCTTTAGAATCTCCCATAAAGCTCAGTATCATCAAGCGAAAAAAGTACTGTGTCAATTCCATTTTGAATTTGATTCCTCATAATTTAATTCCACCCCCTCTTCCCGAAACCTAGCATGGACTTCTTTACATCCCCATCTATAAATATAGTTAAAAACAACCATGGTGTCATTTCACATCCTGTCTAAGACCTACTTTTTCGGGAAGTATTCTCCTCTCTTCTAACACCCTTACCTGTGCTCACTTTCCTCCATAATAGCTCTTTACAGCTTTTTGTAGCTTTCACCTATTCCGTATACTTTGCAACATAGGCCCACATTGCTCCTCTATCCACTCTATCATATGCCTGTTCTAAATCCCAATAAATGCAATAAAAACTTTCAATTCCTTTATCTAAATACTGTTCACATATATGCTTATGTAAACACTTGATTCTACACCTCACCTACCCACTCTGAAGCCTCCCTGCCTCATCCGCAATCCTAACATTCTGTCTTGCCTCTAATTCTTTTCAATTATAACCCTCGTATACATTTTCCTGGTATACTCAGTATACTTTTTCCTCTATAATTTTTACATTACTTTTGTCCCTTTCCCTTTATATAAAAGGGACTATAACATGCTCTCAGCCAATCTCATTTATGTCATATATTTTCTTTAATAGAACATTTTCATTAATCCCTCTGATACTTTTTCAAAATTATATTGTGTAAAACAATTACAGGCTTTCGTTTTACACTCGCATGGCAGGATGGTAGTACCTCCCTGGGCGGTTGCTGTCTACCAACCTACTACCTATTTTTTTTTTTCCAACAAGTAGGCTCTCTCATACTGAGGCAGGGTGATCCAAAAAGAAAGAAAATCCCCAAAAACACAATACTTAATCATTCAACATTTTCACCTCACACATAATCAGTGCCTTTGCAGAGGCACCCAGATACAACAGTTTAGAAGCATATACATATAACATACCCCTCCAAACTGCCAATATCCCAAACCCCTCCTTTAAAGTGCAGGAATTGTATTTCCCCATTTCCACGTACTTAAATAACCAAAAAAAGGCACAATACCGTTACTTTAACGAAACACAAATAACCCGCAATAAAAGAGATAAGCTTATGACGCCGTAACTGTCGACTTTGCCCATGACAACTACCCCCACCCCTCTTATTTCTCCTTCCTTCACACACACTTCCTTCCTCTTATTATTACTACTACTCACTACTACTACTACTACTACTATCTTCCTCCTCTTAATACTACTATTACTCCTATTTCCCCCTCTCCCTACCCCCCACCCCCTTCTTTTCTCCCATCCCCTCTCTCACTCATCCCCCTCTTTCTCTCCCCTTCTCTCTTATCTATCCCTTTTCCTATTATCCACCCCATCCTTACCCCTCCCCCCCTTATCCCTTCTCTCTTCCCTCCCCTCCCCCTCTTCTCACCTTCCCTCTTCCCTTTTCATACCCCCCCCTTCCTCCATCCTCCCCAACTCCCCCTCCCCCCATCTTCAACCTTAAACCTACCCCTTATAACATCATAAATTCTTCCAAAACCCCATACTATTTTATCTTCATCAACAACATTCCTCCCTCCATTTCACCTTAACAAACCCTCCCTAATATAAAACTCTTCAACCCCACTCCTTCTCATAACTCAAATTCCTACTTTTCCTACTTAAACTCCTCCTCCCCTACCAAATTATTCACATCACACATACTATCCCTCAACTATCATAAATATACTCCATCCAAACACACATAATTTCACCAAATACATACATACCTTATACAATCCCATAAACTCCTAATACAATACTTTTACCTTATTATCCCTAAATATATAATTACACCCATTCACAACATAAATATTTATTCTATTAAATCACTCTAAATATCTCATATATAACTTCATTCTTAATTTAATCCTTTAATAAAATTTCCGTTATATACAAAATTTTTTCTATAATATAAATACGTAAAATTATGTAATATTCATATTTATATATAGTTCCCATTCTTATATATTTTTTATTATAATAAAATGATTTATCCACGTTATATTTCATATTCTAATAAAAGTTAAGGGTATCCAATCTGTGAGAACGAATTATTAAATATTTTAAATATCATGCTGTAAGGAACTGAGGATCACAGATGCGGGGTCACTTATAAATATTTATTAATCACCCTTTTCTGACAGTTTGAAGCATGATAGGAAGTTACAGTGAAATTTACATGCACTGAAATTAAGTGACACATGTGCGGGTCTGGTTTTGTCTTTGTTTTGGACGTTTCGCCATCCAGTGGTGGCTGGATGGCCGTAACGTCTACGATGGGGATGCCGGGTGTTGTGCAATGTTTAATTTATTTCTTGTTGGTATTATATACAATCTTGTGGTTGGTGGTCCTGGTGGTGGTGGTCATGGTGGTGGTGGTCCTGGTGGTGGTGGTCCTGGTGGTGGTGGTCCTGGTGGTGGTCCTGGTCCTCCCTCCTCCTCCTACCTATACTATATAGGCCATCTTGCTACACCTCTGGTTAGTGTTTGAATTTGTCAATGGGTCCATGTCGGACAGAAACGTGTTGTAAGTATTCTCTCTTTGATGTGCGGGTTATTCTGTGTAATCCAGTAATTAACGTTATGACTATATATATTATAACTGGTTTCCATGAATCACCTTAAATAAATATTGCCCTGATTGCACTCCACCGCTTGTCAGTCTCCATTCTCTCTTATTTAAACATGCTCACCATTATTGAGGGAAGCCAAGCCCCTCACCCAAAAAAACCTCTTTACCCCCTCCCTCCAACCTTTTCGAGGTCGACCCCTATCTGCGCTTCCTTTCCCTAAGATTGATTCGCTATACAAGTATTTCTATCTTTGATCCATTCTCTCTGAATGACCAATACACCTCAACATTCCTCTGCAGCCCTCAGACTATTACTTTTAGTAATTCCACACCACCTCCTAATTTCACCATCTGATTCTCTGCCCATAATTTTAACACCTACACATTGCCCTTTATACAGGACATTTCCACTGCCTCCAACCACACTCCTCACTGCAGCATTTGCAACACAAGCTTCACACTCCATATAAGATTGTTGGTACCACGATACTTCTTGTACATTCCCTTCTTTGCCTCCATGGATAACTTTTTTTTTTTTTTTTTTTTTTTTTTTTTTTTGTTTTTTTGTCTCACATGTACTTCAATGCACCACCCACCTTATTTCCTTCTTGAAATTCAATGGTTATCCTCATCCTTCATAAACCCATCCTCTGACAAGTCAAAAACTCCCAATTATATGAAATCATTCAATGCTTCCATGCTCACTCTCTCCACCTGTGATAGCCAGTTTTTCTTAATCTAAATCAATTTGATACCCTCTTTACCTTTACTCTATTTTGTTCCTTTAACTTTGACCTTTATCATCCCTCCAATAACGCATCCAACTAACCTAGGCAACTTTTCTTTACGAAATCTCTAATAAGCACAGTATCATCAGCAAAAAGTAACTGTGCCAACTCACATTTAGTATTTGATTCCCATAATTTAAACTCCCCTCTCCTCAAACTCCCTAAGGCAATTTTTTTACTTTCTTTTAAAAACCCAATCTTTAAGATATTAAAACATATCATGGGACATTACCACATCCCTGTCGAAGACCTACTATTTACTGGGAAAGTAATCTCCCTCTCTCCTACTAGACCCTAACTGGAGCCTCACTATCTTCTTGAATAACTCTACACAGCAATTGTATCTTGCTACCTATTTCCCTATATTGCAACTCTGCCACATTGCTCCCCCTATCCACTCTTTGAATATGCCTTTTGTAAATCCATAAATGAATGAAAAATATTTCCTTCCTTTATCTAACATACTGCTTCACATATATGCTGCAGTGTAAACATATCCACACAACCCCTACCCACTCTAAAGCCTACTAGGAGCTATCAGCTCAAATCCTACTCTCTTTGCCTCATAATTCCTTTAATAACCCTAATGTACAACTTTCCTGGTCATACTCAATAAAATTATTCTCTATTAATTTTTACAATCCTCTTGTCCTCCTTCCTTGTAATAAAGGAACTATACTGCTCTCTGCATTCCCAGGTAAACCTCCCTCTTTCTACCTTAAAACAAAAATACCAACCACTCCAACACTATATACCCCCTTGCTTTTAACATTTCTGTCATGTCCCAATCATGTCCAGCTGCTTTACACCCTTTCTTATATATATTGTCTTGCGCTCCTCCCCCCACTCACATTCTGCTCCTTTTTCACTCCTAAAATGTTATACATCCTGGGCCAGTGCATGAAACTACTGCCTCCTTTCTTCGACATTTAAAGTTCCTCACATTTTTCCACACCATCTTATCTGTATACCTCCAGCTTCACATCTAACTCCCCTACTGTTTTAAATGAAAAATCCATTTTGTCCCTAGGCTTTCTTAACTTGTTTCTCCAAATTTTTTTCTTATTTTTATCAAAATTTCTTGACAGTGCCTTCCCACTCTATCACATAATACTATACAAATATAATAATCACTCTTGGAGCACATTAAATGTCTGATGTTAAATATAGACATTTCTTCATTATTTCGTCTATGATTTTTCTTTCAAAATTATACAAGAAATCGACGGTACATAGCATATAAACATGATACATTCACCCTCAGTGCAATAAATTTGCAATAAATATGAGGTGGTGGTAGCCGAGCGGAGGAAAATACATGCATTACATTTTCTCTGGGTCCAAGCAACCAGAGAAAAATGTGTATCAATCACCTTTGACCCAGTGAATCCCCTTTTGTTTTTAATAACATTCATGCTTTGTTGACATTCTCGTCATGACATCTTCTCATCCTTCATCCCTCTTTTACAATGGCTACTAAAGATAGATTGTTTGGAATGATTTAAACGCGATTAACAAGGCTATGTTGATAGAAATAATATCGCTCTGGGCTGTATAAGGTAAACTGGTGTGGGGGGGGGGGGGGCTGCCTGGCCTAAATACACCTGGACTTTATACAATATAATACTTACTTCTCACCCTACATCAAGACTACAAATATTTTAAGTGTAAGTAACAGATTTTTTGTTGATATCGAGCTTCTATTTTAGGCCGATGACATCAAAATTAGCAGTTAATACTTTGGCACACAATTTTAATGGGATGTGTGTAGACTTCTTAGGTGTAGGTTGGTAGACAGGCAAACTGCTCAAGGAGGTATACATCCCCCCCCCCCCCCCCCCCCTGCCAAGTGAGTGAAATTGAAAGCCTGGTAACATGTGGTAGGATTGCTGGTCTTTTTTTTTTTTTTTTTTTTTTTTCTCGGATATACGTGCAATATTTCAGGTACGTCTTGTACTTTACTTACACTTACGGTCACATACACATGCATGTACAAGCATATATATACATACACCCTCTGGGGGGGTTTCCTTCTATGTTCTTATGTTCTTGTTTATTTCCTCTTATCTCTATGGGGAAGTGTAGCAAAATTATTCTTTCGTAAGAATGCATGTCTAAGAGGTCGGACCTGACATGCTGGGAGCAAGGGGCTAGTAACCCCCTTTCACCTGTTTACATTTACTAAAGTTAAAAGACGAAACATGTCCACTCTTCTTCGGTGGGATATGACTAGCTTGTTGAAAGAACGACGTGTAGGCTTTAAACGAGCATGTTTCATATACCTTTTGGTATTTCATCCTTGGATTCCATCCTTGAATCACTAAAGGGACACCCTTTTTTCCCTCCTGCTATTATTCTTACCGAGGCCTGGCTTAAGCCAGGACACAATAGATATATACCCCTTACACAGGATACACAGCAATTCACAAAATGCAGACCAAAAACCAAGTTGGGGGATGGTATTGTAAGCTATTACTCGAACCAATTATCTTGTATTAGCATCCACTGGCTTTTGTGATGAATATGGGGTATACATTTTTGGCAAATTTTACTGAATAAATAACCTTAAGACACTATATCAATCGGGTGCCATTACCGGATACCTCACACAAACTTCCCATATTTCAGTGAGAAATTTTTTAAGTCAATAATAACAAAAACAAACAAAATGAATAAGCACCACCTTTTCTCTTATGCTGGAGGACTTCTCAACCTTGGATTAACTAGAGACACAGCCTGTAACTGATTTCATCTACAATTATGAACAACACACTTTCATACCAACAATAACTAAAAACCAACCAGGTCAATGAGCACAAGTGCAACCATAATAGACCACATATGGACCAATATAAAGCCCCCCTTAATTTCAGGAAATAATTCACAGATAGCACTACAGACCAATACCCTACCTTCCTCCTGACATACATTAATAAACCACCATCTTGAATATATACTGTCTCATTTAGACTCCATGACAGGCCTCAATATGAAGGAAGTTTCACAGTGACTAGAGGACTGTTGTCTGGCCTACAGAATTCTCAAGGCCAATGGTATGGTTGGACTGGACAGACATTGTTTCTTAATCAAATTTACTTAGATCTATACATACATGTCTATAAAAACGAAACAGATCACAAAACAAACGGCCTTTTAGTTCCATGCCTAACCAGCCACCATTCTGAAAATCTCATGTGACAAGAAACACCAATATGGGAATCAATATAGACAGGGCTTAATACCCAGATATTCTTAAACTTATTCTTCAGTTCTCGCCAAAGTAATAAAGGAAAGCCAATACTATCTATACTACTCCAGTAGATCACAGACACTAGAGCGTGATATAAAAAAAGGACTGGAAAACACTTCTCAGCAGATTTCTAGGGGACCCCACAAAATGAAAAAAATCCCAAGATTAATTCGTCCTAACTAAACCTATTGAAACACCACTAACATTCCACTGACACAGCTAACAAGATAAAACGACTTCTTCTCAACCATAGGATATTAATCTAGCCAATAATATCCCACTTTCCAATGCCATGCCGGGGATACCTAGATGGGAATTTCCCATTATTCCTTCTATCTTGCACCAACTGAGCCCAACGGACGTCACCGAGTTTATAATGCCAACTTCAAAAATTAACTAAGGGAATCGGTCTCACGTCCCACCATTACTGTACAAGCGAGCGGCCCATGTCCTTTGCATTGCTATTTCTTTACTTTTTAACAAGTTCACTAGAAACTTGCACCTTCCCGAAACTTACTCAAGATGGCAAGGGTTTCACCAATACATAAAATGTGGTGCCCTACAAAAACAAAACAACAACCAACACCACAACCAAACTTAAACAAACTTTACGGCCATATCTACTTTACCATTGTATCAAAATCTTCGAGAGATAGTGCACAGGAGACTGTACTTCATTTATAACGGCACAAAACATACTCTAACCGATGCCAATTTGGATTCAGGAAAAATAAAAGCACTAATGATGCAATCATAAAATGCTAAGATTGCTTTACATCAGCATTGGAAAATTAGGAATATATTCCACTAGGATTTTTTATTGACCTAAGAAAAGCTTTTGACACAGGAACCACGCACATTTCCTACTCCACAAACATGAACCATTACGGTATAAGTGACCATGCGCTGGCTTATTTCAAATCTTACCTTTTATAGGTATCAGTGTGTCACCATTAAAACGGACACAGCTCAACAACACGGCCACTTTGGTACTGGAGTCCGCAGGGAAGAGTCCTTGGTCCCCTGACTCTTCTCACTATTACATTCAATGATCTTCCAAACATATCCAACACCTGAAACCCATTCTCTTTGCTGAGACCGACTTATGTCATCTCTCCCTCGATCTTGCCACCTCAACACAATGTTAACGTGGAAAGCTGATCAAAATATCGACTTGGATGGACAGCCAATAAAACTTACGCCGTAAACACTGACAAACCTACTATATTTTGTTGGTAAGCAGAGCAGGAGATGCACAAATTAAATTAAGATTGACAACCACTCTAATTTACCAGAACTTTATTGAGGGACAAATTCCTTGGGCCTATACCTTGTCAACAACCTGATTTCAGCACCATGATTTCCAACATATTAACCAAAAAAAAGTATCCATCATACGGTTGGGATCCTCTCCATGATATACTACGTGCCGCACAAAATGCCCTTCTCACACTATACCATCACTTATTTATCCATACCTCACCTGTGCTATTTGTGCTTGGGGATCAACTGCAGCAACACACTAAGCCAATAGTAACTCATAAAAAGCTGAGTAAGAATAATCACTAATTTCCATCACCCTGGCAAAACCACCCCCCCACTCTTTCATACGATCTAAACTTATCCCTGTTAGTATCATCCACACTTATCTTCTGTGCTATCTACACTACAGGACCTGAAACTCCAATATCAACCTTGACCTAAAACATTTTCTTGATAAGTTGTTATGCTGTGGGTTCGGTCACACCAGACGCAAACATCTTCTACGACATTCCCCGTGTCCGACTAAACCTTTACAAAAATTCATAATTGTATGTCAAAGGCCTAAAATCTGGAACACCCTACTGAGATCTATATAACGCAGACACATTCTTCACCTTCAAAAACTACCATAGAAAAACATTTATCTCCCTGATACACCCCGTCAACTAACTACACGTTACCTACCTGGGGGTTCACACTTACACTCACCCATTTGACCATAAACAGACATATTAATCCAATCTTAAAATAATGTAATTCCTGGTGTACTCAATTACTGAAACACTATGTACTGTGCCAAAACAAAAGCATGATCACATTGCTAAACTCACAAATCTAGTATGTAGTCACTTGCCATATAATACCAACATACCTCATAATTTGTATATTTTAAATAGAATTAAACTAAGTCTGCCCGAAATGCCTTGCATGCTAGGCGTTCTAGTGGTACACTGTAATCATTTTTTACTTCTATGTAAATTAACTCAATAAACCAAATTCTGTAAACTCAGCATTGTATATCCTTATAGAGAATAAAACTTTGAAACTTGGAATTTGGTTTCCTCACAACAGCTTGTGTGGTGGATAGGAAGATGTTTTCATCTTTCACTTATCATAAATTATAAATCATAGGTATCTAGGAAATGGTTAAGAATTAAATTCAGTCTCTACAGTTATTTTATATAATTATAGTTATAACTGCCTTTCCCTCCCCCCCCTCCCTGCCCCCAGTTTTTGAATGATGTATATTTGTTATAAAAATTAGATGATATAAACTGTTATATAATACTCTCATTAAGTTTATGGCATCTTCAACTAATATTACACAGTTTGTTTCTAATAGTTTTTAATAAAAAATTTGTGTTATACGATAAAAATATTTGCTTTATTTCAGATTAAGAGATCAGAGGAAGTCTTCACAAAAGTTCTGCCAGAAGCTCTCAGCTTTGACGATGTTGGCAGTCCCTTCCAGTCTAAGACTTTCTCCCATTGGTTGAAATCTGCTGTTCATCAAAGACAGACCTAATTTAGCATTTATATTGTAGCTAATTGGGAATATTATATGCTATTGACCTAGGCTATTACGTAATGTAGTATAAAACATCAGTAAGAAATCTTGGTGGATCAGAATTCTTTAGTAAGGTTTATGAGGTTTACACAAATTTTTTTTAGATTATCCTACATTAGCAGCATGTGTAGATAACCTAGGATAACCATAAGTCGGTGACTTGTTTCTTTGGGCGGTCATTTTATTTATCCTATTATACTATAATGATATCTTGTACTTATAAGAGCAGAAGATTTACTACTGGGAATAAGGTTAGGTTATGCTAGGCCGATTAGAGGCTCTCTTTTGCATGGACAACCCTTTTTGAAAATACAAATTTCTCAATGTACTTGTGTATAAAGGACAGGAAATAAATAAAATTAAATAAATTGAGTGATATTTTCATGTGTTGTTAGCTAAAATTATATAAAAAATCCTTTACCTCCCTGTGTCCTACGACATTCATTAGGCACTTTTTGGCTTTCTCTTGACTGCTCCATTAGCGTGGACGGGTCTTTGACCATAACACTGTACACAGCCTGTGCATGGCATCTGTTCGATTCATGTCTGCCTATACATTTAAAAGGTGGTTTGAAGCCTGGCCTCTGTCGCTGGGTTACTTCTGGAGTTGTGCCGCTCCCCTAGTACTATGATTGTTTTGGCTCAGAGCCTTGACAAACTGGCTGAATGATATTTCTGGGACAGTGTGAGCAATTATATAAGCTTTATTTAAACTTCTATTGTTTTTACTCTGTCTTCGAGTAATCATCTGGTCCGTATTTATCCATGGGCTCCATCTCTGCCCATCGTTTTTTCCTCAGTCTGCCAGAGAGTTAGCGCCCTTAGACTGCTCTAAAAGGAAGAATCTTAGAATGTGCCTTTTTAGCACTCTTCAGGAACTGGAGGCGTCACTCTCAGCTTGCCGACATCAGCAGCTGGTACGACATCATATTCGGATGTTACTCAACATTTACATCAGTCAGTCCTTGCAGTCCTCTTATAATTTCAATTCTTATTTGGTCACAAGTTCTTCCCCAGCTGTGAAAATCTGTCATTGTCTCCATTTCGCAAATGGGTACTTGGGCGACATGACTCCCACTGCTGTTCTCATGGCTTTACCACAGTGCTGTTTGCAAAAGTGATGCGGAACATCTGGTAAATCGACATTTAATGTGGTATTTAGAGAGAGAAACAGTCTCTCCACTAGTCAATATGGCTTTTGAAGGGCCGTTTCTACCATTGACCCCCTTACTACGCTGGATACGTATGTCGTAAGGCCTTTGCAAATAAACATCGGTTATTTTGCCATATTTTTTGACCTGAGAAGGCATATGACACTTGGATGTATAATATTTTGGCCTCCAGCCCACTCCTTAAGCCTCTGAGACATATCTACACATCCTTCCTTAACGAACTTCTTTACTGACCAGGACATTCTGTTTTCGGGTTAATAATATTGCTCTCCCCGGACATATCCAGTTGAAGGTGTTCCACTATGGATGTGTTTGAGCACAAACACTTTCTCCCTTGCTATAAATGATTTAGCTTCTCTTCCATCCAGTAGTTGGTCATCACTTTTTGATTACTTCGCTATAGCTTTTTTTCAGGCACTGACTTGGCCTCATTGCCGTTTCTCTCCAGCATGAAGCACCGTGTTTCCAATTGGGCCACACGCATGGGTTTAAAATTTTCCAGTACGAAACCTTCTCCAAATTACTTTCCACTAAACATTCTAATCATCTCTGATCATCCATTGTAACCTCCATGGTTCACGTATCTGAACGTGATTATGGTCAGATTTTTGGCCTTCTGTTTGACCGTAGGTTTATCCTGGGAAACCTCACATTACTCTTTGTCACAGTGTGACCTTCTTAAAACCCTCGCTCATGTTTCATTGGGCACGGAGCTGATCATCGATCTATCACTCACCTCCATTCAGCTTCATTTTATCGAAACTTGATTATGGTGACCAGATCTATTCAGCGGCCTCTCCTGCTACCTCTCTAGCCTTAATCCCATCCCATCACCTGGGATTACTGTTTATGCCTTGGTGCTTTTTGCTATTCACTGTTGCGTGGTCTCTATGCGAAGCAACTATTCCTCATTGTCCGATCGCATGATGCCCATTCGCTTCACTACTATGTTCGCTCTTTTGATCTCACAATCACTTACATACATAGTATCAGTCACTGATGTTAGCTAGACCACTTTATTTGCTCGTCGTCCATGTTTGCTACGTCCCTTTTTCTTTCGCTTATATTCGCTCGTCTTTCCTTCAGTTATCACCTTTCTATGTTCACGTAGCATCTCTGTTTTCCCACCCCCCTGGAAGTTCCAGCGGTTCGTGTCTGTTCTTTCTCACTCCTTGCATGAAAGGCCAAACGTATTTCGGAGCTTTCCGCTCTTTTTCTTGACCACTTCTGCTTCATTCTCATCCTCATCACAGTGTACAAAGATGGCTATAAGTCTTCTGTCAGTGTCGGATTTGATGCACTGGTTTCTAGGACAGTGTTGTGCTGAGTGGCATTTTACTATCCTGGCTAGCATTTTTATGCTGTATTGTATGGCCATTCTTGCAGCATTAACTGTATTGATCTATGCCTGTGTCACATTTGTGTTGTTTCAGACTCCTTTAGTGCTTTACAGGCTATACGAAAATTTGATACCCACCTCAATCCCTAGTTCTCCGTATCAACTTTGGTTACGCGTATCTCTTCCAGGCTATAAAGATGTTGTTTTTTGTTGCGGTCCCTCGGTCAGGTTGACGCACAGGGCAATGATCAGGCAGTGACTGCTGTCCCCCGGTCACAGCAATACATGACCCTTCGTTTCATATAGAGGGGTTCATTCAACAACTCTCTTGCTCTAATTGCTACCCACCTTAAACCTCCCGTTCTGGCAACAATGTTGGTCTGATCTGCTTAATAACAAAACTTCATTCTTATTACACTGAGTATGTTACTGGCTGTCCTTCTTGTCATTTCAGGGTCGAGGTTGGGGAATTTATCTCCCTCCCGTCTTCCTCCGCATTGGCCCAACTAGTCTTTACGGGTATCTGTGGAGAGGCAGCCTGTTCCTCTGAGAATTGTCAGGTTCCAGTATCTGTTAGCCACATTCTGTTAGGACTGCCCATATATCAACAAAGGGCACGACAAAATTTACCTCCTTCATCTCTGCTCTGCTGCTCTTCCCCCCCCCCCCCCCCCCAACATTGTCGGCCGTGCCTTCCCACGTGGGCAGGGTGACCAAAAAAGTATAAGAAAATCCCAAAAAGAAAATTATCTTTCATCATTAACACTTTCACCACACTCGCACATCTATCACTGTTTTTGCAGAGGTGCTCTGGATACAAAGTGTTGAAGCAGACGTATATAAAGATACACTCTTATCCCTAAACTGCCAATATTCCCTAAACCCTCCTTTAAAGGGCAGGCATTGTACTGCCCATTTCCAGGACTCGAGATCCGAATTCGTATATGAAAATAACCGGTTTTCCCTGATTCTCTTCACTAAATATTACCCTGCTCACACTCCAACAGATAGTCAGGTTCCAGGTACCATTCGGCTCCATTCACTCCTATCTAACACGCCACGCAAGATTCTGGAAGTCCAAGCCCTTGCCAAAAAACCACCTCTACCCCCTCCCCTCCAACCCTTTCGAGGACGACCCCTACCCCTCCTTCCTTCCCTATAGATTATATGCTTTCCATGTCATTCTACTTTGACCCATTCTCTCTAAATGACCAAACCACCTCAACAACCCCTTTTTCTCCCCCTCTGACTAATACTTATATTAACTCCACACCTTTTCCTAATTTCCACACTCCGAATTTTCTGCATAATATTTAAACACCACACATTGCCCTTAAACAGGACATCTCCACTGCCTCCAACCGTCTCTCCTGCTGCATTTACCACCCAAGCTTCACACCTCTGTAAGAGTTTTGGTACTACTATACTTTCATACATTCCCTTCTTGCCTCCATAATAACGTTTTTGACTCCACATATACCTCAACGCACCACTCGCCTTTTTTCCTCATCAATTCTATGATTAACCTCATCCTTCATAAATCCATCCGCCGACACGTCAACTCCCAAGTATCTGAAAACATTCACTTTTTCCATACTCCTCCTCCCCAATTTGATATCAAAATTTTTTTTTATCAAAAACATTTGAAAACCCTCATCACCTTACTCTTTTCTATGTTCACTTTCAAACTTTCTACCTTACACACATTCTCAAACTCATCCACTAACCTTTGCAATTTTTCTTTTAGAATCTCCCATAAGCACATTTCCATCACAAAAAGTAACTGTCAATTCCCATTTTGAATTTGATTCCCCAAATTTAATCCCACCTGTCTCCCAAACACCCTAGCATTTACTTCCTTTACAACCCCATCTATAAATATATTTAAAAAACCAGGTGACATTACACATCCTGTCTAAGACCTACTTTTACCGGGAAGTAGTCTCCTCTCTTCACACACCCTAAACCCGAGCCTCCTATCCTCATAAAAAACTCTTTACAGCATTTAATAACTTACCACCTATTTTCCCTATACTTGCAACATCGGCCACATTCCCCCTCTATCCACTCTATCAATATGCCTTTTCTAAATCCATAAATGCAATAAAAACTTCCTACCTTTATCTAAATACTGTTCACATACAGCTTCAATGAAAAACACTTGATCTACACATCCCCTACCCACTCGGAAACCTTGCTCATCCGCAATCCTATATTCTGTCTTACCTCTAATTCTTTGTTATAACCCTACCGTACATTTTTTCCTGGTATACTCAGTAAACTTATTCCTTAAAATTTTTTACAGTCTCCATTGCCCCCCTTTCCCTTTATATAAAGGGACTATACATGCTCTCCGCCAATCCCTAGGTACCTTTCCCCTCTTTCATAATTTAAACAAAAGTACCAACACTCCAACACTATATCCCTCCCCTGCTTTTTAAACATTTCTGTCATGATCCCACCCATTTCCAGCTGCTTTACCCCCTTTCATTCTACGTAATCCCTCGCGTACCTCCCCCACACTTACATTCTGCTCTTCTTCACTCCTAAAAGATGGTATACCTCCTGACCAGTGCATGAAATTACTGCCTCTGTTTCTTCCTTAACATTTAAAAGTTCCCTCAAAATATTCTCGCCATCTACCTAATACCTCCATCCCCCCATCTACTAACTCCCCTACTGTTTTTAACTGACAAATCCATACTTTCCCTAGGCTTTCTTAACTTGTTTAACTCCCAAAATTTTTTCTTTTTTTTTCATTAAAATTTCTTGACAGTGCCTCTCCCACTCTATCATCTGCTCTCCTTTTGCACTCTCTCACCACTTTCTTTACCTTCTTTTACTCTCCATATACTCTGCTCTTCCCTTTTAACACTTCTGCTTTGTAAAAACCTCTCATAAGCTACCTTTTTCTCTTTTATCACACCCTTTAAATTCATCATTCCACCAATCCTCCTCTTTCCTCCTGCCCCCACCCTCCTATAACCACAAACTTCTGCCCCACATTCTAAAACTGCATTTTTAAAACTATTCCCAAACCCCTTCAACCCCCCCACTACTCATCTTTGCACTAGCCCACCTTTCTGCCAATAGTCGCTTATATCTCACCCGAACTTCCTCCTCCCTTAGTTTATCACTTTCACCTCCCCTTACTTGTTGTTGCTACCTTCCTCTTTTCCCATCTACCTCTTACTCTAAACTGTAGCTACAACTAATAATGATCCGATATATCAGTTGCCCCTCTATAAACATGTACATCTTGGAGCCTACCCATCAACATTTTATCCACCAATACATAATCTAATAAACTACTTTCGTTACGTGCTACATCATACCTTGTATATTTATTTATCCTCTTTTTCATAAAATATGTATTACTTATTACCAAATCTCTTTCTACACATAGCTCAATTAAAGGCTCTCCCATTTACATTTACCCCTGGCACCCCAAATTTACCTACTACTCCCTCCATAACATTTTTACCCACTTTAGCATTGAAATCCCCAACCACCATTACTCTCACACTTGATTCAAAACTCCCCATGCATTCACTCAACATTTCCCAAAATCTCTCTCTCTCCTCTACACTTCTCTCTTCTCCAGGTGCATACACGCTTATTATAACCCACTTTTCACATCCAATCTTTATTTTACTCCACATAATCCTTGAATTAATACATTTATAGTCCCTCTTTTCCTGCCATAGCTTATCCTTCAACATTATTGCTACTCCTTCTTTAGCTCTAACTCTATTTGAAACCCCTGACCTAATCCCATTTATTCCTCTCCATTGACACTCTCCTACCCCCTTCAGCTTTGTTTCACTTAAAGCCAGGACATCCAGCTTCTTCTCATTCATAACATCCACAATCATCTCTTTCTTATCATTTGCACAACATCCACGCACATTCAGACTTCCCACTTTGACAATTTTCTTATTCTTTTTAGTAATCTTTGCAGGAAAAGGGGTTACTAGCCCATTGTTCCCGGCATTTTAGTTGACTTTTACAACACGCATGGCTTATGGAGGAAAGATTCTTATTCCACTTCCCCATGGATATAAAAGGAAAAGTAATAAGACCAAGAACTATTAAGATAAAATCAAAGAAAACTCAGATGAGTGTGTATAAATAAATGTGTACAAGTATGTGTAGTGCTCTCTTTACCTTCCCTTATTGCTGACAGATCCTCCTTTAATCCAGACTCTCATTGACTTTGTGACAACAAATGATTTACTCCACAATCTCTGATGATACCTTTTGCACTCCCCTCAGCTCTTTCTACCTCAATCTCTTGCTACCCTCTACTCCTGCACTATCCACTGCCCCGCTGTTCTCCGTAAGATACTAATCATCCCTCTCCCTTTGCCACTTGATACCTCGCTTTCTTTCCTGCCCTGCAGCGCTGTGTAGCCCTTGTGGTTTAGCGCTTGTTTTTGATTATAATAATAATACTTTATTTTCAATATTCAGCATATCCAATTGTTGTAATTCATCCTGGTCTACATGCTTTCTTACACCCAGGTCCAGGATGAATCTTGCCGTTTTGTTTTGGTTGATTTGTAGTCTCTTTTTTTTTTTTCTCTCTCCTCTCTCCAAAAGTAAGTACCATGAAGATCAAGCATAATCAATACGACCTTGTATAAGAGCTAGACGTAGGTCCTGTGAGCCTCGGTAGACAAACATGCTTGTCTGTATTATTATTATAATCAAAAAGAAGCGCTAATGCACAAGGGCTATACAGCACTGCTGCTTGTCTGTAGAGGAACTTATGTCTAGCATTTGCTTTCTTTGCTACGCTGTTCCCTATAAATTCTCCTTACATGCTTGGGTCAAAGGGATTCCCTGATATTTCACTGAGGAAACTGAATTGATGGGTTCCCCATTACTACTTTGGGGAACCCCATGTGCTATTGGCAAAACGATTCTGATTCTATTTTGTTGATTTTGACGATTTGTTTCCTGTTGCTAAGGTAGGACTTAAACCAATCTATGGAACCTACGCCGATAACTTGACGTTTTACTATAATATGGTTGGCAGTATCGACATTTCAGTTCTCGTGTAATCCATCGGATTAATTAGGGAAGTGTTGGTTGAGTAAGATCTAAAGCCTGATTGGTAACTATGGAGAATGTTGTTGTCATTAAGATAATTGACTACTTGACAGTACACTGCCCTCTCTAGAATTTTGATATCACACTGAGTATACTAACAGGCCTATAGTTGCTGACATCAGACCTACTATTTTCTTGAAGATAGTAACTCTGGCCTCCTTGCACCCCTCCGGAATGGTATTAGTGGTGGACAAATTTGAGAGCAATGGGGATTGGCAATTCAGAGGCACCATCTTTTAGGAACTTAGCTGTAATGTTATCTGGGCTGGTGCTCTTAGTTGGGTTTAACCTGCTTAGTTCTTTTTGCACGAAATCATGAGATGTATTTACTAGTTGCGAACTGTTTTTGTTTGCCCCTTTATTGGTATAGTAGGTTTTAAACTTAGAGTTTCTGTTAAAGGTGTTTGATGTAGCTGGTACTTTACTTACCAGTGTTGATGCGATGTGCAGTATGAATTAAAACAATTTGCCACTTAAGTTGTTTCGAGCATACCTCGTTATCGATATTTAGTACATGTAGATCTATCTGCAGTTTAAGGTATACCCCAATTATTTTAGTAGTTGCCTGAGCTTTCTGGGGTTATTCTTGTACTTTTAGATTTTTGAGCAATAGTGCCTTGCCTTTGCTCCTTTTATAAGCCTCTGCACTCGGTTCCTCACCCTTTGGTATTCATTTAGCACCAATAACCTGTTTTGTTTGCCTTAAATTTATTTTTTTTTAGCAATTGGTCCTCTTCAAGGGGGGCTCCTTGGCGTGATGAAAAGGTCTTGGTCTGGGGAATTAGACCTGTGGGTCTCCTTTCTCGACCAACCAATTACCCCCCAACCCCCCCTTCCCTTACCCATCCCCCTTTTTTTTCCTTTCCTCCCCCTTTCCCCCACCCCTCCCTTTTGCCTCTTTTTTTGCCTTTTGGGAATTTTTCCCACGGCACGCTTTTTCCGGGTAGGGAAAAGGGTACCGGGGTCCACCCCATTCTTTTTGAGGTTTTTGGCGTGGCCAAAAAGAAATGTTGTTGTTGGGAACCAAATTTGGGTATATGGATAGGGGTTCTGCTTGAAGGACAGGGTAAAACAGAGAGCCCCGGGGCGGGAGGGTATGTTTAGCCTCGGGACACTGGGTAGGCTCCAACGTCTCGGCGGAGGCAACGAGTTGGCCTTTAGGGGAGGCCTATTAGCGGGTAAGGTCCCCAATAGAAAAAATAGGAAGTGGCCCCCCTCTATATTGGTATTTTGCCAAAGGGGAGTTGGGAAATGAAGGGTTGTCCGGAAATTTGGGTGCAATTGCGCGGGACAAAATTTTAAGGGAAAACTAACATTCTTTTCCCCACTGGGGACCTCTTCTATGGCAAAAAAGACATTTTGCTAGGATGGGGTCACTTATCTAGGTGGGGGGGGGGAGCACTGGCAACTGCATGGAGGGAGCAGTTAGGACTTTAAACAGGAATAGTTAGTGGTATGGTTGGCAGGAAAGCGGAAAGCCCCAGTGTAAATATTACGAGTTTTAGGGAACTAGTAATAATAAAACGAGATAATATTAAAAACCCGGGACCTTGGGGGATAAGGCATAATAGGTTTAGTAAAAAAATAGAAAGAGCAGGAAGGGAAAGGAAAGGAGAGTTTTCAATGTTTTTTAGCAATTGCCGTAGTGCTAGGAATAAGATGGACGGTAGAATATTTCTAGTGAGGGAACATTTATTTTTTCCCTTTAACTGGACGTGGGTTTTTTTCAAAAAGTCGGGACATGCCGCGGAATGTCATATTCAATTTTTAAATTTTTCCAAAAATAGAAAATTGGGAGGGGGGGTGGGGGGGATTTTATGTCCGAGATCGCTTGAACTTTTGCTAAAAAAGGGGATTAAATCTGAATAAAACATACAGATCGTTTGGAAGAAATTTTTAGAGGGGGATGAAAAAAATGATTTTTGGAGTGATATACCGCCCCCAAAATTAGATAGGGACCAAAGGGGAAACTACTATGGGGGGAAATTTGTTAAGGCCCCAAGGGACATAAGTAGTAATTCTAGGGGACTTTAACTTTTTCATGTTGATGGAATTTTTGACTGGGAATTTAGAATCAAAAAGACTTCTTAGAAATATTTCAGGATTGTTTTTTGAAGCAGTTGTGACAGAACCCCACAAGGGGAAAAACCTGCTTGATTTTTTGGCAAAAAGAATCCCTTTTTAATAATTTAGAAATTTCGAGGAACGGGTTAGCGCCACAAACAATTACATTTAGCATTTAATGGGAAGTACTTAGTACGATAACTCTAACAGCCCAATTTTCGCTTACAATTACATGGGCTTAGAAACACTTATCACTGTTACGGTTTAACAAGAAGCTATCAATATACATTTTCTAAACCATACATGCGCCAAAAGAGCGTTTATCCCTAAAAGAAATTAATCAAATAGAAATGACCCAAAAGGGATGAATAAAGGCTAAAAATATCACTAGGGCAAAAGAAAGGAATTTAAGGCGATAAAAAGAGGGAGGTCATTTTAAAATCAGAAATAGACATTAAGAGGGACAAAAAAAGGGGGATAAGAAAAGCAAAAAGGGACTATAAATTAAAGTTGCGGGGGATTCTAAAACTAACCCAAAAATTTTTTTTCCGGGTCTATAGAAAAAAAGTTAGAGATAAGATAGGCCCCTTAAAAAAACATGGGGCCCCTTTACTGACAAAGAGAAAAAATGTCTTGATTTTAAATAATTATTTTCTCTCAGTTTTTACCAGGAAGACACAACAATATTCCATAATTAATTTTTACATTTGGCTAGAAGAAGATAAATTATGTAAATCACAGTCCCAGTGAGAGGTTGGGGCAGAAGACAACTAAAGAAAAATAATCCCCCGGGCCCTGATGGGGTTTTTTTTAAAGGGGTTCTTGGGGAATGCAAAATGAACTCTGTAAACCATTAACAATATTTTAATTTTACTCTTCAAACGGGGAGTGCGAATGTGGAAGAGGGGCTAATGAAACCCAATTTTTAAAACAGGGGACAAGTCGTTACCGTAAAATTACCGCCCAATAACCGACCTCAATTGAGGCAAATTACAAAGAGTCAATTATCTGAAATTATAAAAACCATCTCAAAAATAGCTTGATTAATGATACCACAGGATTCACAAGGGGCCCGGGTCGTCAAAAAAATTTTTTTAAACTTCTTCAGTAAAGCTTTTGGGGCGTTGACCAAAATAAAAAATTTGTTTTATTTTTTATTTAATTTTGTAAGGCTTTTGATAAGTTCCGCACCATAGACTGTTAAAAAAAGTGGCAGTTTCGGGGCTTTGGGGGGAAAAGTGCCTCGGGATGAGTCTGGCTCACTGACGGGAAGCAGAGATGTCCATAAGGGGGTTAAATCCGGTGGGGATCTGAACAAATGGGGTTCCACAGGAACAGTCTTGGCCCGTTGTTGTTTATAATATAAATTTTAAAGATCTTGATGAGGGAATTACTATGATATGAGCAAATTCGCCGATGACACAAAGAAGGGAGGATAAATTTATTCAAAAGAATGTTAGGGAACTTCAGGAGGATTTTAAAAAAACTTATTCTTGGTCAAAAATGGGAGATGCAATTCAATGTGATATAGCAAGGGTTTTGAGCTTTGGGGGGGGCCCCCTAACACAGTACTTATAAATTAAAAATTTAGAAAATTTGCCATACAATTGCGAGAAAAGGGCTTGGGGGGATGGTGAGACAAACCTTTAAAACCCAAAACAGCAATGCCTAAGCGTACGTAATAAGGCAAAAAGATTACTGGGATTTAATCAAAAGTTAACAACAGAAGTCCCGAGGTCAACGCAGCTTTTTTAAAATCAAAGTAAGGCCCCCTAGATTTGCAGCCATTCGGTCCCTATTACAAAATGGACATAAATTCGTTAGAAAACTTCACGAATGCAAATTAATACAAGCAAAAGAAATTTTCCCTTATGAAAAAGTTTGAAGACCAAATTTTACTTTCCTTTTTAGACGAAAAGAGGGAACCGACGAAGTGAAAGTGGAAGATAGTTAAAAAAAGGGGGAAAATTAAAAAGGTCTTGGGAGTCTTTTTCCAAAGAGAGAAGCGCAGTAATGGTTTAAATTAGGTAAGTTTAGTTTTAAAAGGACATAGGAAAGTATTGTTTGGAAAAGGGTATTGATGAGTGAACAGTCTACCTATTGGGGTTATTGGGGCTGGGATTTTGGGTATTTTTTCAAACTAGTTGGAAAATTTACATGAGTGGGAGGGGTTGGGGTTTTGAGGGAATTTCAAAACAGAGTTTTTTTTCTTGGGGGCATAAAAAATTTGGGGTTGGGCAAAGTTTTGTTAGTGGATGAATTGTAAAGGACCTGCCTAGTATGGGGCCCGCAGGGCCCCCTCAGTGTCCCCTTTTTTTATGTTTTTATGTTCTTATTTTTTCCGTGGAATCTGGATCGCCTGGGGATTTCCCCATCCCTCTCCGGAAACCCGGGGGGGGCTTGGGGGTCTTTTTGTGCAACGGGTGTATCTCTGGAAGCCACCTTTTGGATTCCCGGGGGGGGGCCGAAAGGAGGAGCTTTGTGCGATACCGCCCCCTCCTTTTTTCCACCGGGGGAGCCGGGAATGTGACTTTCTACCCGGGTTGCTGGTTTACTGGCTTGAAGGGGAGTTAAGCACGGGTTCCATGCGCACGTGTATTTTCGGTGCTGAGGTCCTTTTGGGCGCAGAGGAGATTTTTTTGGCCCTTTATTCCCCTAGGGAAATATTTCCCCCCTGGGCCCCCCCCCCTTTTTTTTTTATTTATTTTATTTTTTTTTATTTTTTTTCTTAAAAAAAAAAGTAACCAAACCCATGGAGTTCCCGATCCATGACCCGCTACCCCCGGGCCCCTTCTTGTTACCCCCTCCCTTTTGACCCGCCTTGTCTTTTGACCACTCTTTCGACACTCCTAAGCTCCTGTACCTTTTGCGGTGCTTTTTCCCATCACCCGCTTCGGGCGCCGGGGTTTTGACCGAGTGCTTTCGATTTGTCTGACCTTCGCTCTCCTTGACTATGCTTCCGGCCCCTCCCTCAAACGGTGCGGCAATTTTCGAATTGTCAGACCAACTCTGGTCCCACTTCTAAACGCCAGCGACCAACGACATCTCCTGATGATGTTACTTCCTTACTTCCATTCTACTCGGAAAAGACCGACACGTCATGCACTCCCTCTCCACTCTCATTTTCCGGACCACACAGGGGACTAAATTCTTTACTTTAAGACTGACTTCTACTACCTATCTTTCCGACCATAGTATTGGCAAAGCACTCCTATGCCATGTTGAAGATATTTCATTTCATGCTCTCAAAAGCGGTACTTTCATCGTCACGTCCAAAATGCTACCCAACTCATGATCTTTCTCCCCTTTTTTCCCATATCGATACTACTACTTTCACTATTGAAAAACGTCTTCCCCCTCAATTCTTGTAGGGGTACTGTCATTCTGCCCATACCGTAGCCCAAACAGAATTTCCAGACATGTGGCAATGACATTCTTGAACAGCTGGAACTCCGGGATCTCCCAATCCTTAAAGTAGAACTTAGTCCTTCCTGACGTGGGGGGAGACAATACCCTGCAATGTGGCTCGTTTAATTTTTGACAGCCGTGAACTCCCGTCCTCTGTTTTGGCAGGACATAAGTTACAAGTTCAAAGGTGATCCCTACACCGCAACAGTGTAGAAATTGCTGGTGATTTGGCCACCCAGCAAAATATTGCAGATCTATAGCCGAATGCTCAGTTTGGGGTGCCGATGACCATTCTAATGTTTTGCAGTCGACCTTCCTCTTGCCTTAATTGTCATGAGGCTCACCCTTCGTACTCTCGCCGTTGCCAGTTTACATAAATGAGTGGGAAATTTGTTACCTCAAAGAAGCAGAAGGTCTCCCCTTATGCTAGGGGTTTTTTCCCATCTTTGCCTCCAAGGGAGACTACCCCGTGTTTCTTTTTCTCGTTTTTTCAAAATGTCCCCCCACTTTTAGGTCCCATCTTCTGCACCTCCTCTGTGGTTGCCAGTCCCCATAGTCACTCCTTATCTAATTCTTTTGCTGTCTTAGGCTCAGACGTCCCTACTTCAACCAGTCTGTCTCCATTTGTGTTCTCCTCACAAACCCCAGTACGACAAGACCTCATACAACACCTCCCAGTCGTCCCTCTACTTCTCAAAAGTCCAAAAAAATCTCCTTTAACCCCCCTTTCCCTTCATCCACCTCCACACTTTACCTTCCCGGTCTCTGTACCTGAGTCTTCCCCTTTACTGGCTCTGTTACAAGTTGGGGGTTTTCATCCTCCTCCTCGTACTGTGCCATCCTCCCTGTCCCCTCCCAAGTTTCTTCCTCTTCTGCCACCTCCCAGGTTTCTGCCTCTTCTGTCCCCCCACACTTTCAACAGTTCCTCCACCATTTGCCCCCCCCCCCTACCTTGGTACAGTCCATTACAGTTCCGATCTTTACTCAATCCTCCTCCTTCCATCTCCAATATTGTCTCCCATACGACATCTCTGAACTCCAAAACACTTGAAGCAATCTCTGAATATATTGCAGAACCAAACCATCAATGGACACTGACCCACCCTCGTTCCTTCTCTTTCCTTTTCTCCATCTGCGCAACTCCTTTCTTCACAGCGCACCGTTCCTTCGCTGCTTGAACGTTTTGCTGCCATCGCATGTGGACTTTTCTAACCCCTCTAATCCGTAATACCCTTACCTGTGGATTCTAGTATCTTTATCGTTGCCAATCAGGGCCTATTTACAGTGGAATATACGCGGCCTCGGGTAATCAGGGTGAGTGAGCTTCAGACGTTCTCTCCCAATTTATTCCCTGTTGGTTTTTTGCTTACAGGAACCCAAAAATTACACTCTGCTGTTATCTTTTCCCACTCAGGCTATAATTTATTGTATTCTTCAGATCCTTTTCCTGTTTGGGACCTTTAATAAAAGTGTCCTTCTATGCACTGATATTCTGTACCATCAGCTATTTGTTTGTACTTTTGCTGCATTCACAGCAGCCCGTATCCACCTGCAAAGGTGGTTACACTGTGTTCTTTTTCTCTCTCTCTCTTCTGAGCATTTTCTATCGGATATTGCCTTTCTTGTTTCCTTATTTCACCACTCTGTTACTTTGGGATTTTAATGCCCCATTTCCTCTGGGGGGGCTCACTGTGATTCCTTGTGGCATTCAGCTAGAGGCTTTTCTTGCTTCCCACCCCCTCCATGTTTAAAATGAGTACTTCCCCCCATTTTGACCCGTACTCACTCTCTTGCATCGTCTCTGTCTCCTTCCCCCTGCACTAGACTTCATCTGGTCTGTTCTCCCGATTTTCATGACAGTGACATTTTCCATCGTTCTTACTTCCCCCTTTATATTCACCCCTCTTCGAACCCATGCTGACACTTTTTATCAGGCAAAAATTGGGGGCATTTTCTCACGACAAATGTTTTTAGCGAGGTTCCCTTTTTCGCCTCCATTGACGCTTTTACACCCCTTTTCCCTTTAAAAACGCACTTCCATTCTATACTCCAAACCCGGCAGGCATTCTCAGAAATCGTGCCTTGGGTCTCCTGCTTGTGCTCGTCATACGTTTGAAACGGGCTGCTGGGGCAGGTACTGGAAAAAGAAACCACTGAAGTTTCTTAAATTTTTAAAATAGAACATGCAATCGCTCACTGTGCATCCGTGACGCTAAAACGCACTGGATGGTGAATTGTCTCCACCATCACCTCTGCTTCCCTACGGGGCAGTCCGGGAAAAAAATGAAACGATTTTTAAATATTTTCCCGACCCGGGTCCTTTTTGCGGGTTTTCTGGTGTTGATAAGCAAACCCTCTAGAGTTTTCCCTTGAAATTGGGAATCATCGGTCCGTATTTCTCGGGGGGGGGCCCTCTCTGCCCCTTTTTTCTTTTCCCCAAATCCCAGAAGTTAGACCCTTTGGACTTTTTCTCTCAGAGAAAGTATAATTGCCTTTTCCCTTTAGGAAAGGGGCACACCTCCTTGCCGATCATGACACGGGCCGACACTTTTATATTCGATGTTACAACATTTACATCATCAGCCCTTGCATCCTCTTACCCTTTTCAAACTTTTTGGTCACAAGTTCTTCCAGACTGTGGAAAATTTCCCTTTTTCTCCCTTTCCGCAAACTGGGTACTACGGGACATGAAGCCCCCACTATTTTCCCCGCTCTTACCATGCATTTGCAAATGATGGAACGTCTGGGAATAGACTTAATGTGGTATTAGGAAACAGTCTCCCACTCGCAATATGCTTTTTTAAGGGGCCCTTTAAAAATAGACCCCTTACTATGTTTGGAAATTTTTTCTTTCTTTCAACACCCGGCTTATCCCACCGGGGGGGGTCCCAAAAAGGAAAAACAAATTTCTCCTTTTGCAAATTTGAAATATACAGAGAAAGGTTACTAGCCCCTTTCTTCCCGGGATTTTGTCGCCTTTAAACACATGGTTACGGGGGAAGAATCTGTTCCACTTCCCCCGAGGGAAGAGGAAATAAACAAGAACAAGAACTAGAAAAAAATAGAAGAAACCCCAAAGGGTGTATAATATGCTTGTACATGTATTTGGGATGTGACCCAAGGTAAGTAGAATAGCAAAACTACCTTTAAAACTTGCGTGTGTATGAACAAAAAAAAAAAGATACCAGCAATCCCACCACTGTAAAACAGTTACAGGGGTTATTTTACTTCACTTGGGGAGGGCGGTAGTACCCCCTGGCGGTTGCTGTCACCCAAACCACTACCCAGTTTGGATATTAGTTCATAATGCCTTTGCGAATAACCCCCGTTTTTGCCAATATTTTTACCTTGGAAGCCATAGACACAACTTTGGAGGTATAATATTTTGGCCCAAGCCCACTCCTTAGGCCTCCGAGGCAATCTAACCAATCTTTCCTTAAGGAACATTTTAAACAGACATTTCAGTGTTTCGAGTCAATAATGTGCTCTCCCCGACTTTGTCCAAGCTGAAGGTGTCCCTCAGAGATGAGTTTCTGAGGACAACACTTTTTCTCCTCCTTGCATAAATGATTTGGCTCTGTTCTTCCACCAATATTTGGTCATCACTCTTATGTAGATGACTTCGCTATTGCTTGATGCAGGCGCTACTGTCACCACATTACAGTTTCTCTCCAGCATGATGCGGTTCGACTGTGTTTCCAATTGGGCACACCCATGCATATGGTTTAAAATTTTCCCAGTACCAAACTCACCAAATTACTTTCACTAATGCCCTGTCATCTCCGATTATCCTTAGTTACCTCTATGGCCTCCCGTATTCTGAACGTGATAGTCAGGTTTTCTAGCCTTCTCATTAGACTGTAGTAACCTGAAACCCCACATTACCTCTCAAAAAGGCAACTTTGTCACAGCCTGGCTGAACCTTCTTAAAGCCTTTGCTCATCTTCTTTCATGGGGAGCTGAACGTCGAACAATTCCTTCGCCTACAATCAGCCCTCATTTTATCAAAACTCGATTATGGAGACCAGATCTATTCAGCGGCCTCTTTCTGCTAACTCTCTCTAGCCTTAACCCCATTTCCATCACCAAGGATTACGTTTATGCCTTGGTGCATTTCGCTCTTTTTCCCCTGTTGAGAGCCCTATGGGCAGAAGCGAATGTTCCATCCTTTGTACAGATCGCTGTATACCCATTGGCCTTCGCTACTATGTTCGTTCACACGATCTCCACAATCCTTCCATTTATAGAATGGTCCACTGAAATTAGTAGACATTATTTGTTTGCCGCCCCTGTTTGCTTCGTCCTTTCTCTCTTCCCTTCAGTACCGCTTTGTATGTTTCATGACCTATCACTTTCCCTACCCCCCTGGAAGTATCACCTGTTTCGGGTCTGTTCTTTTCTCACCTTAAATCCCTTGCTCAAAAGCCCAACTGCCTACGTGGCTGTCCTCCCGCTCTCTTTTTCTGATCCACTTCCACTCTCATATCTGCAATGCCATCGTCCCCCCCCCGTGTACACGGATGGCTCATAAATCTTTGATAGCGTTGATTCACAGCAGTTTTCCGGACAGTGGAGCGACGTAAGAGGGCATTTACTATCTACGGCTAGCATTTTTACTGCTGAATTCCTCTTCAAGGGGGCTCCTTGCGTGGTGAAGAGGCTCTGGTCTGATGAATTAGACCTGTCGGTCATACTTCCTCAACCGAACCTATTTACCCCCCAATCCCCCCGTACCCTATCCCAACACCCCTTTTTCCTTTCCTCCTCCTCCTCCCCACCCCTCCCTTTTGCCCTTCCTTTTGGCCTTTGTTTTTCTTTTTTTTTTTTTTTTTTTTCCACAAGCACCCTAGTTCCTAGTAGGGGAAATGGTACCGGGGTCCATCCCCATTCCATTGAGGTTCATTGGCGGTGGGCGTAGTTTTGCCGAGGAATCTGATTTGCCTGGGGATGACCTGATCCCTCTCCGGTATCACTGGAGGGTGGCTTTGGTGTCTCTCGGCACGGGATGTATCTCTGGAAGCCACCTTTCAGATCCGGGGGTGGTGCGAAGGAAGTATGCTTTGTGGCGGATATCCGGCCGCCATCATCTTCTTTTGTCCCATACGAGGTAGCTCAGGCAAGATGTAGTGCAATCCCCGGATTGCCGGATTTACTGGCATGATAGGGTAGGGTAAGGCATGGTCCATTGCTGCATCTGCGGTGCTGAGGCCGTCTTGGGTGCGGAGGGAGATTTCTGCCCTTTCAATCCACCTAGGAACTATCCCTCCCCATCCCCCCTTTTTTAATTTTTTTTATTTTATTTTCTTTTCTTTCTTTTTTTCTTAAAACCAAAAAGAAAAGTAACCTAACCATGGCAGCCCTAGTCCATGAACCTGCTACCCCCCGGCCCCTTCTTGAATACCCCTCGTCTTTGAAAACCACTCTTCGGAAACTCCCTCAGCCTCTGTACCCTACTTGCCAGTGCTGAGTTTCCTCACCCGCTTCAGGTACTGAAGGACCTCGTCTGACACCTTCGATTTATCTGACCTTCGGTCCTCCTCTAACCTATGGCATACCCGGCCTCTCCCTCTACGGTGCGCAATTGTTTCGAAATCGTCGGCCCTTCCAGGCGGGGCGGGGGGGGGGGGGGGGGGGGGGGGGGCGTCGGACCAACTATGGTCCCATGCCTAAACGGCCAACGCAATTGCCTGCTGATGATACTTCTCCACCTTCTCGTCTTCTCAAAGAAAAAAAAAAAAGATCGACATGTCCTTCACTAACCATTTCCAACGCCGTTTCAGACTGCAACATTGGACTCAATTCTCACTTGCGACCGACTTCCTCTACTGCCTATCTTCTGACCACATATTGGCAAGGCACACCTAACGCGCATGTTGGTAAAGATATTTCTTTTCGTGCTCTTAAGAGTGGTATGCGCATCGTCACACCGTACAGAATGCTACCCAGGCTCTGAGCTTTCTCTTCTTCCCATATCGATACTGCTCCTGTAACTATTGAAAAGCATCATTCCTCAATTTCTTGTAGTGGTACCGTCATCTGCACCAAACCATATTCAACCAAAATTTCCAGCATGAGGCACTGACATTCTTGAACAGCTGGAACTCAAGATCTTCCCAATCCTCAAGGTAACACTTAAGTTCTTCCTGCCCGCTGCGGGATACGATACCTCAAGCAAATGTGGCTCGTTCAACTTTTGACAGCCGTGAACTCCCCATCCTCAGTTTTTTAGTAAGCAAGGACAACCGGTTACAAGTTTCGAAAGGTGAATCCCTACACCGCAAACAGTGTAGAAATTGCTGAGCGATTTGGCCATCCGCCGAATGTTGCAGATCTATTCGCCGAATGCCCGTCTGAGGTGCTGATGACCATGTCTAATACGTCTTGCAATCGACCTCCCTCTTGCCTTAATTGTCATGAGGCTCACCCTTCGTACTCTCGCCGATGTCAAGTCTACTTAGACGAGCGTGAAATCCGTTACCATCAGAGGCAGAAGGTACCCCTATATGCCATGGCAGTTTCTCATCTCCGCCTCCAGGGAGACTCCCGTGTTTCTAATACCCCGTGTTTCAAAACGTCCCCCACTCATATCCCAGTCTTCTGCACCCACCTCTGTGGTTACCTCCTCCATAGCCACTCCTGTATCTAATCCTTTTGGCTGTCCTTGTCTCAGACGACCCTACTTCAACGTCTCAGTCTGATCACGCTTCTTCGTGTCTCTCTCACGAAGCCTCAGTGCGACGGATCTCGTATGACACCTCCCTCCCAATCGTCCCTCTACTTCTCAAAAGTCGAAAAAAGGTCCGTTAACACATCCTACCCATCTCCACCCTCCGTCCTCAATTCCCTTCCCTTCTCTGTACCAGTTCTTTCCCCTCCTCATCTGGCTCTGTACAAGGTAGAGGTTCACCCTCCTCCCTCTACTGTACCTTCCTACCCCTGTTCCCTCCAAGTTTTCTCTTCTGCACCTCCCAGGTTCCTGGCCACTTCTGTCCCCCTTCCACCGCTTCTTCTCCCAGTTCCCTCCACCCTTTCCCGCCCCCCCCCCCTACCTGGCACAGTCCATTACAGTTACCACTTTACTCATCCTCCCCCTACCCATTTCCAATATTGTCTCCCATACGACGTCTCTGAATTCTGAAACACTTGAAGCAATCTCTGAATATATTGCAGAGAACCAAACCAATCAATGGACACTGATCCCACTCCGCTCCTTCTCTCACCTCTACTCCATACAGCCACAAATCCTTTCTTCACTAGCGCAGCCGTTCCTTCGCTGCTAATGAACGTTTTCCACTGCCTCCGCATGTGGACTTTGCTATCCCTCTAGTCCCGTAGGAACCCTTACCAGCGGATTTTCAGGTTTCTTATACATTGCCAATCAAGCCTATTGACATGGGAATATACGCGGCTCAGGTAAATCGTGTGAGCTTCAGGATGTTACTCTTCAGTTTTCCCTGTGGTGGTGTATGCTTACAGGAACCAAAATTACACTCTTGCTGTTAACTCTCCCATCTCAGCTGTTATAATTAATGTATTCTCAGATCCTTTTCCATGATGGGACCGTTAATGAAAGTACCCTTCTATGCACTGATATTCCGTACCATCAGCTATTTGTTCGTAACTTCGCTGCATTCCACAGCACCCGTAACCACTTGCATAGGTGGTAACGCTCCTTTCTTTATATCTCTCTCATTCACCTCGGTCATTAATCTATTCGGATATTGCCTGTTCTTGTTTCGTCATTGCCACCACCACGATTCTGTACTTGGTGACTTTAATGCCAACCCATTTCCCTGGGGGGGGTTCACACTGTGATTCCCTGTGGGCATTCATTAGAGGCTTATTCTTGCCACCCACCCCTCCTCCATGTTTAAAATACAGGCACTCACACCCATTTTGATCCTCGTACTCACACACACACTTAGCTTCTGATCTCTCAGTCTGCTCTTCCGTCCGCCACATTAGACTGTCACCTGGTCTGTTTCTTCCGGACTTTGCATGACAGCGATTCATTTCCCAATCATTCTTTCTTCCCTTCAAATTCACCACCTCTTCACTCCCACAACGCCAGAATTTGATCAGGCAAATTGGAACCTTTACTCCACACTAACTGTTTTTAGAAGAGGTCCTTCTTCGTCCTCCATCGATGAGCTTTTAAACACCTCTCTCGTCCTCCGTTTTTAACCGCAGCTTCTCATTCTATAACCCAAACTTCGGCAGGCATTCTCAGAAATGCGTGCCCTTGTTGGTCTGCTTGTGCTCGAGGCAGTACTGATTGAAACGTGCTGCAATGGGGCAGGTACCGGTACAATAGAACCACAGAGAGACTTCTTTATTTTAAGCAGAAGCGTGCGATCGCTCGCCGTGATCATCATCATGACGCTAAAAAACGCCACTTGCTGGCGGATTGTCTCCACGATCACCTCTGCCTATTCCTCTATGAGTCAGTCTGGAGAAAAGAACGAAAACTGAGTGGTAAATATTCTCCTACCCAGGGCTCCTGTTCTGTATCTGCGGGTTCCGTGTTGATATAGGCAAACCCACTAATGTTGCCAATTGAAATTGGCCAATCATTCTGGTCCTTATTTTCTCAAGGGACTCCCATCAATGTCTCCTCATTTCTTTCCTCAAAGTCTGCTCGGAGGTTAGCACACACTTGGACTATCTTCTCAATCAGAGAAGACCAGTTAAAATGTGCCTTTAACACTCAAGAATTGGAGGCAACACTCCTCATCATGCCGATCATGCGGCAGCTGGGCCCGACAACATTCCCTATTCGTATGCTACAAAACATTTATACATCAGTCAGAGCCCTTCAGTCCTATTACGCTTTACTATCTTATATGGTCACAAGGAGTTACTTCCACAGCTGTGGATAATCTGCCATGTTCTCCCTTTCCTTTCCACAACCCAGGCACTGAGGGACATAAACCTCCCACTATCGTCCCATTGCTCTACATGGCAGTTTGCAAATGATGAATGCCTAGTAAATAGAACTTTAGGTGATGGTATTTAGAACACTACAACAGTCTCTCCACTCGACAATATGGCTTTCCGTAAGGGACGTTCAACCATAGACCCCTTACTACACTTGGATACGAATGTTCGTAATGCCTTTATGAAAACCACACAGTTATTGCCATATTTTTTGACCTTGAGAAGGCCTAAGACACAACTTGAGGTATAATAATTTAGCCCAAGCCACTCCTTATGCTTCGAGCAATCTACCATCCTACACTATAAGAACTTTAACTGACAGGCATTCCGTGTTCGGTTTAATAATGTGCTCATCCTCCCCACTTTATCCAAGCTGAAGGTGTCCCCCAGGATTGTGTTCTGAGCACAAACTTTTCTCCTTGCTAATAATGATTTGGCCTCTAGTCTTTCCGTTCAAATAATTTTGGTCATCACTCAATGTTGATGACTTTCGCTATTGCCTGTGCAGCGCTGACTGTCACCTTAATTAACAGTTTCTCTCCAGCATGCAGTCCGACCCGTGTTTCCAAATGGGGCCCACCACTCATGGTTAAAATTTTTCGCAGCACTAAAACACGACCAAATTACTTTCACTAGACCTCTGTCATCTCCGATCATCCTTTGTACCTCTAGGCTCCCGTATCCCTGAACGGATAGTCAATTTCTGGCCTCCTCTTTGATCGTAGAGATATCCTGGAAACCTCACATTACCTCTCTAAAGGCACCTTGTCACGCCGGCAGAACCTTCTTAAAACCCTTGCACACTTTCATGGGAGCTGATCGTCGAACCCTCCTTCACCTTAATTTTAAATCGAAACTTGATTAGGGTGACCAGATCTATTCAGCAGCATCTCCTGCTACTCCTCTCTAGCCTTAACCGCCATCAATACACCAAGGATTAAGTTAATTCCTGGTGCTTTTTTCGCTGCTTTCCCCTTGTCGAGAGCCTCTATGCAAAGCGAATGTTCCATCCAATATCCGATCGCCGTGATGCCCATTGCCTTCGCTACTATTGTACGCTCTCATGATCTCCGCAATCCTTCCATTATTAGAATGGTCACATGAAAATTAGTAGACATTCTTTATTTGTTTGCCGCCCTGTTTACCTGTATCCTTCTCTCTTCGCCTTCAAGTCGCTCTTGTCTTCTCTTCAATTACCACCCCTCTTCAAGGGGGCTCCTTGGCGTGTGAAAGAGGCTCTTGGTTAGGAATTTAGCCTCTGAACGCTTCTTCCTCAGACCGAACCTAATTACCCCCCAAATCCCCGTTCCCTATCCATCCTCCCCTTTTTTCCATTCCTCTCCTCCTCCTCCTTCCCACCCCTCCCTTTTGCCCCTTCCTCTTTTTTAGGCCATAGGGATTTTCTCCCACAGTTCGCGCTAGTTCCTATGTAGGGAAAGGACACAGGGGTCCATCCCATTCCGTTGAGGAGTCCTTGAGGCGGTGCGTAGTTTGCCGTGGAATCTGGATTGCCAGGGATGTCCCGATCCCTCTCCCGTATCCCGGAGTAGCCTTGGAGTCTTTCGGGGCGACGGGTGTATCTCTGAAGTCCACCTTCTGATTCCGTGTGGTGCCGAAGTGAGGTATGCTTTGTGGCGGATATCCGGCCGCCCTTTCTTTGTCCACCGAGGTAGCTCGGCAGATGTGAGGTTGCCTATCCCGGATTGCTGGTTTACTGGCATGAAGGGTATGGGTAGGTCACGGGTTCCATGTCTGCAACAGAGCGCTACCTAGCGGATGTTGAGTCCTCTTGGGCGTCGGAGGGAGATTTCCCGCCCTTTCATTCCACTGGAACTATTCCTCCCCGCTCCCCCCCTTTTTTTTATTCTTTTTATTTTCTTTCTTTCTTTTTTCTTAATAAACAAAAAGCAAAGAGTAACCTAACCATGGCAGCCCCTAGTCCATGAACCCACCTACCCCCGGGCCCCTTCTGATACTGCACACCCCATTCTGACCTCGCCTTGTGTTTAGATCACTCTTCGGACACCTCCTGTGCCCCTGTAACCTCTGCTGGTGCTGTTTCCCTCACCCGCTTCAGGTACCCGGGGCTTCGACTTGACTCCTTCGATTTGTCTGAATCCGCTCATCCTTTGACTATGCTTCCGCTTCACCCCTAACGGTACGCAATTTTCGGAATCGCGCCGCCCCATTTCACGCCGGACCAACTTCCGTCCTACTCCTAACGCCAACGACAAACTTCCTAGATGATACACCTTCGTAACCTTCCCAATCTACTCGGAAAAAGACCGCCACGTCAAGCAACTCCCTCTCCTCACGCTCAGTTTCGGGAACCACACAATGACTAAATACTTTACTTTAAGACCGACGTCCTGCATTCTGCCTACTTTCTGACCAAAGTAATGGGCAAAGCTCTCCATGCCTGTCAATGTTGGAGAGATATTTCATTCATGCTCTCAAGAGCAGTATGTGCATCGAGTCACATGTACCAGTGATGCTACCCAAGCTCATGATCAATTACTCTGCCTTTCGAATATCGTTACAATACTTCCTAACACAATAGAAAAACATCTTTCCTCACCCATTACTTGTAGTGTACTGTCATTCTGCCCCATACCATAGTCCCACAGAATTCCAGTCATGTGGCCAATGAAATTTTGAACAGCTGGAACTCCAGGTTCTCCCAAAACCCAAAGTAGACACTTATGTCCTTCCTTGCCCGGGCGGAGACTTTACCCTTTGCAATGTCGACCTCATTTAACTTTTGACAGCCCCCGAGAACTCCTGTCCTCTGTATATTGTCGTGGGACATCGTTACAAGTTCGAAAAGTTGATACCTACACACCGCAAAGACAATTAGAAATTGCTGGCCGTTTTTTGGTCACCCACGAAATATTGCAGATCTATGGCAGAATGCCCAGTCTGTGGTCCGACGACCAAATCTAATACTTCTGCAGTCAACCTCCAGTCTTGCCATATTGTAAATGAACTCACCCTTCGTACTCCCGCCGTTGCCAGGTCTACTTAAATGAACGTGAAATCCGTTGCCTCAAAGAGGCAGAAGGTCTCCCTTATGCTATGGCAGTTACTCATCTCCGCCTCCAAGGGAGACTACCCCGTGTTTCTTATTCTCGTGTTTCCAAACATCCCCCCACTTCTGGGGTCCCATCTTCTGCAGCCTCCTCTGTTGTTACCCCTCCCATAGCCACTACGGCATCTAATCCTTTTGCTGTCCTTGGCTCTGACGTCCCGACTACAACTCAGTCTGTTCTCACATCTTCGCGTCCTTCCTCACAAGCCCCAGTATCGACAAGACCTCGTACGACACCTAATACCAATCGCCCCTCTACTTCTCAGAAGTCCAAAAAATCCACATTGCTCAAATCTTCTTTGCCCCTTCCTTCCCTTCTTCCACCTCCACACTTTACCTTTCCAGTCTCTGTACCTAGTTCTTCCCCTCTCTCTGGCTCTATTACAAGTGTGGAGATTCACCCTCCTCCTCGTACTATGCCTTCCACCCCCGTCCCCTCCCAAGTTTCTCCCTCTTCTGCCACCTCCCAGGTTTCTGCCTCTTCTGTCCCCCCCCCACACTTCATCTCCAGTTCTTACACTCTTCCCTCCCCCTCTACTTTGGTACAGTCCATTACTGTCCCAATCTTTACTCACCCTCCTCCTTCTATCTCCAATATGGTCTCCCATACATCTTTGAATTCAGAAACACTTGAAGCCATTTCAGAATATATTGCAGAGACTAAACCTTCAATGGACACTGATTCACTTCCTGTTCCTTCTCTTCCCTCTCCTCCATCTTCACAACCCCATCTTCGCAACGCTCCGTTCCTTCGCTACTTGAACGTCTTCCAATGCCACCACACGTTGACTTTTCTAACCCCTCTAGTCCGTAGGTGCCTTTACCTACAGATTCCTGGTATTTTCTTCATCGCCAATCATGGCCTATTTACAGTGGAATATCCGCGGCCTCAGGGGTAATCGGGGTGAGCTTCAGATGTTGCTTTCCAGGTTTTCCCCTGTTGGTGCTTGCTTACAAGAACCAAAATTACACTCGCTGTCTTTCCAACCTATCTCAGGCTATAATTTATTGTATTCTTCGGATCCTTTCTCAGATGGGACCTTTAATGAAAGTGCCCTTCTTCTACGCAATGATATTCCGTACTGTAAACTATTTGTCCATACCTCGCTGCCTTACACTGCAGCCCGTATCCACTTGAATAAGTGGTTTACAATATGTTCTTTTTTTCTCTCTCCTTCTCGATTTTTGAGCATTTTCATCTGGATTTCTCTGCCTTTCTTGTTTCTCGTTACCACACCATTATGTTACTTGGTGATTTTAATGCCCACCATTTCTCTGGGGGGTGTTCTCACATTGTGACTCACGTGGCATCCAGTTGGAGGCCTTTTCTCGCCCTTCTCACCCCCCTCCATGTTTTAAATACGGGTACTCAAACCCATTTTGATCCTCGTACTCATACTCTCCTCTTGCATCGATTTATCAGTCTGCCTCTTCCTCACTGCACTAGACTTCTCTGGTCTGTTTTCTACCGGACTTACATGGAACAGCGGTCCATTGTTTCCGATCATTCTTACTTCTCCTTCCTATTCACCACCTTTCCGTAGCCCCGTGGAAATTTGAATCGGGCAAATTGGGATCTTACTCACACCTCACTGCTTTTAGTGAGGTTCCTTCTTATCCTCCATTGATGAGCTCCTACACATCTTCTCGACGTCAGTTTCATACCGCAGCTTCTCTTTCTATACCCAAACCTAAGGGCAGGGCATTCTCAGAAGTGCGTTGCCTTGGTGAGTCTCCTGGCTTGTTCTCGTGCAGTACGTTTGAAACGTGCTGGCTTGGGCAGGGTTACCGGTACATTGAACCGCTGAGAGACTTCTTGATTTTTAGCAGAAGCGGTGCGATCGCTCGCCGTGTCATCCGTGAAGCAAAACGCACTTGTTGGCGAGACTATGATTCCACATACCATGCCTTCTTCTATGAGTGAGTCTAGAAAAAAAGTCGAGTGAAATTGAGTGGGAAATTCTCTCCTGAGCTACCCGGGGCTCCTTGGTCTACGGGTTCGCTGGTGTTGATGTAGCAAACCCTCTCGACGTTTGCCATTGAACTTGGCACACATCTGGTCGTAATTTTCCGAGGGCTCCCATCTATGCCCATCGTTTCTTTTCCTCAAAGTCTGCCAGGAGTTAGTACCCTGGACTTTTCTTCTCTCAGAGAAGAACAGTATAATGTGCCTTTTACACTTCAAGAACTGGACGGCAACGCTCTCAGCTTGCGATCATCGGGCAGCTGGGCCTGACGACTTTCATATTCGATGTTACAACATTTTACATCGTCTGCCCTTGTAGTCCTCTTACACCTCTTTCAATCTTATTTGGGACACAAGGGTTTTCCCAGCTGTGGAAATCTGCCATTGTTTCCCTTCCGCAAACAGGGTACTACAGGACATGATGCCTCCCACTATCGTCCCATCGCTCTTTACTAGTGCAGTTTGCAAAAGTGATGGAACGTCTCGTAAATCGACGTTTAATTGTGGTATTGAGACAACACAACAGTCTCTCCGCTAGGTAAATATGGCTTTCGTAAGGGTCGTGTACCATTTAGACCCCTTACTACACTTGGTAGTATGTTCGTAATGCCTTTGCGAATTAATCATCTCAGTTATTGCCATATTTTTTGCCTTGAGAAGGCATATGACTCATCTTGGGGGTATAATATTTTGGCCAGGCCCATTCTTAGGCCTCCGAGGCAACTACCATCCATCATTAAGAAATTTTTAACTGACCAGGCATTTTCTGTATTTCGAGTCAATAATGTTCATTTCCCCGGACTTCGTCCAGCTGAAGGTTTGTCCCTCAGGGATGTGTTCTAAGCACAACACTTTTTCTCCTTGCTATAAAGAATTTGCCTCTGTTCATTTCCACCCAATATTTGGTCATCACTCTGTGTGATGATTCGCTATTGCTTGTGCAGGCGTGACTGTCATTTCTTATTGCAAGTTTCTCTCCAGCATGCGGTTGACAGTGTTTTCCACTTGGGCCACCATGCCATGGGTTTAAATTTTCAAGTACCAAACATCACACAATTACTCTCATAGCGCTCTGTATCTACGATCATCATTTTGTATCTCTATGGCTCCCGTATCCCGAACGTGATACAGTCAGGTTTTAGGCCTTCTCTGTGACCGTAGGTTATCCTGGAAACCTCACATTACATCTCTGAAGGCAACTTGTCACGCCGGCTAACCTTCTTAAATAACCCGTTGCTCATCTTTCCTGGGGAGCTGATGTCGAACTCTGCTTCGCTACATTCAGCCCTGTTTTTATCGCAATCTCGATTATGGTGACCCAGATTTATTCCGCGGCCTTTCCTGTACTCTCTCTTGCCTATAACTTATCATCAACAAGGATTACGTTTGTCTTGGTGCTTTTCGCTCTTCCCTGTTAGAGGCCTCTATACAGAAGCGATATGTTCCATCCTTGTATGATCGCCTTTGATGCCCATTGCCCTTCGCTCTATGTACGCTCTCTCGATTACACAATCCTTCCATTTATAGATGGTCACCGATATTAGTAGACATTCTTTATTCATTCGCCGCCCCTGTTTGCTCCGTTCCTTTTCTCTCGCCTACTTCACTCTTGTTCTTCCCTTCAGTTACAAACTTTATATGTTCATGTTAGCATTCCAATTTTTCCTACTCCCCTGGGAAGTTCCAGCTGTTCGGGTCTGTTCTTTCTCACTCCCTTTGCTCGAAAAGTCTATGCCTATTGGTGGCTTCACGCTCTCTTTTTCTGATCATTTCCACTCCCATTCTCATGCCCACGCTGTGTTCACAGTTGGCTCTGAGTCTTCAGACCCACCACAAGGAGGTCCGGATTGCAGCAGTGTTTCGGGCGCGTCGTGCGGGGGGCATTTACTATCTTCAGCTAGCATTTTTACTGCTGAACTGGTATGCATTTCTTGCAGCACTTATTGTATCGCATTATGCCTGTGTCATTCAGTTTGTAGAAGTCTCAGACTCCCTTAGTGCTCTACAGGCTATACGAAAATTTTGATACATTCATCCCTAGTTCTCCGTTATCCAACTTTGGCTACGCCGTATCTCTACAGACATAAAGATGTTGTTTTTTGTTGGGTCCTGGTCATGTCTGACATAAGGGCACATGAACAGGCAGACACTGATGCGCGGTCACAGCAAGCTATCATGACCTACCAATTTCCTATCGAGGTGTTCCATTTCTGGAATATTGTGCTGCATTAGCTACCCACCTTCGCATCCCGTTGGCATTCAACGTTGTGTAAACTCTGATCGGGAACAAAACTTCATGTCTATTAACCGAGCATAGGTTAATGGCCAGTCTTCGTTGTCATCTAGTGCGAGGTTGGGGACCACTCACTTCCCGCATTCGCATTGGCCACAATCGTATTTTCATGGGGTAATATCAAGGCAGAGGCACCCTGTTCCTCTTGTGGACAGTGTCAAGTTCCGTATCGATTGCACATTCTGTTAGACTTGCCCTTCTATATTTTCTATCAACGAGCACGCAGAATTTTTCATCACACGTCGTCTACGTTCTACTAATCTCTCTTTACTTCCCTTCTTGTGATGGGACCCTCCTTTAATCCTGACTCTCTCATTGAGTTCTTGACAACGACTGATTTACTCAACAAACTCTGATGATATTTTTCGCTCTCCCCTCACCCCTTTCTAGTTCAGTCTCTTGCTGCCCTTTCCCCTTTTCACCATCCACTCCCCGCTGTTATCCGTAACCTATTACTCCCCCATCTCCCTTTTGCCACCTGATGCCCTCGCTTCCTTCCTGCCCTGCAGCGCTGTATAGTCCTTGTGGCTTAGCGCTTCTTTTGATTATAATAATCATGTTTCTATGTTATCAGTACATGTATTGTCATATTAGAATGAATTTGTGATAGATAAATAAGCCGTAGAGTTGATATTTAGGGGTCATATTGAAGGACTATCTTGTCCTATCTGCCACCGCCACAATTCCTAAAAATATGTAATGACATATTTTTAAATATGATTGGGCGGCTGGGCTTTTCGCGAATGTCCAAAAGCCGTGAAAGTGGAACCGCAAATGTGGAGGGAGACCTGTACTACACTACATGAACTGGATTTGACTGGGAGTTTCTCTTTCTACTCATTGTCTTGATGCTGCAAGTTGATGTGGCTTTTAGCTAGGAGTACATGTTGATTGTAATGGTTTTTTCATGCATTTTAAAAATATTTTATGTTTACATTTTTAAGTTTATTGATTTTACTATTTAATACGAGTGCTTTTTGTACTGCAACATGACCAAAAAAACCCTTTATAGTATGCAAATGGCAGCTTCTGTGCATAACTAGCATGTACAACCCTTCTCACTTAACGACTAGTTCCGTTCCTAAGACCATGTCGTAACGAATTCGTCACTAAGAAAGGAGCATACTGAAATGGTAGTGGGTTTGTGTAAACCTTTTTGACTTTTGTTTTAATGTCCCCTTTCACCATTTATAAATTTTTTAGTTTTTTTTTTTTAAAATGTTTATACATAGTGACTTATATTGTAAAAAAACAAAATGGGAATTAGCTCTAATATACTTTAGCGTCTGGTCAGAGCCGTTGTACGTCAGTTTGTGGGTAAACAAGTTACGCTAATGGGAGGGGCTGTACTGCATTTTAAACTTTTGTTTTTAATCGAAATGTTCCCCTTAAACCCCCTTCACTGCGTACTACAGCATGAGCTCATCACTCAATAAGTTTGGTGTGGGGAAATCTGGCCGTTGAAGAATGGGTTTGATGAGTAATTTGCACAACATAAAAAAATTTTGTAGCACTGGGACTAATAAGGAAAATTGAAATTTTTTGGTTTAAAAAACGGGAAAATTTGCAGTGTATTTCTTATCTTGTATTCTTGGTCTCATTTGATAAATGTAAAAAAAAATTACAGAAACGAGATGATTTTCATGGTTTCGGACTGTTAAACTTAAAATCAAACTCAGAGGGGGAAAATGTTAAATTTTTTCCAAAATCAACGTAAACAAAAAATGCATTTGTGGATTAAGGGTTTTCACCACATGCTGATTTTTTATCGGGTTTTTAAAATTCAGCCTCCCCTCACTTTGCCATGCATCATTTACTGAGTTTTGGGGATTTGCGATGGGCTCTCTGACCAGCTGATATCTAAATAATGTAATTAGGCTGTTTTTCCTATATTTTGTTTATTAAAATTTTCGTACATTACTGTATGAACATTTAGCATTATGATGAACATTTAAAAAAATTTCCCAAAATGTTATAAATGGTACAAAGGTGACATTAAAAAACATCAAAGATGGTTTAAACAAAAACCCCCACTACCATTATAGTATGCTCCCCTTGGGAGAAAAATTTCGTTTCGAGTGGTCTTAGCAACGGAATCATTCTTTTAAACGAGGAGAGGGTGTACTGCATAATAGTAAATTTCTATTTCTTGTGTAAAGCTTGGGGGAAAAAAATTAATGAAAAGAAAAAAAATGTTATTTTGGCCAGAAATGCCACATTGTTTATTTAAACCCCATTTTGAAATAGGAATATTTTGAAATTTGTTTGAAATCGGGCCCAAAAATTTTCCAAAATTTTTATCCTTTATTTGGGGAGTTGAAATAGTTAATAGGGGATTTCTTGTACTCAATAAAAAGGGAAACACAGTGAAATAACTAAAAGAATTTGGTTGATGGAACAATGCAATTGGCCTAAAAAAGGGGTCAGAGTGGGAAAAACACAGAGCAGCAAAAATTTTTCAAAAACTTAATTTAGTAAATTTTCCAAAATTTTTATTTTTTGTTTTATTACTTCAGAAAAAAAAAATTTTACTATTTCCAAAGATTTTTTTGGGGGGGGGGGGGGGGATTGTTGGACAACGTGGGACAATTTTATGATGAATGCACAGTGAAAGGGGTTAATGTCAAGATAGTTTCAGGTATTAAAAATTTTTACTAGGGGGTTTGATGGTAATAGGTGAATTAGCCCCACTGAAACTAACAGTGGGTTGTTGAATCCATCACCTATTTTTTTTAGCTACCGTGTTAAATTTCCAATGACTTTTTTATTCATTTTTTTTTACAAAACAATTTAAACCAATTTTATTGGGTCATACACAGGAGCTTAGTTTTTAAAGCACCCTTCTGGCAAGACGTGATGGATGAATGAGGTGAAAGTTTTTCTTTTTGGGGCCACCCTGCCTTGGGGGAATCGGCCATGTGATAATAAAAATTAATAAAATAAATATTGAAAACTACTCTAGGCTTAGGTGAGGCCTCTGAGAATGCAGGTGTGACTTGGATTGCCTAGCAGGGGCCAGAGGCCTCAAGAGACTGGGTAAATTTTAAGAGCTTTTTTTTGGGGGGAAAAAGAAAAAATAGCACCTTAACCCGTAAAATTGGTAATCATAAAAACCCACTTGTTTTCATATAAAGTAAAATTTAAATGGACCCCCCGAATTTCATCCCTTTTACATTTTTTAAAAGAATGTAGTAAAACATAAGTTTTACATAATTCTCTATAAAATGTATTTTTTTTTTAATATTTCCCATAAATAAGTAAATCCAATTAATCCATTCCCCGACACCCAAAAATATTAACAAAAAAAAAACATTTTATAAAGAATAATAAAGTTTTACTTTCAGAAAAGGAAAGATGAAATTCAAGGTCCACTTATACCCTTTCTTTTTGGTGTCTTTTATGGTTTTTTTTTTTTTTCCCGTTCTGTAATATTCTTCTCAACCTAAGAAACTTGGTCTGAGATCAGGGTTGGGGAAGATAACCCCCCCATTGTGGTGAGGTTAAAAAAATTTGGAGGTGGCAATTTGGGAAAGGGATAAAAATTGTTTTTACATACGTTGTACATAGTTTAAAGGGTTAAAGACTAAAAGCTGTCTCACAAATAACATTTTATGACTTTTCCCCTTATACAAAGAAATAATTGTATTCGATTTGTACAGCCTCTCTCACTTTACAACGAAGTTTTTTCCCGAACCCCATTGTTAAAAAATTCGGCTAAATGGGGCCCCTTATGGTAGGGGTTTATGTCAGCCCTCTTTTAAAATTGTTTTAATGTCCCTTTTTCCCTTTTTAACATTTCTGGTATTTTACTAAATGTTTATATGGTAAAATGTACGTACGGGGGGAACCTTGTTTGAGGTCCCACTGTACGAGTTTTTTTTTAAACGAAACCGTCCCCCGGGTTGATTTTTTGCTCTACGTTTTGTGCCCAACATTTGAGTTACAACCATCCCCCTCAACCCAAAACCTGGGCACCTCGCTTGTTTATCTATATTTTATGCTTTAATTCCTGAAAAAACATCCTTTTTTTTTCTCCACTGTCCTTTA
>NC_069409.1:16727480-16762480 GCF_026875155.1 Cherax quadricarinatus
ATCAGGTATACATACTTAAGCGAGGTACGATAAAGCTCATGTCGGGGAGTAGACTAGTACACACAAAAGGCGCTTCAGACTGACCACCTCTCACACTCAACTAGTGATACAACTAGCATACACGCTCTCCACACACACGCTCTCACACACACACGCTCTCACACACACACGCTCTCACACACACACACACACACACAACACACCACACACAACGCTCTCACACACACACACACACACACACACACGCCTCACACACACCTCACACACACACACGCTCTCACAACACACGCCTCTCACAACCACACACACGCTCTCTCACACACCCTCCTCTCACACACACACACACACACACACACACCACACACACACACACACACACACACACACACCACACACACACACACACACACACACACACACACACACACACACACACACACACACACACACACACACACTCTCTCTCTCTCACTCACTGTCTCACACACTCACACTCTCACTCACATGCAACAGGCCTAGTGTCTAATCGATATATGCCTAGGACAAAATGGCAAATAACACACAAGCTCATGCACGCACGCATGCACGAATGACAGTATCTTGTGTGTGTGTCCGTTCTGTTCACCCCACTCGTATTTGTGACATACTGTGTAAGTAAGATCGAAGATGCGTCGGGAATCGGAGACATTTCTGTACCTGGAGAACTGAAGCAAGCAATTGCCATGCACTTAGATACTTGCAAAGTCTCCCAATGGATACTTCCCCACCAGAAAGTTGTATCCAGCATGGGTGAGACAGCCGTTCACATTCAGTATTGCAACAGCAGATGTCAGTGATAATACCTTGACGAAACCATTGAACTTCAGCAGAGCCAGGTTCAACAGCAACTCTTCAGAACAACAAAGCTCTCAACGTTTTGGTGTCGCCAAATTGTAGTGTACCCTCTTATTGCTAAGAAAACCCTCAAGATACTTGCACTGTTTGCTACAAGGTATCTTTGTGAGCAATCCTTTTCGAGGATGGTAGACATCAAAACGAAGAAGAGGAACAAACTTTGTTGCGAAAATGATATGAGAGTGGCACTTGCCTGGCCACCAGGCCATGGACTGACAAGGGTTGGGCCCTTTCCCAACCCACTAGTGATGACTTTGACATGAGGTTGTGCGAGTTGGTTTCTGGTTCAAAAGGACACGCATATAATTTCAGTGGAATAGTCAGCAAAGGATGGAGCAGTCTGATCAGGATCATGACGTCGGTATCCCTTGTCCAAATCAGGAATGTTGCAAAGCCATGCTTCAGTCTATTATATGGCTCAGAATTATGGTGTCCACCTTACTTTGAAGACCATTTCCTTAGCAAAGAATCTGACATCGTCCTTTTAAGGCTGGAAATCTATGATTGCAATTTTACTGTAAAAAAAAAAAAAAAAAAAAAATTCAGTTCCTGCTTGTTAGTGTTCTGCATGAAGTCCTGTCAGTTCGTATTTTTTTTTTTTTTTTTTTTTTTTTTTTAACTAGCTACCTTCCTGTGAATGTCTTTATTCCTCATTTATCTTGTCATGCACCTATTGCTAGGCTAAAGGTGCATGATAACCACGCAATCCATAATCTTGATGTCAAATGAACTTTGGGAATCTGGTTAGGTTGTACTTTGCTAGGCATGTCAGTACAGCACACATTTTTATGCAGCTCTAGGTTTTTCCCAGTCAGATAGGGAAGACATGAGCAATTTTTCAAACTTGAAGAAAAAGCTCATGTCTACTTCTGTGCTGCATCACAGCATACAGTCTGGAGAAGATATACACATCAGTTGAGTATTGTGATCCTTTCAGAATGTTTATTCTGGGTATTGGGTGCTGGCAATGTCAACAGTTACAAGGAGATTTTCTGTCTTCACATGTCTAAAGGTGCGATCGACCAGTACTGATTTGTGGTGGTTATTGCAGGCTAACCTCTGATTTTTGGGAACTTTACCAGTTTCTGTAGAGTATGTTGTGAGGCACTACAACTTGAATTGACTTGATGAGGCTCCCTCTAAAGGAAGATGCCTGCAAATAAAGGTTTGCTTTCCTCAATGTCTGTAATACCAGGCACGGTATGACCCAGACTTAAAAGAATCTTTATTTTCTTTATTGGCACTTTTGAAACTAATTAATTATTAAAGAACAGTTGACCTACAATTATTTGAAGTGTTCACAAAAAAGTTATTATAAATAAGGTGGTTTTACCAGATGGATTAACTTTTTAATGTTTTTTTTTTTTATGCGTGTGTGGAAAGCTATCATTTAGCTGGTAGATACTGGTCAAGAAATATAGAATCAAGATTTAAAGATTTTAAGGCTGAATTATAAATATTTTTTATTTTTTCCAAACGCATTGATATTTTATGTTCATACATGTATGATTTTTTTTTTTTTTTAGATTGGCTAACAATGTAGATTAGACAATCTACATTGTTAGCTTACAGAATTATACTTGACAGTATCTTGCCACATTACATATAGTATGTCCCCCCTTTCCTTTCCCACATTACATACCCATCATCTTTCCTTTCCTACATTATGTACCCCTCCTCTTTCCCACTTACAAAACCCATCCCCCTTTCCCCCCTTTTTCCTTTCTCACTTACTTTCCCACCCCTTTTTCCCCCCTTTCCCTTTTTCCCCCCAAAACCAAAATTTCGCCCCTCCCCCCTTTCCCCCTTGACGGCCCAAATTGGCCCCCTTTTCCACAACATTACCCTATATTTTTTGTGTGAAACAATAATTAAACAAAAAAAATAGTATTTGCAAATGAAAAGGAACGAAACAAAAATTAAAAATATTGGGTAAATATTCTTGCTTAAGAAAAAAGGGATATGAAGTTTTAAATGGCTAGACATTTTCATCCCCAATTTTAACTTTTGATGTCTGTTGGCAAGTGGGTTTTGAGTTCAAATCATTCTATTTAAATTGAACTTTTTTAGGAAGGGCCAGCTTTTTTTAAATTTTGGGTTTTATCAAAAAATTAATCTTGCAACGCAAAAAATTAGTAAAAAAAAGAGCAAATTTTGGGAGGAAATGCCCAGCTTATAAAAACTGTCCAAAAGAAAAAATTTTTAGATGTTCACGGGGGGGGGAAAAATAACCGAGGAAAAAATTCATTGATTTTACCCAGATTTAAACAAAGGGTTTTAAAGGGGGTTTTATCAAATTTTAGTAAAAGATAAGGGGTTTATTAGCGTGCCTCCAGCAGAAAACAGCCGGGTTGACCAGGTGAGAAACCAAAACGAGCCTGGCTCATCCCCGGGCCAGAGAGTAGATATACTCTCGAAATTCTTCAAAGAAAAGCCCAAAGGTTTTTTGGGGAAAAATTTTTAAATGTACTGAATAAAAGTTTATTCGGATATTGGTGCCGGGTTTTTTTTAAACTGCCTTTGTTTTTTTACAGTTTCCAGCACTGATTGGATCTTAATGTTGAAAACATGGGCTTGTGGTTTTTTGTTAAAAAAAGGGTAGTATATAAAGAAATCCCAAGAACCCCCTTTCCCAAGAGAGGGAAAAAACTGTAGGGCTTAAATTGGGAAGGCATTTTACGTATATTTTGCTTTTAATATAAATACATGAAATGACTGTTTCAAAATTTCTTTTTTTTTGAACCATGTTCCCTTTAAACGGGGAGTGGGGCTGATAATTTTCTTTTCCAAAAAACCAAAATTAAACTTTTAAGCAAAACAAAAAGGACCCTTTTTCCCTTTGCTGATTTAAAGGGCACATTTTTTTTCTGTGTCATTATCACCATTTTTTCTCAAAGGATGAGAAAATATTGCATGCACACTTTTTGGGGGCAAAAAAAAAAAAACAACTCGTGAACTCCTTTTATTGGAGATGACGAAAGTTTTACCCCCAAAATTTTAAATGCCATGGGGGTTTTTTGCAAAATTCTGAACTTCAGTGAAAAGTATCCTCAAATTTTTCCCCTTCCCCTTTGTCTTGTGGCCTGGGCTAACTTTATGGCTAATAATATACTATCCTTGTTTTTATCAAAATACCCATGAAACTTTTACATTTTTTGACCAGGAAAGCACCCAACAAGATAAAGATTTTATTTTTTTGAAAAAGGTTAAAAAATGTGAAATACAATTCAGCTTACCTCGGGAAGGGCTGTAAAAGTGGGGAAAAACCTTGAAAACCCATCAAAGGTATATTAAAATTTTTTACTGAAGATTTTTGGGCTTAAACCATAAAATTTTCAAAATTTTCTTAAAAAATTTTTTTTTCATCTTTAAATATTTTACCGCTGATTAAAAAATTTGGGATTGGGTTGAACATCGATGTTTTTGGGATTTGGGCCCGGCCCATTTCAATATCTATCCATTCTTTATGTTTTGTGGTCAAACAGTTTTTTCCTTTCGTTTTTTTCTAGTTCTTTAAAGTAAGTTTAAACTTTGTATATCTTGGGGAATTTTTGTCGCATTAAATTAAACCCCGTTTTTTCAATAAAACATTCACTTTTTTTTTCTGGGATAAAAAATTTTTTTAGACCACTTTTTCTTTTTTTTTTATTCATTCCTTTTTTCAAAAACCTTTTTCTTTTTTTAAAATTTTTTTTAATTTTCGGGAAATTTTTAATTCTCTCTTTAAAACATTCTCTTCCTTCCCTTTTTTGGTCAATTAATTTTTTGGGAGCTCTTTTTTTCCCTAAAGGGGGATTTACAAAAGGGCCCTTTTTGGTTTGGGGAAATTTAGTGAAGGTAATTCCAGAATGTGGACTTATGATTGGACAAAACCTTTTACAGCCTCCCCTTTCCATTTAAAACAACTGATTTCCGTTCCTAAGCCCCTTGTCGAAAACAAATTTCCCTCGCAAAGGGTGAGAAGAGTATTTTATTGGTATTGGGTTTTTTTGTCGTCCATCTTTGTAGTTTTTTAAATGTTCCCTTTGCACCATTTAAATTTCTAGAAATTTTTTTTAAAATTTTTATACAGTAGTGTATTGCCCCTAACGAATAAACAGAAGAGGGGAAATCAGCTCTAATATACTTTTTTTAGGTGGGGCCTACGGTTTCAGAGAGCCCGCATAAGTCAGCCCCAAAAAAACAGTACGTCGAAAAGTAAAGAGGCTATACTTATTGAAATCTTTTTTTTTTTCTAAAGTACGGAATAATCTTTGATTTTTGGAATTGTAAAAAAAATAAAAGGTGAAATTTTTTCTTTTTACTTAAAAAAAAAAAAAAAAAAAAAAAAAAAAAAAACCCCCCGGTTTAAAAAGTACATTAAAAAAGGGTTTTTAATTTTGAAAAATTTTTTAATTAAATTGAAAATTGCTGTACTTAAGGGAAGGTCCCCTCACAAGTTAACCTTTTTTTTTAAAACAGGGAAGAAATTAAAATTTGTTTTAAGGTTTTTAGCACCTTTTTTTGAATATAAAAAAAAGAAAACTTTATTTACTACAAGTCCATTACATGGTATACGGGCCTAGTTTGACATCAGGACATACTACTACATATATAAAAACCCCCTTTATTATCTTAACATTTCGGGCAAAAAAGGTCAGTGTCCCAGGAGGGCGCCCCCCACCAGTCAACAAACCACCCGGGTACCCCTTTTTACTGAGGGGGGGGGAACATAGACAACAGGTGGAAAAAAACCACGCCCAATGTTTCTACCTGGCTGGAATCGAACCCCGACCCTCGCCATGTGAAATGAACTTCTGTTTTTTTAAACCCTTTTTTAAAATTTTTTTCCCGTATTTCAAATTTTCAGTAAATTTGGGTGATTTTCAGTTACATGGTGCTTGCTGTAAATTCAAAGCAATATTCAGCAAACATGTTGAACCATGGTATCAGGAGGGTAAATATAAAAAAAAAGATCATTATATTTAAAATTTTTTCCATAACCTTGGTAAAAAACACTGAAAAGGTTAGCTTCATTTTTCCCAAAGGGTTTTTTCTTTACTTGGGGGGGGGGGTTTTATCTTTAAATTTTTTCCAAAAAAATTAGTTTGTACTGTTTTGGGAAATGGGAAAAAAGGAAAAGTTTGGGAAAAGATGGTAAAATTTGAAATAATTTATGAAAAAATTGGGGGAAAAAGCAGGGAAAGGTTTTGGAAAGGGGTATGTAGAGAAAGATTTTAAAAAAAAATATTTATTGAATGAAAGGGCCAAAAAAATTTCAAGTTTAAAAATTTTCACTTCCAAGACTAGGTTTTGAAGTGGGAGGGAAAAGTGCTTACACCCGGGAAAAGGGGTGGTGAAGGTGCGTTTGGAAACTCATTTTAATTTTGTTAGCAAACCCCTTTTACAAGATGGCCTTTGTAAATGAAAAGAAGTGAATGTTTTCTTTTGATGTTTCCCCCCCTATGAGAGAGTTTAAATTTGGTAAAGGGGCCCCGAATGCCAAAAAAGGGAGAAAATGTTAATTTTGGGGATATGATAAAAGGGGAAAAAAGAGGTTTGGTAATGGGTAATACCTATTTTTTAAAAAAAAAAAAAAGGTAAAAGATGCCAAAACTAATGAACAGTAGTTTGTTTGGGTGGGGTTGGTGGATAAAAAGGGTGATGGGGAGACATCAGGATTTTGCAATTTTTTTTTAAAAGGGGAAAAAGAAAATCAGTAATTTTTTAGTAGTAGCTACAATTAGAATAAAAGGAAAATGGGGTTCAAGGAGAAAGGTAAACAGAAAAAAGAGGGAAGGTTTTTTAAACTATAGGAGGGAATTATTTTAAGATATAAGCAACTACTGGAGAAAATTGGGGTTTGTGGAGTAAACAAATTTAGGTTTAAGAGGGGGGAGATTTAATAATGCAGTGTTTTTGTGGTTTGCAAAAAGTTTGTTGGGTATGGAGGGTGGGGGTTGGGGGGGAAAAAAGAGGAAATTTTTGGGAAAGGAAAGAGGTAGAGAGCATTTAAAAGATGGGGTTTTTCCCTACAAAGGTTTTTAAATAAGTAAGATATATAAAGAGAGAAGTTAAAGGGAGGGAGGTAGGGAGGGAAGGGAAAGAGTGGTGAAGGGAAAGTAAAATGGGGAAAAGGTTGAGATGCTGTCAAAAATTTTTCTGAGAATAAAATTTTTGGGGGAGATTTTAAAAATTTGAGAAAGCCCCAGGGAACAAATGGGGCTTGACATTAAAAAAAGAAGAGAGTTATTAGAGGGAGAGTTTTAGGGTATCCCGGAAAATGGGGGAATATTTTGAGGGAAATGTTAAATTTTTGATAAAGAAGGGGGAACTGTGATTTTGTGCATTGGCCAGGGAAGCAAAGAAAAATCTTTTAGTAGTGAGGAAGAGGCCCCGAAAATGAGGTGGGTGAGGTGTGGGCTGTGAGTAGAACAAAGTGGGTAAAGCAGTTGGAATTTTATGGGGTTAAAAATAGAAAAGTTTTACAGGTGGGGGGAAAGGGGTTTTGAACGGTTGGGACTTTTGTTTTAAAAAATGTATGAAAAATGGGGTGGTACCTAGGGATTGGCAAGAGCATGCACATTCCTTTATATGAAGTCAAATGGGACAAAAAGAGTGTAAGAAATTTTAGGAAAATAAGCCTGTTTTATATACCGGTAAGGGGTATGGTAGGGAAATTTAAAAGTAAGATGGAAAAAAGAAAACATAGATGAAAAAAAGACTTTAAATTTTGGAAAGGGGGGAGGGATGTTAGACCCAAATGTTTACAGGAAGCTTTTTAAGTAAACATTATTTAGGGGAAGGGTAAAGAAAGTTTTCAAAAGATTTAAAGGATATAGAAAATGCATACAATTTGGGTTTTATAGGGGGGCAGTAAAAGTAAATTTTGCAAGTGTGTGGGAAAAGGTGGTAGGATACTGGGAAAACATGACCCAGTTTTTTCGAGGGTTTTAAGGCTCACGTTTGGGTAGCCGGAGAAGGGAGAGTATCTCCCCTAAAAGTAGCCTTTTGACGGGCATTTAAATGTCACCATGGGTTTTTTTCGTATACTATTTATATACAGGGGTGTAAGAGAATTAAGCTTGGGTGTTTGGGGAAAAGGCAGGGGAATTTTTTTAAACCCCAAATGTTTCCCAAAAGTAGATCTACGTTCACGTGCGTACACTCCAACCTTTTTTTTCCCCCCGGGGTTTGGGAAAAATAAAAAAAAAGTTCGGAGCCCCCCCCACATGGGGCCCTAAACAAGTTTTGGGCAGTTTAAAGGGGGAAAAGATAAATAATCAATGCAAAGTAGGAAAAGGTTTTAAAAATTTTCATTTTGCTGATACTGTTCTTTCCCTACCAAATTTTTTAATTAAAACCCCTTACTGCCTTTTAAAGAAATAAAAATAGGGCCCTTTTATGGGTTAGGTGTTTTAAACCCTTTTAAAAATTATTTTCCAGGATAAAACATGCTTTATGGTTCCTCCCCCATGGGGAGAAACTCATTGGGATCATCCCTTTGGGCCCCATTGCTTTAGCAGCTTTGGGTTGTAATTAACATGGTTGGGTGGGACATATGTGGTTCCCGTTTTCGATTACCTTTTTTGGGGTTTAAAACCCTATTTTAGAAACGTAAATTTCTGCTGGGTTTTTCGTGCCCACTTTTAGACCTAAGTGATTTTCCCTTACTGTGTTTATTTTAAAAAAACCAATATATTTTCCTGAAAGATTTTAAGCTGAAAAAATTATATGAAAACTTTAAAATAATCACCTAACTGGAAACACAAAAACATCTTTTGTCCCAAAGTTAGATTTAATCGATGAGGGGGGTAGTAGAAGGGTTTGAGAAATTCCCCTTAAAAACTTCAGAGTCATGGGTTTCATGGAGGCTGGGGGGTAGAAAATAAAGAAATTTGAAAGGGAAAAGGGGGAAAATTAAATTTTTTTGGGGAAGACTTGAACAATATTTTTAAATTGGGGCTCTTTTTATAAGTACTGTATTTGCTTGTAAATTTTACACATTATGAATGTCTTGGGTTTGTAAAAATTTAAAAAAGGGCTCTTTTGGGGTATGGCAAAGTACAAATGGGGTCTTGCTAATTTTTTATGGGACATATTGGGATCGACCCAAAATTTTTGTACAGTAGGGGGCCCCGCTTTTCGGGGACCCCTAATACGGACATTTCACAAAAAGGAAAACCAAAAATTTTCTATAAAGCCCCCCCCCCCCCCACCTGGCTAATTTTTCACCGTGTTTCCACCGGGTTTTTTTACTTGGCATGAAACACATCCTTTTCCATTAAGTCCCGGAACTTTTCCAAAATTTGAAATGTTTTAAAGTTATTGGGATATCTTTTATTACTCTTAATTATACTTTAAGTACACCTGCAACCTTGATAAGCTACAATTTTGCTGGTGTGCAGGTACACATGAAAAAGAAAGTGTCCCTCTACAGTAGGGCCCTGCTTTAACTGCTTTTCATTAAGGCTTCCGCTAATACTCATTTCAAATTATGCCCAAAAACCCCCTCAAAACGGCTCCCCCCCCCTGACTTTCTAATAGTCCTTTGCGCCCCCCCCTTTTGTTTACATTCTCGTGAGCTCCGAAGCACTACGTCTCTCCAATATGTCTGGAAACTCCCAAAAATTAAAAATGATTTAAAATTTTTCATATTTTAAAATTTTACCGAAAAAATACTTATTATACCTGTACCAAATAAACTTACAACCCCTGCTGGCACAGGACACATTAAAACAGTAAATGTCTTGTGCTCGAGAGCCATATTATAGTGTAATAATACTTTAAATAATCATCTCATTAGTCATATATTACTTTTAAAATACACTTTTCTTTAAACCCTTTATGATATTTTTTTTTAAAATTATATTGTGTAAAACAATTACAGGCTTTCGTTTTTTCACTCCATGGCAAAGGGGGTAGACTCCCTGGGCGGTTGCTGCCCCCCCTACTACCTATTTTTTTTTTTTTAAAAAAATAGGGCTCTCTCACTGAGGGAGGGGCCCAAAAAGAAAGAAAAAATCCCCAAAAACACAATACTTAATATTCAACCTTTCACCTCACACATAACATGCCCTTTGCAGAGGCACCCAAACAACATTTAGAACAAACATATAACTACCCCTCCCAAAATGCCCAATACCCAAACCCCCCTTTAAAGTGCAGGCATTGTATTTCCCATTTCCAGTACTTAAATAAAAAAGGCACAATACCGTGACGGAAAAGATACCAAATAACCCGCACATAAAAAGAGAGAACTCACCGTTTCGGTCCGACTTGACCATTGACAAAGTCACACTAACCAGAGGTGGAGCAGGACGGCTATATATAGGCGGGAAGAGATGGTGGTAGTAGTAGTAGTACAAGAATTGTATATAATACTGACAAGATGAAATTAAGACACATGCACAACACCCGGGCATCCCCATCATAGACATTTCGCCATCCAGCCAGCCACTGGATGGCGAAACGTCCACAACAAAGACAACCAGACGCCACACGTCTTAATTTCATCAGTAGTTGTAGTGGTAGAGGAAGAAGAGGTAGTAGTAGTGGTAGTGGTAGAAGTGGGAAAATGAGCCAGTCAAATACAAAGGAAGGGAGCACTGGAAGAGAGCTAGATGCCCACAGAGGGAGAGCAAGCGCACAGAGGTGCGTGAAAGGGGAAGTGGTGAAATAAATGAAGAAGGAACAAACACGAGACAGGAGAGAAAGACAACCCAGAGGAGAAAAGGAAAGAGGAAAGGGGAAGAGGAAGAAGAAAAAGAAAAAGAAAAAAATGAGGATTCAGGTTATGTCACGGGGGTTTCTGAAGTTTGGAGCATTTTACAAAGTAGTGGGAGAGGAAGGCATCTACAGAGACGAAGCCAGGGCTAAGGTTCATACAAGGGAAGTTGTGTATTAGAGAGGATTCAACTAGACAACGACTGTTCGAGTTGGAAGTAGGAAGACAGTTTTAGCAGAAGACCAGTCAATAGGATGGCTATGATCTCTGACGTGACAGAAAAAAAGCATTTAGTGTCGGCAAAGCCTAACACTATTTTTGTGCTTTCCCTAAGTCTGTCAGAAAGAGAAACGACCAGTTTTCCTCTCCCGAAGTATTGAAGAGGAACAGGAGGGGCAAGAAATAGAGTAACACCAGGAACATCTGTAGAGGGAGGAGAGGTATGAACGAGATTAGTGCGAAGAGTTAGTCTAGAGGAGGAGGGGAAGCTTGATGTCTAAGGGGCGGGGAGAATTGTTGAGATTAGAAAGACCGAAATGTAGGGGAAAGGGAGAGGATAGAAGAGTTCCCATGAGTAGAGAGTTTGGGAGAGAAGAAATTGCATTTAGCACGTGAGAGGGCAGAGTCTATGAAATGGGAAGGGTAGCCAAGATGGGAGAACGAATTATGAAGAGTGGAAATTTCTGCTGGAAGGAACTGAGGATCACAGATGCGGAGGGCACGGAGAAAGAGGGAGATAAGAACACTTTTCTTGACAGGGGAAGCATGATAGGAAAAGTAGTGAATGTACATGCCACTGAAATTAAGACACATGTGTGGTGTCTGGTTGTCTTTGTTGTGGACGTTTCGCCATCCATTGGCTGGCTGGATGGCGAAACGTCTACGATGGGGATGCCCGGGTTTGTGCAAAGTGTCTTAATTCCATCTTGTCGGTATTATATACAATTCTTGTACTACTACTACTACTACTAACTACTACACTACTACTACTACTAGACTACTCTACTACTACTACTATAACTAATACTACTAACTAAATACTACCTACTACTATACTAATACAACTACTACTACTACTACTACTCTACTACTACACTAATACTACACTAATAAACTACTACTACACTACTACTACTACTACTACTACTACTAAATACTACTACTACCTCTAACTACTAACTACTACTATCTACTACACTACTACAAATACTACTACTAATACTACTAAATTTCTACTACTACTACTACTACTACTTCAACTACTACACTACTACTACTACTACACTACTCCCACTACTACTACTACTACTACTACTACTACTACTACTACTACTACTAAATACTATTCTTCTCTTCTTCTACTTCTTTCTTCTTCTTCTTCTTCTTCTTCTTCTTCTTCTTCTCTTCTGTCTTCTTCTTCTGCTTCTTCGTTCTACTGTCAGCTTCTTCTTCTGTCTCATTTCATATCTGTCTTCTTACTGTCTTCTTCTTCTTACTTCTACCTTCTTCTTCTTCTACACGATTCGTTCACTTCTCGTCTTCTTTTCTACTTCTTCTTGTTCTTCTTTCTTACGCGTATGCTTCATCTTCCTTCTTACCTTCATTCTGTTCTTCCTCCCTTAACTAAATATTGCCTTGGACAGAATGCACACCGACCGCAACAGTTCGTCAGGTCACCCTTCATTCCCTCCTACACTTAACATGGCATCACCGAGAACACATTCTTGCTGGAACACGTCGCAAAGCCCCTCACCCAAAAAACCTCCTTTTAACGCCCCCCCTCCCTCCAACCTTTTCGAGGACGACCCCTACTGCGCCTTCCTACCCCTACAGATTTATATGCTCTACAATCATTCTACTTTGATCCATTCTCCTGAATACCAAACCACCTCAACATTCCCTCTGCATGGCCCTCTACTAATACTTTTATAAACTCCACACCACCGACCTAGTTTCCACACTCTGATTCTCTGCATAATATTAACACCACACATTGCCCTTATCCAGGACATTTCCACTTGCCTCCCCACCCCCCCCCCCCCAGTGCCAACCGTCCTCAATGCAGCATTTGCAGCCCAAGCTTCACAACCCATATAAGATTGTTGGTACCACTAACTATTTGTACATTCCCTTCTTTGCCTCCAAGGGATACGAGGTTTTATTTTTTTTTTTTTATTTTGTCCTCCACAAGATACCTCAATGCACCACCCAACCTTTTTCCTTCATGAATTCTATGGTAAACTCATCCTATCATAAACGCGCCATCCACTGACAAGTCAATCCAAATATAGAAACACATCACTGCTTCCATGCTGCGCGCTCTAGACGCACTCCACACGTCACATGATATTCAGAGATTTTTTCTTTCACTAAATCATTATGATACCTCAATCATTCCTTTCAACTCATTCATTGATTCATCGTTCACTATTCAAACTCTTCTATCCATTCTTAACTCTTACCTCTAACACTCAAACTCATCCACTAACCTATGCAACTTTTCTTTAGAATCTCTCATAAGCACAGTATCATCAGCAAAAAGTAACTGTGCCAACTCCCATTTTGTATTTGATTCCCCATAATTTAATCCCACCCCTCTCCTCAACACCCTAGCATTTACTTCTTTTAAAACCCCATCTATAAATATATTAAACAATCATGGTGACATTACACATCCCTGTCTAAGACCTACTTTTACTGGGAAGTAATCTCCCTCTCTCCTACACACCCTAACCTGAGCCTCACTATCTTCATGAAAACTCTACACAGCATTTAGTAACTTGCTACCTATTCCCTATACTTGCAACATCTGCCACATTGCTCCCCTATCCACTCTTTTATATGCCTTTTGTAAATCCATAAATGCAATGAAAAATTTCCTACCTTTATCTAAATACTGTTCACATATATGCTTCAGTGTAAACACTATCCACACAACCCCTACCCACTCTAAAGCCTCCTAGCTCATCTGCAATCCTACTCTCTCTTGCCTCTAATTCTTTAATAACCCTACTGTACAACTTTCCTGGTATACTCAATAAACTTATTCCTCTATAATTTTTACAATCTCCTTTGTCCTCCTTCCTTGTATAAAGGAACTATACATGCTCTCTGCCAATCCCAAGGTACCTTCCCCTCTTTCATACCTTAAACAAAAATACCAACCACTCCAACACTATATACCCCCTTGCTTTTAACATTTCTGTCATGATCCCATCATGTCCAGCTGCTTTACACCCTTTCATTCTATATAATGTCTTGCGCACCTCCCCCACTCACATTCTGCTCTTTTTCACTCCTAAAAGATGTTATTCCTCCCTGGCCAGTGCATGAAACTACTGCCTCCCTTTCTTCGACATTTAAAAGTTCCTCAAAATATTCCCACCATCTATCTAATACCTCCAGCTTCCCATCTAACTCCCCTACTGTTTTTAAATGACAAATCCATTTGTTCCCTAGGCTTTCTTAACTTGTTTCTCCAAAAATTTTTTCTTATTTTTATCAAAATTTCTTGACAGTGCCTCTCCCACTCTATCACATAATACATAACAATAATAATAATCACTCTTGGGCACATTAAATGTCTGATGTTAATATAGACATTTTTCATTATTTCGTCTATGATTTTTCTTCAAAATTATACAAGAAACGCGTTACATAGCATATAAACATGATACATTCACCCTCAGTACAATAAATTTCGCATAAATATGAGGTGTGGTAGCCGAGCGGAGGGAAAATACATGCATTACATTTTCTCTGGTCCAGCACCAGAGAAAATGTGTATCAATCCACCTTTGACCCAGTGAATCCCCTTAAAACATTCAGCTTTGTTGACAATTCTCGTCATGACATCTTCTCATCACTTCTCCCTTCTTTTACAATGGCAACTAAAGGTAGTTGTTAGAAATGATTTAAACTCGATTAACAAGGTATGTTGATAGAAATAATATCGCTCTGGGCTGGTATAGGTAACTGGTGTGAGGGGGGGGGGCTGCCTGGCTAACTACACCTGACTTTATACAAATAAATACTACTTCTCACCCTACATCAAGACTACAAATATTTTAAGGTAAGTAACAGATTTTTTGTTGATATCGATGCTCAATTTTAGGCCGATACATCAAAATTAGCAGATAATACTTTGGCACACTATTTTAATGGTATGAGTGTAGACTTTCTTAGGTAGTAGGTTGGTAGACAGCAACTGCCCAAGGAGGTACTACCATCCTGCCAAGTGAGTGAAATTGAAGCCTGTAACATGATGGTAGGATTGCTGGTCTTTTTTTTTTTTTTTTTTTTTTTTCTCGGATAAACGTGCAATATTTCAGGTACGTCTTGCTACTTCTACTTACACTTAGGTCACACTACACATGCATGTACAAGCATATATATACATACCCCTCTGGGTTTCCTTCTATTTTCTTACTAGTTCTTGTTTATTTCCTCTTATCTCTATGGGGAAGTGTAGCAAAATTATTCTTTCGTAAGCCATGCATGTCATAAGAGGCGACTGACATGCTGGGAGCAAGGGGCTAGTAACCCCCTTCTCCTGTATACATTACTAAAGTTAAAAAGAGAAACATGTCCACTCTTCTTCGGTGGGATATGACTAGCTTGTTGAAAGAAGACTTGTAGGCTTTAAACGAGCATGTTTCATCATACATTTTGGTATTCCATCCTTGGATTCCATCCTTGAATCACTAAAGACACCCTTCTCCTGCATTATTCTTACCGAGACCTGGCTTAAGCAGGACACAATAGATATCTACCCTCTACCAGGATACACAGCAATTCACAAATGCAGACCAAACCAAGTTGGGGGTGGTATTGTAATCTATTACTCGAACCAATTATCTTGTATTAGCACCACTTGCTTTAGTGATGAATATGGGGAATACATTTTTGCTAATTTTACTGTAAAAAACCTTAAGACACCTATAACAATCGGTGCCATTTACCGGATACCTCACACAAACATCCCAAATTTCAGTGAGAAATTAGTCACTAATAACAAACAAACAAATGAATAAGCACCACCTTCTCTTAGCTGGAGACTTCATCAACCTTGGCTTACTAGATGATCAGCCTGTAACTGATTTCATCAACAATATGAACAACACACTTCTCATACCAACAATAACTAAACCAACCAGGCTCACTGAGACAAGTGCAACCATAATAGACCACATATGGACCAATATACTAGCCCCCCTTAAATCAGGGATAATCACAGATAGCACTACAGACCACTACCCTACCTTCCTCCTGACAAACATTAATAAACCACCACTTGAATATAACAGTCTCATTTAGACTCCATGACGAGGCCTCAATAAGGAAGTTCACAGCTGACCTAGAGACTGTTGACTGGCCTACAGAATTCTCCAAGGCCAATGGTATTGATGACTGGACAGACATTTTTCTTAACAAATTACTTAGACTATACAACATTGTCCTATAAAAACGAAACAGATCACAAACAAACGGCTTGGTTGCCCATGCCTAACCAGCACCATTCTGAAATCCATTGACAAGAAACACCAATATGAAAAGCAATATAGACAGGGCTTAATACACAGATATTCTTAAACACTATTCATCAGTTCTCGCCAAAGTAATAAAGAAAGCCAAACAACTATACTACTCCAGTAGATTCACAGACACTAGAGGAGATATAAAAAAGACCTGGAAAACACTCTCTCAGATTCTAGGGACCCACAAACTGAAAAAAACCAAGAATATTGTCCTAACTAAACCTAATGAAACACCACTACATTCCACTGACACAGCTAACAAGATAAACGACTTCTTCTCAACCATAGGATCTAATCTCGCCAATAAAATCCCACATACCAATGCCCATGCCGGGGACTACCTAGATGGGAATTTCCCAAATTCCTTCTATCTTGCACCAACTGAGCCCACGGAAGTCACCGAGATTATAAAGCCACTTAAAAATAACTCAGGGAATCTGTCTCACGTCCCCCATTACTGTACAATGCGAGCGGCCCATGTCCTTTCGCATGCTATTCATTACTTTTTAACAAGTCACTAGAAACTAGCACCTTCCCGAAACTACTCAAGATGGAAAGGGGTTTTACACCAATACATAAAGGTGGTGACCCTACAGACTTAAACAACTTTAGGCCATTATCTAACTTACCATTGCTATCCAAAATCTTCGAGAAACTCGTGCACAGGAGACTGTATTCATTTATAACGGCACAAAACATACTCAACCCCTGCCAATTTGGATTCAGGAAAAATAAAAGCACTAATGATGCAATCATAAAAATGCTAGATCTGCTTTACACAGCATTGGAAAATAAGGAATATCCACTAGGAATTTTTATTGACCTAAGAAAAGCTTTTGACACAGACCACGACATCCTACTCCACAAACTTGACCATTACGGTATAAGAGGCCATGCGCTTGCTTATTTCAAATCTTACCTTACTAATAGGTATCAGTGTGTCACCATTAAAGACACAGCATCAACAACACGGCCACTTGGTACTGGAGTTCCGCAGGGAAGTGTCCTTGGTCCCCTGCTCTTCCTCATATACATCAATGATCTTCCAAACATATCCCAACACCTGAAACCCATTCTCTTTGCTGACGACACGACTTATGTCATCTCTCCCTGATCTTGCCACCCTCAACACCATTGTTAACGAGGAGCTGATCAAAATATCGACTTGGATGACAGCCAATAAACTTACGCTTAACACTGACAAAACCTACTATATTATGTTTGGTAGCAGAGCAGGAGATGCACAAATTAACATTAAGATTGACAACACTCTAATTACCAGACATAATGAGGGCAAATTCCTAGGCCTATACCTTGACAACAACCTGAATTTCAGCACCCATATCCAACATATAACCAAAAAAAGTATCCAAAACGGTTGGGATCCTCTCCAAGATATACTACGTGCCGCAAAATGCCCTTCTCACACTATACCACTCACTTATTTATCCATACCTCACCTGTGCTATTTGTGCTTGGGGATCAACTGCAGCAACACACCTAAAGCCAATAATAACCCAACAAAAAGCTGCAGTAAGAATAATCACTAAATTCCATCCCTGGCAACACCCCCCCCACTCTTCATAGATCTAAACTTACTCCCTGTTCAGTACATCCACACTTACTACTGTGCAATCTACATCTACAGGACCTTAAACTCCAATATCAACCTTGACCTAAAACATTTTCTTGATAGTTGTTATGCCTGTGGGTTCTGTCACACCAGACGCAAACATCTCTACGACATTCCCCGTGTCCGACTAAACCTTTACAAAAATTCAATGTATGTCAAAGGCCCTAAAATCTGGAACACCCTACCTGAGAACTCTAGAACTGCAGACACATTCATCACCTTCAAAACTACCATTAGAAAACATCTTATCTCCCTGATACACCCCGTCAACTAACTACACGATTACCACCTGGTGGTTCACACTTACACTCACCCATTTGACCATAAACAGAAATATTAATCCCAATCTTAAAATAATGAATCCTGTGATACTCAATACTGAAACTATGTACTGTGCCAAAACAAAAGCGTTCACATTGCTAAACTCACAAACTAGTATTTAGTCACTTAGCCATAATACCAACTTACCTCATAATTTGTAATATTTTAAAATTAAGAATTAAACTAAGTCTGCCCGAAATGCCTAGCCATGCTAGGCGTTCTAGTGGTACACTGTAATCATTATTTTACTACATGTAAACCATACAATAACCAAATTCTGTAAACTCAGCATTGTAATCCTTATAGAGAATAAACTTTGAACTTGAATTTGGTTTCCACACCAACAGCTTTGTGTGGTGGATAGGAAGCATGTTTTCATCTTTCACTTAATAAATTATAAATCTTAGAGTATCTAGGAAATGGTTAAGAAATAACATCAGCTCTACGTTATTTTATATAATTATAGTATAACTGCCTTTTCCCTCCCCCCCCTCCCTGCCCCAGTTTTAGACTGAAGTATATTTGTTATAAAAATTAGATTGAATAAATGTTCTATAATACTCTCATTAAGTTTATGGCATCTTCAAACTAATATTACACAGTTTGTTCTAATAGTTTTTAATAAAAATTTGCTAGTTATAGATAAAATATTTGCTTTATTTCAGATTAAGAGATCAGAGGGAAGTCTTCACAAAGTTCTGCCAGAAGCTCCTAGCTTTGACGAAGGTGGCAGTCCCTTCCAGTCTAAGACTTTCTACCCATAGGATGAAATCAGCTGTCATCAAACAGACCTAATTTAGCATTAAATTGTAGCTAATTGGGAATATTATAGCTATTGCACATAGGCTATTACGTAATGTAGTATAAAACATCAAGAAAGAAATCTTGGTGGACAGAAATCATTTAGTAAGTTTATGAAGGTATACACAAATATTTTTAGATTATCATACATAGCAGCATGTGTAGAGAACCTAGGATAACCCAAAAGTCGGTGACTTGTTTCCTTTGGGGTCATTTTATTATCCTATTATACTATAAAAGATATCTGTACTATAAAAGAGAGATACTACTGGGAATAAGGTAAGGTTATGCCTAGGCATAATAGAGGCTCTTTGCATTGCAACCCACTATTGAAAATACAAAATCTCAATGTACTGTTTATAAAGACAGGAAATAAATAAAAATAAATAAATTGAGTTATATTTACATGTGTGTTAGCTAAAAATATAAAAAAATCTTTCTCCTCCCTGTGTGACTACATTCATTAGGCACCTTTTGGCTTTCCTTGAACTGGCTCATGCTATGACTGGCTTTGACCAAAACCAGTCACAGCCTGTGCAGGCAATCTGTTCCATTCATTTACTGCTATACAATAAAAGGTGTTTGAAGCCTGGCCACTGACTCTGGGTACTACAGAGTTGTGCTCTCCCTAGTACTATGATTGTTTTGGCTCAGAGCCTTGACAAAATTGGCAGAAAGATATTCTGGACAGTGTGAGCAATTATATAAGCTTTATTTAACTTCTATTGTTTTACTCTGTCTTCGGTAATCATCTGGTCCGTATTTATCATGGGCTCCATCTCTGCCCCTCGTTTCTTTCCTCAAAGTCTGCCAGAGAGTTAGCGCCCTTAGACTTCTCTAAAAGAAGAATCTTATAATGTGCCTTTTACACTTCAGGAACTGGAGGCGACACTCTCAGCTTGCCGATCATCAGCAGCTGGGCCTGACGACACTCATATTCGGATGTTACAACATTTACATCAGTCAGTCCTTGCAGTCCTCTAATAACTCTTCAATCTTATTTGGTCACAAGTTCTTCCCCAGCTGTGAAAATCTGTCATTGTTCTCCCTTTCCGCAAACTGGGTACTATGGGACATGACTCCCACTGCTGTCTCATTGCTCTTACCAGTGCAGTTTGCAAAGTGATGGAACATCTGGTAAATCGACATTTAATGTGGTATTTAGAGAGAGAACAGTCTCTCCACTAGTCAATATGGCTTTTGTAAGGGCCGTTCTACCATTGACCCCCTTACTACGCCTGGATACGTATGTTCGTAATGCCTTTGCAAATAACCACTCGGTTATTGCCATATTTTTTGACCTAGAGAAGGCATATGACACTTGGAAGTATAATATTTTGGCCCAAGCCCACTCCTTAGGCCTCTGAGACAATCTACCATCCTTCCTTAAGAACTTCTTAACTGACAGACATTTCTGTTTTCGGGTTAATAATATGCTCTCCCCGGACTTTATCCAAGTTGAAGGTGTCCCCCATGGATGTGTTCTGAGCACAACACTTTCTCCTTGCTATAAATGATTTAGCTTCTCTTCCATCCAGTAGTTGGTCATCACTATGTTGATTACTTCGCTATAGCTTTTTTTCAGGCACTGACTTGCCTCATTGCCGTTTCTCTCCAGCATGCAAGCACCCGTGTTTCCAATTGGGCCACCACGCATGGGTTTAAATTTTCCAGTACTAAACCTCTCCAAATTACTTTCACTAAACATTCTATCATCTCTGATCATCCATTGTACCTCCATGGATCACGTATCCCTGAACGTGATATGGTCAGGATTTTAGGCCTTCTGTTTGACCGTAGGTTATCCTGGAAACCTCACATTACCTCTTGTCACAGCTGGCTGAACCTTCTTAAAACCCTCGCTCATGTTTCATGGGGAGCTGATCATCGAACTCTCCTTCACCTACATTCAGCTCTCATTTTATCGAAACTTGATTATGGTGACCAGATCTATTCAGCGGCCTCTCCTGCTACTCTCTAGCCTTAATCCCATCCATCACCAGGGATTACGTTTATGCCTTGGTGCTTTTTGCTATTCACCTGTTGCGAGTCTCTATGCAGAAGCAAATATTCCATCATTGTCCGATCGCCATGATGCCCATTGCCTTCACTACTATGTTCGCTCTTATGATCTCCACAATCCTTCCATACATAGAATAGTCACTGATGTTAGTAGACCACCTTTATTTGCTCGTCGTCCCTGTTTGCTCCGTCCCTTTTCTCTTCGCTTAAATTCGCTCGTCTTCCCTTCAGTTATCACCTTTCTATGTTCACGTAGCATCTCTGTTTTCCTACCCCCCTGGGAAGTTCCAGCTGTTCGTGTCTGTTCTTTCTCACTCCCTTGCATGAAAGCCCAACTTCTTACGGTAGCTTTCCGCTCTTTTTCTTGACCACTTCTGCTCTCATTCTCATTCCATCACAGTGTACACAGATGGCTCTAAGTCTTCTGACAGTGTCGGATTTGCAGCACTGTTTCTGGACAGTGTTGTGCGAGGGCATTTACTATCCTCGGCTAGCATTTTTACTGCTGAATTGTATGCCATTCTTGCAGCACTTACCTGTATTGCATCTATGCCTGTGTCACCAATTGTGGTTGTTTCAGACTCCCTTAGTGCTTTACAGGCTATACGAAAATTTGATACACCTCACTCCCTAGTTCTCCGTATCCAACTTTGGTTACGCCGTATCTCTACCAGGCATAAAGATGTTGTTTTTTGTTGGGTCCCTGGTCATGTTGACGCACAGGGCAATGAACAGGCAGAGACTGCTGCCCGGTCAGCAATACATGACCTTCCAGTTTCATATAGAGGTGTTCCATTCACCAACTCTCTTGCTCTAATTGCTACCCACCTTAACACCCGTTGGCAACAATGTTGGTCTGATCTGCTTAATAACAAACTTCATTCTATTACACTGAGTATAGGTTACTGGCTGTCTTCTTGTCATCAGTGTCGAGGTTGGGAGACTACTCCCTCCCGTCTTCGCATTGGCCACACTAGTCTTACGGGTATCTCGTGGAGAGGCAGCCTGTTCCTCTGAGAATTGTCAGGTTCCAGTATCTGTTAGCCACATTCTGTTAGACTGCCCATTATATCAACAAGCACGCAAAATTTACCTCCGTCATCTCTGCTCTGCTGCTTCCCCCCCCCCCCCCCAACAAGTCGGCCGTCTCCCACCGAGGCAGGGTGACCCAAAAAAGAAAGAAAATCCCCAAAAAGAAAATACTTTCATCATTCAACACTTTCACCACACTCGCACATTATCACTGTTTTTGCAGAGGTGCTCAGGATACAACAGTTTAGAAGCATACATATATAAAGATACACAACATATCCCTCTAAACTGCCAATATCCCAAACCCCTCCTTTAAAGTGCAGGCATTGTACTTCCCATTTCCAGGACTCGAGTCCGACTACGTATATGAAAATAACCGGTTTCCCTGAATCTCTTCACTAAATATTACCCTGCTCACACTCCAACAGATCGTCAGGTCCCAAGTACCATTCGTCTCCATTCACTCCTATCTAACACGCTCACGCACGCTTCCTGGAAGTCCAAGCCCCTTGCCCACAAAACCACCTCTACCCCCTCTCTCCAACCCTTTCGAGGACGACCCCTACCCCTCCATCCTTCCCCTATAGATTTATATGCTTTCCATGTCATTCTACTTTGATCCATTCTCTCTAAATGACCAAACCACCTCAACAACCCCTCTTCTGCCCTCTGACTAATACTTATATTAACACCACACCTTTTCCTAATTTCCACACTCCGAATTTTCTGCATAATATTTACACCACACATTGCCCTTAAACAGGACATCTCCACTGTCTCCAACCGTCTCCTCACTGCTGCATTTACCACCCAAGCTTCACACCTCTGTAAGAGTGTTGGTACTACTATACTTTCATACATTCCCTTCTTTGCCTCCATAGATAACGTTTTTTGACTCCACATATACCTCAACGCACCACTCGCCTTTTTTCCCTCATCAATTCTATGATTAACCTCATCCTTCATAAATCCATCCGCCGACACGTCAACTCCCAAGTATCTGAAAACATTCACTTCTTCCATACTCCTCCTCCCCAATTTGATATCCAATTTTTCTTTATCTAAATCATTTGATACCCTCATCACCTTACTCTTTTCTATGTTCACTTTCAACTTTCTACCTTTACACACATTCTCAAACTCATCCACTAACCTTTGCAATTTTTCTTTAGAATCTCCCATAAGCACATTACCATCAGCAAAAAGTAACTGTCAATTCCCATTTTGAATTTGATTCCCCAAAATTTAATCCCACCTGTCTCCCAAACACCCTAGCATTTACTTCCTTTACAACCCCATCTATAAATATATTAAACAACCATGGTGACATTACACATCCCTGTCTAAGACCTACTTTTACCGGGAAGTAGTCTCCCTCTCTTCTACACACCCTAACCTGAGCCTCACTATCCTCATAAAAACTCTTTACAGCATTTAATAACTTACCACCTATTCCATATACTTGCAACATCGGCCACATTGCTCCTCTATCCACTCTATCATATGCCTTTTCTAAATCCATAAATGCAATAAAAACTTCCCTACCTTTATCTAAATACTGTTCACATACATGCTTCAATGTAAACACTTGATCTACACATCCCCTACCCACTCTGAAACCTTGCTCATCCGCAATCCTATATTCTGTCTTACCTCTAATTCTTTGTTATAACCCTACCGTACACTTTTCCTGGTATACTCAGTAAACTTATTCCTCTATAATTTTTACAGTCTCCATTGTCCCCTTTCCCTTTATATAAAGGGACTATACATGCTCTCCGCCAATCCCTAGGTACCTTCCCCTCTTTCATACATTTAAACAAAAGTACCAACCACTCCAACACTATATCCCTCCCCTGCTTTTAACATTTCTGTCATGATCCCATCAGTTCCAGCTGCTTTACCCCCTTTCATTCTACGTAATGCCTCGCGTACCTCCCCCACACTTACATTCTGCTCTTCTTCACTCCTAAAAGATGGTATACCTCCCTGACCAGTGCATGAAATTACTGCCTCTGTTTCTTCCTTAACATTTAAAAGTTCCTCAAAATATTCTCGCCATCTACCTAATACCTCCATCTCCCCATCTACTAACTCCCCTACTGTTTTTAACTGACAAATCCATACTTTCCCTAGGCTTTCTTAACTTGTTTAACTCCAAAATTTTTTCTTATTTTCATTAAAATTTCTTGACAGTGCCTCTCCCACTCTATCATCTGCTCTCCTTTTGCACTCTCTCACCACTTTCTTTACCTTTCTTTTACTCTCCATATACTCTGCTCTTCTTATAACACTTCTGCTTTGTAAAAACCTCTCATAAGCTACCTTTTTCTCTTTTATCACACCCTTTACTTCATCATTCCACCAATCACTCCTCTTTCCTCCTGCCCCCACCCTCCTATAACCACAAACTTCTGCCCCACATTCTAATACTGCATTTTTAAAACTATTCCAACCCTCTTCAACCCCCCCACTACTCATCTTTGCACTAGCCCACCTTTCTGCCAATAGTCGCTTATATCTCACCCGAACTTCCTCCTCCCTTAGTTTATACACTTTCACCTCCCTCTTACTTGTTGTTGCTACCTTCCCCTTTTCCCATCTACCTCTTACTCTAACTGTAGCTACAACTAAATAATGATCCGATATATCAGTTGCCCCTCTATAAACATGTACATCTTGGAGCCTACCCATCAACATTTTATCCACCAATACATAATCTAATAAACTACTTTCATTACGTGCTACATCATACCTTGTATATTTATTTATCCTCTTTTTCATAAAATATGTATTACTTATTACCAAATCTCTTTCTACACATAGCTCAATTAAAGGCTTCCCATTTACATTTACCCCTGGCACCCCAAATTTACCTACTACTCCCTCCATAACATTTTTACCCACTTTAGCATTGAAATCCCCAACCACCATTACTCTCACACTTGATTCAAAACTCCCCATGCATTCACTCAACATTTCCCAAAATCTCTCTCTCTCCTCTACACTTCTCTCTTCTCCAGGTGCATACACGCTTATTATAACCCACTTTTCACATCCAATCTTTATTTTACTCCACATAATCCTTGAATTAATACATTTATAGTCCCTCTTTTCCTGCCATAGCTTATCCTTCAACATTATTGCTACTCCTTCTTTAGCTCTAACTCTATTTGAAACCCCTGACCTAATCCCATTTATTCCTCTCCATTGACACTCTCCTACCCCCTTCAGCTTTTTCACTTAAAGCCAGGACATCCAGCTTCTTCTCATTCATAACATCCACAATCATCTCTTTCTTATCATTTGCACAACATCCACGCACATTCAGACTTCCCACTTTGACAATTTTCTTATTCTTTTTAGTAATCTTTGCAGGAAAAGGGGTTACTAGCCCATTGTTCCCGGCATTTTAGTTGACTTTTACAACACGCATGGCTTATGGAGGAAAGATTCTTATTCCACTTCCCCATGGATATAAAAGGAAAAGTAATAAGACCAAGAACTATTAAGATAAAATCAAAGAAAACTCAGATGAGTGTGTATAAATAAATGTGTACAAGTATGTGTAGTGCTCTCTTTACCTTCCCTTATTTCTGACAGATCCTCCTTTAATCCAGACTCTCATTGACTTTGTGACAACAAATGATTTACTCCACAATCTCTGATGATACCTTTTGCACTCCCCTCAGCTCTTTCTACCTCAATCTCTTGCTACCCTCTACTCCTGCACTATCCACTGCCCCGCTGTTCTCCGTAAGATACTAATCATCCCTCTCCCTTTTGCCACCTGATACCCTCGCTTTCTTTCCTGCCCTGCAGCGCTGTGTAGCCCTTGTGGTTTAGCGCTTGTTTTTGATTATAATAATACTTTATTTTCAATATTCAGCATATCCAATTGTTGTAATTCATCCTGGTCTACATGCTTTCTTACACCCAGGTCCAGGATGAATCTTGCCGTTTTGTTTTGGTTGATTTGTAGTCTTTTTTTTTTTTTTTTTTTCTCTCTCTCCAAAAGTAAGTACCATGAAGATCAAGCATAATCAATACGACCTTGTATAAGAGCTAGACGTAGGTCCTGTGAGCCTCGGTAGACAAACACTACTTGTCTGTATTATTATTATTATCAAAAAGAAGCGCTAAGCCACAAGGGCTATACAGCACTGCTGCTTGTCTGTAGAGGAACTTATGTCTAGCATTTGCTTTCTTTGCTACGCTGTTCCCTATAAATTCTCCTTACATGCTTGGGTCAAAGGGGATTCCCTGATATTTCACTGAGGAAACTGAATTGATGGGTTCCCCATTACTACTTTGGGGAACCCCATGTGCTATTGGCACAACGATTCTGATTCTATTTTGTTGATTTTGACGATTTGTTTCCTGTTGCTAAGGTAGGACTTAAACCAATCTATGGAACCTACGCCGATAACTTGACGTTTTACATATAATATGGTTGGCAGTATCGACATTTCAGTTCTCGTGTAATCCATCGGATTAATTAGGGAAGTGTTGGTTGAGTAAGATCTAAAGCCTGATTGGTAACTATGGAGAATGTTGTTGTCATTAAGATAATTGACTACTTGACAGTACACTGCCCTCTCTAGAATTTTTGATATCACACTGAGTATACTAACAGGCCTATAGTTGCTGACATCAGACCTACTATTTTTCTTGAAGATAGTAACTCTGGCCTCCTTGCACCCCTCCGGAATGGTATTAGTGGTGGACAAATTTGAGAGCAATGGGGATTGGCAATTCAGAGGCACCATCTTTTAGGAACTTAGCTGTAATGTTATCTGGGCTGGTGCTCTTAGTTGGGTTTAACCTGCTTAGTTCTTTTTGCACGAAATCATGAGATGTATTTACTAGTTGCGAACTGTTTTTGTTTGCCCCTTTATTGGTATAGTAGGTTTTAAACTTAGAGTTTCTGTTAAAGGTGTTTGATGTAGCTGGTACTTTACTTACCAGTGTTGATGCGATGTGCAGTATGAATTAAAACAATTTGCCACTTAAGTTGTTTCGAGGCATACCTCGTTATCGATATTTAGTACTATGTTAGATCTATCTGCAGGTTTAAGGGTATACCCCAATTATTTTAGTAGTTGCCTGAGCTTTCTGGGGTTATTCTTGTACTTTTAGATTTTTGAGCAATAGTGCCTTGCCTTTGCTCCTTTTATAAGCGTCTGCACTCGGTTCCTCACCCTTTGGTATTCATTTAGCACCAATAACCTGTTTGTTTGCCTTAAATTTTTTTTTTTTTAGCAATTGGTCCTCTTCAAGGGGGGCTCCTTGGCGTGATGAAGAGGTTCTTGGTCTGAGGAATTAGACCTGTTGGTCTCCTTCATCAGACCGAACCTAATTACCCCCCAATCCCCCCTTCCTTATCCCATCCTCCTCTTTTTTCCTTTCCTCCTCCTCCCCACCCCTCCCTTTTGCCCTTCTTTTTTTGGCCTTTGGAATTTTCCCACAGGCACGCTAGTTCCTAGGTAGGGAAAAGGGTACCGGGGTCCATCCCATTCCGTTGAGGTTCTTGGCGGTGGCTTAGTTTGCCGTGGAATCTGGATCGCCTGGGGATGTCCCGATCCCTCTCCGGTATCCCGGAGGGTGGCTTTGGGTGTCTTTCGTGCAACGGGTGTATCTCTGGAAGCCACCTTTTGGATTCCGGGGGTGGTGGCCGAAGGAGGTATGCTTTGTGGCGGATATCCAGCCGCCCTCTCTTTTGTCCACCGAGGTAGCTCGGCAGATGTGACGTTTCTATCCCGGATTGCTGGTTTACTGGCTTGAAGGGTAGTGTATGGCACGGGTTCCATGCTGCATCTGTGCTATTTGCGGTGCTGAGGTCCTTTTGGGCGCGGAGGGAGATTTCTGGCCCTTTTATTCCTCCTAGGAACTATTCCTCCCTGGTCCCCCCCTTTTTTTTTTATTTTTTTTTCTTAAAAAGAAAAGTAACCTAACCATGGAGTTCCCGATCCATGACCCCGCTACCCCCGGGCCCCTTGTTGTTACCGCATCCCGTTTTGACCTCGCCTTGTCTTTTGACCACTCTTTCGACACTCCTAAGGCTCCTGTACCTCTTGCTGGTGCTGTTTCATCACCCGCTTCAGGCGCCGGGGTTTTGACCGAGTGCTTCGATTTGTCTGACCTTCGCTCTCCTTTGACTATGCTTCCGGCCCCTCCCTCTACGGTGCGGCAATTTTCGAATCGTCAGACCAACTCTGGTCCCACTTCTAAACGCCAGCGACCCAACGACAGTCTCCTGATGATGTTACTTCATTATCTTCCCATTCTACTCGGAAAAGACCGACACGTCATGCACTCCCTCTTCACTCTCAGTTCCGGACCACACAGTGGACTAAATTCTTTACTTTAAGACTGACTTCTACTACCTATCTTTCCGACCATAGTATTGGCAAAGCACTCCTATGCCATGTTGAAGATATTTCATTTCGTGCTCTCAAAAGCGGTACATTCATCGTCACTGTCCAGAATGCTACCCAAGCTCATGATCTTTCTCTCCTTTTTCATATCGATACTACTACTTTCACTATTGAAAAACTTCTTCTCTCAATTCTTGTAGTGGTACTGTCATTCTGCCCCATACCGTAGTCCAACAGAATTTCCAGACATGTGGCAATGACATTCTTGAACAGCTGGAACTCCAGGATCTCCCAATCCTTAAAGTAGATACTTATGTCCTTCCTGACGTGGGCGGAGACAATACCCTTGCAATGTGGCTCGTTTAACTTTTGACAGCCGTGAACTCCCGTCCTCTGTTTGTGGCAGGACATAAGTTACAAGTTCAAAAGGTGATCCCTACACCGCAACAGTGTAGAAATTGCTGGTGATTTGGCCACCCAGCAAAATATTGCAGATCTATAGCCGAATGCTCAGTTTGTGGTGCCGATGACCATTCTAATATGTTTTGCAGTCGACCTTCCTCTTGCCTTAATTGTCATGAGGCTCACCCTTCGTACTCTCGCCGTTGCCAGGTTTACATAAATGAGTGGGAAATTTGTTACCTCAAAGAAGCAGAAGGTCTCCCTTATGCTATGGTGGTTTTCCATCTTTGCCTCCAAGGGAGACTACCCCGTGTTTCTTATTCTCGTGTTTCAAAATGTCCCCCCACTTTTAGGGTCCCATCTTCTGCAGCCTCCTCTGTGGTTGCCAGTCCCATAGTCACTCCTGTATCTAATTCTTTTGCTGTCTTAGGCTCAGACGTCCCTACTTCAACACAGTCTGTTCTCAGTTTGTGTTCTCCCTCACAAACCCCAGTATCGACAAGACCTCATACAACACCTCCCAGTCGTCCCTCTACTTCTCAGAAGTCCAAAAGATCTCCTTTAACCCCTCCTTCCCTTAATCCACCTCCACACTTTACCTTCCCGGTCTCTGTACCTGAGTCTTCCCCTTTTACTGGCTCTGTTACAAGTTTGGAGGTTCATCCTCCTCCTCGTACTGTGCCATCCTCCCCTGTCCCCTCCCAAGTTTCTTCCTCTTCTGCCACCTCCCAGGTTTCTGCCTCTTCTGTCCCCTCCCACACTTCAACAGTTCCTCCACCATTTTGCCCCCCCCCTACCTTGGTACAGTCCATTACAGTTCCGATCTTTACTCAAACTCCTCCTCCTTCCATCTCCAATATTGTCTCCCATACGACATCTCTGAACTCCAAAACACTTGAAGCAATCTCTGAATATATTGCAGAGACCAAACCATCAATGGACACTGATCCACCCTCTGTTCCTTCTCTTTCCTCTTCTCCATCTGCGCAACTCCTTTCTTCACAGCGCACCGTTCCTTCGCTGCTTGAACGTTTTGTGCTGCCATCGCATGTGGACTTTTCTAACCCCTCTAATCCGTAAGTACCCTTACCTGTGGATTTCTAGTATCTTTATCGTTGCCAATCATGGCCTATTTACAGTGGAATATATGCGGCCTCGGGTAATCAGGGTGAGTGAGCTTCAGACGTTGCTCTCCCAATTATTCCCTGTTGGTGTTTGCTTACAGGAACCAAAATTACACTCTGCTGTTATCTATCCCATCTCAGGCTATAATTTATTGTATTCTTCAGATCCTTTTCCTGATGGGACCTTTAATGAAAGTGTCCTTCTATGCACTGATATTCTGTACCATCAGCTATTTGTTTGTACTTCGCTGCATTACACAGCAGCCTGTATCCACCTGCAAAGGTGGTGTACACTGTGTTCTTTGTATCTCTCTCTCCTTCTCGAGCATTTTCTATTCCGGATATTGCCTTTCTTGTTTCATCATTACGCCACCACTTCTGTTACTTGGCGATTTTAATGCCCAACATTTCCTCTGGGGGGTCTCACTGTGATTCCTGTGGCATTCAGCTAGAGGCTTTCTTGCTTCCCACCCCCTCCATGTTTTAAATGCAGGTACTCGCACCCATTTTGATCCTCGTACTCACTCACTCTCTTGCATCGATCTCTGTCTGCTCTTCCTCCGCTGCACTAGACTACATCTGGTCTGTTCTCCCGGATTTACATGACAGTGATCATTTTCCTATCGTTCTTACTTCCCCTTCATATTCACCTCTTCGTAACCCATGCTGGCACTTTGATCAGGCAAATTGGGACCTTTACTCACGACTAACTGTTTTTAGCGAGGTTCCTTCTTCGTCCTCCATTGATGAGCTTTTACACCTCTTCTCAGTTTTAATCGCAGCTTCTCATTCTATACTCCAAACCTCGGGCAGGCATTCTCAGAAATGCGTGCCTTGGTGGTCTCCTGCTTGTGCTCGTGCAGTACGTTTGAAACGGGCTGCGTGGGGCAGGTACTGGTATAAGAGAACCACTGAGAGGTTTCTTGATTTTAAGCAGAAGCATGCAATCGCTCACTGTGTCATCCGTGACGCTAAACGCACTGGATGGCGAGATTGTCTCCACCATCACCTCTGCTTCCTCTACGAGTGCAGTCTGGAAAAAAGTATGGAAACTGAGTGGTAAATATTCTCCTGACCCGGCTCCTGTTTTGCGGGTTGCTGGTGTTGATATAGCAAACCCTCTAGATGTTGCCATTGAAATTGGCAATCATCTGGTCCGTATTTCTCTGGGGCTCCATCTCTGCCCCTTGTTTCTTTCCTCAAAGTCTGCCAGAGAGTTAGCACCCTTGGACTTTTCTCTCAGAGAACAGTATAATGTGCCTTTTACACTTCAGGAACTGGAGGCAGCACTCAGCTTGCCGATCATTGACAGCTGGGCCTGACGACTTTCATATTCGTATGTTACAACATTTACATCAGTCAGCCCTTGCAGTCCTCTTACGCCTTTTCAATCTTATTTGGTCACAAGTTCTTCCAGAGCTGTGGAAATCTGCCATTGTTCTCCCTTTCCGCAAACTGGGTACTACGGGACATGAAGCCTCCCACTATCGTCCCTTCGCTCTTACCAGTGCAGTTTGCAAAGTGATGGAACGTCTGGTAAATAGACGTTTAATGTGGTATTTAGAGACAACAGTCTCTCCACTCGTCAATATGGCTTTTATAAGGGCCGTTCTACCATAGACCCCTTACTATGTTTGGATATTTCTTCTTTCTTTCAACACACCGGCTGTATCCCACCGAGGCGGGGTGGCCCAAAAGGAAAAACGAAAGTTTCTCCTTTTGCAATTAGTAATATATACAGGAGAAGAGGTTACTAGCCCCTTGCTCCCGGCATTTTAGTCGCCTCTTACAACACGCATGGCTTACGGAGGAAGAATTCTGTTCCACTTCCCCATGGAGGTAAGAGGAAATAAACAAGAACAAGAACTAGAAAGAAAATAGAAGAAAACCCAAAGGGGTGTGTATATATATGCTTGTACATGTATGTGTAGTGTGACCTAAGTGTAAGTAGAAGTAGCAAGACATACCTTAAATCTTGCGTGTGTATGAGACAGAAAAAAAAAAGATACCAGCAATCCTACCATCGTGTAAAACAGTTACAGGCTTCAGTTTTACATTCACTTGGCAGGACGGTAGTACCTCCCTGGGCGGTTGCTGTCTACCAACCTACTACCTACTACCTATGTTTGGATATGTATGTTCATAATGCCTTTGCGAATAACCACTCAGTTATTGCCATATATTTTGACCTTGAGAAGGCATATGACACAACTTGGAGGTATAATATTTTGGCCCAAGCCCACTCCTTAGGCCTCCGAGGCAATCTACCATCTTTCCTTAAGAACTTTTTAACAGACATTTCAGTGTTCGAGTCAATAATGTGCTCTCCCCGGACTTTGTCCAAGCTGAAGGTGTCCCTCAGAGATGTGTTCTGAGGACAACACTTTTTTCCTCCTTGTAAAAATGATTTGGCCCTGTTCTTAAATCCAATATTTGGCATCACTCTAGGGTAAAATGATTTCGCTTTTTGTTTGTGCAGGCCTGACTGTCCCCTCATTACAGTTCCCCCACATGCGGTACTTTTTTCCCAAATTTTGGGCCCCCACGCAGGGGTTTTAAAATTTTTTCCCCAGTCCCAAAAACCCTCCCCAAAATTTAAAATTAAAAACCTAGAGCCCCTTTTATTTTCCGATTTATCCTTTGTACCTCTAGGGGCCCCCCCGAAATTCCTGAAGGTTTGTCAGGTTTTAGGCCTTCTCTTGACTTTGGTTTAAACCCTGGAAACCCCAAAAACCTCTCTAAAGGCAATTTTCACACCCGGCCCAAACCCCTTCTTAAAGCCTTTGCTCTTTCTTTAAAGGGGAGCTGATGTCGAACTTTCCTTCCCCCTACATTCAGCCCCATTTTACAAAACCCCGATTATGGTGACCAGATCTTTTTCAGCGGCCCTTTTCCCGCTACTCTCTCTACCCTTTAAACCCCCCAATCCATCACCAAGGTTTTCGTTTTCCCCGGGTGTTTTCCCCCCCCCTCTTCCCCTGTTGAGAGCCTCTAGCAAAAAAGCGAATTTTCCCACCCCTTGTTAAACCCCCTGTTACCCATTCCCTTTCCCGCACTTTTGTCCCGTTCCCCACGATCTCCACAACCCTTTCCCTTTTTATAGAAGGGTTTCTTTGAAAATTAGTAAACATTATTTGTTTGCCCCCCCTGTTGCTTCGCCCTTTTTCTCTCTTCCCCTTCAGTTACCCCCCCTTTTTGTATGTTCATGTGCATATCCCCTTTCCCTCCCCCCGGGGAAGTTCCACCTGTTCGGGTCTTTTTTTCTCACTCCCTTGCCAAAACCCAACTCCCCTCGGGGCTTCCCGCTCTTTTTTTCCTTAAACCACTTCCATTTCCCCATTCATGCCATCCCCGTGCACGGAGGGCTCAAATTCTTCTGATAGCGGGGAAATTCAAAATTTTTTTCCGGAAGCGCCCGTAAGAGGGCTTTTACTATCTGGGCTAGCTTTTTTTCCCGCTAAATTTCCTTTTCAAGGGGGGCCCCTTGGGGCTTTGGTAAAGGGGCCCTTTGGGTCTAGGAATTTAAACCCTTGCCCGGTCTACTTCCTCAAAACCAAACCTAATTCCCCCCCCAAATCCCCCTTCCCCCTACCCCCAATCCCCCCTTTTTCCCTTTTTCCTCCCCCTCCCCCCCAAACCCCCCCCTTTTTTCCCCCTTCCCTTTTTTGGCCTTTGGTTTTTTTTTTTTTTTTTTTTTTTTCCCACAAGAAACCTATTTCCCTAGTGGGGGAAAATTTGGTCCCGGGGGTCCATCCCATTCCATTGGGGTTCGGGCCGGTGGGAAATTTTTGCCGGGAAAATCTGGATTCCCCTGGGGATGTCCTACCCCTCCCCGGGTACCTGGAGGGGGGTTTTGGGGTGCTCTCGGGCGACGGTTTGTATCTCTGAACCCACCTTTCGGGTTTCCCCGGGGGGGGTTTTGGGGGTTTAAAAGGAAGAAAGCTTTGTGGCGGAATTTCCGGCCCCCTTTTCTTTTGTCCACCGGGTACCCTCAGCTAAATGTGGGGGTTGCTACCCCGGGTTTGCCGGTTTACGGGAAAGGGGATGGGTGGGGTTTAGGCCCGGGGTTCCATCTGCATCTGGGGTTGGCGGGAGGTCCTCTTGGGTGCGGGGAGTTTTCGGCCCTTTCATTCTCCTGGGAACTATCCCTCCCCAGTCCCCCCTTTTTTTTATTTTTTTTTTTTATTTTTTTTTTCTTTTCTTTCTTTTTTTTTTTAAAAAAACAAAAAAAAAGGGAAACCCTAACCAGGAACCCCCATCCTTTAAACCTGCTCCCCCCGGGCCCCTTCTTGAAAACCGCCTCGTCTTTAAAAACCACTCTTGGGAAACCCCTCCCCCCTGCCTCTGTACCTTTTCCGGGGGCTGTTTCCTAAACCCGTTCAGGTACTGAGGCCCTCGACTGACTCCTTCGATTTATCTGCCCCTTGGGTCTCCTCTAACTAGGGCCCCCGGCCTCTCCCTTTTTTTGGGTGGGCAATTTTGAATCGTGGGCCCTTTCCCAACGCCCGGCCAACTTTTGGCCCCCTTGCCTAAACGCCAACGACAATTGCCGCTGATGATACTTCCCCCAAACTTCTCGTTTTTCTCAAAAAGATCGCATGCCCTTTCACTATTTTTCCCACGCTCATTTCAGATGCACAAGGGACTAAATTCTTCACTTTGCGACCAAAACTTCCTACTGCCTATCTTTTGCCACAGTATTGGCAAGGCCCCCTCCCCAAATGTTGGAAAAGATTTTTCTTTTTTTGTTTTCTTAAGAGTGGTATCGAAACGTCCCCGTACAAAATGCAACCCCGGGGCTCATGAGCTTTCCCCATTTTTCCCCTTATCGATACTCCTCCCGTAACTTTTAAAAAAGCATAAACCCCCTCAATTCGTTAGGGGTTTTCCCGTCATTCTGCTCCATACCATATTAAACAAAATTTCCAAGACATGTGGAAACGGGACATTCTTGAACAGCTAAACTCCAAGATTTCCAACCCTTTCAAGGAGACACTTACGTTTTTCCTGCCCGCGGGCGGAGACGATCCCCTAGCAATGGGGCTTTTTAACCCTTTTGGGGACACCGGAATTTCCCCAACCTCAGTTTATGTAGCAGGAAATCGGTTACAAGTTCAAAAGGTACCCCCAACACCGCAACAGTGAAAAATT
>NC_069409.1:16767480-16810983 GCF_026875155.1 Cherax quadricarinatus
CCAGGGCCAGCCCTATTCCATGAACCCAAAAACCCCCCCCGGGCCCCTTCCCTTGATACTGCACCCCATTTGACCCTGCCTTGTGTTTAGATAAATCTTGGGACACTCCTGATGCCCCTTTACCTTTGCGGGTGCTGTTTCCTCCCCCGTTTTCGGGTTTCCCGGGGTTTTCTTCGACTGATCCTTCGATTTGTCTAAAACCTCCGCTCCCTTTTGACTATGCTTCCGGCTTCTCCCTCTACGGTACCAATTTTTGAATCGCCCCCCCCCATTTCACGCCGGACCAACTCCGGGGCCTACTTTTCCAAAAGCCAACGTCAATCTCCTGATGAAATCCTTCTTACCTTTTCCCCTTTACTCGGAAAAGCCCACAGTCAGCACCCCTCTCCCCGCTCAGTTTTTGGACCACCAATGGACTAAATTCTTTACTTTAAGACCGACTTCCCTTTTTCTGCCTACCTTTTTTGACCATAGTATTGGCAAAGGGTCTCCTGCGTCTGTTGGGAGAGAATTTTCATTTCATGCTTTCAAGAGCCCGTATGTATCGTCACTGTCCCCGGGTGTACCCAAGCTTTATGATCTTTCTCTTTCCTTTTTGAAAAATCGATACTACTCCTATCACTATGGAAAAAAAATCTTTCCTCAATTCTTGTAGTGGTTTCGTCATTCTGCCCCCTACCATGTTTCCAAAAAAAAATTTTCCCCGTCATGTGGGAATGACGTTTTTAACAGCTGGAACTCCGGTTCTCCCCAAAACCCCAAAGTAGACACTTATTCCTTCCCGCCCCCGGGGGGGAGCGTTACCCTTGCAATGTGGCTCATTTAAAATTTTGACAGCCGAGAACTCCTTTCCCCTTTTTTAAAGTTTGTGGGGGCATCGGGTTAAAAATTTTGAAAAGTGATACCTACACCGCAACCCAATTTTAGAAAAATTTCTGGGGTTTTGGTCAACCCGCGAATATTTGCCCGATCTATGGCCCAAAGCCAGTCTGTGGTGCCCACGCCCTTCTAATACATCTTGCCGTAACCTCCATCTTGCCTTTAAATTTTAATGAAGCTCACCCTTCGTACTCCCGCCGTTGCCAGGTCTACTTAAAAGAACGTGAAATCCGTTGCCTCAAAAGGCAGAAGGTCTCCCTTATGCTATGGCAGTTATCATTCCGCCTCCAAGGAGAAACCCCGTGTTTCTTTTTTTCTCGTGTTTCCAAAAATTCCCCCCCCCTTTTGGGGGCCCTTTTTCTGCAGCCTCCTCTGTTTTAAACCCCCCCATAGCCACTACGGGGATTAAACCTTTTTCGTCCTTGGCTTGAAAGTCCCGACTACAACTCAGTCTTTTCCTCAACTTAGGGGTCCTTCCTCACAAGCCCCAGTATTGACAAGAACCCCCGTACCCACCCCTAATTTTTCCAATCGCCCCTTACTTCTAAAAATTCCAAAAAAAACCACAAATTTCTCAAATCTTTCCCTTTCCCCCTTTCCCTTTTCTTTTTCCCCTCCCCACTTTACCTTTTCCGTTTTTCTTTTAACCTTTTTTCTTCCCCTCTCCTGGCTCTAAATTTCAAGTGGGAGATTCCACCCCACCTCGTACCCATGCCTTCCACCCCCGTCCAATCCCCCCGTTTCTCCCTCTTTGCCCCCCTCCCAGGGTTTTTTGCCTCTTCTGTCCCCCCCCCCCCCACTTCATCTCCAGTTTCTTACACTCCTTTCCCCCCCTTACTTTTTGGGACAGTCCCTTACTGTTCCAATCTTTTTCACCCCCCCTTTCCTTTTATCTCCAATTTGGTTCCCCTACCCTCTTTGAATTCAGAAACACTTGAAACCCTTTTAGAATATAAATTTCAGAGACTACACCTTCAAAGGACATGATTTTTAACCCTGTTTCCCTTTTCTTCCCTTCCTCCATCTTCACAGCCCCCTTTTTGCAATTTCTTTCCTTCCTTCGCTAAATTGAAAATCTTCCCAATTTCCACCACCCCATTGACTTTTCTAACCCCTCTTGGGGCCCCTAGGTGCCCCTTTTCCTAAGATTTCCCGGGATTTTCTCCCTCGCCAATCATGGCCTATTTACAATGGGGAAAATCTTTCGGTCAGGGGGAATCGGGGTGAGCTTAGATGTTGCTTTCCAGGTTTTTCCCCCCGTTTGGGGCTTGCTTATAAGAACCAAAAATTTCAATCCGCTGTTTTTCCAAACCCTTTTCAGGCTTTTAATTTAATTTGGGATTCTTCGAATCCCTTTCCCCAGATGGGACCTTTAATGAAAGTGCCCTTCTTTTAAAGCTTTAAAAACCTTTCTGTTAACTATTTGTCCATTCCTCGCTGCATTAAAATGCAGCCCGTATCACTTGAAAAAAGTGGGTTTAAAAAATATGTTTTTTTAAATCTCTCTCCTTCTCGAGCATTTTTCCCATCCCAGGAAATTTGCCTTTCTTGTTTTTATCCCTTACCACCCCCACTTCTGTTTTCTTGGTGATTTTAATGGGCCCCCCATTTTCCCCTTGGGGGGGGCTCATTGTGACTCACGTGGCATCCAGTTGGAGGCTTTTTCTCGCCTCTCACCCCCCCATGTTTTTTAAAAACGGGTACTCCCCAAACCCCTTTTGACCTCGTACTCATACTCTCTCTTGCATCGATTATCAGTCGCTCTTTTTGCCCCTGCACTTGAAATTTTTACCCGGTCTTTTTTAAGGAAATCACAGACAGCGATCATTTTCCCCATCATTTTTACTTCTCCTTCCCATTCACCCCTTTTCCCTTTGGGCCCCCGCTGGCAATTTGAAACGGGAAATTGGGGTCTTTTCTCACAAACCCCACGGGTTTTTGTGAGGTTCCTTCTTCATCCTCCATTGTGAGCTCCTACACACTTTTTCGACATCAGTTTATACCCCAGCTTCTATTCTAAAACCCCAAAACCCCTGGCAGGCATTCTCAAAGTGATGCCCGGGGTCCCTGCTTTTTGCTCATGCAGTACGTTTGAAAGTGCCCGCTTGGGGCAAAAACCGGGTTAAAAAATTAACCGCTGAGAGACTTTTTTGAAATTTTTAAAAGGAAAAAAGCGTGCGAATTTTGCTCGGGACGTGTCATCCGGAAGCTAAAAGCACTTTTTTTGGGGAGACTTTTTTCCCCATCCCCCTTTCTTCTTTTTATGAGTTTTCATCTGGAAAAAAGTGAGGAAATTGAGTGGGGAAAACCTCCTGACCCGGCTCCTGTTCCCAAAGGGTTTGCTGGTTTTTGATGTAGCAAACCCTCTCGAAAGTTGCCCCTTGAACTTGGCAAACTCTGGTCCCTTTTTTTCCCAGGAAAACCCTCTATGCCCTCATTTCTTTCCTCAAAATCTGCCCGAGAGTTTGTACCCTTGGACTTTTCTTTCTCAGAAAAAGAACAGTTTTAATGTTGGGCCCTTTTAAAACTTCCAAAAAACTTGGGGGCAACGCTCCCAGCTTGCCCATCATCGGCCCGGGTGGGCCTGACGACATTCAAAATTTGTACGTTACAACAAAATTTTCAAACGGTCGGCCCCTTTTATCCTCTTACCCCCTCTTCAATCTTTTTTTTTGGGCCCAAAGGGGTTCTTCCCCCGCTGTGGAAATCTGCCATTGTTTTCCCTTTTTGCCCAAACCCGGGGACTCAGGACATGATGCCTCCCACTTAAACGGGCCCCCCGCTCTTACTAGTGCAGTTTGGGAAAGTGATGGAACGTCTCCCTAAATCGACGTTTAAAAGTGGGATTTAGAATGCAAAAACGTCTCTTTTTTTCCCCCAGTCAATATGGGTTTGTAAGGGTCGTTCTAAACCCTTAAACCCCTTTCTAAAGCTTGGATACGTAAATTTTTGTAATTTCCTTTGCGATTAATCACCCAGTTATTGCCATAAAATTTTTTTACCTTAGAAGGGATATAAAACAAAATTTTGGGGGTATAAAAATTTTTGGGCCCCGGGCCCCTTTCCCTTTGGCCCCCTGAGGAAAACTCTCATTCCTTAAGAATTTTTTAAAAAGGGCAGACATTTCCGAGTTTGAGTCAATAATGGTTTTTTCCCCGGACTTCGCCAAGCTGAAGGTGTCCCTCAGGGGTGTGTTTCCCAAACACAACACTTTTTCTCCTTCTATTAATGATTTGGCCTCTGTTCTTCCAAACCCAAATTTGGTCATCAATCTATGTTGATGACTTCGTATTGCCTTTGCAGGCGCTGACTATCATCTTATTGCAGTTTCTCTCCAGCAAACCGGGCGACCCTGTTTCCCCCTTTTGGGGCCCCCACGCATGGGGGTTTAAAATTTTTAAGACCAAAAAATCGCCAAATTACTTTTTACTAGAGCTCTGTTTTCCCCCGATCATCCTTTGTTTTTTCTATGGCTTTCCCTTTTCCCTGAACGTTTATAGCAGGGTTTTTTTTAGGCCCCCTTTTCTTTGACCGTTTGGTTATCCCCGGAAACCTCACCCTTTCTCCTGAAGGCAAAATTGTTTACAGCCCCCTAAACCTTTTTAAAAACCCCCCTCATCTTTCCTGGGGAGTGATCGTCGAACTTGCTTCGCCCACAATTTAGCCCCGTTTTTTTCGAAAACCCATTTTGGTGACCAGAATTTTTTCCCCGCGGGCCCCTTTCCCGCAAATCCTTTGCCTTTAAATTATCCATCACCCCAAAGGGGTTTCGTTTTGCCTTGGTGCTTTTCGCTTTCCTCTGTTGGGAAACCCCCTATACAGAAGCGAAAAGTTCCATCCTTTTCTTTCGCCGTATGCCCCTTTCCTTTGCTACTATGTACGCTCTCCCGATCTACACAAACCTTCCATTTATTAAAAATTTGGGCAATTTGATATTAGTAGAAATTCTTTTTTTGTTTTGCCGCCCGTTTGCTCTGTCCCTTTTCTCTTCGCCTTCCTTCATCTTGTCTTCCCCCCTTTTGTTTTCCACCCTTTATATGTTCATGTAGGCCCTTCAAATTTTCCCCACCCCCTGGGGAAATTCCCGCTGTTCGGGTTTGTTTTTTTCTCACTCCCTTTCTCGAAAGCTCCCAAATGCCAAAGGGGGCTTCCCCCCCTCTTTTTTTGATCCTTTCCAAATCCCTTCTCATGCCCCCCTTTCTGGGGTACACAGATGGCTCTAAGTCTTCAAAAAAGGGATCGGGTTCGCGCATTTTTTTCCCGGGCAGCGTTTTTCCCCGGGGGGGGGGGGGGTATTTAAATATCTTCCCCGCTAGCATTTTTACTGCGAACTGTTGCCATTCTTGGGGCACTTATTTTGTATCCATCTATGCCTGTGTATCTTTGTATAGTCCCCAGACTCCCTTAGTGCTCAAAAGGTATACAAAAATTTTAAACATCTAATCCCCCAGTTCTCCGAAACCCAAATTTGGCTACGTCGATCCTAAACCCAAAAAATAAAGAAAATTGTTTTTTTTTTGGGTCCCCCGGTCATGTCGACGGACAGGGCAATGAACCCGGCAGACACTGCGTGCTGTCAGCAGTACATGACCTACCCAATTTTCCCATCGAGGGGTTCCCTTTCGGACTTTTTTTGCTTTCAATAATTTCCCCCCTTTGGGACCCTTTTTTGGAAAAAACGTTGGTAAAATCTGCCCCGGTAACAAAAATTTATTCTATTTAAAAAAGCATAGGTTTCTGGCCGTCTTTTTGTCATCAGTGCCCAGGTTGGGAGACACTCTCCCCCCTTTGCATTGACCACAAATGTTTTTCTCATGGGGATTCCTCATGGGGAGGCACCCTGTTCCCCCTCTGTGAGCAGTGTCAAGTTTTTCCCGTATCGATTGCCACATTCTGTTAGGGCTGCCCTCCCTTAAAAGAGCACGCCAGAATTTACCCCAACGTCGGGCTTTGTTCTTTAAAAATCTCTCTTTACCTTCCCTTCTTGCTGATGGACCCTCCTTTAAAACCCGAAATTTTTTCATTGAATTCTTGACAAAAAGATGATTTACTCCACAAAATCTGATGATTAATTTTTTTTGCCCCTCCCCCCAAGGGCCCCTTTTTTAGCCCCTTCAATTTTCTTGCTGCCCTTTACCCTTTCCCCCATCCACAAACCCCCGGGTGTTATCCCTAGCCTATTACTCATCCAAACCCCTTTTGGGCCCCCCGATGCCCTCGCTTCCTTCCTGCCCTGCAGCGTGTTTTAGTCCCCTTGGGGGCTTTGCACTTCTTTTTGAAATTTTAAAATAAATTTTAATTACCACCTTTCTATTAAAATGTAGCATCTCACTTTTTCCCTTTCCCCCCTGGGAAGTTTCCCGCTGGGCGAGTCTGTTTTTCTTCCCCCCTTTTTTCGGAAAACCCAACTGTCTACGGTCCCCTTCCCGCTCTCTTTTTCTTGACCACTTTCCCCTCATTCTCACGGGCCCTTGCGTGTAAAACGAGGCTCTAAGTCTTCTGACGGTGTAGGGTTCGCCCGCAAATGTTTCCGGACCCGCGCGTACAAGGGCATTTTAAAAATCTTCGGCTAGTATTTTTTTTCTGCTGAATTTTATGCCCTCCTTTTCACACATCCCCTATTTTCATTATGCCCGTGTCATCAATTTTTGGTTGTCCCCACTCCCTTTGTGCTTTACAGGCCCATACAGAAAATTTTATTCACCTCAAAACCCCCCGTCCCCGTATCCAACTTTGGCTACGCCCCATCTTTACCAAGCATAAGAAATTTTTTTTTTGTTGGGTCCCGGGCTTTGAAGTACAGGGGAAGAACAGGCAGACACTGCCCGCGCTCACAGTAATGAAACCCACCCGTTTTTTTATGTAGAGGTTTTTCCCCTTTACGGACTATTTTGCTGCAATATTTCCCCCACTTCCCACCCCGGTTTGGGAACAACGTTGGTCTAATATGCTCGGCAACCCAAAATTCAATCTAAAAAACCGAGTATAGGTTTTCTGGCCGCCTTTTTAACACCCGGTCGAGGGTTGGGGGGACTACTCTCTCCCGTCTTCCCCATTGGCCTACTCGTTTTTCCGGGGTATCCGTGGAGAAGGGACCCCGCTCCTCCCCTGTGAGGGAAATTTCCAAATTCCATTATCAGTCAGCCCCCTTCTGTTGGGCTGCCCACTTTATCACGAGCAGCAGAATTTACCCCCCGTTTCGTCTTCGCTTTTGCTGCTCTCTCTTTTTTTTCCCCTTTTCGGATGGGCCCCCCTTTTTATCCAGACTCCTCCCTTGACCCTTTTTTTACAAACCCAAATGACTTCCCACAAATTCCCGATACCCTTTAGCCCTTTCTAAATTCTTTTCCTTTTCTACCCTTACCCCCCTACTATCCCCTCCCCAGCTGTTTTTTTTGTAACCCTACTGATCATCCCCCCTCCCTTTTCCCCTCCAAACCCTCGCCCTTTCCTTTCCCCACCCTGCAGTGCGTATAGCCCTTGTGGGTTTGCGCTTCTTTTTATTATAAAAAAAATACTGTGAATTTTTAAGCCATTCTTGCAGACTTTTTTCGTATCCCTCTAAGCCTGTGGGCATCATTTTTGGTTGTCTCTGACTCCCTTAGTTTCTCTACGGCTATAGGGAAAAATTTTATACACCCCCGCCCCCCATTCCGGCTACGCGGGATCCTTTTTACCAAGCATAAAGATATTTTTTTTTGTTGGGTCCCTGGTTTATGTTGACATACAGGGGAAGAAAAAGGCACACTGCTGCATGGTCAGCAGTTTTTTGACCTACCAATTTCAAATAGAGGGTTTCCATTTCCGGCCCATTTTGCTGTAATTTGCTACCCCCCTTCACACCCGTTGGCAACAACATTGGTCTGCTCTGCTCAATAACAAACTTTGTTCTATTAAACCGAGTATAGGTTACTGGCTGTCCTGTCATCAGTGTCAAGGTTGGGAGACTACTCTCTCCCGCCTTCGAATTGGCCATACTCGTCTTACTCATGGATATCTCATGGAGAGGCACCCTGCTCCTCTCTGTGAGAATTGTCAGGTTCCATTATCTGTCAGCCACATTCTGTTAGACTGCCCACTTTATTAACGAGCACGCAGAATTTACCTCCAACGTCGTCTTCGCCCCGCTGCTCTCTCTTTACCTTCCCTTCTCGCTGATGGACCCACCTTTCGTCCGGACACTCATTGACTTTTTGACAACAACTGACTTACTCGACAAACTCTGATAATACCTTCAGCCCTTTCTACCTCAATCTCTTGCTACCCTCTACCCCCGCACTATCCCCTGCCCCCACTGTTTTCTGTAACCTTCTAATCATCCCTCATCCCTTCTGCCGCCCGATACCCTCGCTTCCTTCCCTACCCTGCAGCGCTGTATAGCCCTTGTGGCTTAGCACTTTTTGATGATAATAATTTAGCAATTGGTCTCTTGATTTCATATCTAATATATCGGGCCAGACTCGTGGAACTCTGTGTTCATCAAGAACTGCAAGAAGCCCCTATCACGAGCCTTTTCCATCCTATGGAGAGGGAGCATGGACACGGGGGTCGTCCCACAGTTACTAAAAACAACAGACATAGCCCCACTCCACAAAGGGGGCAGTAAAGCAACAGCAAAGAACTACAGACCAATAGCACTAACATCCCATATCATAAAAATCTTTGAAAGGGTCCTAAGAAGCAAGAGCCACCACCATTAGAAACCCATCAGTTACACAAACCAGGGCAATATGGGTTTAGAACAGGTCGCTCTGTCTGTCAACTATTGGATCACTACGACAAGGTCCTAAATGCACTAGAAGACAAAAGAATGCAAGATGTAATATTACAACCGACTTTGCAAACGCCTTCGACAAAGTGTGACCATGGCGTAATAGCGCACAAATGCGTGTAAAGGAATAACAGAAAGTAGGTCGTTGGATCTATAATTTCCTCACTACAGAACAACAGAGAGTAGTCGTCAACAGAGTAAAGTCGAGGCAGAGTACGGTGGAAAAAAGCTCTGTTCCACAAGGCACAGTACGCGCTCCCATCTTGTCCTAATCCTCATATCCGACATAGGACAGGATGTTCAGCCACAGACCGTGTCTTCCTTTGCGATGACCACCCGAATCAGCATGACAGTGTCTCTCAATTGCAGACACTGCAAAGTTCCAGTCGGACATCAACCAATCTTTAGTGGGCTGCAGAAAAACAATATGAAGTTCACGATGAGAAATTTCAATTACTCAGATATGGTAAACAAGCGGACCAAAAATCTTCATCAGAGTACAAAAAAATTATGGGCCACAAAATAGAGCGAAACACAAACGTCAAAGGCCTGGGAGTGTTCATGTCGGAGGATCTCGCCTTCAAGGACCATAACATTGTTATACAATAGCACTCTGCTAGAAAAATTGACAGGCATGGATAATGAGAACCTTCAAAACTAGGGAGGCCAAGCCATGATGACACTGTAGGTCACTTGTTCTATCTAGGCTGGTATATTGCTGCACACTTTTACAGCACCTTTCAAGGCAGGTGAAATTGCCGACCTAGGCAAGTACAGAGAACTTTCACGGAGCGCAATTACGGAGATTAAATCACCTCAATATTGGGGAGCGCTTGAGGTTCCTAAACCTGTTTTCCCTGGAAGCAGGAGGGAGAGATACATGATATATTACACTGGAAAATCCTGAGGCGACTAGATACCGAACTTTGCACACGAAAATCACTTATACGAATGCAAAAGATGGCGGACTCGATGCTCCATCCCACCATGATAAAGCAGGGGTTGTTACTAGCACGTTAAGGGACCCATACATAAGTGTCAGGGGCCCGTGACTGTTCAATGCCTCCCAGCACACATAAGGTGGGATTCACAACAGACCCCTGGCAGTCTTCATGATGGAACTGACAAGACCTAAAGTCGTTCCGGATTCAGCCGGGCTGTGGCTCGTACGTTGGTTTGCGTGCAGCCTGCGAGCAAAACAGCCTGGTTGATCAGGCTCTGTTTCCACCAGGAGGCCTGGTCACAGACCGGGCCGCCGGGGCGTTGACCACCGGAACTCTCTCCAGGTTAGTCATCCAGGGTTCGGTTCTTTGTTCACTCCTAACCTCTCTAACTGGTGCAGTGTTATCGAGGATGGTAGTGAACATAGTTTTGAATTTTTCCCAGGCATCATTTAAGTCTGTGTAACTTATCACTGTCCATTCACAATTGTCAGAGGCGTCACTAGGGTTGTGTCCCCCCCCCCCCCCCCCCCCCCCCCCCCCCCCCCCCCCCCCCCCCCCCCCCCCCCCCCCCCCCCCCCCCCACCCAGGGCAGTATCTCTGGTGTCACCCCATATGAAATCCAAGAGCGAGGGGATGGAGGGCGAGTAAACTCCAGCAATGTCAGTACTGCATGCCCAGTAACTTATGTTTAGCAATGAGAATGTTCAAGGGCCATAAACTGAACAGGAGAATACTTCTCAACTTTATTAATGATTAAATAATCATAGTAATATTGAGGAAACACAAACTCAAATACCATTTTGAGTACAGGCAACAGATCCTACATTTATTCATCTTCAACAATGCCAAAAAAAAAAAAAAAAAAAAATTGCAATATCAGAGAAACACTAGTTTTGATTTGACATTGAGTACTGGTAACATCTCAGTGAATCTGATCTTACATTTCCTTGCCTTCAATTCTGCAAAATCATCTATCACATCAAAATCAAGATTTCCCTCATATTGGCCTAAATTTGTTACCCTGTAATCATATAGGGTAATGAAACAGATGGCATTCTTCGTTTTTGATGGTGCAGCACTGTTTTGGGCATTAGTGTCACCTTTAGAGGCTGTCTGGTGTCACCCGGGGCGACCTCCCCCTCCCTTACGATGCCACTGACAATTGGGTAGCCTGTTTACCAGCATTTTTTCCTGTCGTTTCTAGTTGACCTCATTTTTGTCCTGTGTAGGCCTGTCCTTTCCCTAATGATTTTCCTGTTGAAATGAACTGGATGATCAACTAAGGCCCACATTTTATTAGCACGGATAAATTATGTTCTCAGAGTGGTTACAAGGTATGTGGTTAAGGTGGCTGAGAAACTGTGTGATCTGGGATGGGGATGCATGGTATTATTTAGTTGTTTAACTATTTAAACCTAGAATTTGTTTATACCTTTTACATAGTCCATTATGTTGCTGTTGAAAACAGATATTGATATCTCCCACTATTACTGTCTCAGTTATCAATTCCGGATAAGACTCTCGAAAAGTCTTCTAAGAGCTGGTCAGTACCTGTCCAGCTGGGCTGTGGCTCGTACGTCAGTTTGCATGTGGCCAGCAGTAACAGCCTGGTTGATCAGACCCTGATCCACCACGAGGTCTGGTCTCGGACTGCGCCGCGGGGACGTTGACCCTCGAAACCCCCTCCAGGTACACTCCAGGTATGGGTGAGAGGGCAGTAACTAATTCCTACTAAGATGGGTTTGGTCTTGGGAAGCAATATTTTAAACCATAGAATTCCAGTTTGTCATTTCTTATGTAACCACATATCCCACCACCTTTTCTATTCCCATCTAAGTATTTTATATTGTAACCTATTTTGACCTTGTTGTCAGTCAACGTATCCAACCAGGATTCAGGGATGGATAAAATTAGTTCTTTTAGCTAGAATCCTAATCTTTTCCAATTTTGGAAAGTGATCTCGCGTTGACATGAATGAAGTGAAGGCCTGTTTTCATAAAACAATCATAATGATCAATACATATATGGCAATGGGTCATTTGTATTAAAATTAGGTAAATCAGTGTTATCATTTGTTACAAGCAAAATGAAATTGGCACCATTACCGGCATAACTGAACATACATCCATTATGCTCCCACCCCTTACACATTTTAAATAAGGAATATTTACTGTTCTTCTGCACCTTAATACAGTGTATACATATGTCTGGTGGTGTTTGAGATAAGAATGGTTCTATTGTATTAACCTATGTATGCATTGCCTAAAGTTAAGGTTAGCATTCCTATCTACTAGACCGTCATTATCAGTCACTTATCTGCCTGTTTTGCACTTTCTCTATTTTGAGGTCTTGGATTAGTTTGGATATCGCCACTTAACAGCGCCACAATAAGAGATGTGCGCCAATGATTTTGTTTGGGTATTCGGTGATAATGTAATTACATTTCTGGTAGGATGATAGTGTTGGCCTTTCATTGTCCAGGGTGCTTTTACCCCAGTCGCCTTTTCCAGTTCCCATGACTGATTTCCTTCAGTGAAGTTCAGAATAACTATAAATATAATTATGGCAGCCTGTCCCCCTCTGATGCCAGCCATCTTTTCTCTCTTATCCCTTCACAAAAAAAAATGATTCTTCCTTCCTTTTTCAAGAACCGCTAATCGCTGTCAGTAAACTAACAATAGCCTAGAGGTCACTCTAGCAATCCTCACTGGTTGCTAGTAGATTTCCTGGCTTTCACAAATCCACTACACCCCTCACCTGCCCCCATGCTTCACAAACCCACTTCAGTCCTTCTCCCTTCACACTTCTAACCCATTTCCATCCTGGCAGGATAAAAAGTTCTTGTCCATGGCATCATAAGATTAAAATAAGATAAGATTTCGTTCGGATTTTTAACCCCCGGAGGGTTAGCCACCCAGGATAACCCAAGAAAGTCAGTACGTCATCGAGGACTGTTTAACTTATTTCCATTGGGGTCCTTAATCTTGTCCCCCAGGATGCGACCCACACCAGTCGACTAACACCCAGGTACCTATTTGCTGCTAGGTGAACAGGACAACAGGTGTAAGGATACGTGTCGAAATGTTTCCACCCGCCGGGAATCGAACCCGGGCCCTCCGTGTGTGAAGCGGGAGCTTTAGCCACCAGGCCACTCTAGCAGGGCTGGCTTCCTGTTATTGACTGGTCCTGAACTAGAGGTGATGTATCAGTTATGTTTAAATGTTCACCACCTTCCCACATTTGCCAATGAGGAAAAAAAAAAGTCACTAGAAACTTGTCAGTTTCCTTGGAGTTTTGTTGTTAGATTTTCTCGTATGTTGCCCTCCCATTGAACACTGGTGCAGTTGATATGGAGGGCAGGTACTTCAGTGTAGTGGAAAAACGTCGCTTGTCTGGTTGTACGTCTGGTAGCAGGTCTGGTATTTGAATGCCGGCCATCAGTTTTCTTGTCATTATAGGTTTCTTGTATGTTGTTGCAGCAGTACTTGCAATTAGGCCATCTCTGGAGCTTGGATCGGCCTAGGGGACGGCAAAGATATAGGAGCATCTGTTGTTGCTGCCTGCTGCTGAACTCAGTCTCCACAATGTAATTTCTAACTACACTAATGTGGATTACTGAATCTTGAGTAATTATGATGTACAGGTTATTTAGTAAATGACATTTTTTCCATAATTGTGTACACTGAGAGGCCTTTTTTTTTCTTTGGTGGAGGAATTAGTACCCAGTGCTACACAAAGATCTGATTATTGCTGTGACTTGTAACTCACAAGGGGGATTTGAGTTGTAATTTGCGATATCGGATAGCATTTATCTCTAATCTGTATGACCCTGGTGGGTTTAGTGCTTAGTTCTGATTGTAATAATCTCTACAATCAAGACAACTGCTTTTACAAATCCCATATTTTGTGCATTTTGACCTCTTCCTCAATATAATAATGACATAATGAGTATAGAGGAGGTGAACATATTCAGATATTTAGGAGTAGATGTGCCAGCAGATGGGTCTATGAAAGATGAGGTGAATCATGGAATTGATAAGGGAAAAAAGGTGAGTGGTGCATTGAGGAGTCTGTGGAGACAAAACATTATCCCTGAAAGCAAAGAGGGGAATGTACCTGGAGGTTACCTGGAGGTTATTCCGGGGATCAACGCCCCTGCGGCCCAGTCCATGACCAGGCCTCCCGATGGATCAGGGCCTGATCAACTAGGCTGTTACTGCTGGGCGCACGCAGTCCAACGTACGAGCCACAGCCCGGCTGATCCGGCATTGACTTAGTATCTGTCCAGCTCTCTCTTGAAGGCAGCCAGGGGTTTATTGGTAATTCCCCTGATGCTTGATGAGAGGCTGTTGAACAGTCTTGGGCCCCGGACACTTATGTTTTCCCTTAGTATACCAGTGGCACCCCTACTTTCTATTGGGGGCATTTTGCATCGCCTGCCCAGTCTTTTACTTTCGTAGGGAGTGATTTCTGTGTGCAGATTTGGGACCATTCCTTCCAAGATTTTCCAAGTGTAGATTATGATATATCTCTCCCTCCTGCGTTCCAACGAGTACAAGTCAAGTGCTTCCAAGCGTTCCCAGTAGTTAAGGTGCTTGACAGAACTTATACGTGCAGTAAAGGATATCTGTACACACTCTAGATCTGCGATTTCACCTGCCTTGAATGGAGATGTTAATGTACAGCAGTATTCCAGCCCAGAGAGAGCAATTGATTTGAAAAGGATCATTATTGGCTTGGCATCTCTCGTTTTGATTATTATTATTATTATTATAATCAAAAAGAAGCGCTAAGCCACAAGGGCTATCTCTCGTTTTGAACGTTCTCATTATCCATCCTATCATTTTCTTTGCACGTGCGATCGTGGCACTGTTGTGATCCTTGAAAGCTAGATCCTCAGACATTACTACTCCCAGGTCCCTTACATTATTTTTCCGCTCTATCGTATGGCCGCCCCTCAAGGAAGGCTCCTTGACGCTGGTGAGGGGCTCTTGATCTAGGGAATTGGATCTGTGCTCCAGTTGGATCTGTGCTCCAGTTCCCTGAATTAAGCCTGAATGCCTTCCATCCCCCCATAGGCGCTGTATAATCCTACGGGTTTAGTGCTTCCCCCTTGATTATAATAATAATAATAATATCGTATGGCCAGTCTGTAGTATACTCTGTTCTAGTTATTATCTCCTCCAGTTTTCCATAACGGAGTAGTTGGAATTTGTCCTCATTGAACATCATATTGTTTACCATTGCCCACTGGAAAACTGTTTATATCTTCTTGGAGGTTAACCGCGTCCTCAGCAGATGACAGCCTCATGCAGATCCTAGTATCATCCGCAAAGGATGATACGATGCTGTGGGAGAGTATAATTAAACCAACGCTCTTGTATGGGTGTGAAGCATGGGCGGTGAATGTTGCAACAAGAAAGCTGGAGGCAGTGGGATACGTCTGAGGGCCATGTGTGTTACGAATATAATGCACAGAATCCCTATTTGGAAATTAAGAGGAAGTGAAGGATTATCAAAACTATTATCCAGATGACTGAAGAGGGGTTGTTAAGATGGTTCGAACATGTAGAGAGGATGGAATGAAATAGAATGACTTTGAGAGTGTATAAATCTGTAGTAGAAGGAAGGTGGGGTAGGGGTTGGCCTAGGAAAGGTTGGCGGGAGGGGGTCAAGGAGGTTTTGTGTGTGAGGAGCTTGGACTTTAAGCGTGTGTGAACATGTTAGATAGGAGCGAAATGGAGACGAATGGTTTTTAGGACTTGACGTGCTGTTGGAGTGTTAGCAAGGTAGCGTTTATGAAGGGATTCAGGGAAACCGGCAGACCGGACTTTAGTCCTGGAGATGGTAAGTACAGTGCCTGCATTCTGAAGAAGGGGTGTTAATATTGCAGTTTTATAACTAGTGTGAGTATTCCCCTGGCAAAAGTGATGGAGTGAATGATTATGAAAGTTTTTCTTTTTCGGGTCACCCTGCCTTGTGGGAAACGGCTGATGTGTTAAAATAAAAATAATTATTTTTTACATAACTGGTGGGGGATTATGGACACGGTTGTTGCTGTACTGGGTGAGCTTTGGATTCCTTGATGTGACCATGACATGATGCCAATTTATACTCTTCCCTGTTGGCATGGACTGGAAGATGAGCCTGCCTGAGGAGCTGTGACCCCCAGATGGACAACACACTTGTGGCGAGAGTGCAGCAGACAAGTGTAGTAGTAGCAGCAGTAGCAAGAGGGCATTATTGAGCTTCCCCAGCACTTGGGTTTAATGCCCAAAGCTGGGGTGTGACTCCTTAATGATCCTGTAGTGCTTGCTGCCTTTGCACCTGACATGTCTGCTGCTATGCAGCTGCCACACCCTTCAAGCCCAGTGTGGGCGGGGTTTGTGGCAGCCCAAGGTGCCTGGCTTCTCCCTTTGAGCCCTGTTGGGGTGGGGAAAAGGGCTAGGCCTGGGGACAGCTAGTCCCAGAAGATGAGGAGGTACTTTTACCACCTCCCATGGCAGACATTGGTCTGAGACACTCCCACGACAGGGAGCCAAGGCCAGGCCACCTCTTGGAAAAGGCCAGGGCTGGGCAATTATACCAGCGAATCTACACCAAACTAGTTGAGTGTGGGGACAGAGGTCACAGGGAAGGTTGTGCTGGCCCTACTGAATCAGTTGGTTAGTCTTGGATTGCTCTCCACTGTCTGGTGGAATGGGTTATTTGACTGGGGCAAAGCAAGCATGAAACTCGGATGTGTTTCCACAGTTTTTGCAATTCCATTGTCGCACTACAAGTGTCAACTTTTTCATTGTTGCTCAGATTCCTGAAGATCATTACAGTGGAACCTCGATTTTTGTCTTTAATTCGTTCCAGAGTCTAACGAAAACCGAATTCGACGAGAACTGAAGTGATATTTCCCATAAGAAATAATGTAAATCCAATTGATCCGTTCCACTCAAAAATATTAACAAAAAATACATTTTGTAGAGAGTAACTACAGTTGTACATACAAAAAAATGAAATAAATATAAGACACTAATGAAATGGATAAATGAACATTTAAATCACTTCTACCTTTATTGAAGACTGTTGGTGTATGGAAGACGGTGAGGAGGGGAGAGGAAGGAGAGTTTGCTTGGAAAGGGAATCTCCTTCCATAAGGATTTCAGGGAAGTCCCTATCCGGGGTTACTTCCCTTCTTTGTCTTTTATTAGCACTAGGACCAGCTTGAGTCACTGTATCCCTGTGGCATAAGAAATCTGTCCAGAGAGGACTATTTCTTGCATCTCTCTAAGATTTGTCTAAAATGGGACACTGCATTTTCCCTTGAACAAGTTCAAACACTGCCCTGCAAAAAACTTTTGTTACATCCCCCACAAAACCTTTGCACCTCACTCCAAAAACAAAATGTTTATTCTCTATAAAAAATTACAGTCTTGGATTTTAAAATAAAGGGGTAAATTTTGGGTGGTTTAAAAATATTGTATAAAAATAAATTTCAAAAGGGGGGGGCCACTAACAAAAACCTACATTACTAGGCATTTTTGGGGGGACTAAAAATTAATTTAAAACTATATTGGTACAAAATTATGGAGCATATTTTATTAACGCTTAAGTGGTTGCATTACAGTTTGTAAAAATTTTGCAATTGAATCGTTTTTTTTTTGGTACAGAACAGGGACCTTGTTTTTTACTGAAAACTTTCCCATTTGGAATATCAAAAGGGAAAAATTTATGACAAATTTTAAAAATTCAAGGCAAAAATTTTATTACATATTTTTTTTTTTAATTTGTCATTTTTTGGGGGAGTGGAAAGGGCTGAATTTGGGGAATCAGATAAACGAGGGAGGTCTTTGGTTATTTTTTGTGGTAAGATAAAAAAAGAAAGGCGGTTTTTTATGTGCTTAGCTGACGGTATGGGGGTGTCAGGGGGTTTTGATTTTACTAACGGGAGTTTTGAAATTGATGAATGGGGTCTGCAATTTTTAATTTTTTAGGTAGGGTGTTCCAGATTTTAGGGGCCTTTTATATACAATTTAATTTTTTGGGGTTTTTAAAAAGGGTTTTGGGCCGGGCACCTGGGAAAAATAATGGGGGATGTTGTGTCTGGGGGTTTTTGCCTGTGGGCCCTGCACAAAAAAATCAGGGAAAATGTTTTTTGGGCAGGGTTTCCCCTTCAAGGGGGGCTCCCCTTTGGGACGGTGAAGGGCCCCTTGGTTTTGAGGAATTAGACCCTTTGGGCTCCTTCCTCCCGACCGAACCTAATTACCCCCCCCCCACCCCCCCTTCCCTATTCCATCCCCCCTTTTTTTCCCTTTCCTCCCCCCCTCCCCCACCCCCCCTTATTCCTTCATCTTTTTGGCCTGGGGATTTTTCCCACGGCAGCTGGTTCCTGGGTGGGGGGAAGGGTACCGGGTCCATCCCATTCCTTTTGAGGTTCTTGGGAGTGACGAGTTTGCTGGGAATCGGGTACCTGGGGGTTCCCAGTCCCCCCCCCAATCCCAGGGTGGTTTTTGGGGTCTTTCGGGCGAAAAGGGTTATCTCTGGAAACCACCTTTTCGGGCTCCGGGGGTGGTGCCAAAGGAGGTATGCTTTGTGGGGATATCCGGCCGCCCCTCTTTTTTTTTCCCCAGGAGCTCGGCAGATGTGAGGTTGCTATCCCCATTTCTGGTTTACTGGGAGAAAGGTTTGGGTATGGCATGGGTTCCATGCTGCATCGCCTTCTTTCGGTGCGAGGTCCCTTGGGGGGTGGAGGGGATTTCCGCCCTTCCATTCCCCTAGGAACTATTCCCCCCCGTTCCCCCTTTTTTTTTTTTTTTTTTTTTTTTTCTTAAAAAAAAAAGGAAAGAAGTAACCTAACCTGGAGAATGTAATCCCCTAAATGCTACCCGGGCTCTTCTTGATACTGCACCCCGTTCTGACCCTGTCCCTCATTTTTGGACCACTTCTTTCGGACATTTCTAAATGCTTCTTACCTCTTGCTGGTGCAGTTTCATCACCTGCTATCTCGGGGATACAGTGCCGGGTATCGACTGACTCCTTCGATTGTCTGACCTCCGCGCGTCCTTGAGGACAAAGCCCCCCTTCCAGCCTCTCCTCACCACAGTGGTCGGGCAGTTTTCGAATCCGCCGGCCCGTTCCACGTCAGAGCCAATTCTGTTTCCCCACTCCTAAAAGGCCCACGACAATTGCCCTGATGATACTTCTATCACTCCTCCGTCCTACTCATAAAAGACCCAACACTCATGCCACTCCCTTTTCACACTATCCAGTTTCAGAAAGCAACAATGGATTAAATCTTTATGGCCAAACTTCCTCTACAGCCTATCTTTTCCCGGCGATAATTGGCAAGAGGCGCTCCTACGCCATGTTTGTATATATATATCCTTTCAGCACTCGAGCGAAACAAACGCATCATCGCAGTCGCAGTAATGCTAACAACCAAGCTGTGACCATACTCTTCTATCACATATCTAAACTATTCCTATCACTATCGATAAACAACATTCCCCTCAGTTTCTTTAGTGGGCAACTGTCATTCTGCCAAAACCATTGGTTCCAAACAGAATATCCACTTCATGAGTCATGGCGATGACATTCTCGAACAGCTGGAAACGTCATGACCTCCCATCCTCAAAGTAAGATACTTGTGAGCTTCCTTTCCTGCCCGCAGTAGATCGATACCCTTGCAAATGTAGCGTCGATTAACTTTCGACGCCGTGAACTGCCATCCTCTGTTTACATAGAGGACATGATATACAAGTCCTAAAGGTGGATCACCTAACTCCTCAGCATGTGTTGAAAATGCTGTGCGATTTTGGTCACCCAGGAGGCTAAATTGCATATCTAAAGGCCCAAATGTCCAGTCGGTGGAGCCCGAGTGACTATTTAATACATCTTGTATCTACCTCCCTCCCCTCTTGCCTTAAATGTCATGAGGCTCACCCTCTTACTCTGCCCGCCGTTGCCAAGGTCTACTTAAATGAACGAGAAAATCCATTGCCTCAAAGAGCAGAAGTATCCCCTTAGCATATGCATTTCTCATCTAGCCTCCAAGGGAGACAAAGCCCTGTATTTCTTATATCGTCTGTTTATCTAAACTTTCCCCCTACCTTCGAGGGGTCGCATATTCTCACCCGCTATCCAATGGTAACCCCTCTCATAGGTCACCCCCGTCTTTAATTCTTTGCTGTCCTGGGATCAGATGTCCCTATCTCAACCCTCAGTCAGTCCTCACTACTTTGTGCACTTCCCTCAACAGCCCCGGTATTGCAAGACCCTTATGACACTTCCTCCCCAATTGCCGTCTCAGAAGGCCCAAAAATCCCCATGCTCAAATCCTCCTTTAGCCCCTCCTTCCCTTCTTTTCCAACCTCCAACATCTATAACCTTTCCAGTCTCTGAACCTGGTTCTTTCTTCCCCTCTCACGTGGCTCAACTACTGCAAGTGTGGGGTTTCGGCCACTCCTCAGACTGTGGCCTTCCGCCCACCCCTTCCCCTCCCAAGTTTCTTCCCCTTCTGTTCTGTCCCTGCCCTTGCGGCCCCCTCCCAAGTTTCTTCCATTCTTCTGTCTCTTCCCACACATTCCTTCTCTCCCAGATCCCTCTAACACTTTGTCCCCACCCTACTTTGGTACAGCCCCATTGCTGTCCCAATCCTTACTTCAAACCTCCTACCTATCTGCCAATATTGTCTCCCCATACAACGACTTTGACTACGAAATGCTTGAAGCTATCTCCAGAATATTCAATGTTAGGAGCCAAACCATCCATCAATGAACGACTGATCCACCTCCTGTTACTTCTTTTCCCACTCCTCCATCTCCAAACAACTCCTTTCTTTCACAGTGCTTCCATTCCCTTTGCTGCTTGAACGTTGTTTCGCTGGACATTAGACTTTTCTAATCCCTCTAGTCCGTAGGTTCCCTTCCATTCAGCATCCCTTCCTTGTATTTTCCCCAGCCAATCAAAGGCCTGAAATACAGTGGAATATTCGCACCGTCGGGTAATTGGGGTAGCTTCATATTTGCTTTCCCCATTTTCCCCCTGTTGGTGTTTGCTTACAAGAACCAAAATTACACTCGGCTGTTTTCCAACCCATCTCAGGTTATAATTTATTGTCTTCTTCAGATCCATTGTTCTGTTGGGCCTTATAATGAAAATGGCCTTTCTTCTATGCACTGATATCCCATACAGTCGGAGTCGGCAATTTGTGTTCATTGACCTTTGCGCATACCACTGTGGACCTATCCACTTGAATAAGAAGGTTACATGTTCTTTGTATCTCTCTCCTTCTCGGGCATTATCTATTCCAAATTTTGCCTTGCTTGTTTCATCCTTACCACCAAAACTTCTGTTACTTGGCGATTTTAATGCCCATAATTTCCTTGGGTGGTGTTCTCAACTGAGACTCCCCGAGGCATTCCCGTTGAGTCTTTTCTCACTTCTCACCCCTCCATGTTTTAAATACAAGTACTCCCACCCATTTTGAACCTCATACGCATACTCTTTCTAGTATCAATCTCTCGGTCTGCTCTTCCTCCACTGCACAAGACTTCACCTGGTCTGTTCTCCCGGACTTACATGACAGCGATAATTTTCCAATCATTCTTTCTTCTTCATATTCACCATTCATCATATTCATATTCGTTGGCAGCGCCAAACTCTGGTCTACCAAAGAGAGAACAACGTAGTTCCCTATTCGGTTTCTTGTGGGTTGGGTATACCACAGTCTGTTCTTCCAAATAGAAAACTCATTAGTGCTCTATTCGGTTTCTCTAGGGCAGTGAATACCAAATAAATTTTCCAGAGAGGTCTCTTTAGGAGCGCCTCTGTTTCGTCTATCAATAGAAACCAACCTAGTTCCCTATTCGGTTTCTCTAGGGCTGGGTATACCAAATAAATTTTCCAGAAGGGTCTCAACAGCAGCGCCACAGTTTAATCTACCAAATGGAAAACACTCTACTGAACTTTTCGGTATCTCTAGGGCGGGGTATAGTTAATAAATGATCAAGAGAGGTGTGATTAGCAGTGCCACAGCCTGCTCTACCAAATAGAAAACACACCAGCTTCCTTTTCGGTTTCTCTAGGGCTTTGAATACCAAATAAATTTTCCACATGGGTCTCGTTAGCAGTGCCACAGTCTGGTTTACCAAACAAAACAACGTAGTTCCCTATTCGGTTTCTCGTGGGCTGGGTATACCACAGTCTGGTTTACCAAATAAAAAACACATTAGTGTCCTATTCGGTTTCTCTAGGGAGTGTATACCAAATATATTTTCCAGAGAGGACTCATTATCACCGATGTTGTTTGATCTACCAAATAGAGAACAACCTAGTTCCCTATTTGGATTCTCTATGGCAGGGTAAAACCAAATAAAATTATCCAGAAGGGTCTCATTAGCAGCGCCCACGTTTAATTTAACCAAATTGAAATCACTCTAGAGCCCTATCGGTTTCTCCTAGGGGCGGGGACTACCAGAAATAAAAAATCGAAGAGAGGTCTGAATAGCATTTGCCACAGCCTGCTCTACCAAATATGAAAAAAACACTAGTTCCCTTTTTTCTGTTTCTCAAGTGCTTGTTGAATAACCAAATAAATTTTCAGACGCAATTCTCCTTAGTCAGCGCCACAGTAGAGTCTAAACCAAAAAGAAAACAACGTAGTACCCTATTTTGCTTCTTGTGGGCTTGGTTATACCACAGGCCTGGTCTAACCAAAAGAAAAGTTGTATACATTAGTTCCCTATTCGGTTTCTCTAGGGCAGTGTATACCAAATAAATTTTCCAGAGAGGTCTCATTAGCAGCGCCACTGTTTGGTCTACCAAATAGAAACCAACCTAGTTCCCTATTCGGTTTCTCTAGGGCTGGGTATACCAAATAAATTTTCCAGAAGGGTCTCATTAGCAGCGCCACAGTTTAATCTACCAAATGGAAAAAACACTAGTTCCCTTCTCCGTTTCTCTAGGGCGGGGTATACCAAATAAATGATCCAGAGAGGTCTGATAAGCAGTGCCACAGCCTGCTGTACCAAATAGAAAATACTCGTTTCCTTTTCGGTTTCTCTAGGGATTGGAATACCAAATAACTTTTCCAGACAGGTCTCGTTAGCAGCGCCACAGTCTGGTCTACCAAACAGAAAAAAACTAGGTTCCCTATTCGGTTTCTTGTGGGTTGGGTATACCACAGCCTGGTCTACCAAGTAGAAAACACATTACTGCCCTATTCGGTTTCTCTAGGGCAGTGTATACCAAATAAATTTTCCAGAGAGGTCTAATTAGCAGCGCCACTGTTTGGTCTACCAAACAGAAAACTTCCTAGCTCCCTATTCGGTTTCTCTAGGGCTGGGTATAATTAATAAATTTTCCAGAAGGGTCTCATTAGCAGCGCCACAGTTTAATCTACCAAATGGAAAACACTCTAATGCCCTTCTCCGTTTCTCTAGGGCAGGGTATACCAAATAAATTTTCCAGAGAGGTCTCATTAGCAGCGCCACAGTCTGGTCTATCAAACAGAAAACAACGTAGTTCCCTGTTCGGTTTCTTGTGGGCTGGGTATACCACAGTCTGGTCTACCAAATAGAAAACACATTAGTGCGCTATTAGATTTCTCCTAGGGCAGTGTATACCAAAAAAATTTTTTCCAGAAGGTCCATTAGAAGAAACATTTTTGGGTCTACCAAATAGAAAAAAACCTAGTTCCCATTCGGTTTCTGAATAGCAGGTATAGCAAATAAATTTTCCAAAGGGGTCTCATTACACCCACAGTTTAATCTGAAAATGGAAAAAACCACTATCCCCTTTTGGGTTTTCTGTAGGACGGGTATACCAAATAATGATCCAATGGTCTGATAAGCAGTGCCACACCGCTCTCCCAAATAAAAACACTCTAGTCCCTTTTTTTCGGCTTCCTGGGGCTTGAATCCCAAATAAATTTTTAGATGGGCCCCGTGCAGCCCCAAGTTTAGTCTACCAAACAGAAAAAAATGAGTCCTTATTCATTTCTTGGGGCTGGTATACCCCCAATTTGTTCTACCAAATTGAAAAGCATTAGTGCCCTATTGGATTCCTAGGGCAGTGTATACCAAATAAATTTTATGTCCATAAAATCTCATTTTCCGCCACATTTTGGTCTACCAAATAGAAAACAACGTATTCCCTTTTCATTTCCTAGGAGGGGGGTTACCAAAAAATTTTTCCAAGGGGTCCGTTAGCAGCGCCAATCTGGTCAAAACCAAACAGAAAACAACATAGTTCCCTTTGGGTTTTCTTGGGGGTTGGGTAAAACCACAGTCGGGTTTTCCCAAATAAAAACCAGTGCCCTTTTCGTTTCTCAGGGCAGTGTATCCCAAATAAATTTTCCAGAGAGGTCCCTTAGGATGCCATTTTTTGGTCTACCAATTAGATAAAAAACCCTTGTTCCCATTGGGTTTTTCTCTAGGCGGGTATAAAAAAAATTTTTCCAGAGGGAACTCATTAGCACCCCACTTCACACAGGGGGGCCCCGGGGTCGACCCCGGGCGGGGGGAAACATTTCAAACACTTTTCCTTACACCTGTTGTCCGTTCACCTACAGAAATAGGTACCTGGGTGTTACCCGACTGGTGTGGGTGCATCCGGGGGGGAAAAGATTAGGACCCCAAGGGAAATAATTATCCTCGAACGCACTGCTTTTTGGGGTTACCCGGGGGTGGCTAACCCCCGGGGTTAAAAAATCCGAAGAAATTTTATTTAAAATTCCCAAAGGGAAAAAACCTCTATACTCTTTTCGGTTTCTCTAGGCTGGGTATCCCAAAAAAATTTATCCAAAATTCTGTTTTGCATGCCACAGCCTGTTCTACCAAATGACCGTGGAAAATTTGATGACCGGGGAAATATTTTTGTGACCGTAGAATTTTCTTATTATCGTAAGAATATTTTTTGTGACCGTCGGGTTTTTTCTTAAACACCATGGAAAATTCTGATGACAGGGGAATATGACGCCCGAGAGAACTTTTTTGTGACCGGGAAATCTTGTGAGAATTTTCATAGACCGTGGGAAATTTTTGTACAGGGGAAAATTCTGATGACCGGGGAAATATTAGACCGTAGAATATCTCTGACCGGGGGAATATCTGATGACCAGGGAATGTTCCCGACTGGAATATTTTGTGACCATGGGAATTTTTCTTACATCTGAAAAATTTTCTTATGACCGGGGGAAAATTTTGAAGACCAGGGAATATTCGGGGTGGGAAATTCTTGTGACAGGGGAAATATTCCTATTACGGAGAATATTTTATGCCCCGGGGAAAAAATTTGTGACCGTGGGAAAATTCTGAGACAGTGGGAAATTACGATGGGGGGAATATTCTTGTGCCAGAAAAATTTGATGACGGTGGGAAATTACGACCGTTGTAATATTGTTGTACCGTGGGAATATTCTAATTATCGTAAGTATTTTCTTTTTGAACGCGTTAAAGGCTTACTCACCCTGTAACAACTTCAGACAGTATTCCCAAAGGGCTGGCGGGCTCCTCAGGAAAATTTAAATAAAAAAAAAAGAAATAATTCCAAAGAAAACACTTTTTATTAAAGCAAACAAAAAACAAGAAAAAATGAAAGGTATATCCTATTGAAAGAAAAAAGAAATTAAAAAAATAACATTTTTAATCGAACTAAAAAATATATAGTGAACTGGGGGGACTTGTCCCCCCAAGGAGGTTCCTTGATGTTTGGGAGGGGGTCTTGATTTAGGGGAATTTTATCTGCTCCCCGTTCACCGAATTAAGTCTGAAAGCCTTCCACACCCCCCCCCCCCGGGGGCTGTATAATCCTCCGGGTTTTGCGTTCCCCCCTTGATTTTAATAATAATTGGGGTGTCTGGTGTTGGTGACACGCTTGTTTTTGAAATATAGCCCTTGCTGAGGGGGGGGGGGGGGGGGGGGGGGGGGGGTCGCAGGTTGGGGGGCAACCCACGGCTCGTTCTTCCCCTCTATAGCCGGAATAAAAAGTCCAAAACAAAAGCAGGTTCGTTACCACCTTTATGGGGGTTATTCCCGCGTCAAAACAAAAAAGGGAGATCCAACATGGGACGCCCCAGGACTTAGTCCATCTCCATCAATTCTTTTCGTTGGTTGGGAGGTGACCCAATCCTCATTCCAAGCTGTAAAGAGGAAGGTTACCCCTGTTAAAAAATCACTCCCATATAATACAATACCTAAAAGACTATTCTTATTAAAAAAATTTAAGAGATATCAAGGGAAAGGATAGTTTGTTATTTTTCAAAAGGAAGCTTTTAAAACCCAAAAAGTCCCCTAAATATGACAGGCATTTCTTACAGTAGTGCGGGAGTTAGTGATTACTGTTTTAGCGGACCCCACACGTCACCTTTCAGGGGGGGGGGGAATGAAGGAAGGGGGGGGGTAGCGGAGCGACTTCCCCTACCTTTAAAAAGTAGCCGGCAATCAAACTATTTTTTACCATATACTTGCTCGATACCCTTTTGTTGAACTTTCCCTCCACTCCCCCATCCAAGACTTATAGTCAAGGGTTTAAGAAGAAAAAGGGGAGGGAAAAAATTCTAAAATTGAAGTCCGTAAGGCAACAAAAACTTCTACTGACGCACGACTTAACCAAGAGAAATAATTTGAGAACCGTTTCTAAAAGAATTCTTTTCCCCTAATTAAAAATTTTAAAATTTGGGGATATCCCCACAAGGGCCAAACATTCCTTTTTTTTGGTGGAGTATCTCCCCTTTTCTGCAGGAAAGGAAGTTTTAGATTTAATAAATATACAGGAACTAGGAGTGGGGGATTTTGGCAGAAAAAACCTGTCACCTACTCAAAATATACTTCTTTGTAACCCGTAAGTACAACTTGGCCCCAAAAAAAAGGTGCTTGAGTTTATGCCACGTCTTACGAGGGCCAGTGTCTTCATGGCAAACTGAGCCATTTGAAGAACAGTCTCTCGCATGGTTTAGGAACAACAAAAAGGGAATAATCTATACTGAAGAATGAGATTTAAAAACAGATTTAATAAGGTACCATTTAAATATTCAAACTTAGAATACTATCTCCCTGGATAACTTTGTTGTTAAAAGCTTCATTAGACAATCCCCAAGTGAAGGGCAATTGCGCTTATATTGACAATCCTTGGCATAAAATCTGGAAAATAAAAGGGCTTTCGGTGGAGAAGAGGGGGTAGGGGAAGCCAGGGGTTTTGTCTAGCCCTATCAAGACATTGAGAATGCTGGAGGCAATACCATTTTTTCACCTGACGAGTGGACAGGTGATCCTCACCTCACTAAGAGAGCAGTATCATCTGTTTCCACCCCCAAATGAACAGTACGAGACAATGCAGCTTCTGGTGTGGAATTGTTAAGGTGATTATTTAACTTGCAAGGAAGAGGAGCTGGAAAACTTAGATCCACGGGTGGTGACGAAAGATCCGCCTCTGAAGGAAGAACGGCACCTTTAATGTTACCCACTATTATAGAACAAGTAACTGGGGCTAGTACCGCATTAGTCCAACCGGTGAACCATTTAGTTTTCAAGTAACAACGTATTGTAGGGAAAGTATTTTCACGACCCAAGTAATCTCAAAGAATAGAGGACACACTAGAGGTTTTAAAGTAAGGGAAAAGTTTATCTGAAATTACGATGCACGTACATCCAGTGTCACGTAATATGTCTGAGACTTTTATACCATTAACTTCTCCTGAACAGAAGGGTGCTTGGTCATTACCGTTAACAAAAATCTACCAACTTTCTCTATTTTCTTGGAAGGACAATCTGGACGTTTATGTCCGATACCACCACACCGATGACATGTAGGTGGCTTTTTTTCTACTGTAGGCTTCTTAATCTTTGGTCCAGGTGAACCATTGCCCTGAGGGATCGATCTCTTTCGGTCTTTATAGGAATTGTGAACCTCAGCATACAAATCAGCGGCCTCAGCAACCTCATCAGCTTTAATCAGGTTACGTTCTCTAATGAATGTTCGTATCTGGTGAGGAAGAGCTGTCAGGAACTGGTCAGCAACCATGGAGTCTCTAAAAGATTCATAACTGTGATCAATTCCTGAACACTATCCAAAAGTCGAACAAACGAAAGAGTGTTACCTGTAACTGCTGAAAGTTTTGGCCATGCTGTAAGGTGGTATACCTGAAATCTTTCCTATAAGAATTTGTGGTTTTCTGATATGCTTTAAGGATTGCCTTCTTCAGTAGGTTTATAATTACATATATCCTGCGACAAAGTTGCATAGATATTCAAAGCTGTACCAGAAAATAACATTCCTAATCTTGTACCCAGTGTCAGCAGGCCATTCACAGAGGGTAGCGGTAATTTCAAACCTGATAATGTATGAAGTAATGTCTTCACTCTGTGATGGGAGGTAAATTAGGTGTTTGGAATATGTGGCATAGTGCATGATGTTTCAATTACTCCTTCCTCTAATTGTTGTTGTGTAAAAGTTAACTTTTTATTCTCTTATTCAAGGCGAGCTTTTTCGAGCTCGCAATCTTTTTCCCTCTCTCTTAACTCAAGTTTCTTAGCTATTTCCTCACGTTCTCTATCCTTTGACTCTTTCCTCAAGTTCTCTTAATTACTTGTTCCACACGTCTTTAGCTCTCTCCTCATGATCCAAGTCTATCACGCTCTTTTTTGTCTTACTCTCTCTTTCTAAGATTGTCTTTCTTGGCTTTTGTCTTTCAATTCTCTCTCTCTCCTTTTCATCCTGTCTTTCAAGGTTCTCTTTCTCCTTTTTCTTCTTCTCTTTCAATTCTTCTCCTTTTCCTCTTCCCTTTCCCTTTGTCTCCTCTCTCTCCAATTTCTCTCTTTCGAGTCTTTCCTAGATCTTAGCACTAATGAAAGATCTATAATTTTTACCTCTTATTCCTAACTTCCAGCATTCATCCAAAACTGGTATTCTCCAAACTTGCAAGAATACAAAACTATCAGGGAAAATGGAAACGGGTATTAAAGAAAACGGGAGGGTTCAATTACTGCTCCACTCAAACTGATAAATAAACCAGAGGGCTCGGATCCCTGCTTCAATTAACAATGTATTAATGAAAAACGAAGGGTTCTATGCCGGCTCCGAGCAAACAGTAGTAGAATGGGGTCCCTTCGACCATCCAGTCTTCTCACCAACAGTGTATAGCCCTTTGTGGCTAGCACTTCTTTTTGATTATAATATAAAAATTTCACCAACAAATCAAGAGGGTCTTACGACAGTTCCTTGATATAATTAAAGAGCTCAATGAAACAAATTGTCACTGGAAAATCGTGACCAGCGTCCCTGTCAGAGTCTAATCTTCCAAAGTGTTTCAAGCTCGAAAAGGTGCAGAATTAACTATTATATCCTGCCTCCTGACTTGAATTACAATTAAATTGAGATATCCCCCCCCCCCCCCCCCCCCCCCCCTACCCCGCCAAATCTTTTAAATACTGTACCGTATTCCTACATAGAGAATGATTACTCATGGCTGGTGGTATAACGTTGTTGTATGCGGCGTTGAAGTTCAATGGTATTAGATTCAAGATGGTTGTTGAATCTTGATTCAGTCGAAGTTCATATCTGGCAAGGGTCGCCACTTGTGAAGGCTTATCAGCCTGTAACAACTCAGACAGTATTTACCAAGGCTGGCTCCTCCTCAGGAAAATTAATGAATAGAAACAAGAAATATTCACAAAGATAAACATTATTATTAAAGCAAAAATAAAACAAGAAAACATGAAAGGTATTTCCTATTTGAAAGAAAAATGGAGAAATGAATTGAAAAAAATTATATTTGGGAACTCAACGCTAATAATATATAGTGGATACTGGGGTGTTGGTGTTGGTGGACATGCTTGTTGTTGAATATAGCCGTTGCTGATGGGAGGGGGGTCGCAGGGAGGTGTTGGTGACAATCCCACCGGCTCGTTCTTCACAGTCTATAGCCGTGAATATTAATCCAGATGACAGGAAAGCAGTTCGTTACCACTGTATGATGTGGGGTTATTCTGCGTCTATACATAACAGGTAGAATCCAAACATGGGACGTTCTCAGGACTTAGTCCATCTCCTCAATTTTTTCGGTTGGTTGGCAGGTGACCCAATCTGTCATTCCTAGCTGTTTAAAGAGAGACAGGTTACCCACTGCTAAGAAAATCACTCTCCATGATAAGTACAATACCTAAAAGACGTATTAATTGGATTATTAAAATTATTTAAAATACATCAAGGCTGAAAGGACTATGTTTATTATTGTCAAAGTGAAGGCTTTCAAACCATAATTCCACTAGAATATGAGCAGGCATGTACTTACAAGTAGTGCTGGGGCAGTGAGTCTAGTGATTACTGTTTGACGGGAGCACACACCGTCCCTTTAGGGGGGGGGGGATAGCGGGAGCTAGGACTTACCCTACCTTAACAAGCAGCGGGAAAATCAAACTATCACTTTGGGGTATTGGGGGAAAAAGGGGGGGGGGAGATAGCCGGACCTAGTCTTCCCTACCTTAACAAGTAGCGGCAATCAAACTATTGATACCATATACTTGCTCGATACTCCTATTCTGTTGAACTTTCCTCACAACCTTGTAATATTCATATGACGTGCGGGAATATTCTTATTGACCGTAGGGAAATTCTGATGACATGGAAATAGTCTTTTACCGTAAGATATTTTACGACTGTGGGAAAATTCTTGTGGACCGTTTAGGAGGTATTACGACCGTGGGGGAATTTCTTATGACCGTGGGAATATTCTTATGACAGTGGGAATATTCTTATGACCGTGGGAAAGTTATTGTGACCGTTGGGAAATATCTTTGAACCGTGGGAAAATTCTGATGACCCGGGTTTGGAATATTACGATCGTGGGGAATATTCTTGTGACGTGGGATATCTTATGGCCGTGGACTATTCTTATGACCGTGGGAATATTCTTGTGACCACGGGAATATTATTATGACGTAGGAAATTCTGATGACCGTGGGAAATATTACGACCTTGGGAATATTTTGTTTTTTCCCCCCCACCCCCCCCCCCCCCCCCCCCCCCCCCCCCCCCCCCCATTTTTTTTTTCCCCTTTCTAGCTGTAAATTATTTATTGTTAGAATATTCATATGACCGTGGGAAAATTCTTGTTGTGACCGTGGGAATATTCTCATGACCGTGGGAATATTTTTGTGTCCGGGGGAAATTCTGACGACTTGGAATATACAACCATGGGAATATTCTTGTGACAGTCTGAATATTCTTATGACCGTGGGAAAATTCTGAGACCGTGGAATATTCTGACCGCTGGAATATTCTTATGACTCTTGGGAATATTTTATGACCCGTGGGAATAATCTTATAACCGTGTAGAAAATTGTGATGAGCATGAGGAATATTACGACGGTGGGAATATTCTTGTAGACCGTGGGGATATTACTTATGACCGTGGGAATATTCTTATGACCGTGGGAAAATTTGATGACCGTGGAAAATTCTGATGGACCGTGGGATATTTTATTACCGTGAGAAATATTTTACCGTTAGGAATATGCTTGTGACTGAGAATATTTTAATGAACACGTGTGAATATTCTTATGGGCCGTGGGAAACTCTTGTGACCGTGGGAATATTCTTATGACCGTGGGAATATTATGACCGTTGGGCATATTCTTAGGACTGTGGGAAAATTCATTTGACTGTGGGAATTTTTTCTTATGACCGTCGGACATATTCTTGTGACCGTTGGAAAAATTCTGATGACAAGGGGATTATTAAGACTGCAGGAATATTCTTATGAACTTGGGAAATTTTTTAAGACCGTGGGAATATTACGACCGTGGGAAAATTCTTGTGACGGTGGGATTATTATTATGACCGTGGGAATATTATGTGACGTGTGGGGAATATTCTTATGACCGTGGGTATATTCTTATGACCATAGGAAAATTCTGATGACCGTGGGAACATTGCGACCGTGGGAAAATTCTTATGAAACGTGGAGAAAATTCTGATGACCGTGGAAATATTTCGACCGTGGGAATTTTCTTGTGACCCGTGGGATATTCTTTTATCGTAGAGAATATTCGTAATGGTACCGTGGGAAAAAAAATCTTTGTATGACCGTGGAAAATATCTTTTAATGAACGTGGGAATATTCTTATGACCGTGGGAAAATTCTGATGACCGCAGGGAATATTCTTACTACCGGTGAGGAATATTCTGACCTTGGAATCATTCTTATGGACCGTGGTAAAATTTTGATGACTTTGGGATTACGAACCGTGGGATATTCTTGTGACCGTGGGAATATTTAGTTATGTGAGAATATTCTTAATGACTGTGGGAATATTCCGATGACCGTGGGGAATATTCTTATGAAGGTGAGAAAAAATTCTCCATGTTACCATTGGAATTATTCTTGCGACCTTGGGAAATATTCTACGACAGTTTTGAATATTATACTGTGAGAATATTCTTTTGGACCGTGGGAAAAGTCTTGTGGAACGTTGGTAAATTTCTGATGACCGTGGTAAATAGTACGACCGTAGGAATATTCTTGTGATCGTGGGAATATCTTATTATCGTGAGATATTTCTTATAACCGTGGGGGAATATTCTAATGGACCGTGGAAAATTCTGATGACCGTGGGAATATTACGCCCTAGGAATATTCTTATTGAGCTATTGGAATATTCTTATGACCGTGGGATATTCTTATGTCAGTGGGAAAATTCTGGTGACCAGGGAATATTACGACGGTGGGAATATAACTCTAGTGACCATAGGAATTATTCTTATGAATTTGAGAATATCCTTATGACTGTGGGGAGAAAGTTCTTGTGGATCTTGGAAATATTCTTGTGACCGTGGGGGAATATTCTAATTATCGTTGAGGAATATTCTCTGACCGCGTGGAAAATTTTATAACCGTGGGAAAATTCTGATTTCCGTTGGAATATTTAGGACAGTGGGAATATTCTTATGATCGTGAGAAATTTCTTTTGACCGTGGGAAAATTCTTGTGACCGGGTGAATAATTCTTAGATCCGTGGGAAAATTTGAGACAGTAGAGAATATTTACGACAGTGAGGATATTCTTGTGACCGTGGGAATATTCCTATTATCGTGAGAATATTCTTATGGACCGTGGGGAAAATTCTTTGTGAAAGTAGGGAATATTCTTATGACCGTTTTGGGGAATATTCTTATGACGTGGGAAAATTTGATGACAGTAAGATATCACGACCTTGGGATATTCTTGTGACGTGGGAATCTTCTTATATCGTGAAAAATTCTTATGACCAGGGAAAAAATTCTTGTTGCCGTGGGAATTTCTTATAACCGTGCAAAATATTCTTATGACCGTGGGAATATCCATATGACGTGGGAAAATTCTCTTGACCGTGGAATATTCTTATTACCTTAGAATATTCTTATGGACAGTGGGGAAAAATTCTTGTGTCCGTAGGAGTATTACGACTTGGCAATATTCTTGAAGACCGTGGGTATTTTCTTAGGACCGTAGAATAGAAATATTCTTATTAACCTTGGAAAATTTCTGCTGACCGTGGGGGAGGGGGAATTTCTTACGACCGTGGGGAAAATTCTTTTGACTGTGGGAGATTCTGATGGACCGTTGGGAATATTTTATTACAGTGAGGATTATTCTAATGACCGTGGGAATATTTTGTGACCGTAGTAAATTTCTGATGACCGTGGGAATATACGGCCGTGGGAATATTCTTGTTGCCATGTAAATATTTTCTTATTATTTTAGAATATTCATTTGTGACCGTTAGAAAATTCTTGTGACCGCGGGAAAATTCTTATGGATGTCGGAATATTTTTGTGACCGTGTGGAAATTCTGATGACGTTGTGAATTATACGACCTGGGGATTATTCTTGTGACAGTGTGAATATTCTTATTCTCGTGAGAAATATTCTTAGAACTGTGGAAAATTTTCCTGATGACAGTGGAATCTTTACGACCTTGGGGAAATATCTTGTGACCATGGGAATATTCTATTATGTGAGAATATTCATATTGACCGTGGGAAAATTCCTTGTGAACGTGAGGAATTTTCTTGTGACCGTGGAGAATATTCTTGTGACCGTGAGAATATTCTTATGACCGGGGACATTTCGTGACCGTGGTTATAAAAAAATTTCTGATGAAACGTGGGGGAATTTAGGGACCGTGGAAATATTCTTGTGACCGTGGGAATTTCTTATTATCGTGAGTATTTTTATGACCGTGGGGAAAATTCTTGTGGACCGTGGGAATATTCGTATGGCCGTCGGAATATTCTTATGACCGTCCCCCCCCCCCCCCCCCCCCCCCCCCCCCCCCCCCCCCCCCCCCCCCCCCCCCCCCCCCCCCCCCCCCCCCCCCCCCCCCCCCCCCCCCCTGGGAAAATTCTGATGACCGTGGGAATGTTCTTATGACCTGGGGAATATTCTTTTGATCCGTGGAAATATTTCTTATGGACCGCAGGAAAATTCTGATGAGATGCGAATCATTACGACGGTGGATATTCTTGTGACTGTGAGAATATTCTTATGACCGTGGGAAAATTCTGATTGACCGTGGGAAATATTCTTATTACCGTTTAGAATATTCTTAAGACTGTGGGAATATTCTTATTACAGTGAGAATATTATTTTAACCGTAGGAATATTCTTGTGACCGTTTGGAAATGTTATTGAACCTCTTAATATTTTTATTATATGAGAATATTTCTTATGACCGTGGGAAAATTCTTGTGAGGGTATGGCACGGGGTTCCATGCTGCATCTTCACTGCTCGTGGTCTCGAGGTCCTCTCGGATGAGAGGGGGAAAACTTATGGCCCTTTCATTACCTTTTAGTGGACTGTCCCCCCCCCCCCCCCCCCCCCCCCCCCCCCCCCCCCCCCCCCCTTTCCTTCCGCTTTGTCCCTCTTTTTTTTTTAAGAACAATAGAAGTAGTACATCTCATAGAGTCTTCGTTTTATGATAACCCTCCTCCTCCTCCAAGGCCCTTTTTTGTTACCACATCTGTTCTGACCCAGCTTTCTCTATTGGGACCATCTCTAGGATTTTCCATACCCTGTCTTCTGCTAGTGATACTTCGTCATCGCTCCAGGTGCTGAGGGTTTGCCCATTTCTTTTAGTACCTCTGCCCTCTTGCACGCCTTTACTATGCATCCGGCTTTCCCGAATACAGATGCAACGGTTTTCAGATCGCCCACGTATTTCAGGCGGGCCGCCCTAGTACATGCATCAACATTCCAGACCATTTGCTACGATAGTTCTTCGATGTCTGCTCATTCACCCAAAAAACACTACACAACACCCACTTCCTTTGCGCACCATTTTTACAATTACGCAGTGGACTAAATTCTTTTCCTACCAGCTGACATCTCCAACTGATTATCATTCTGACCACAGTTTATTGGTAAAGCTCTTTTATGACAAGTTGGCCGAAAATATCCTTTTACACCTTCGAAGCCGTGCATGCATCGTTTTACAGTTCAGATGCAGGAACAAGCTCATGATCTTTCCCACCTTCATTGATAACATTCCAATCACAGTGCACAAGACACTACTCTCAGGTTCTTATGTGGTACAGTGGTTTTTCGCATACCATTGTACAGAGTGATTTTTCTGCCTGCGATGTGATATTTTGGAGCAATTAGCCCTTTAGGTCCTTACTATTCGTAAGTGTTATAATATGTCCTGCCCGCTCGCAGGAGGAGGCTCTTTCTCAGTACATCGCTGCCTAACCTTTGACTGCCGTGAACTCCCGTAATCCGTTTATATCGCGGGCTATCGCCGTAAAGTGGTGTCCCTACTCCCCAAACAGTGTAGAAATTGCTGGTGCTTGGACACTCCGCTAAATACTGCAGATTGCAGTTGGGTGCTGCAGATCTTGCCAAAGCATCTTGCAGGGACATTCCCCCCACTTGTTTCCAAATTGCAATGAACTTCAATCCTTCTCTTTCCCCAGATGGCAGATCTATCTCAAGAATGAGAAATTTCTTTGTCTTAAGGAGAATGGAAGGCCCTTACATAGCTATGGCTGTCTCTAGCTCCACCTTCAGGGGAATCTTTCCTCGTATTTCTTATTCGCGAGTAGCTGGCGACCTTCCAGGTTGGCTCGGTCTCCCCGCCTACCGCTCCCTCCAGTGTCTTGTCTTCCTGGGGGTCACTTCAGTCTCTGATTCTTTACTCCTACCATACTTCTCGCCCGCTAGTTTCTCAGTTTGCAAGGCCTCGCACACTGCATTCTTCTTTGTGCTATCACCTGAAAAGCTTGAATTTGTCTCATAGCCAAGTCTCTTCGCATTCCTCCGGTGCTTACAATTCCCCAACAGTTTTCCTTTTCGGCCTTGGTGCCTAGTTCTCACCCCCTTTCTAACTCTCACACGAAGGTGGAGGTTCAACCCCACCTCTTGTGGTTCCCACTTCTCCTGTTTCCCCCAAGACTTCTTCCCTAGTTACCTTCCAGCCTCCTTCCTCTCCTTTTCCACCTGAGGACTCTTCTGTCCCCGCTGGCACATCTCTCCAGGTTCATACTCCCCTCCCCTCTCTGAAGTTATGGTATCGGCATCTTCCTTATCCACTGAGACACTTGATGCTATCTCCGATTATATTGCGGAGACGAAACTCTCGATGGACACCGGCGCTCCTCCTACCCCTTCTTATTTTTCACGACTCTCACAGCAACCTTTTCCTTCACAGCATCCTGATTGTTCCATGCTTACACGTTTGCCGTTGCCTCCACACATTGACTTCACTGACCCTAATACCCCATAGATTTTATTGATTCTTATTGTTGGTATACCTGTCTTTGTGAATAATGACTTATTTAAAATGGAATATTCGTGGCCTCAGGGGTAATCGGGGAGAGCTCCAAGTACTGCTCTCCCAGTTTTCCCCATTATGTGTCGAGTTACAAGAACCCAAAATTTGTTCAGTTGTTATTTGTCCCATTTCAGGCTATGTTCTGTTGCATTCTTCTGATCCATTTCCTAATGAATCATTTAATGAGAGTGTGCTTCTTGTGTGAGTTGGTATACCGTATCAACAGGTCTTTGTTTGTTCTCTGCTGTATTATACTGCAACCCGTATTTATTTGCACAGATGGTATACAGTTTACTCTCTATATCTCTCCATTTCCCGTGCATTTTGTATCTCGGATATTGTGTTCTTGATCTCTTCTCTACCACTGCCCATCTTGTTGTTGGGTTATTTTAACGCTCACCATCATCTTTGGGGAGGGTACCACTGACTCTCGTGGTGACAGTTGGAGATTCTTCTCACTTCTCATCCTCTTGCATTGATCTTTCTATCTGCTCCTCATCAATTGCACTTGATTACGCTTGATCTGTTCTCCCGGATTTGCACGACAGTGATCACTTTCTTATTCTTGTTACTTCTAGTATGTATTCCCGACCGCCTCGTAGCCCCTGTTGGCAATTTGGACGAGTGAATTGGGAATTATACTCTCATCTTACCGCCTTTTGTGGGGACCTTCTTTCGTCCTCTGTTGATGAACTGGTGCACCATTTTTTGACCTTAGTTTTGACTGCAGCATCACATTCCATTTCTCGAACTTCAGACAGTCATTCTCAGACATGGGTGCATTGGTGGTCTCCTTCGTATGCCCGTGTAGTGCGTTTGAAACGTGCTGCGTGGGGCCGTTATCGACTTAATCGGACCTCAGATTGTCTTTTGGATTTTAAGTGCGCAAGGGCAGTCGCTCGCCACGTCATTCGCGACACTGAACGCACTTGTTGGCAAGATTACGTGTCTACCATTATCTCGACTTCCCGTATGTGTGTGGTTTGGAAGAAGGTACGGAAGTTGTGTGGCAAGTACACTCCAGACCCGGCTCCCGTTTTGCGGGTTGCGGGTGTTAGTGTTGTGGAACCTCGTGAAGTTGCCACTCAAATCAGGAACTATCTTGTCGGTGTTTCCCAAGGGCTTCACCTTTGTCCCTCATTTCATGCATCTAAGTCTACCAAGGAGCAATTGCCCTTTGATTTCTCTTCTAATGGAATGGAGCCATATAACGTACCTTTCACTCTCCTAGAGCTGAGTCCACACTTTCTGCTTGCCAGTCATCGGCAGTTGGGCCTGCTATTCATATCAGTATGCTACAACTTTGGCGTCTTTTCAAAATCATTTGGACGCGAGAGTTTCTCCCTCAACAATGGAAATCTCCCATTGTGCTACCGTTTCGCAAACTAGGCCCCTCGGGGCTTGATACCTCTCACTATCGTCTCATTGCTCTGACCAGTGTAGTCTGCAAGGTGATGGAACGTTTGGGTTTGAATAAAGCGTCTGACATGGTATTTGGGACTCACAATGTCTTTCCCTTCGCTAATATGGCTTTCGAAAGGGCCGTTCTACTTTGGACCTCTTAGATATGTACATGCAAAATCCCTTTCCTAACAAACAGCTAGCAGTTTTTTTTGATCTTGAGAAGGCATAGGGCACCACTTGGAGGTATAACATTTAGCCTTAGGTGTAACATTTTAGCCTTAGGTGTCCACAATAATCTACCAACTTTCCTTACTGCTTTCTTATCTGGCAGACATTTCGTGCCCGTGTTGGCCCCTCGCTTTCCTCAGACTTTGTTTGGGCCCCAAGGGAGCCCTACAAGGTTCCCCCGGGGCAGCCCCAAAGGTTGTCACGAGGTTGTGTCCTTAGCACTACCCTTTTTTTCTTGGTTATAAATGCCCTGTTTTTTTTTCTTCCATGCATATTTGGTCGTCACTTTATGTGGCTGATTTCGTTATATCTTACGCAGGATGTTTTTGACTGAGTTTCCCCATTGGTCCACTGCTCATGGATTTAAATTTTTTAGTACTAAATCCATTTTCATTACCTTCACTAGCGCCCTCTTGTCCCAGATTCCATTGTATTTACACTTTCACGTATTTCAAGAATGTGATACAGTCAAGTTTCTTGGCCTTCTCTTCGATCGTCGGTTGACTTGGAAAACTCACATTTCCTCTTTGAAGGCAGCTTTCCTGGTGGGCTGAATCCCCTTTAAAAATTCTTTGGCATCGTTCATCAGGTGCAGATTGCCGGACTCTCTTTTTTGCATTCCACTGTAGTCTTGTCCAAGCTGGTTTTCATGGTATGAGAAAATTACCTGGGTGGGGTTTAAATTGGGATGACCTGACTATGGGTCAGGTAGGTGATCTTGGTTGCCAATATGACCTTTTTCAGAGCATAGTTTTAGCTGCCAGGACAACTTTTGTCCGAGTAGGGAAATTAGATCTAACAAAATTGATCCCAAATGCATGAACAAAGATTTAAAACATCTCATTGGTCAAAAAAGAGGCATATATAGGCGTATCAAAAGAGGGGATGGGCAGTTAAGAAATCAATATATTCAATTAAGAGAGAAATAAAAAAAAAAAAATAAGAAAAGCAAAATGGGATTATGAGGCTAAGGTCGCAAGGAATTCAAAGACTAACCCAAAAGGACCCTTTCAGGTATACAGAAGTAAGATTAGGGACAAGATTGGCCCACTTAAGAGTAACTTGGTCAGATCACTAAAATGATTAGGATATTTGTGAAATTTTCAATAATTACTTCCTCTCAGTTTTTACTCAGGAAAATACTAGCGAAATTCCAGAAATAACAGATTATGTATAATAGGACGATAATAAACTGCACGATTGCGGTAATTACTGATATTTTCCTCAGACAAATAGAGAAATTACAACCTAACAAATCCCCAGGCCCTGCTGAACTGTTTGACAAGGGTGTTAAAGGAATGTAAAGAGGAACTTAACATACCTTTGGTATCTTTTCAAATATCACTACAAAAATGGCATAGTGCCTGATAAGTGGAAAAATGGCAAATGTAATACCTATTTACAAGGCAGGTGACAGGTCCTTGGCTTCGAACTATAGACCAATAAGCCTTACCTCCATAGTGGGAAGATTTATGGAATCAATAATTACCGAAGCAATTCGTAGCCATCTTATTTATTTATTATTAATTTGGACATGATACATAGTTGTACAAAGAAATACAATGGTTGAGTGTACATGTCAAAAGCCCCTTGTATGCAGAGCATTATGGGCAGGCTTAAAATTAACTTAAGATTAACTAAGCAATGATATATTCAGTGGTAAAAATTACAGTAAACAAATTACAATATGAAGCACAAATGAGTAATTCAGAGACAGGTCATAAGGTCATTTGAAGAGTTACTGTGCATTCAAGAGAATGGAGTATTCTATTAGGTTATGTATTAAAAAAAAACAGAGTTTGATAGGGGCAAAATTTATGAGATTCAGTAATTCAGTATTTATTTAGTTGTGGGTAAGTGATTTTTAAGAAGAGACTTGAATTGATAAGCAGACAGTATTTCTTTTATATTCACAGGTAATGAATTCCAGATTTTTGGGCCTTTTATGTGCATTGAGTTTTACATAGTGTGAGATGGACACGAGGAACATCAAAGAGTGATCTGTGCCTTGTGTTATGGTCGTGTATTCTGTTGAGGTTGGTAAGGAGACGTTTGAGGGGAGGGTTTATGTCAGAGTTAAGTGTTCTATGTATGTAGTAGGTACAGTAATAAGTATGGATGTTTTGTATTGTGAGTAGGTTTAGAGTTTTGAATATTGGTGGAGTGTGCTACCTGTAGTGGGAATTTGTTATCATTCTGACTGCAGCCATTTGTTGGGTAATTAAAGGTCTGAGATGGTTTATTGTTGTTGAGCCCCATGCACAAATTCCATAGGTGAAATAGGGGTAAATAAGTGAGTGATATAGGGCCAGAAGGGCTGCTGTGGAACATAGTACCGTATCTTCTATAGTATGCCTACGGTCTTTGAGATTTTCTTGGAAATTTGTTGTACATGTGTTTGAAATTTGAGTCTATTATCAAGGTGGATTCCTAGGAATTTTCCCTCTGTGAGCTTTGTGATAGGTGATTCATTTATCATTATGTTGAGAGGAACATCTGTAGTTCTGTTTCCAAACTGAATGAAGTAGGTTCTGTCAATATTGAGAGTAAGTTTATCATCATCCAGGTAGATATTTTCTGTAATTCGGTATTTACAGCATTGGCTAGCATGACTGGGCTTGGATGAGAAAAGACGTATGTAGTGTCATCTGCAAATAGTGTGGGTTTGAGTAGTTGCGATGCATTTGGTAGGTCGTTTATGTATATGAGAAAGAAAAGAGGGCCAAGGACACTTCCCTGCGGGACACCAACTGTAATTGGCTGTGTGGAAGAGTTTGCTCCATTTGTGTACACGTAATGGCTTCTGTTGCTAAGGTATGACTTTAGGTAGCTGAGGGAGTGCCCTCTTATACCATAGTGTGACAATTTTATGTGGAGCAAATTATGGTCAACTGTATCAAAAGCTTTACGTAAATCAATGAAGATCCCCAATAGGGACTTCTTTTTTCTCGAGTGCAGTGTATATTTGTTCTAGCGTGTGTATAATAGCATGATTCGTATTTTTATTAGGCCTGAACCCAAACTGACAGGGGTTGAGTATGTTGTGGGAGTTGAGGTAGGAATAGATTCGCTTATAAATTAATTTTTCAAAGGTTTTAGAGAGAAGGTATAAGTTGGATATTGGCCTATAGTTATTCAAGTCTGTTTGATCTTAATGTATCGGGGTGACCCTCGCTATTTTGAGAACTGTGGGGAAGGTAGAGGATTCGATGGATTTGTTAAAGAGTGTTGCAATGATTGGTGACAGCACTTGCGAAGCTTTTTTTGTATATAAAGGGTGGTAAGGTATTTAAATCTCCTGTCTTATTTTTAGTGTATTGATAATAAGGGAGACTTCTTTTGGGTTAGTCGGAGCTAGGAACAGTGTGTTCGGATAGTTGCCAGTGAGGTAGTCATTGGATGGGGTATTTGAGCTTGGAATTTTATCGAGAAGGTTTTTTCCTATGGTGGAGAAGAAAACATTGAGTCTGTTTGCTGTTTCAGTTGGTGGGAGTTGGGGTTCATCTGGTTTTGTTAGTTTGATTGCTCTATTTCCTGATATCTTTTTTGTTTCTAGAATTTCAGATAGGGTTTTCCAGGTCGTTTTCATATCACCCTTTAAGTTTGATAATCTGTTCTCATAATAAAATTTTTTTGCCCTTCTTATCAGGCTGGTTAGGAGTGAAAGGCATATATTGATTAATGAATCCCAGCACGGTTTTACAAAGGGGCGTTCCTGTCTTACGAATTTACTAACTTTATTCACTAAGGTATTTGAGGAGGTAGATCATGGTATTGAATATGATATTGTGTATATGGATTTCAGTAAGGCTTTCGATAGAGCTCCACATCAGAGGCTGTTGGGGAAACTTTAGGCACACGGAATAAGAGGAGAAATTTTTTCCTGGGTAGAGACATGGTTGACAAATAGGCAGCAGAGAGTTTGCATACATGGGGAGAAATCAGAATGGGGGCACGTCACAAGCGGTGTTCCTCAGGGGTCAGCGTTGGGCCCCTTGTTGTTCACAGTCTACATAAACGACTGCTACGCAGTGTGCTAAAAAATATTTATGTATAAAATAACGCCGCAAGGTATGGCAACACCGCATACCCAAGCAAAAACAGTGGCACACAGCTCTTATTGTAGCGCTGTTAAGCGGTGATATCCAAATTAATCCAGGACCTCACACTATTGTGCAGAGGCAAAACAGGCAGATAAGTGACGGTGATAATGACGGACTAGTAGCTAGGAATGATAACCTTAACTCCATATGTAATGCATACATAGGTCAATGTGAGGCAATACAGCCATTTTCATTATCTCAAACACCACCAAACAGGTGCATACACTACACTAAAATATGAAAGAAGAACAGAAAAGACACCTTATGTAAAATTTGTAAGAGGTGGGTGCATAATGGATGTATGTACAATTATAGTAATGGTGCCAGAATTCATTTTGTGTGTAACAAATGCACTTTGGCACAGTTACCCTTTAGCAATGGCCCATTGCCATATATTGATGATTATAATTGTTTTATGAAAACAGGCCTTCACTTTATTCATGTCAACGCAAGATCACTTTTTCCAAAATTGGCAGAGATTAGGATTTTAGCTAATAGAACTAGAGCGGCAGTTATATCCATCTCTGAATCCTGGTTGGATAATACGGTGACTGACGACGAGGTCAAAATAGAAGGTTACAATATAAAACGCTTAGATAGGAACAGAAAAGGTGGTGAGGTATGTGCCTACATAAGAAATGACTTAGCTTACAACCCAAGTCCTGATTTAAATAACAATAAACTGGAGATTCTATGGTTTGAAGTGCTGCTTCCCAAGACCAGACCCATCTTAGTAGGAACTAGTTAACGCCCTCCCACCCAGGACCAGTTCTTAGAAGATTCTTCCAGAGTCTTGTCCGGACTTGAAAACAGTTGCGAGACAATAATACTGGGAGACTTCAGTATCTGTTTTCAACAGCAAAATAAGGAGCTATGTAAAAGGTATAAGCAAATTCTAGGTTTAAACAGTTACACTCAACTAATTAATACACCAACCCGGATCACACAGTTCTCAGCCACCCTAATTGACCACATACTTTGTAACCGCGCTGAGAACATTAGTCAGTCAGGCATCATTACCACAGGTCTTAGTGATCATTTCATCATTTACTGCACCAGGAAAATCACTAGGGATAGGATAGGCCTACACAGGACAATAAAAATGAGGTCAACTAGAAACTACAGTAAAGAAACACTGGTAAATAGGCTACAAAATTGCAACTGAACAGAGATAACAAGTTGCACGGACGTAAACGATGCCTGGGAAAAATTCAAAACAATGTTCACTACCATCCTTGATAATATTGCACCAGTTAAAGAGGTTAGGATTAAACGAAGAACTGAACCCTAGATGACTACTGAGATATTAGATAATATGAAATTCAGAGACCAGCTGCTAAAAGATTTAAAGCAAACAGACAGGATATGCCTAAAG
>NC_069409.1:16811483-16888324 GCF_026875155.1 Cherax quadricarinatus
ACAGAAGAGTCCTCAGGTGGAAAAGGAGAGGAAGAGGCTGGAAGGTAACTAGGGAAGAAGTCTTGGGGGAAACAGGAGAAGTGGGAACCACAAGAGGTGGGGTTGAACCTCCACCTTCGTGTGAGAGTTAGAAAGGGGGTGAGAACTAGGCACCAAGGCCGAAAAGGAAAACTGTTGGGGAATTGTAAGCACCGGAGGAATGCGAAGAGACTTGGGCTTATGAGACAAATTCAGCTTTTCAGGTGATAGGCACAAAGAAGATGCAGGTGTGCGAGGCCTTGCAAACTGAGAAACTAGCGGGCGAGAAGTAGAGGTAGGAGTAAAGAATCAGAGACGGAAGTGACCCCGGAAGACAAGACACTGGAGGAGCTGGTAGGCGGGGAGACCGCCAAGGCTGGAGGTCTCCTAGCTACTCGCGAATAAGAAATACGAGGAAGATTCCCCTGAAGGTGGAGCTGAGAGACAGCCATAGCATAAGTAAGGCCTTCATTCTCCTTAAGACAAAGAATTTCTCATTCATTGAGATAGATCTGCCATCTGTGGGAAAGAGAAGGATGAAGTTCATTGCAATTGAAACAAGTGGGGGGAATGTCTGCAAGATGCATTGGCAAGATCTGCAGCACTCCACTGCAGATCTGCAGTATTTAGCGGAGTGTCCAAAGCACCAGCAATTTCTACACTGTTGGGGAGTAGGGACCACTTTACGGGCGATAGCCCGCGATATAAACGGATTACGGGAGTTCACGGCAGTCAAAGGTTAGGCAGGCGATGTTACTGAGAAAGAGCCTCCTCCTGCGAGTGGGCAGGACATATGTATACACTTTAAGAATAGGAAGGTCCTAAAGGGCTAATTGCTCCAAAATATCATCATCGCAAGGCAGAAAATCACTCTGTACAATGGTATGCGGTAAAACCACTGTACCACTTAAGAACTGAGAGTAGTGTGCTTGTGCACTGTGATTGGAATGTTATCAATGGAAGGTGGGAAAGATCATGAGCTTGTTCTGCATTCTGAACTGTAACGATGCATGCACTGCTTCGAAGGTGTAAAAGGATATTTTCGGCCAACTTGTCATAAAAGAGCTTTACCAATACTGTGGTCAGAATGATAATCAGTTGGAGATGTCAGCTGTAGGGAAAAGAATTTAGTCCACTGCGTAATTGTAAACATGGTGCGCAAAGGAAGTGGGTGTTGTGTAGGTTGTTTTTGGGTGGAATGAGCAGACATCGAAGAACTATCGTCAGCAAATGGTCTGGAATGTTGAGGCATAGTACTATGGGCGGCCCGACCTGAAATACGTGGGCGATCTGAAAACCGTTGCACTGTATTCGGGAAGCCGGATGCATAGTTAAAGGCGTGCAAGAGGCAGAGGTACTAAAAGAAATGGGCAGAACCTCAGCACCTGGAGCGGATGACGAAGTATCACTAGCAGAAGGTACAGGGGTATGGGAAAATCTAGAGAATGGTCCAATAATGAAGCTGGGTCAGAACAGGATGTGGTAACAAAAAAGGGCCTTGGAGGAGGAGGAGGGTTATCATAAAACGAAGACTCTATGAGATGGTACTACTTTCTTATTGTTATTAAAAAAAAAAGAGGGACAGCGGAAGGACAGTCACTAAAAGGTATGAAAGGGCCATAAGTTCCCCCCTCTCATCCGAGAGGACCTCGAGACCACGAGCAGTGCAGATGCAGCATGGAACCCGTGCCATACCCTCACAAGAATTTTCCCACGGTCATAAGAATATTCTCATGATAATAAAAATATTAAGAGGTTCATAACATTCCAACGGTCACAAGAATATTCCTACGGTTAAAATAATATTCTCACGGTAATAAGAATATTCCCACAGTCATAAGAATATTCTAAACGGTAATAAGAATATTCCCACGGTCATCAGAATTTTCCCACGGTCATAAGAATATTCTCACAGTCACAAGAATATTCCCACCGTCGTAATATTCGCATGCTCATCAGAATTTTCCTGCGGTCATAAGAATATTCCCACGGATCATAAGAATATTCCCAAGGTCATAAGAACATTCCCACGGTCATCAGAATTTTCCCACGGTCATAAGAATATTCCGACGGCCATACGAATATTCCCACGGTCACAAGAATTTTCCCACGGTCATAAAAATACTCACGATAATAAGAATATTCCCACGGTCACAAGAATATTTCCACGGTCGTAATATTCCCACGTTCATCAGAATTTTACCACGGTCACGAAAATGTTCCCACGGTCATAAGAATATTCTCACGGTCACAAGAATATTCCCACGGTCACAAGAATATTCCCACGGTCACAAGAATTTTCCCACGGTCATATGAATATTCTCACAATAATAGGAATATTCCCATGGTCACAAGAATATTCCCAAGGTCGTAATATTCCCACTGTCATCAGGAATTTTTCCACAGTCATAAGAATATTCTCACGATAATAAGAATATTCACACTGTCACAAGAATATCCCCAGGGTCGTAATATTCACACGGTCATCAGAATTTTCACACGGTCACAAAAATATTCCGACATCCATAAGAATATTCCCGCGGTCACAAGAATTTTCTAACGGTCACATGAATATTCTAATAATAATAAGAATATTATCATGGCAACAAGAATATTCCCACGGCCGTAATATTCCCACGGTCATCAGAAATTTACTACGGTCACAAGAATATTCCCACGGTCATGAGAATATTCTCACTGTAATAATAATATTCCCACGGTCATCAGAATTTTCCCACAGTCAAAAGAATTTTCCCACGGTCGTAAGAATATTCCCACGGTCACAAGAATTTTCCCAAGGTCATAAGAATATTTCTACGGTCATAAGAATATACCCACGGTCTCAAGAATATTGCCACAGTCGTAATACTCCTACGGTCACAAGAATTTTCCCACTGTCATAAGAATATTCTTAAGGTAATAAGAATATTTCCACGGTCATGAGAATTTTCCCACGGTCATAAGGATATTCCCACGGTCATAAGAATATTTTCACGGTTATAAGAATATTCCCACGGTCACAAGAATTTTTCCCTGGTCATAAGAATATTTTCACGATAATAAGAATATTCCCACGGTCACAAGAATATTCCCAAGGTCGTGATATTCTTACTGTCATCAGAATTTTCCCACGGTCATAAGAATATTCCCACGGTCATAAGAATATTCCCACTTTCACAAGAATTTTCCCACGGTCATAAGAATATTCTCACGATAATAGGAATATTCCCACGGTCACAAGAATATTCTCACTGTCGTAATATTCTCACTGTCATCAGAATTTTCCCACGGTCATAAGAATATTCACCCGGTCACAAGAATTTTCCCACGGTCAAAAGAATATTCTCACGATAATAAGAATATTCCCACTGTCCTAATATTCCAACGGAAATCAGAATTTTCCCACGGTTATAAGAATTTTCCCGCGGTCATGAGAATATTCTCACGATAATTAGAATATTCCCACGGTCACAAGAATATTTCCACGATCACAAGAACTTTCCCACAGTCATAAGGATATTCTCACGATAATAAGAATATTCCTATGGTCACTAGAATATTCCCACCGTCGTAATATTCCCTTGGTCACCAGAATTTTCCCACGGTCATAAGAATATTCCCACGGTCATAAGAATATTCCAACGCTCATAAGAATATTCCTAGGGCGTAATATTCCCACGGTCATCAGAATTTTCCTACGGTCATTAGAATATTCCCACGGTTATAAGAATATTCTCACGATAATAAGAATATTCCCACGATCACAAGAATATTCCTACGGTCGTAATATTACCACGGTCATCAGAATTTTCCAACGTTCACAAGACTTTTCCCACGGTCAAAAGAATATTCTCACAGTAATAATATTCAAACTGTCGTGAGAATATTCCCAAGGTCGCAAGAATATTCCTATGGTCACAAGAATTTTTCCACCTTCATAAGAATATTCCCACGGTCATCGGAATATTCCCACAGTCATAAGAATATTCTCACGATAACTAGAATATTCCCACGGTCACAAGAATATTCCCACGGTCGTAATCCCACAGTCATCACAATTTTACCACGGTCATAAGAATATTCCCACGGTCAGAATATTCTCACGGTAGTAAGAATATTCCCTCGGTCATCAGAATTTTCCCACGGTCATAAGAATATTCCCACGGTCATTAAAATATTTCCACGGTCACAAGAGTTTTCCCACGGTCATAAGAATATTCTCACGATAATAAGAATATTCCCACGGTCACAAGAAAATTCCCACGGTCGTAATATTTCCACGGTCATCAGAATTTTCTCACGGTCATAAGAATATTCCCACGGTCGCAATGTTCCCACGGTCATCAGAATTTTCCTATGGTCATAAGAATATTCCCACGGTCATAAGAATATTCCCACAGTCACATGAATATTCCCACGGTCATAAGAATATTCCCACCGTCACAAGAATTTTCCCACGGTCGTAATATTCCCACGGTCTTAAAAAATTTCCCAAGGTCATAAGAATATTCCTGCAGTCTTAATAATCCCATTGTCATCAGAATTTTTCCACGGTCACAAGAATATTCCGACGGTCATAAGAATATTCCCACAGTCAAATGAATTTTCCCACAGTCATAAGAATATGCCCACGGTCATAATATTCCCACGGTCATAAGAATATTCCCACGGTCACAAGAGTTTTCCCACGGCCATAAGAATATTCACACGGTCATTAAAATATTCTCAGTCACAAGAATATTCCTACGGTTAAAATATTCTCACGGTAATAAGAATATTCCCACGGTCATCAGAATTTTCCCACGGTCATCAGAATTTTCCCACGGTCATAAGAATATTCCCACGGTCATAAGAATATTCCCACGGTCACAAGAATATTCCCACCGTCGTAATATTCTCATGCTCATCACAATTTTCCTACGGTTATAAGATTATTCCCACGGGTCATAAGAATATTCCCAAGGTCATAAGAATATTCCCGCGGTCAGAATATTCCCACGGTCATCAGAATTTTCCCACGGTCATAAGAATATTCAGACTGTCACAAGAATATTCCCATGGTTGTAATATTCCCAAGTCGTCAGAATTTCCCCACGGACACAAAAATATTCCCACGGTCATGAGAATATTCCCACGGTCACAAGAATTTTCCCACGGTCATATGAATATTCTAACAATAATAATATCACAGCTACAAGAATATTCCCAAGGTCGTAATATTCCCACGGTCATCAGAAATTTCCTACGGTCATAAGAATATTCCCGTGGTCACAAGAATATTCCCACGGTCATAAGAATATTCCCACGGCCATAAGAATATTCCCACGGTCACAAGAATATTCCCACGATCGTAATATTCCAACGGTCATCAGAATTTTCCCACGGTCATAAGATTATTCCCACGGTCACAAGAACTTTCCCACGGTCATAAGAATATTCCCACTGTCATAAGAATATTCCCACGGTCATAAGAACATTCCCACGGTCGTAATACTCCTACGGTCACAAGAATTTTCCCACAGTCGTAAGAATATTCTTACGGTAATAAGAATATTTCCATGGTCATCAGAATTTTCCTACGGTCATAAGAATATTCCCACGGTCATATGAATATTACCAAGTTGTGAGGGAAAAGTTCAACAGATAGGAGTATCGAGCAAGTATATGGTAACAATAGTTTGATTGCCGGCTACTTGTTAAGGTAGGGGAAGACTAGGTCCCGCTATCTCCCCCCCCCCTTTTTCCCCCACCCCGAAAGTGATAGTTTGATTTCCGGCTGCTTGTTAAGGTAGGGTAAGTCTAGCTCCCGCTATCCCCCCCCCCCTGAAAGGTGACGTGTGGGGCTCCGGTCAAACAGTAATCACTAGACTCACAGCTCCCAGCACTACTGTAAGTACATGCCTGCTCATATTCTAGTGGAATTATTGGTTGAAAGCTTCACTTTTGACCAATAATAAACATAGTCCTTTCAGCCTTGATGTCTTTTAAATATTTTAATAATCAATACGTCTTTTAGGTATTGTACTTATCATGGAGAGTGATTTCTTAAGCAGTGGGTAACCTGTCTCTCTTTACAGCTTGGAATGACAGATTGGGTCACCTGCCAACCAACGAGAAGAATTGATGGAGATGGACTAAGTCCTGAGACGTCCCATGTTGGATCTACCTGTTATGTATAGACGCAGGACATAACCCCTCATCATAGCAGTGGTAACGAACCTGCTTTCCTGTCATCTGGACTAATTATTCACGGCTATAGACTGTGAAGAACGAGCCGGTGGGTTGTCACCAACACCTGCGACCCCCCTCCCCATCAGCAACGGCTATGATTTCAACAACAAGCAGTGTCACCAACACCAGACACCCCAGTATCACTATATATATTAGCGTTGAGTTCAAATATTATTTTTTTCAATTCATTTTTCATTTTTCTTTCAAATAGGATATACCTTTCATGTTTTCTTGTTTTATGTTTGCTTTAATAATAAAGTGTTTATCTTTGTGAATTATTTCTTTTTCTATTCATTAATTTTCCTGAGGAGGAGCCAGCCTTGGTAATACTGTCTGAAGTTGTTACAGGGCTGAGTAAGCCTTCACAAGTGGCGACCTTGCCAGGATATGACTCGACTGAATCAAGATTCAACTCCATCTTGAATCTACCATTGGAACTTCAACGCCGCATACAACAGACGGTTACCACCAGCCATGAGTAATCATTCTCTATGGTAGGACTACGGTACAGGTATTTAAAAGATTTGGCGATTGTTATAGTCTCAATTTATTGTAAGTCAAGTCAGGCAGGATATAATAGTTAATTCTGCCACCTTTTTTCGAGCTTGAAACACTTTGGAGGATTAGACTCTAGGGACCCGAGATTTTCCAGTGACAATTTGTTTCATTGAGCTCTTTATTATATCAAGGGAACTGTCGTAAGACACTCTTGATTTGTTGGTGAGAATTATTATTATTATAATCAAAAAGAAGTGCTAAGCCACAAGGGCTATACAGCTGTTGGTGAGAAGACTGGATGGTCAAGGGACCCCATTCTACTTACTGTTTGCTCGGAGCCGGCATAGAACCCTTCGTTTTCATTAATACATTTGTTTAATTGAAGCAGGGATCGAGCCCTCTGGTTTATTTACAGTTTGAGTGGAGCAGGAATTGAACCCTCCGTTTTCTTTAATACCCGTTTCATTTTTCCCTGATAGTTTGTTATTCTTGCAAGTATGGAGGAATACCAGTTTTGGATGAATGCTGGAAGTTAGGAATAAGAGGTAAAAATTTAGAATCTTTCATTAGTGCTAAGATCTAGGAAAGACTCGAAAGAGAGAATTGAGAGAGAAGAGAGACAAAGGGAAAGGGAAGAGGAAAAGGAGAGAGAATTGAAAGAGAAGAGAAAAAGGAGAAAGAGAACCTTGAAAGACAGGAGAAAAAGGAGAGAGAGAGAATTGAAAGACAAAGCCAAGAAAGACAATTAGAAAGAGAGAGTGAAGACAAAAAAGAGCGTGATAGACTTGATCATGAGGAGAGAGCTAAAGTACGTGAGGAACAAGTTAAATTAAGAGAACTTGAGGAAAGAGCAAAGGATAGAGAACGTGAGGAAATAGCTAGAGAACATGAGTTAAGAGAGAGGGAAAAAGATTGCGAGCTCGAAAAAGCTCGCCTTGAATTAGAGAATAAAAAGTTAACTTTTACACAACAACAATTAGAGGAAGGAGTAATTGAACATCATGCAGCTAGTGCACATATTCCAACACCTAATTTACCTCCCTTCACAGAGGGTGAAGACATTACTTCATACATTATCAGGTTTGAAATTACCGCTACCCTCTGTGAATGGCCTGCTGACACCTGGGCTACAAGATTAGGAATGTTATTTTCTGGTACAGCTTTGAATATCTATGCAACTTTGTCGCAGGATATATGTAATTATAACCTACTGAAGAAGGCAATCCTTAAAGCATATCAGAAAACCACAAATTCTTATAGGAAAGATTTCAGGTATACCACCTTACAGCATGGCCAAAACTTTCAGCAGTTACAGGTAACACTCTTTCGTTTGTTCGACTTTTGGATAGTGTTCAGGAATTGATCACAGTTATGAATCTTTTAGAGACTCCATGGTTGCTGACCAGTTCCTGACAGCTCTTCCTCACCAGATACGAACATTCATTAGAGAACGTAACCTGATTAAAGCTGATGAGGTTGCTGAGGCCGCTGATTTGTATGCTGAGGTTCACAATTCCTATAAAGACCGAAAGAGATCGATCCCTCAGGGCAATGGTTCACCTGGACCAAAGATTAAGAAGCCTACAGTAGAAAAAAAGCCACCTACATGTCATCGGTGTGGTGGTATCGGACATAAACGTCCAGATTGTCCTTCCAAGAAAATAGAGAAAGTTGGTAGATTTTTGTTACGGTAATGACCAAGCACCCTTCTGTTCAGGAGAAGTTAATGGTATAAAAGTCTCAGACATATTACGTGACACTGGATGTACGTGCATCGTAATTTCAGATAAACTTTTCCCTTACTTTAAAACCTCTAGTGTGTCCTCTATTCTTTGAGATTACTTGGGTCGTGAAAATACTTTCCCTACAATACGTTGTTACTTGAAAACTAAATGGTTCACCGGTTGGACTAATGCGGTACTAGCCCCAGTTACTTGTTCTATAATAGTGGGTAACATTAAAGGTGCCGTTCTTCCTTCAGAGGCGGATCTTTCGTCACCACCCGTGGATCTAAGTTTTCCAGCTCCTCTTCCTTGCAAGTTAAATAATCACCTTAACAATTCCACACCAGAAGCTGCATTGTCTCGTACTGTTCATTTGGGGGTGGAAACAGATGATACTGCTCTCTATAGTGAGGTAGCAGGATCACCTGTCCACTCGTCAGGTGAAAATAATGGTATTGCCTCCAGCATTCTCAATGTCTTGACTAGGGCTCAGACCATAACCCTGGCTTCTCCTACCTCCTCTTCTCCCACCGTAAGTCCTTTTATTTTCCCAGATTTTATGTCCAAGGATGACTGTCAATATACAGCGCAATTGCCCTTCACTTCGGGATTGTCATAATGAAGCTTTTAACAACAAAGTTATCCATGGGAGATACGTATCTCATAAGTTTGAATATATTAATGGTATCTTATATAAATCTGTATTTAAATCTCATTCTTCAGTGATAGATTATTCCCTCCTTGTTGTTCCTAAACCATGTCGAGAGACTGTTCTTCAAATGGCTCATGATTTGCCAGTGACCAGACACTTGGCCCATCGTAAGACGTGGCATAAACTCAAGCACACTTATTTTTGGCCAAGCATGTACTTACAGGTTACAAAGAAGTATAGTTCTTGCAGTAGGTGACAGGTGTTTACTGCACAAAATACCCACTCCTAGTTCCTGTATATTTATTAAATCTAAAACTTCCTTCCTGCAGAAACGAGATACTCCACCATAGAAAAGGAATGTTTGGCCCTTGTGTGGGATATCTCCAAATTTAAATTTTAATTACTGGGAAAAGAATTCATTTTAGAAACGGTTCATCTAATTATTTCTCTGACTGGTTAAGTCGTGACAGTCAGTAGAAGATTTGTTGCCTTACGCGACTTCCACATGTTAGAACTTTTTCCTCGCCTATTCTTCTTATACTCCTTGACTATAAGTCTTGGTATGGGGGAGTGTGAGGGAAAAGTTCAACAGATAGGAGTATCGAGCAAGTATATGGTAACAATAGTTTGATTGCCGGCTACTTGTTAAGGTAGGGGAAGTCTAGCTCCCGCTATCCCCCCCTTCCTTCATTCCCCCCCCCCCCTGAAAGGTGACGTGTGGGGTCCCGCTCAAACAGTAATCACTAGACTCCCAGCACTACTGTAAGTACATGCCTGCTCATATTCTAGTGGACTTATTGGTTGAAAGCTTCACTTTTGACAAATAACAAACATAGTCCTTTCAGCCTTGATATCTCTTAAATATTTTAATAATGAATACGTCTTTTAGGTATTGTACTTATCATGGAGAGTGATTTCTTAAGCAGTGGGTAACCTGTCTCTCTTTACAGCTTGGAATGAGAGATTGGGTCACCTGCCAACCAACGAGAAGAATTGATGGAGATGGACTAAGTCCTGAGACGTCCCATGTTGGATCTACCTGTTATGTATAGACGCAGGACATAACCCCTCATCATAGCAGTGGTAACGAACCTGCTTTCCTGTCATCTGGACTAATTATTCACGGCTATAGACTGTGAAGAACGAGCCGGTGGGTTGTCACCAACACCTGCGACCCCCCCCCCCCCCCCCCCATCAGCAACGGCTATGATTTCAACAACAAGCAGTGTCACCAACACCAGACACCCCAATTATTATTATAATCAAGGGGGGAAGCGCTAAACCCGGAGGATTATACAGCGCCTGGGGGGGGGGATGTGGAAGGCATTCAGACTTAATTCGGTGAACTGGAGCAGATCCAATTCCCTAAATCAAGAGCCCCTCACCAACATCAAGGAACCTTCCTTGAGGGGACAAGTCACCCCAGTATCACTATATAATTATTAGTATCGAGTTCAAATGTTATTTTTTTAATTTCATTTTTCTTTCAAATAGGATATACCTTTCATGTTTTCTTGTTTTATGTTTGCTTTAATAATAAAGTGTTTATCTTTGTGAATTATTTCTTTTTCTATTCATTAATTTTCCTGAGGAGCCAGCCAGCCTTGGTAATACTGTCTGAAGTTGTTACAGGGCTGAGTAAGCCTTCACACGCGTTCAAAAGAATATACTTACGATAATTAGAATATTCCCACGGTCACAACAATATTACAACGGTCGTAATATTCCCACCGTCATCAGAATTTTTACATGGTCACAAGAATATTCCCACCATCGTAATATTCCCACTGTCATCAGAATTTTCCCACGGTCACAAGAATTTTCCTACGGTCATAAGAATATTCTCACGATAATAGGAATATTTCCACTGTCACAAGAATATTCCCACCATCGTAATATTCCCATGGTCATCAAAATTTTCCCACGGTCATAAGAATATTCTCACGATGATAAGAATATTCCCATGGTCACAAGAATATTCCCAGTCGTAACATTCCCATGGTCATCAGAATATTCCCACGGTCATGAGAATATTCTCACGGTCGTAATATTTCCACGGTCATCAGAATTTTCCCACTGTCACAAAAATATTCCCACGGTCATATGAATATTCTCACAAGAATATTCCCACGGTCACAAGAATGTTCTCTCGGTCGTCATATTCCCACTGTCATCAGAATTTTCCCATGGTGTTAAGAAAATTCCGACGGTCACAAGAATATTCTTACGATAATAAGAATATTCATACGGTCACAAGAATATTCCCACGGTCATCAAAATTTTCCCACGGTCATTTGGTAGAACAGGCTGTGGCACTGCTAATCAGAATTCTCTGGATAATTTATTTGGTATACCCAGCCCTAGAGAAACCGAAAAGAGTACTAGAGTGTTTTCCATTTGGTAGATTAAGATAAGATTTCGTTCGGATTTTTAACCCCGGAGGGTTAGCCACCCAGGATAACCCAAGAAAGTCAGTGCGTCATCGAGGACTAACTTATTTCCATTGGGGTCCTTAATCTTGTCCCCCAGGATGCGACCCACACCAGTCGACTAACACCCAGGTACCTATTTGCTGCTAGGTGAACAGGACAACAGGTGTAAGGAAAAGTGTCGAAATGTTTCCACCCGCCGGGAATCGAACCCGGGCCCTCCGTGTGTGAAGTGGTGGTGCTAATGAGTTCCCTCTGGAAAATTTATTTGGTATACCCAGCACTAGAGAAACCGAATAGGGAACAAGGTTGTTATCTAATTGGTAGACCAAACAGTGGCACTCCTAATGAGACCTCTCTGGAAAATTTATTTGGTATACACTGCCCTAGAGAAACCGAATAGGGCACTGAGTTTTCTATTTGGAAGACCTGACTGTGGTATACCCAACCCACAAGAAACCGAATAGGGAACTATGTTGTTTTCTGTTTGGTAGACCAGACTGTGGCGCTGCTTACGAGACCCGTCTGGAAAATTTATTTGGTATACCCCGTCCTAGAGAAACTGAAAAGGGAACTACGTTGTTTTCTATTTGGTAGACCAAACTGTGGCGCAGAAAATGAGATCTTTATGGACATAAAATTTATTTGGTATACACTGCCCTAGAGAATCCGAATAGGGCACTAATGCGTTTTCAATTTGGTAGAACAAATTGTGGTATACCCAGCCCACAAGAAACTGAATAAGGAACTACATTGTTTTCTGTTTGGTAGACTAAACTGTGGCGCTGCTAACGAGGCCCATCTAGAAAATTTATTTGGTATTACAAGCCCTAGAGAAGCCGAAAAGGGAACTAGAGTGTTTTCTATTTGGTAGAGCAGGCTGTGGCACTGCTTATCAGACCACTCTGGATCATTTATTTGGTATACCCCGTCCTACAGAAACCGAAAAGGCCACTAGTGTGTTTTCCATTTGCTAGATTAAACTGTGGCGCTGCTAATGAGACCCTTCTGGAAAATTTATTTGCTATACCTAGCTATACAGAAACCGAATAGGGAACTAGGTTGTTCTCTATTTGGTAGACCAAACAGTGTTGCTTCTAATGCGACCTCTCTGGAAAATTTATTTGGTATACACTGCCCTAGAGAAATCTAATAGCGCACTAATGTGTTTTCTATTTGGTAGACCAGACTGTGGTATACCCAGCCCACAAGAAACCGAACAGGGAACTACGTTGTTTTCTGTTTGATAGACCAGACTGTGGCGCTGCTAATGAGACCTCTCTGGAAAATTTATTTGGTATTCCATGCCCTAAAGAAGCCGAAAAGGGATCTAGAGTGTTTTCCATTTGGTAGAAACTGTGGCGCTGCTAATGAACCCTTCTGGAAAATTTATTTTATACCCGCCCTAGAGAAACCGAATAGGGCATTAGGAAGTTTTCATTTGGTAGATCAAACGTGGCGCTGCTAATTAGACCTCTCTGGAAAATTTATTTGGTATACCCGCCCTAGAGAAACCGAATAGGGAGTAGTGTTACTTTTCAGTTTGGTAGAACCAATAACAGGTTGGCGCTTGGCTAACGAGACCTTCTGGAAAAGTTATTTGGTATTCCAATCCCTAGAGAAACCAAAAGGGAAACAGTATTTTCTATTTGGTAACAGCAGCTGTGGCGGTGTTAAACAGACCTCTCTGGAATCATTTATTTGGTATACACCCCTAGAGAAACGGAAAGGGAACTAATGTGTTTTTTATTTGGTAAACCAGGGCTGTGGTATACCCAGCCCACGAGAAACCGAATAGGGAACTAGTTGTTTTTTTGGTAACCAGACAGTGGCACTGCTAACGAGACCCATGTGGAAAATTTATTTGGTATTCAAAGCCCTAGAGAAACCGAATAGGGAACTATGTATTTTCTATTTGGTAGACCCGGCTGTGGTCAGCCACAGAACCAAACACTCTTGTTCTTTATAACTCTACTTCGCTGCTAGGAGATACGTCGAAAAATTGTTCAGTTAGGTAGTGTTTTTCCATTTGGTAGATTAAGAGCTGTGGCACTGCTATAGACCTCTCTCGGAAAATTTATTTGGTATTCCCAGCCCTAGAGAAACCGAATAGGGAACTAGGTTGTTTCATTTGGTAGATTAAACTGAGGCGCTGCTAATGAGACCCTTCTGGAAAATTTATTTGGTATACCACTGCCCTAGAGAACCAAATAGGACTAGGTTGTTTCTATTTGGAGAAAACAGACTGTGGTAAAACCCAACCCACAGAGAAACCGAATAGGGAACTAATGTTTTTTATTTGGTAAGACCAGACTGTGGTCCCAGCCAAACCCAATAGGAACTTTGTTGATTGGTGAATATGGATGAAGAGACATGTGGAAAATTTATCTGTATTCAAGTCCTGGAGAAACCGAAAAGAAGTGGTGTTTTCTATTGGTAGTGAGCAGGCTGTGCAGCTAAAGACTTTGATCATTATTAAGTATCGCCTAGAGTTCGAAAAGTGGAGTGTTTCATTGGTATTTAAAACTGGGGTGTGAGAGTGAAGAAAGCTCCAAAACGAAGCAACAGGGAGTCACAGGTGGGGAACCCCCCAAGGAAAATTTATGGGCATTAAAACCCAAAAGTAAACAGAAGTTTATTGGTGGTAAAAAGGATTGAAAAACGAAACAAGGCAAAAAGGAAAGATAATAAATGCCGAGAAAGAGGTGAGAGATAAAAGAACATGTGTAAACCCCCTTCTTATTCAAGTGGATAAGGGCCACAGTGTAATGCAGCAAGGTATGAACAAATAGCCGACTGTATGGAATATCAGTGCATAGAAGAAAGGCATTTTCATTAAAGGTCCCATCAGAAAATGGATCTGAAGAAGACAATAAATTATAACCTGAGATGGGTTGGAAAACAGCCGAGTGTAATTTTGGTTCTTGTAAGCAAACACCAACAGGGGAAAACTGGGAAAGCAACATCTGAAGCTCACCCCAATTACCCGAGGCTGCGAATATTCCACTGTAAATAGGCCATGATTGGCAGTGAGGAAAATACAAGGAAGCTGCATGGAAGGGAACCTACGGACTAGAGGGATTAGAAAAGTCTATGTGCAGCGAAAACGTTCAAGCAGCAAAGGAATGGAGCACTGTGAAGAAAGGAGTTGTGGAGATGGAGGAGAGGGAAAAGAAGTAACAGGAGGTGGATCAGTGTTCATTGATGGTTTAGTCTCCTCAATATATTCTGAGATAGCTTCAAGCATTTCGTAAGTCAAAGACGTTGTATGGGAGACAATATTGGAGATAGGAGGAGGTTGAGTAAGGATTGGGACAGCAAGGGGCTGTACCAAAGTAGGGTGGGACGAAAGTGTAGAGGGCACTGGAGAAGAAGTGTGGGAAGAGACAGAAGAGGAAGAAACTTGGGAGGGGGCAGAAGGGGAAGAAACTTGGGAGGGGACAGGGGAGGAAGGCACAGTATGAGGAGGGCGAACCTCCACACTTGCAGTAGAGCCAGTGAGAGGGGAAGAACCAGGTTCAGAGACTGGAAAGGTAAAATGTGGAGGTGGAAGAAGGGAAGGAGGGGCTAAAGGAGATTTGAGCAATGGGGATTTTTTGGGCTTCTGAGATGGCAATTGGGAGGAAGTGTCATACGAGGTCTTGTCAATACCGGGGCTGTTGAGGGAGAGCACAAAGACGTGAGGACAGACTGAGGTGTTGAGATAGGGACATCTGATCCCAGGACAGCAAAAGAATTAAAGACGGGTGACTATGAGAGGGGTAACCATGGAGGCGGTGGCAGAAAATGCGACCCCGAAGGTAGGGGGAACGTTTAGAAACACGAGAATAAGAAATACAGGGTAGTCTCCCTTGGAGGCGTAGATGAGAAACTGCCAAAGCATAGGGGAAACTTTCTGCCTCTTTGAGGCAATGGATTTCTCGTTCATTTAAGTAGACCTGGCAACGGCGAGAGTAAGAAGGGTGAGCCTCATGACATTTAAGGCAAGAGGGAGGTAGACTACAAGATGTATTAGAATAGTCATCGGCACCACAGACTGGACATTTGGCTATAGATCTGCAATATTTCACTGGGTGACCAAATCGCCAGCATTTTCAACACTGCTGAGGTGTAGGGATCACCTTTCGAACTTGTAAATCATGTCCCTCTATGTAAACAGAGGATGGCAGTTCACGGCAGTCGAAAGTTAATCGAGCTACATTGCAAGGGTATCGTCTCTACCTGCGGGCAGGAAGCACACAAGTATCTACTTTGAGGATTGGGAGGTCCTGGAGTTCCAGCTGTTCGAGAATGTCATCGCCATGTCTTGAAATTCTGTTGGACAATGGTATTGGGCAGAATGACAGTGCCACTACAAGAACTGAGGGAATGATGTTTCTCGATAGTGATAGGAATAGAATCGATATGTGAAAGAAGAGAAAGGTCACAAGCTTGGTTAGCATTCTGGACAGCGATGATGCGTGTATCGCTCGAGAGCATGAAAGGATATATCTCTACCAACATGGCGTAGGAGCGCCTTGCCAATACTATCGCCGGAAAGATAGGCAGTAGAGGAAGTTGGCCATAAAGAATTTAATCCATTGTGCATTCTGAAACTGATCGTGAAAAGGGAGTGCATGACGTGTTGGTCTTTTCTGAGTAGGACGAGGAGGTGAAGAAGTATCATCAGGCAATTGTCGTGGGCATTTAGGAGTGGGAACAGAATTGGTCTGACGTGGAACGGGCCAGCGATTCGAAAACTGCCGCACTGTGGAGGGAGAGGCTGGAAGCATAGTCAAAGGAGAGCGGAGGTCAGACATATCGAAGGAGTCAGTCGAAACCCCGGTACCCGAAGCAGGTGATGAAACAGCACCAGCAAGAGGTACAGAAGCATTAGAAATGTCCGAAGAGTGGTCAAAAAATGAGGCAGGGTCAGAACGGGGTGCAGTATCAAGAAGAGCCCCAGGGTAGCAGGTTCATGGATTACATTCTCCATGGTTAGGTTACTTCTTTCCTTTTGTTTTTAAGAAAAAAGAAAAAAAAAAGAAAAAAGGGGGAACGGGGAGGAATAGTTCCTAGGAGGAATGGAAGGGCTGGAAATCTTCCTCCACGCCCAAGAGGACCTCAGCACCGCAAGAAGTGCAGATGCAGCATGGAACCCATGCCATACCCGACCCTTCATGCCAGTAAACCAGCAATCCGGGATAGCAACCTCACATCTGCCGAGCTACCTCGGTGGACAAAAGAGAGGGCGGCCGGATATCCGCCACAAAGCATACCTCCTTTGGCCACCACCCCCGGAGTCCGAAAGGTGGCTTCCAGAGATACACCCGTCGCCCGAAAGACACCCAAAGCCACCCCTGGGATACTGGAGAGGGACTGGGACATCCCCAGGTGATCCTGATTCCACAGCAAACTACGTCACTGCCAAGAACCTCAACGGAATGGGATGGACCCCGGTACCCTTCCCCCTACCTAGGAACCAGCATGCCTGTGGGAAGAATCCCACAGGCCAAAAAGATGAAGGGAATAAGGGAGGGATGGGGAGGAGGAGGAGGAAAGGGAAAAGGGAGGATGGAATAGGGAAGGGGGACTGGGGGGTAATTAGGTTCGGTCTGAGGAAGGAGCCCAAAGGGTCTAATTCCTCAGACCAAGAGCCTCTTCACCGTGCCAAGGAGCCCCCCTTGAAGAGGAACCCTGACCTAAAACACTTTCCTGATAGTTGTGACAGGGCCCACAGGCATAACACCAGACACAAAGATCTCTATTACATTCCCAGTGTCCGGCTAAACCTATACAAAAATTCAATGTATATAAAAGGACCTAAAATCTGGAACACCCTACCTGAAAACTCTAGAATTGCAGACACATTCATCAATTTCAAAACTACCGTTAGTAAACATCACATCTCCCTGACACACCATACCGTCAGCTAAGCACATGAAAACCGCCTATTCTCTTGTATCATACACACAAAAAATAACCTAGACCTCCCCTCGATATCAAAATCCCCAAATTCAGATTTACACCCCCCAAATGGATTTATAAACGAAAAAAAAGAAAAAAATTTTGCCAAATGAATCTTAACAAGTCATAAATTTTGCCTAGGATACTCCAATTTTAGGAGCCGTAAAAAAAACAAAGTACGGGTCTGTACCAAAAAAAAACGATTCACATTGCAAAAATTTAAAAAATGAATGCATTCATTTAGCTTTAAAAAACCAAAAACCCTCCAAAAACTGAAACCAAAAATTTAGTTTTAAAAAAATTTTTAAGTCTGCCCAAAAGGGCCAAAGTAAAGCTGGGTTTTGATTTTGGCCCTCTTGAAATTTTTTTTTTAAACAATATGTAAACCACACAAAAACCTATGTAAACTCCAACGAAACCCTTTAAAAAGGAATAAAATTTGATTTTTTTTGGAGTGAGGTGCAAAGTTTTTGGAGATGTAAAAAAGCTTTTCCCCACCCAAGTGTCTGCAACTTTTCCCAATGACAATCCCATTTGCCCCCATTTTGGGACAAATCTTAGAGAGTTTCAAAAAAATAGCCCTCTCTGGACAATTTTTTTATGCCACAGGGAACAGTGCCCAAAAGTGGTCCTAGTGCTAATAAAAGACAAAAAAGGGGAAGAAACCCCCCGGATAGGGATTTCCCCTTAAAACCCTTTTAGGGAAGGAGTTTCCCCTTTTTCCAAGCAAACTCCCCTTTCCTCCCCCCTCCTCACCGTTTCCCCATACACCAACATCTTCAAAAAAGGGTTAAAATTTGATTTAAATGTTCTTTTATCCATTTAAATTAGTGTCTTTTTATTTTTTTCTTTTTTTTGAAATTTCAACTGTAGTTACCCCCTCTACAAAAGTATTTTTTGTTAATATTTTTGATTTGGAAACGGAAAATTTGGGTTTTACTTTATTTCTTAGGGGAAAATATCACTTAATTCTGGGCAATTGGGTTTTTTTCTTTAGACTCTGGAACAAAAATTAAAGCAAAAATCGAGGTTCCCCTTAATGATCTTCGGGAAAATCTTGGGGAAAACAATAAAAAAAGTTGACACCTTTATTTCAAACAAGGGGAATTGCAAAAACGGGAAAACCCCAATCCGATTTTTCCCATGTTTTGCTTTCCCCTTCCAAAAAAAACCCATTCCACCAACAGTGGTGACAACCCAAGACAAACCCAAATTTGATTCAGGGGGGCCCCAGCACAACCTTCCCGTGACCTCTTTCCCCACACCCCAACTGTTTGGTGAAATTTTTCGCTGGTAAATTTTGCCCGGGCCCTGGCCTTTTCCAAGAGGGGGGCCGGGCCCTTTTGGCCCCCTGCTGGGGAGTGCCCCAGCCCAAATTTGCTCCCAAAGGGAGGTGGTAAAAGTACCTCCCCCTCTTTGGGACTGTGCCCCCAGGCCTACCCCTTTTTTCCCCACCCCAAAAAAACCCCAGGGCTAAAAAATTAAGGGGGGGGAAAGCAGGCACCCCTTGGGGGCCCCCTTTGGGCCCCCAAACAACCCCCGCCCCACAATTTTGGGCCCCTTGGAAAGGGTTTTTTTTGGGGCCCCCCGGCCTTTGCCATAAAGGGGAAAAAAAGAAAGGAAAAATTGTAAAGGGTTTTTGCAAAAAAAAAGGGGCACAAACTTACAAAAATCATTTAAGGGTTCACAAAAAACTCTTTTTTAAAACCCCCCCAAGTTGGGGGGGGCCCCCCCAAAATGTTTTCCTCTCCGCAAAATCCGGTCGGGTCTTCCCCTTTTTCCCCATCTTAAAACCTCCCAAAGGCTCATTTTCCCAGCCCAAAAGCCAAAAAAAATTTTAAAATTGGTTATCATTTTAAACCCCCATAAGGGAATCCAACCCAACCCAAACCCCACAAAACCCCCCTTAACCCCCTTTTAAAAAAAATTTTAAAAAACCCCCCCCTTTCCAAACAACATTTTAACCCCAAAAAAAAATTTCAAAAATTTCATTCCCCAATCCTTTTCCAAATTCAACCTTTTTTAAAAAACCAAAACCCCCTTCAGAATGCTGGATTATTTTTGGGATAACCTTCCCTCCTCCTTTTTCCCCTGGAACCCCTTCAAAAAAATTCCGAAACCCCCAACAGGCCCTAAAGCAAAAACCCAGGGCCTCCACCTTTTCTTGTTCCAACAAAAAAGCCATGCTTCACACACCCTCCCCCCCTTGGTTTTAAAAACCCCCTCCCCACCTTCCCTTTTCGGATTTTTAACTTAAAAGTTTTGCTTTTTTTCCATCCTTTCCTAAAAGGAAAAAATTTTTAAACCCCCCTTTTTCCCGCCATCTGGAAAAAAATTTGAAATTTCTTTTAACCAAATTTTCCAAAATTTAGGGAAAACTGGGGGAAATTTAACCAAACAGGTTCAACGCCCCATGCCTCCGTTTTTTAAATTAATTTAAAATCAAGGGGGAAAACTTCCCCGGGGATTACACCCTTTGCGGAGGGAAAGGATTCAGGGCTTAATTCAAGGGAACTAAGAAAAATTAAACAGCCATCCAATGGTAAAAAAAGAGTTAAAAGGGGAAAAATTTCCCAAACCTTGAGGGGAAAAACTAAGGGAAAAATAAAAGGTAAGGCCCGGGGAATAGAAATTCTTTTTTAATTTTAAAGGGGGAACCCCAAACCCAGGATTTCCAGCCCGGGGGGCAAAGAAAATTAGGGAAAGGGAGAACGAAAAAAACGGAGAGATAACCCCTTTGTGGCCCCTTACCGCTTAAATTTTGAAAATAATAAAAAAAAACCCAAAAGGGGAAAGGGATGAAAGCCTAGGACCCTTTTCAAACCCAAAAATTCCCTCGGGGCAAAAAAATATGGAGGTAAAAATTAAAACTAAATTTAAAGGCGGGTTTTTGAAATAATTAAAATTAAAAACAAAAGGAATCCACGCCTTTTAAGTTTTTTCAAAAAACCTTCTGGGGGGCCCCTTTGGAAATTTGCTGTCCCTTTAAACCCTAAAGGAAGGTGAAATTTTCCCCAAATCAACTAGGGAAAACCCAGGGAAGGAAATTTTGGCCCCAAAGCCCCAACAGGGAAACCTTTCCCTTTACAAAAATTTTAAAAGGGGAGGGGGGGGAAAATTCAAAATCCCCCTTAAAAATTTTGGGGACGGGTAAACTGAAAGGGAAAAACATTAAAATTTGCCGGGAAGGGCGTTCAAAAGCCCCCAATAGAAAGTAGGGGTGCCACGGTATACTGGGGGAAAAAAAAATTTTTCCCGGGGGGCCCAAGATTTAAAACGCCTTTCATCAAGCATCGGGGGGAATTCCCAATAAACCCCCTGGCTCCCTTTCAAAGAGAGCTGACAATACAAAATTTAAAGCCGGTTTCACCGGGGCCTGTGGTCGTACTTTGGACTGCGTGGGGGCCAGAAATAAAGCCTAGTTGTCGGGGCCCCGATCCATCGGGAGGCCCTGGTCATGGACTGGGCCCCCGGGGCTTTGACCCCCGGGAAAAACCCTTTCCGGGAAAACCCCCCGGTACATTCCCCCTTTGCTTTAAAGGGATAATTTTTTGTCTCCACAAAACTCCTCAATGCACCACTCACCTTTTTTCCCTTTTAAAATTCCATATTAACCTCATCTTTCAAAACCCCCTCGCGGGAAACATCTACCCAAAATATCTAAATATGTTACTCCTTTTACTTTTTTAATTTATTATTATTTTGAGGAAAGGGTAAAAATTTGCAAAAAATTTGGGAAAATTTGAAAAAGCAGTTGTTTTGATTGAGGGGATTTTTACAATCAGAAAAAGGGCACAAAACCCCAAACCAGGGTCATACAGATTAAAAAAATGCTACCCAAATCGAAATTCCCAACTCAAACCCCCCTTGTGAGTTAAAAAGCCAAGCAAAAAACGGGATCTTTGTGTACCCCGGGTACTAATTCCTCCACCAAAAAAAAAAAAAAGGACCTCCCCCTGTACACAATTATGGAAAAAATGTCTTTTAAACTAAAAAACCTGTACATCAAATTACTCAAAAATTCATTTAACCCACATTAGGGGTAGTTAAAAATTTCCCTTTTGTGGATCTGATTCAGAGCGGGCAGCAAAAAACCCAAAAGCTCCAATATCTTTGCCGTCCCTAGCCGATCCAAGCTCCAAGTTTCCCCAATTTGCAAGTACTGCTGCAACAACATAAAAGAAACCTTAATGACAAGAAAAAATTTATCCCGGGGATTTAAATACCAGACCCCTACCCAACCTTTAAACCCGACAAGCGACGTTTTTTCCACTACACTGAAGTACCTGCCCTCCATTCAAATGCACCATTTTCAATGGGGGGGGCCCAAAAATACGAGAAAATCTAACAACAAAACTCCCAAAGGAAAATGACAATTTTTTAGTGAACCCTTTTTTTTTTTTTTCATTTTGGGAAAAGGGGAAGTTTGGGGAACATTTAAAAAAAAACTGAAAACTTTTACCTCTTTCAGGACCGTCAATAAAAGGAAACCCCCCTGCTAAAAGTGGGCCGGTGGCTAAAGCCCCGGTTCCCACACGGAGGGCCCCCGGGGTTTGATTCCCGCGGTGGAAAAATTTCACACGTATCCCTTTAAAACCCGTTGTCCCGTTTAAACCCGCGCAAAAGGTACCTGGGGGGGTTTTTAAATCGAAATGGGGTGGGGCGCATCCCGGGGGCAAGATTAAGGGACCCCAATGGAAATAAAATTAAACAGCCCCCCTTTTACCCAAATGACTTTTTTGGGTTAACCCTGGGTGGGTAACCCCCCCGGGGGTTTAAAATCCGAACGAAACTTATCTTAAAAAATTTTTTTCAAAAGAAGCCCAAAGGACAAGAACTTTTTAACCGCCGGATTAAAAAATTTTTTTAAAATGGAAGGGGGGAAGGACTGATGGGTTTTTGAAGCATGGGGGGGAGGTAGGGGTGTATTTTAAATTTTTGGGGGAAACCGGAAATTTTTACTAGCAACCAGTGAGGGTTTGCTATAGTTACACCCAGGGTTTTGTTTTTTTACTGGGCAGCGATTAGCTTTCTTAAAAAGGAAGGGAAAAAACAATTTTTTTTTTTGAAGGGGTAAGAGAGAAAAGATGGCTGGATCAGAGGGGGGAAAGGGTGCCAAAATTTTATTTAAAGTTAAAATTTTTAACTTTACTGAAGGGAAAAAAAATCATGGGGAAAAAGGAAAAAGGGGACGGGGGAAAAGCACCCCGGACAAAGAAAAGGGCCCCCCCCCTATAAACCTAAAAAGAAAAATTTTTTACATTTTCACCCAATACCCAAAACAAAATCATTTGGGGGCAACCCTCTCTTATTGTGGCGCTGTTTAAATGGCGATATCCAAAAAATCCAAGACCTCAAAATAGAGAAAATGCAAAACAGGCAGATAATTTACTGGAAAAATGACCCGGGTTTGGATAGGAATGCTAACCTTTTAAATTTAGGCATTTCATTAAAAGGTTTTAATTCAAAAGAACCATTCTTAACTCAAACACCACCAACAAATTTATACACGATTTTAAGGGGCAGAAGAAAGTAAAAAACCCCTTTTTTAAAAAGTGTTTTAAGGGGGTGGAGCATAATGGGTGTATGTTTTAGAAAAACCTGGTTTTAAAGTTTTTAATTTTCATTTTTCTTGAAACCAAAAGATAACACTATTTACCTAAAATTTTTAAAAACCCAAAAGAAACCCCTTTTCCCTATTTTGTATTTATCATTAAGTTGGGTTTTTTGGAAAAAAACCTTTACTTCATTCATGTCAACCCCGAAAATCCCTTTCCCAAAAATTTGGGAAAAAAAATTTGGAAATTTTTCTAAAAGAAAATAATTTTATCCATCCCGAATCCCGGGTTTTGGGGTACGTTGATGACAAAAAAGGGCAAAATGGTTACAATAAAAATTTTAGATGGGAAAAGAAAAAGGGGGTGGGGGTAAAGGGGGTTACAAAAAGAAATGACAAAAAGGAAATTCTATGGGTTTTAAAAAATTGCTTTTCCCCAAACCAACCCTCTTAGTGGAATTAGTTACTGCCCTCAAACCCCAAACCTGGAGTGTACCTGGAGGGGTTTTTGGGGGGTCAAAGTCCCCGCGGGGGATTTCCCAACCCCGACCTCGTGGTGGGTCAGGGGCTGATCAAACCCGGGCCGTTTCTGCTGGCCAAAATGAAAAATGACGTACGGCCACCCCGCCCTCTGGACAGGTACAGCTCCTCTTAAGACTTTTCGAGAGTCCTTAACAGGGGAAATTTTTTTAATGAAAACAAATAAATGGGGGATATCAATACTGTTTTCCAAAAAGCAACATAAAGGGCTATGTTTAAAAAGGGATAAACAAATTCCCAGGTTTTTAAAAATTAAACAACTAATTAATACCCAGCCCCGATCCACAGTTCCAGGGCCCCCTTAACCCCATACCTTGTAGCCACTCCCGGGGAACATTGTTAGTCAGGTGCATTAAAATGGGCCTTAGTGATCATCCCGTCATTTCAAAAGGAAAAACCCTTAGGGGAAAGGACAGGGGCCCAAAACAGGGCAAAAATGAGGTCAACTAAAAAAACGGGCAGGGAAAAAAACTGGTAAAAAAAGGGACAAAAATTGTTGGGGGAAAGTTTAAGGGGAGGGGGGGGTCGCCCCCCGGGGGACACCAGACAGCCTCTAAAAGGGACACTTTGCCCAAAACAGTGCTGGGAAACCCAAAAATAAAAAAAATCCTTCCCTTTTTTATTAAACCCCATATGATTTCAGGGAAAAAAATAGCCTATAGAGGGGAAAAAACATTGATTTTGAAGTGATAGATGATTTTTCAGGGTTGAAAAGGGAAGGAAAAGTAAAAATAGATTTACTGAGATTTACCCGTACTCAAAGTCAAAATCAAAACTAGTGTTTTTCCCGGGAAAAAACAAAAATTTTTTTTTTTTTTTTTTTGGGGAATTTTTGAAGATGAATAAAAAGAAAGGAACCCGTTGCCTGAACCCCAAAATGGTTTTTTGAGTTTGTGGTTTTCCCCCCAATATTTTCTATGGGTTAATCATTAAAAAGTTGAGAAGTATTCTCCTGTTTCCCGTTTTTGGCCCTTTAATTCTCATTGCTAAAAAAAAGTTACTTGGGGAGCAGTATGACATTGCGGGGGTTTTTCTCGCCCCCATCCCCTCGTCTTGGATTTCATAATTTTTTGGGGGGACACCCGGATACTGCCCCGGGGGGAAAACCAAACCCCCAGGACCCCCTCTGACAATTGTGAAAAAGGACAGTGATAAGTTACACCAGACTTTAAAAAATGCCTGGGAAAAATTCAAAAAAATAAGTTTTACTACCATCCCCGATAAAAACTGCAACCCGTTAGAGAGGTTAAAAATTTAAACCCAAAAAACCCGAAAAAAACCCGGAAAGAATTTTCCCGGAGTTTTCCGGAGAGAGTTCCGGGGGGGCAACGCCCCCCCGGCCCCGGGCTGTGACGGCCCTTTCCCGGGGATAAGGGGCCCGATCAAACCCGGCTGTTTCTGCTGGCTGCCGCAAACCCAAAAGTTCGGCCACAGCCCGGGTGATCCGGAACTGACTTTAGGTGCTTGCCCGTGCCAGCTTGAAGACGCCAGGGGTTTTGTTGGAAATCCCCCTTATGTGGTGGGAGGGAAATTGAACAGTTTTCGGGCCCCCGACATTATTGTATGGTCCCTTAACTTTTAGTGCACCCCCGCTTTTCATTGGGGGGGTTGGGGCAAACGTCTGCCCAATTTTTTTGCTTTCGTAGTGAGTGATTTTCGTGTGAAAATTCGGTTTCCAGTCCCCTTGGGGTTTTCCAGGTGTTTAAAAATAATCATGTATCTCCCCCCTGCTTCCAGGGAATACAGGGGTTTGGAAACCCAAGCGCTCCCCCAAAAATTGAGGTGTTTTAACTCCCTTATCGCGCCGTGAAAAGGGTTTTCTGACATTTTTCTGGGCGGCAATTTCACCTGCCCTTTAAAGGTGCTGTTAGTGTGGGGAGAATATTCCAGCCTAGATAGAACAAGTGACTAAGATTTTCAATTTATGGGCTTTGGGCCCCCAGTTTTGAAGGTTTTTCCCTTATCCATCCTGTCATTTTTTTTAGCAATGCGATTTTTTAAACAATTTTTAGGTCCTTGAAGGGGAGATTTCCCCCCGACAGATTTAAAATTTCCCCGGGTCTTTTTACGTTGGTGTTTCGCTTATTTTGTGGCCAGAAAATTTTTTTTTAACCGATTTAAGATTTAAATTTCCCCATGTTTTAAACCCTTTCTTGGGGTAATTGAAATTTTCATCGTGAATTTTTTTTTTTTATTGTTTTTTGCGCCCACCCGAAAGATTTGGGTTTAAGTCCGCCTGGAGCTTTTCAGTGTCTGCCAAAGGAAGACCCCCCTGTCCCTGCAGATTTTGGTGTCATTGCAAAGGGAAAACACGGGTGGGGCTGGAAAAAAAAAATCCTTTATGCCCGGGTATGAGGATGAGGAACAGATTTTGAGCAGTACTGTGCCCTTTTGGAACAGGGCTTTTTCCCCTAGCTTTCCCCCGGACTTTACTCTGTTGACGACACTCTCTGTGTTCTGTTTGTGAGGAAATTATAATCCATCGACCCACTTTTTCCTGTTTTCCTTTTTGCACGCATTTTTTGCGCCCTTTAAAAATTTTTGCCCTGGTCAAACTTGTCGAAGGGGTTTTTCAGTCTGTATATATTAAAAATCTGCAAATTTTTTTTGTTCCTTTTTTTTTTTTAAGGGGCTTTTGGACCTTTTCGTAGTGATCCAATAGTTTTTAAAACAGGGCAGGAGGACCTGTTCTAAACCCCAAAAAGTTGCCCCCGGGTTGTTGTAAATTTATTTGGGGTTTTTAGAGGGTGGTGATCTTGCTCCCTTAAAGGGCCCCCTTTTAAAGATTTTTTTTATATGGGGGTTTTGTGCTAAATTGGGCTGTAGTTTTTTTTGCTGTTTCTTTTTGCCCCCTTTGTGGAGTGGGGCAAATTCGTTGTTTTAGTAAATGTTGGGCGACCCCCCCGGGGGCCCTGCCCCTCTCCATAGGATGGGAAAAAGGGTCGTGATAGGGGGTTTTTGCAGTTCTTGAAGAACACAATTCCCTGATCTGGCCCCATATATTAGAATGAAATCAAAAAGACCAATTGCTAAATTAAACAAAAAAAAGTTTCTAAGCCACAAGGGGTATACACCCCTGCAGGGTAGGGAAGGAAGCGAGGGGGTTTGGGCGGCAAAGGGAAGAGGGATGATTAGAAGGTTACAGAAAAAAATTTGGGGGAGGGGGTAGTGCGGGGGGAGAGGGTACCAAAAGATTGGGAAAAAAGGGCTGAAGGTTTTTAATTTGGGGTTTTTTTGATTAAAACAGTTTTGGTTTTTCAAAAAGTCAATGAGTGGGGGGACGAAAGGTGGGTCCATCACGAGAAGGGAAGGTAAAGAGGGGAGCAGCGGGGCGAAAACGACGGTTTGGGGGTAAAAAACTGGGGTCCGTTGATAAAAATGGGGATCAAAAAGATTTTGGCCCGACAGATAATGGAACCTTTACAATTTTTCACGAGAGGGGGCCCGGGTTTCCCCCCCATGAAAAATCCATGAGTAAGGGCGAGTATTTGGGCCCAAATTTGAAGGCGGGGGAGAGTAGTCTCCCAACCTTGACACGATGAAAAGGACAGCCAGTAACCCCATACTCGGTTTAAATAGAACAAAGTTTGGGTTTTTGAGCAGGCAACCAATGTTGTTGCCCAAAGGGGGGAAATTTGGGGGGCTTTTCCCGCAAAATTTGTCCCAAATTTGGAACACCTCTATATGCATTGGGTTTGGTCAAGTACGCCCGACCAGCAGGGAGTGTGCCTGTTTTTATTGCCCGTTTTGTCAAACATGACCCGGGGACCCCCCCCAAAAAAAAATATTTTATGTTGGTAGAGATGCAGCGTAGCCAGAACTAGGGGGCGAGGTGTATCAAATTTCCCTATAGCCTGTAGAGCACTAAGGGAGTCAGAGACAACCATAAATGATGACACAGGCATAGATGCGATACGAATAAGTGCTGCAAGAATGGCATACAATTCAGCAGTAAATTTTTATTATTATAATCAAAAAGAAGCGCTAAGCCACAAGGGCTATACAGCACTGCAGGGTAGGGAAGGAAGCGAGGGTATTGGATGGTAGAAGGGAGGAGGGATGATCAGTAGGTTACAGAAAACAGCTGGGGAGGGGATAGTACGGGGGTATAGGGTAGCAAGAGATTGAAGTAGAAAGGGCTGAAGGATCAGAATTTGTGAAGGAAGTCAGTTTTGTCAAAAAGTCATGAGAGAGTCTGGATGAAAGGGGGTCCATCAGCGAGAAGGGAAGGGTTTAAAAAGAGAGCAGCAGAGCGAAGACGACGACGGAGGTAAATTCTGCGTGCTCGTTGATAAAGTGGGCAGTCCAACAGAATGTGGCTGACTGATAATGGAACTGGCAAGTCTCACAGAGAGGACAGGGGTTTCTCTCCACGAGATATCCATGAGTAAGCGAGTATTTGGGCCAATGCGAAGACGGGAGAGGTAGTCTCCCAACCCCCGACACTGGTGATAAGAAGGCGGCCAGTAACCTATTTCTCGGTTTAATAGATTGAAGTTTGTTGCCGAGCATATTAGACCAACGTTGTTGGCCAAAAAGGGTTGAAGTCGGGAAGATATTGCAGCAAATAGTCCGTAAATGGAATACCTTTTACATGAAACTGGTAGGTCATGTACTGCTGACCACGCAGCAGTGGTCTGCCTGTTCATTGCCCTGTACGTCAACATGACCAGGGACCCAACAAAAAACAATATCTTTATGCTTGGTAAAGATGCGGCGTAGCCAAGTTGGATACGGAGGGCTAAGGGTGAGGTGTATCAAATTTCTGTATAGCCTGTAAAGCACTAAGGGGAGTGAGACAACCACAAATGATGACACAGGCATAATGCAATACGGAATAAGTGCTGTAAGGATGGCATACAATTCAGCATAAAAATACTAGCCGAAGATAGTAAAAAGCCCTTGTACGCCTGTCCCGGGAAACACTGCGCGAATCTTTGTGAATTTTTCTTTTTCTATTCATTAATTTTCCTGAGGGAGCAGCCAGCCTTGTAATACTGTCTGAAGTTTGTTACAGGGCTGAGTAAGCCTTCACACGCGTTTTCAAAAGAATATACTAAACCCTTACGATAATAAATATCCCCACGGTCAACAACAAATTACAACGGTCGTAATCATTCCCACCGTCATCAGAATTTATTACATGGTCACAAGAATATTCCCACACATCGTATTATTCCACTGTCCATCAGAATTTTCCCACGGTCACAGAATTTTCCTACGGCATAAGAATAATCTCACGATAGTAGGAATATTTCCACTGTCACATGAATAATTCCCACCATCGTAATACTTCCCATGGGTGCATCAAAATTTTCCCACGGTCATAATAATATTCTCACGATGATAAGAATATTCCCGATGTCACAAGAATATTCCCAGGTCGTTAACATTCCCACGGTCAACAGAATATTCCCACGGTCCATGAGAATATTCTCATGTCGTAAAATATTTCCACGATCATCAGATATTTTCCCACTGGTCACAAAAATATTCCTCACGGTCATATTAATATTCTCACAAGAACATCCCACGGTCACAAGAATGTGCCGCTCGGTCCGTCATATCCCACTGTCATCAGAATTTTTCCCATGGTGTTAAGAAAGATTCCCGACGGTCACAAAGAATATTCTACGATAATACGAATATTCATACGGTCACGAAGAAAATTCCCCCCGGACCTTCAAAATTTTCGCCACGTCATTTGGTAGAACAGGCTGTGGCACGTGCCAATCAGAATTCTCCTGATAATTTTATTTGGTTTACCACCCTAGAGAAAACCGAAAAAGTACTAGAGTGTTTTCCATTTGGTAGATTAAGATAAGAATTCGTTCGGATTTTAACGTTCCGGAGGTTAGCCACCCAGGATAACCCAAGAAGTCATGCGTCATCGAGGACTAACCTATTTTCCATTGGGTCCTTAATCCTTGTCCCCCAGGATGCGACCACACCAAGTCGACTAACACCCAGGTACCTATTTGCGCTAGGTGAACAGGACAACAGGTGAAGGAAAAGTGTCGAAAGTTCCACCCGCCGGGAATCGAACCGGCCCTCCGTGTGTGCAGTGGGTGGTGCTAATGAGTTCCTCTGGAAATTATTCGGTATACCCAGCACTATAGAACCGTATAGGGAACAAGGTTGTTTTCTTTCTAATTGGTAACCAAACAGTGGGCACACCTAATGAGACCTCTCTGGAAAATTTATTTGTATACACTGCCCTAGAGAAACCGAATATGGCACTGAGTGATTTCTATTTGGAAGACCTGACTGTGGTATAACCCAACCCACAAAAACCGGATAGGGAACTATGTGTTTCTGTTTGGTAGACCAGACTGTGCGCTGCTTACATAACCCTGTCTGGAAAATTTATTTGGTAAACCCCGTCCCTAGAGAAACGTGGAAAAGTGTAACTACGTTGTTTCTATTTGGTAGACCCAAACTGTGGCGCAGAATGAGATCTTTATGGACATAAAAATTATTTGGTATATACACTGCCCAAGAGAATCCGAATAGGCACTAATGCCGTTGACAATTTGGTAAGAACAAATTGTGGTATACCCAGCCCACCAGAAACTGAATAGGAACTAACATTGTTTTTCTGTTTGGTAGACCTATAAACTGTGGCGCTGCTAACGAGGCCCATCTAGAAAGATTTATTTGGGTATACAATCCCTAGAGAAGAGCCGAAAAGGGAACTAAGTGTTTTCTAATTGGTAGAGCAGGCTGAGTGCACAGCTTATCAGACCACTCTGGATCATTTATTTGTATACCCCGTCCTATAAGAAACCGAAAAGGCCACTATTGGGTTTTCCATTTGCTAGATTAAACTGTGGGGGCCCCCCGCTGTCTAATGGACCCACTCGGAAAATTTATTTGCTATACCTAGCAATACAGAAACCAATAGGGAACTAGGTTGTTCTCTATTTGGTAGACCAAACAGTGTTGCTATCCTAATGCTACCTCTCTGGAAAATTTATTTGGTAACACCTGCCCTAAGAAATCTAATAGGCGCACTAATGTGTTTTCTATTTGGTAGACCAGACTGGGTATAACCCACCCACACGAAACCGAACAGGGAACTACGTGTTTTCTGTTTGATAGACCAGACTGTGCGCTGCAGTAAGAGAACCTACTCTGGAAAATTTATTTGGATATTCCAAGCCCTAATGAAGCCGAAAAAGGATCTAGAGTGTTTTCACTTTGGTAGAGCAGGCTGTGCACTGCTAAACACACCCTCCTGGAAAATTTATTTCGTATACCCTGCCCCTAGAGAAACGGAGAAAGGCATTAGAGTGTTTCCATTTGGTAGATTAAACTGTGGCGCTGGCTAATGATACCGCCCTCTGGCAAATTTTATTAATTATACGCCAGCCCTACAAACCGAATAGGGAGCTAGGAAGTTTTCTGTATTGGTAGACCAACAGTGGCGCTCTAACGAGAACCCTTTCTTTGGAAAATTTATATTGGAATACCCTACCAGCCTAGAGAATCCAAATAGGGAACTAGGTTAGTTTCTCTATTTGGTAGATCAAACAACATCGGTGATAAAGAGTATCCAGCTCTTCTCGGGAAAATATATTTGGTATACACTCCCTAAGAGAAACCGAATAGGACACTATTTGTTATTTATTTGGTAAACCAGACTGTGTAACCCAGCCCACGAAAACCGAATAGGGAACTACGTTGTTTTGTTTGGTAAACCAGACTGTGGCACTGCTAACGAGACCCATGTGGAAAATTTATTTGGTATTCAAAGGCCCTAGAAGAAACCGAAAAGAAGCTGGTTGTGTTTTCTATTTGGTAGAAGCAGGCTGTGGCACTGCTAACCACCTCTCTTGATCATTTATTAACTAAAGCCCCTTCCCTATAGATACCGAAAAGTTTCAGTAGATGTTTTCATTGGATAGATTAAACTGTGGCGCTGCTGTTGAGACCCTTCTGGAAAATTTATTTGGTATACCCAGCCCTAGAGAAACCGAATAGGGAACTAGGTTGTTTTCTATTGATAGACGAAACAGATGCGAGCCTCCTAAGAGACCGTCACTGGAAAATTTATTTGTATTCACTCCCTCGAGAAACTCCGAATAGAGCAATATTGAATTTTCCTATTTGGAGAAGAACAACTGTGGTATACCCAACCCACAAGACTCCGGAATAGGAACTACGTTGTTCTCTCTTTGGTAGACCAACTTTGGCGCTGTGCCAACCGAAATATGAAAAAATATGAGGAATGGTGAATATGAAGAAGAAAGAATGATTGGAAAATTATCGCTTCATGTAAGTCCGGGAGAACAGACGCAGGTGAAGTCATTGTGCAGTGAGGAAGAGCAGACCGAGAGATTATTGTACTAGAAAGAGTATGCGTTAAAAAATGAGGTTTCAAAATGGGTGGGGTACTTGTATTTAAAACATGAGGGTAGAAGTGCAAAAAGCCTCCAACGAATGCCTACGGAGTCACAGTGAGAACCCCCCCCCAAGAAATTTATGGGCATTAAATCGCCCAAGTAACAAAAGTTTTGGTGGTAAAGATGAATCGAGCAAGGCAAAATTGGAATAGTAAATGCCCGAGAAGGAGAGAGATACAAAGAAACATGTAAACTTCTAGTCAAGAGGATAAGTGCCACAGTGTAAATGCAGCAAGGTTAGAACAAATACCGACTGTATGGAATATTCAGTGCATAGAAGAAAGGCATTTTCATTAAAGGCCCATCAGAAAATGATCTGAAGAAGACAATAAATTATAACCGAGATGGGTTGGAAAACAGCGAGTGTAATTATGGTTTCTTAGTAAGCAAACACCCAACAGGGAAAACTGGGAAAGCAAACATCAGAAGCTCACCCCAATTACCGCGAAGGCTGCGAAATTCCACTGTAAATAGGCCATGATTGGCAAGTGAGGAAAATACAAGAAGCTCATGGAAGGGAACCTAGCTACTACGGATAGGAGGATTAGAAAAGTCATGTGCAGCGAAACTTCCAAGCAGCAAAGGAATGGAGCACTGAGAAGAAAGAGTTACTGTGGATGGAGGAGAGGAAAAGAAGTTAAAGGAGTGGATCAGTGTTCATTGAAGGTTTAGGCTCCTCAATATATTCTGAGATAGCGTCCAGCATTTCGTAAGTCAAAGACGTTGTATGGGAGACAATATTGAGATAGAGCGGTTGAGTAAGGAATGGGGAACCAGCAAGGGGCTGTACCAAGTAGGGTGGACGAAAGTGTAGAGGGCACGGAAGAAGAAGTGGTGTGTGAAGAGACATAAGAGGAAGAAACTTGAAGGAGGTCAGAAGGGGAAGAAACTGGGAGGGGACAGGGGAGGAAGGCACAGGTAGATTAGGAGGGCGAACCTCCCACACTTGCATAGAGCCATGAGAGGGAAGAACCAGGTTCAGAGACGGACAAGGTAAAATGGTGGAAGGGTGGAAGAAGGGAAGGAGGGGCTAAAGGAGATTTGAGCAATGGGGATTTTGCTTCTGAGATGGCAATTGAGGAGGAAGTGTCATACTAGTTCTTGGTCAATACCGGGGCTGTTGAGGGAGAGCACAAAGAAGACGTGAGACAGACCTGAGGTGTTGAGATAGGGACATCTGATACCAGGACAGGCAAAAGAATTAAAGACGGGTGACTATGAAGAGGGGTAACCATGAGCGGATGGCAGAAAATGCGCCCCGAAGGTAGGGGGAACGTTTAGAAACACTAGAAAAAGAAATACTGGGTAGTCTCCATGGAGGCGTAGATGAGAAACTGCCAAAGGCATAGGTAAACTTTCTGCCTCTTTGAGGCAAGATTTCTCGATCATTTAATGTAGACCTGGCAACGGCGAGAGTAAGAAGGGTGAGCCTCATGACATTTAAGGTCAATAGGGAGGTAGACTACAAGATGTATTAGAAATAGTCATCGGCACCACAGACTGGACAATTGGCTATAATCTGCAATATATCACAGTGTGAGGACCAAATCGCCATCGATTATTCACCACGCTGAGTTGTAGGATCTACCTTTCGAACTGGTAATCATGTACCCTCTATGTAAACAGAGGATGGCAGTTCAACAGGCAGTTCGAAAGTTAATCGATCTACATTGCAAGGTATCGTCTCTACCTGCTGGCGTAAGCACACAAGTATGCTACGTGAGAGTGATTGGGAGGACCTGGAGTTTCCAGCTGTTCGAAATGTCATCGCCATGTCTTGAAAATTCTGTTGTACAATGGAATTGGGGCAGAAATGACAGTGCCACGACAAGAACTTGAGGGAAAATTTTTCTGATAGGATAGGAAATAAGAATCGATATGAGAAAGAAGAGAAAGGGCACAAGCTTGTGTCATTCTGGACAGCGATGATGCGTTATCGCTCGAGAGCATGAAAGGGTTATATCTCTAACAACATGCGTAGTAGCGCCTTGCCAATACTATCGCGCGAGAAAGATTAGGCAGTAGAGGAAGTTTGGCATAAGAATTTAACCATTGTAGCATTATGAACTGATCGTGAAAAGGAGTGCATGACGTGTTATGTCTTTTCTGAGTAAGGACAGGAGGAGAAGAAGTATCAACAGGCAAATGCGTGGGCATTTAGGAGTGGAACAGGAATTGTCTACGTGGAACGGGCCAGCGATTCGAAAACTGCCGCACGGAGGAGGGAGAGGCTGGAACATAGTCAAAGGAGAGCGGGAGGTCATAATAACGAAGGAGTCAGGGTCGAAACCCCGTTAAACCGAAGCAGGTGACGAAACAGCACCAGCAAGAGGTACAGAAGCATTAAAATGTCCGAAGAGTGTCAAAAATGAGGCAGGGTCAGAACGGGTGCAGTATCATAGAATGAGCCCCAGGTAGCAGTTCATGATTACATTCTCCCTGGTTAGGTTACTTCTTTTTGCCTTTTGTTTTTAAGAAAAAAGAAAAAAAAAGAAAAAAGGGGGAACGGGAGGAATAGTTCCTAGGAGAATGGAAGGCTGAAATCTTCCTCACGCCCAAGAGGACCACAGCACCGCAAGAAGTGCTGATGCAGGCAAGGAACCCATGACCATACCCCGACCATTCATGCCAGTAAACACATATCCGCGGGATAGCGAACCTCACATCTGTGCCGAGGCTACCTTCGGTGGAACAAAATAGAGTGCGGGGCCGATATCCGCCACAAAGCATACTCCATTGGGCCACCACCCCCGAGTCCGAAAGGTGGCTTCCAGAGATACACTCCGTCGCCCGAAAGACACCCAAAGCCACCCCTGTGATACTGGAGAGGGACTGGTAATCCCCAGGTGATCCTGATTTCCACAGCAAACGTACGTCCCGCCAAGAACCGCTCAACGGAATGGGATGGACCCCCCGTACCCTTCCCCCTACCTATGAACCAGCAAGCCCTGTGGAAGAAACCCCACAGGCCAAAAAGATGAAGGGATAAGGGAGAGGATGGGGTAGGAAGGGAGAGGATAGGGAACAGGAGGATGGAATAGGGAAGGGGTGACTGGGGTGGTAATTAGGTTTCGTCTGAGGATGAGCCGCAAAGTGTCTAATACCTCAGACCAAGAGCACTTCCAAACCGTGCCAAGGAGCCCCCCTTGAAGAGGAGACCCTGACTAAAACACTTTCCTGATAGATTGTGACAGGGCCACAGGCATAACACCAGACACAAAGATCTCTATTACATTCCCAGTGTCCCGGCTAAACCTATACAAAAATTCAATTTATATAAAAGGACCTAAAATCTGGAACACCCTACCTGAAAACTCTAGAATTGCAGACACATTCATCAATTTCAAAACTACCGTTAGTAAACATCACATCTCCCTGACACACCATACCGTCAGCTAAGCACATGAAAACCGCCTATTCTCTTGTATCATACACACAAAAAATAACCTAGACCTCCCCTCGATATCTGATTCCCCACAATTCAGACTTACACTCACCCAAATGACTATAAACAGAAATATGTAATACAACTATTGCCTAATGAATCTTAACTAGTCAAAGTTTGCCTATGATACTCCAATATAGGAGCTTCAGTAGAAACTATGTACTGTACTGTACCAAAACAAAACGATTCACATTGCTAAATTTACAAACGAAATGCAGTCACGTTACGTAAATACCAATATGCCCATAATCTGTACCATATAGTTTTAAATAATCTTAGTACTGCCCAAAATGCCTAGTCATGCTAGGTGTGATAGTGGCCCTCTCATGTAATTAGTTTATACAATATGTAAACCACACAATATCCTATAAGTAAACTCCAGACTGTATCTTTATAGAGAAAAATACTTGATTTGATTTGGAGTAGAGGTGCAAAAGTTTTGTGGAGATTATTATTATTCATATTAGTAACAAAAGAAGCGGCTAAGCCACAAGGCTATACAGCGCTGCAAGGTAGGGAAGGAAGCAAGGGAATTGGGATGGCAGATAGGAGGGGGAAGATCAGTCAGGTTACAAAAACAGCGGGGTCAGGGGAATAGTAGCGGGGGTAGAGGGTAGCAAGAGATACCAGTAGAAAGGGCTGAACGTATCAAAATTGTGGAGTAAGTCAGTCGTTGTCAAAATTCAATGATAGAGTCCGGATGAAAAGGTGGGTTACACAGCGAGAAGGGAAATGTAAAGAGAGAGCAGCGTGCGAAAGACGACGACAGAGGTAAAATTCTGCGTGCTCGTTGATAAAGTGGGCAGTCCAACAGAATGAAGTGGCTGACTGATAATTGACTTGCAATTCTCACAGAGAGGAAAAAAAAAGGGGGTCACGACGCCTCTTTCCATGAGATATCCATGAGTAAGACGATTATGGCCAATGCGAAGAGCGGAAGAGAAATTCTCCCACCACGACATACTGGTGATAAGAAGACGGCCCAGTAACCATACTCTGTTTAATAGACTGAAGTTTGTTGCCGAGCATAAGTGACCAGTAACGTTGTTGCCAACGGGTGTGAAGTTGAAGATATTACAGCAAAAATATCCGAACATGAATCCCTCTATAAGAAACTGGTAGGTCATGTACTGCTGACCGCGCAGCAGTGTCTGCCTGTTCATGAGCCCTGTACGCAACCATACCAGGGACCCAACAAAAAAACAATAACTTTATGCTTAGTAAAGATGCGGCGTAGCCAAATGTTTGATACGGAGGACTAAGGGTGAGGTGAGTATCAAATTTTTGTAACCTGTAAAGCACTAAGGGAGTCTGAGACAACCACAAAGAAGACGACAGCATAGATGCAATACGGAAAAGTGCTGTATAGGAAGCATATAACTTCAGCAGTAAAAACTACACTGAAGATAGTAAATGCCACTTGTGTAAACGACGCTGTCCGGGAAACACTGCTGCGAATCTACGCCGTCAGAAGACTAGAGCCATCGTGTACACAGCAATGCATTAGAATGAGCGTGAAAGTGGTCAGAAAAAGAGAGCGGGAAGCGACCGTAGACAGTTTTGGGCTTTCGAGCAAGGGAGGGAGAAAGAACAGACTCGAACAGCTGGAACTTTCCCAGGGGGGTAGGGAAAAGTGTGATGCTACAACAACACCATGTACATAGAAAGGTGTAGTTGAAGAGAAGACAAGACGAATGAAGGCGAAGAGAGAAGGACGGAGAAGCAGGGCGGCTAACAATAAAGAATGTCTACTATATCAGTGACCATTCTATAAATGGGAAGGATTGCGGAGATCATAAGCGTACATAGTAGCGCAGGCAATGGCATCACGGCGATGAAAGGATTGAACGTTCGCTTCACTGCATAGAGGTGCTTTCGACAGGGGAAGAGTCGAAAAGCACCAAGGCATAAACGTAATCCTTGGTTTGGATGAATGGTAAGGCTAGAGAAGAGTACAGGAGATGCACTGAATAAACTGTTCACCATAATCAAGTATCGATAAAATAAGGGTGGAATGTAGTTGAAGGAGGTTCGACGATCAGCTCCCCCACGAAAGATGAGCAATGTGGTTTTAAGAAGGTTCAGCAGCGGCTGTGACAAGTTTGCCTCCGAAGGTAAATGTGAGGGTTTACAGGATACCTACGATCAAAGAGGAGCCCCAGAAACTTGACCTGTATCACGTTCAGGATACGGAGTCCATAGAGGTACAAAAGGATGATCAGAGATGACAGAGCTCTAGTGAAATTTTGATTTTTTATTTTATTTATTTGTGGGTTTATTGCGGAAATTTAAACCCATGTGTGGTGGCCCAATGGAAACACGTCGACTGCATGCTGGAGAAAACTGTAAGGAGGTTACAGTCTAGGCGCCTGCCAGGCAAATAGCGAAGTCATCAACATAGAGTGAATGAACCAATATTTGATGAAAACTAAGGCCAAATCATAATAGCAAGAGAAAAGTGTTTGTGCTCTCAGAGACACATCCCTGATGGGACCACCTATCACTTGGATAAAGTCCGGGAAGCACATAAATAACCCGAACACGGAAATGCCTGTCAGTTTAAAAAGTACTTAGAAGGATGTGGTAATGGCCTCGAAGGCCTAAGGAGTTGGTCTTAGGGCTTATAAATACTCCAAGTTGTTTCATATGCCTTCTCAAGATCAAAATATATGGCAATTAACTGAGTGTTATTCGCAACAGTACATTACGAACATACGTATCAGCGCAGTAAGGGGTCTATGTAGAACTCCCATAAAAGCCATATTGACGAGTGGAGAGACTGTTGTGTGTCTCTAAATATCACACTAAACGTCTATTTACTTGACTAGACCGTTCCATAACTCTTTGCAAACTGCACGAGGAGGATGACAATGGACATAGTGGGAGGTTCAGTGTCCCGTAGGTGCCGGTTTTGCGGAAAGGGAGAACAATGGCGATATTCCACAGCTGTGAAGAACTCCTTGAGACCAAAATAAAATTGTAAAGGCGTAATACGACTGAGCAAGGGCTGACGATGTAAATGATGTAGCATACAATATTGAATGTCGTCGGGCCCAGCTGCCGAGATCGACAAGCCTGAGAGTGTTTGCCTGTCCAGGTTCGCAGGTAAAAGGCACATTATACTGTCTTTCTCTAGAGAAGAAAAGTCCAAGGGTGCTAACTCTCTGGCGACTTTAGAGGAAGAAATGAGGGGCATTGATGGAGTCCCGAAAATACGACCTAGATGATTGCCAATTTCATTGCACATCTAGTGGATTGCCTAAAATCAACATCCGGCAACCCGCCAGAACAGGAGCCGGGTCGTAAATATTTAACCAGCACCGTTTTCGATACTTTTTCAGACTGCACTCCATAGAGAGAAGCAGAGGTGATGGTGGAGACATAATCTCGTCCAGCCAAGTGCTTTTTAGCGTCACGGAATGACACGGCGAGCGAATCGCACGCTTCTGTTTAAAATCAAGGAGTCGCCTGTGGGTCTATTAACGGTACCCCGTGGCCCCATGAAGCGTCGTTTCCAAACGTACAGCACGAGCACAAGCAGGCGACCACCAAGGCACGCTTTTCTGAGAATGCCTGGCTCGAAGTTTTTGGGGTATAGATGAGAATCGTGTGAAAACGGGAGGATGAGAAGAGGTGTAAAGCACATCCGAATGAGGACGAAGAAGGAACTCTACAAACAGTCTGAGAGATTAAAGGTTCCAATTTGCCTATTAAATTGTCCAGCGTGGGGTCTAAGAGGGGCGAATATGAAGGGGAAAGTAAGAATATTGGGGACATGACACTGTCATGGTAAGTCCGGGAGAACAGACCAAGTAAAGCTACTGCGGCGGAGAAGAGCAAACAGAGAGATCGATGCAAGAGAGAGTATGAGTCCGAGGATCAAAATGGGTGTGAAACCTGTATTTAAAAAAACATGGAGGGGTGGGTGGCAAGAAAAGCCTCTAACTGAATTCCAGACTGGAATCACAGATGATACCCTCCCCAGAGGAAATGGTGGAGCATTAAAAATCACCAAGTAACAGAATTGGTTGGCGGAAAAGATGACGAAACAATGGAGGCAAAATCCGGATAAATAATGCCCCGAGAAAGGAGAGAGATATAAAGAACAGAGCGTATTCCCCCTATGTAAAGTGGACTACGGGCTGCATGTGTAATGCAGCGAAGTATGACAAATATCTGATGGTACGGAATATCAGTGCGAGAAGAAGGGCACTTTTCATTAAAGGCCCATCAGGAAAAGGAATCTGAATAATACAAAAATTAAAAGCTTAGATGGGGAGAAAATAACAGCAAGTGTAATTTTGGTGTTCCTGATAAGCCAAATCACACGCAACAGGGGCAACTGGAGAGTAACATCTGAGACTCACCCCGATTACCCCCTGAGCCGACGAATATTCCACTGTAAAAAGGCCATGAATGGAAATGATAATGAATATCTTGAAAACCGCAGGTAAGGGTTCCTACGGACTAGGAGGGTTAGGCAAAGTCCACATGCGAGGCATGGAAAATGTTTCAGCAGAGCGAAGGAACGGTGCGCTGGAAGAAAGATTGCGCAGATGGAGCATAGGAGAAGTAAGAGCGGAAGGAGGATCAGTGTCCATGATGGTTTTGGTCTCTGCAATATTATTCAGAGATTGCTTCAAGTGTTTCAAGAATTCAAGATGTTGTATGGGAGACCAAATAGGGAATGGTAGGGGGAGATGATTAAAGATTGGAACTGAATTGGACTTTACAAGGTAGTGGTGGGGCGAAAGGTGATGAGGGAACTGGAGTAAGCTTGGCAGGGGACGAGAAGAAGACAGGAACCGGGAGGTAGCAGAAGATGAATGAAACTTGGGAGGGAACAGGGGAGAAGGTATATTACGAGGAGAGGGTGAACCTCTGCAACTATGTAACTGACATGAGAGGGGAATAACTAGGGACATGAGACCAGGGAGGGTCAAATGAGGTAGGTGGAAGATGGGTAGGAGGTGTTTACCGACCATTTTTTGACTTTTGAGAGTAAGGACTGATATGGGTAGAGGTGTTTTGTATGCGAGGTCTTGTCGATACTGAGCTTGTAAGAGAGAACACGAAGAAGCGAGATAAACTGATGCGTTTAAGTAGGACGTCTGAGCCGAGGACAAGCAAAAAGGATTGATACAGGAGTGGATTATGGGAGAGGTTAACCCAGAGGTGGGTGTAGAAGAAGGGATACCAGAAGTGGGGGGAACGTATGTAAACACGGGAATAAGAAACACGTGGGAGTCCACCCTTGGAGGCGGAGATGATAAACTGCCATGGATAAGGAGACCTTCTATCACTTTGAAGGTAACGGATTTCCCGCTCGTTAAATAGACCTGACATACTGCGAGAAGTACGAAGGGTGAGCCCAATGACAGTTAAGGCAAGAAGAGATCGATGCAAACGTAATAAATGGTCCATCGGCACCACAGACTGGCTTTTATCGGTCGATAGATCTTCAATATTTTCGCTGGATGAAGCCAAATCGCCCCAATTTCTACACTGTTGTGGTTAGGTATCACCTTATCGAACTTGTAACCGATGTCCTGCTCTAATAAACTAGAGGAGGGAGTTCTCTCGGCTGTCAAAAGTTAAATCGAGCCCCATTGCTAGGGTATCGTCTCCGCACACGGTCAGAGAACGTAATGTCTAACCTTGAGGAATTCGGGAGATCTTGGATTCAGCTGTTCAGAATGTCGTTGCCTACATGTCAGGAAATTGTGTTGAACTATGTAGGGGCCCAGAATAACTACCACTACAAGAATTGAGGGAATTGATTTTTTCAAGAGTGGTGACAGGAACGTATCCTAATATGGGAAAGACAGAGAGCTCACGAGCCTGGTAGCATCTGTATACAGTAAAGATGCGCGTACCCCTTAAGAGCATGAAAAGAAATATCTTCCAAAATGGCGAAGGAGTGCCTAGCCAATACTATGGTCAGAAAGATAGAGGCAGTAGAGAAGCTGTGGGACGTAAAGTGAAGAATTTAGTCCACTGTTCAGTCTGAAAACTGAGCGTGGGAAAGGTATTGAAGAACGTGTCGATCTTTTTCTGAGAAAACGCGAAGGTGAAGGTGGAGAAGTAGCATCAGCAGGTAATTGTCTTGACGTTTTAGGAGAGGCGTGTGACCAGATTTGTGGTCCACGTGGAACGGTCTCGATTTTGAAAATTGCCGCACCTAGAGGGAGAGGCCGGAAGCAATTCAGAGGAGAGCGAAGGTCTGGTAAATCGAAGGAGTCCAGTCGAGCCACAGTACCTGAAGCAGGTGAGGAAACAGCACCGGCAATAGTACAGAGGCATGAAGGAATTGTCCCAATAGTGTCGCAAAGACGAGGCGGGTTCAGAACGGGAGCGTGTTCAGAAGGGGCCCGGGGGTATACCAGGGTTCAAGACTAGGGCTGCCATGGTTAGGTTTTACGTTGCTGTTCTTTTTGTTTTTTAAGAAAAAAAAAGAAAGAAGAAAAGAAAAATAAAAATAAAAAAAAGACAAAAAAAAAGGGGGACCGGGGGAGGGATAGTTTCCTCCTAGAGGAATGAAAGGCCAGAAATTCTCCCTCCGCGCCCAGAGGACTCCGACAACCGTGCTAGTATCGCAGATGCAGCATGGAAAACGTGCCATAACCCTACCCGTCCTGCCATAAACCATCAATCTGGGATAGCATCCTCACAATCGCCGACTACCTCGTGGAACAATAAAAGTAAGGGAGAGGGCGCGGATATCCGCCAGCAAAGGCATACTCCTTCAGCCACCACCCCCCCTGGAATCCGAAGTGTGGCTTCCAGAGATACACCCCGTCGCCCAAAAGACACCCAAAGCTACTCCGGGAATACCGGAGAGGGATCGGGACTACCCTAGGCAATCCAGATTCCACGCAAACTAACGCCACCGCCAAGAAACCACACCGGAATGGGATCGACCCCCTCCGGTGTCCTTTCCTCTACCTTGGAAACTAGCGTGGCCTGTGGGAGAATCCCCAAAGGACAAAAAGAGGACAGGGGCAAAAGGGAGGAGTGGTGAGGAGAAGGAGGAAAGGAAAAAGGGGAGGATGGGGATGATGGGATAGGGAGGGGAGATTTGGGGGTTTTTTTTTATTAATTAGGTTTTTCGTCTGAGAAGAAACCGATAGGTCTAATTTCCACAGACCAAAGCCTCTTCACCACTCCAAGGAGCCCCCTTGAAAGGGGGGTGGGAGTTGATAACCAGCTTTTGCAGGCATGTCTGCAAAAACCATGTTCAATGACAATGCAGTGTCCCCTTTAGACAAATCTTAGAGAGATGCAAGAAATAGCCCTCTCTGACAATTACTTATGCCCACAGGGATACAGTGACTCAAGCTGGTCCTAGTGCTAAAAAAAGAAAAGAAGGGAAGTAAACCCCGGATAGGGACTTTCCCTGAATCCTTATGGAAAGGGGATTCCTTTCCAAAGCAAACTCTCCTTCCTCTCCCCTCCCTCACCGTCTTCCATAAAAAACACAACATCTTCAATAATGAGGTATAAGTGATTAAATGTTCATTTATCCATTATCATTAGTGTCTATATTTAATTTCATTTTTTTGTATTTACAACAGTAGTTACTCCCTCTACAAAATTCTTTTTTGTTAATATTTTTGAGTGGAAGCGGATCAATTGTGATTTACATTATTTCTTATGGAAATACTCTTCAGTTCTCGTCGAATTCGGTTTTTCGTGTTAACTCTGGGAACGAATTAAAGACAAAAATCGAGGTTCCACTGTAATATCTTCGGAATCTGAGCAACAATGAAAAATTTGACACTTGTATTGCGACAATGGGAATTGCAAAAACACTGTGAAACACATCCGATTTTCCATGCTTGCTTTGGCCCAGTCAATAACCTTCCACGCAGACATGGAAGAGCATCCAAGACTAAGCCACTGATTCAGTAGGGCCACACAACCATCCTGTGACCACTCTTGTCCCCCCACACTCAACTAGTTTGGTGAAGAATCGCTGGTATAATTTGCCCAGCCCTTGACTTTTCCCAAGGAGTGCCTGGCCCTTGGCTCCCTTGTCTGGAGTGTCCAGACCAATGTTCTGCATGTTAGGTGGTTAAAAGTACCTCCTCATCTTCTGGGACTAGCTGTTCCCAGCCTAGCCCCTTTTCCCCTCCCCAACAGGGCTCACAAAAGGGAGAAGCCAGGGCACCTTGGGCTGCCACAACCCCACCCACACTGGGCTTGAATGTTGTTGCAGCTGCATAGCATACAGACATGTGCAGGTGTTCCAAAGGCAGCAAGCACTACAGGATCTATTAAGGAGTCACACCCCAGCTTTGGGCATAAAACCCAAGTGCTGGGGAAGCCTCAATAATGCCTCTTGCTACTGCTGCTACTACTACACTTGTCTGCTGCGACTCTCCCACACTCTGTTTCTCCGCCACAAGTGTGTTGTCCATCTGGTGGGTCACAGCTGCCTCCGGGCAGCTCATCTTTCCGTCCATGCCAACAGGAAAGAGTATAAATTGGCATCATGTCATGGTCACATCAAGGAATCCAAAGCTTCACTCCAGTAACAGCAACAAAACCGTGTCCATAATCCCCCACCAGTTAGTGTAAAAAATTAATTATTTTATTTTAACACATCTGCCCGTTTCCCACAAGGCAGGTGAACGAAAAAAAAAAACTTCATAATCATATCACTCCATCCATTTGCCAGGGAATACACACACTAGTTTTAGAAAACTGCACTATAACAACCCCTTCTCAGAATGCAGCACTGTACTTACCATCCTCCAGACTAAAGTCTGGGTCTGTTCCGGTTTCCCTAATCCCTTCATAAACGCTAACCATGCTAACTCTCCAAACAGCACGTCAATCCTAAAATCCGATTCGTCTCCATTTGCCCATATCTAACATGTTCACATATACACACGCCTTAAAAGTCCACGCTCCCTCACACAAGCACAAAACCTCCTTGACCCCCGTCAGAGCCCAGCGGCTCGTGGTAGGCCCCCGCCAACCTTTCCTAGGCCAACCCCTACCCCACCTTCCTTCTACTAACAGATTTTATACCTCTCAAAGTCATTCTATTTCATTCCATCCTCTCTACATGTTCGAACCATCTTAACAACAACCCCTCTTCATCAATTGCTGGAATAAAAGTTTTGATAATCCCTATCACTTCCTCTTAATTTCCAAATAGGAATGCTGTGCATTATATTCGTACACACATGGCCCTCAGACATATCACCACAGCCACAAGCCTTTTTCTTGTTGCAACATTCCACCGCCCATGCTTCACTCCCATACAAAGCGATGGTTTTAATTATACTCTCCCACCAGCACCGTATCATCCTTGCGGAAGATAACTAGGATCTGCAATGAGGCTGTCATCTGCTGAGGACGGCGGTTAACCTCCAATAAGATAAAAACAGTTTTCCAGTGGGCAATGGAAAAACAAATGATTAGTTCAATTGAGGACAAATTCGCAACTACTATCTTTGTGAATTTTTCTTTTTCTATTCATTAATTTTCCTGAGGGAGCAGCCAGCCTTGTAATACTGTCTGAAGTTTGTTACAGGGCTGAGTAAGCCTTCACACGCGTTTTCAAAAGAATATACTAAACCCTTACGATAATAAATATCCCCACGGTCAACAACAAATTACAACGGTCGTAATCATTCCCACCGTCATCAGAATTTATTACATGGTCACAAGAATATTCCCACACATCGTATTATTCCACTGTCCATCAGAATTTTCCCACGGTCACAGAATTTTCCTACGGCATAAGAATAATCTCACGATAGTAGGAATATTTCCACTGTCACATGAATAATTCCCACCATCGTAATACTTCCCATGGGTGCATCAAAATTTTCCCACGGTCATAATAATATTCTCACGATGATAAGAATATTCCCGATGTCACAAGAATATTCCCAGGTCGTTAACATTCCCACGGTCAACAGAATATTCCCACGGTCCATGAGAATATTCTCATGTCGTAAAATATTTCCACGATCATCAGATATTTTCCCACTGGTCACAAAAATATTCCTCACGGTCATATTAATATTCTCACAAGAACATCCCACGGTCACAAGAATGTGCCGCTCGGTCCGTCATATCCCACTGTCATCAGAATTTTTCCCATGGTGTTAAGAAAGATTCCCGACGGTCACAAAGAATATTCTACGATAATACGAATATTCATACGGTCACGAAGAAAATTCCCCCCGGACCTTCAAAATTTTCGCCACGTCATTTGGTAGAACAGGCTGTGGCACGTGCCAATCAGAATTCTCCTGATAATTTTATTTGGTTTACCACCCTAGAGAAAACCGAAAAAGTACTAGAGTGTTTTCCATTTGGTAGATTAAGATAAGAATTCGTTCGGATTTTAACGTTCCGGAGGTTAGCCACCCAGGATAACCCAAGAAGTCATGCGTCATCGAGGACTAACCTATTTTCCATTGGGTCCTTAATCCTTGTCCCCCAGGATGCGACCACACCAAGTCGACTAACACCCAGGTACCTATTTGCGCTAGGTGAACAGGACAACAGGTGAAGGAAAAGTGTCGAAAGTTCCACCCGCCGGGAATCGAACCGGCCCTCCGTGTGTGCAGTGGGTGGTGCTAATGAGTTCCTCTGGAAATTATTCGGTATACCCAGCACTATAGAACCGTATAGGGAACAAGGTTGTTTTCTTTCTAATTGGTAACCAAACAGTGGGCACACCTAATGAGACCTCTCTGGAAAATTTATTTGTATACACTGCCCTAGAGAAACCGAATATGGCACTGAGTGATTTCTATTTGGAAGACCTGACTGTGGTATAACCCAACCCACAAAAACCGGATAGGGAACTATGTGTTTCTGTTTGGTAGACCAGACTGTGCGCTGCTTACATAACCCTGTCTGGAAAATTTATTTGGTAAACCCCGTCCCTAGAGAAACGTGGAAAAGTGTAACTACGTTGTTTCTATTTGGTAGACCCAAACTGTGGCGCAGAATGAGATCTTTATGGACATAAAAATTATTTGGTATATACACTGCCCAAGAGAATCCGAATAGGCACTAATGCCGTTGACAATTTGGTAAGAACAAATTGTGGTATACCCAGCCCACCAGAAACTGAATAGGAACTAACATTGTTTTTCTGTTTGGTAGACCTATAAACTGTGGCGCTGCTAACGAGGCCCATCTAGAAAGATTTATTTGGGTATACAATCCCTAGAGAAGAGCCGAAAAGGGAACTAAGTGTTTTCTAATTGGTAGAGCAGGCTGAGTGCACAGCTTATCAGACCACTCTGGATCATTTATTTGTATACCCCGTCCTATAAGAAACCGAAAAGGCCACTATTGGGTTTTCCATTTGCTAGATTAAACTGTGGGGGCCCCCCGCTGTCTAATGGACCCACTCGGAAAATTTATTTGCTATACCTAGCAATACAGAAACCAATAGGGAACTAGGTTGTTCTCTATTTGGTAGACCAAACAGTGTTGCTATCCTAATGCTACCTCTCTGGAAAATTTATTTGGTAACACCTGCCCTAAGAAATCTAATAGGCGCACTAATGTGTTTTCTATTTGGTAGACCAGACTGGGTATAACCCACCCACACGAAACCGAACAGGGAACTACGTGTTTTCTGTTTGATAGACCAGACTGTGCGCTGCAGTAAGAGAACCTACTCTGGAAAATTTATTTGGATATTCCAAGCCCTAATGAAGCCGAAAAAGGATCTAGAGTGTTTTCACTTTGGTAGAGCAGGCTGTGCACTGCTAAACACACCCTCCTGGAAAATTTATTTCGTATACCCTGCCCCTAGAGAAACGGAGAAAGGCATTAGAGTGTTTCCATTTGGTAGATTAAACTGTGGCGCTGGCTAATGATACCGCCCTCTGGCAAATTTTATTAATTATACGCCAGCCCTACAAACCGAATAGGGAGCTAGGAAGTTTTCTGTATTGGTAGACCAACAGTGGCGCTCTAACGAGAACCCTTTCTTTGGAAAATTTATATTGGAATACCCTACCAGCCTAGAGAATCCAAATAGGGAACTAGGTTAGTTTCTCTATTTGGTAGATCAAACAACATCGGTGATAAAGAGTATCCAGCTCTTCTCGGGAAAATATATTTGGTATACACTCCCTAAGAGAAACCGAATAGGACACTATTTGTTATTTATTTGGTAAACCAGACTGTGTAACCCAGCCCACGAAAACCGAATAGGGAACTACGTTGTTTTTTGTTGGTAACCAGACTGTGGCACTGTCTAACGAGACCCATGTGGAAAATTTATTTGGTATTCAAAGGCCCTAGAAGAAACCGAAAAGAAGCTGGTTGTGTTTTCTATTTGGTAGAAGCAGGCTGTGGCACTGCTAACCACCTCTCTTGATCATTTATTAACTAAAGCCCCTTCCCTATAGATACCGAAAAGTTTCAGTAGATGTTTTCATTGGATAGATTATACTGTGGCGCTGCTGTTGAGACCCTTCTGGAAAATTTTATTGGTATACCCAGCCCTAGGAGAAGACCGAATAGGGAACTAGGTTGTTTTCTATTGATAGACGAAACAGATGCGAGCCTCCTAAGAGACCGTCACTGGAAAATTTATTTGTATTCACTCCCTCGAGAAACTCCGAATAGAGCAATATTGAATTTTCCTATTTGGAGAAGAACAACTGTGGTATACCCAACCCACAAGACTCCGGAATAGGAACTACGTTGTTCTCTCTTTGGTAGACCAACTTTGGCGCTGTGCCAACCGAAATATGAAAAAATATGAGGAATGGTGAATATGAAGAAGAAAGAATGATTGGAAAATTATCGCTTCATGTAAGTCCGGGAGAACAGACGCAGGTGAAGTCATTGTGCAGTGAGGAAGAGCAGACCGAGAGATTATTGTACTAGAAAGAGTATGCGTTAAAAAATGAGGTTTCAAAATGGGTGGGGTACTTGTATTTAAAACATGAGGGTAGAAGTGCAAAAAGCCTCCAACGAATGCCTACGGAGTCACAGTGAGAACCCCCCCCCAAGAAATTTATGGGCATTAAATCGCCCAAGTAACAAAAGTTTTGGTGGTAAAGATGAATCGAGCAAGGCAAAATTGGAATAGTAAATGCCCGAGAAGGAGAGAGATACAAAGAAACATGTAAACTTCTAGTCAAGAGGATAAGTGCCACAGTGTAAATGCAGCAAGGTTAGAACAAATACCGACTGTATGGAATATTCAGTGCATAGAAGAAAGGCATTTTCATTAAAGGCCCATCAGAAAATGATCTGAAGAAGACAATAAATTATAACCGAGATGGGTTGGAAAACAGCGAGTGTAATTATGGTTTCTTAGTAAGCAAACACCCAACAGGGAAAACTGGGAAAGCAAACATCAGAAGCTCACCCCAATTACCGCGAAGGCTGCGAAATTCCACTGTAAATAGGCCATGATTGGCAAGTGAGGAAAATACAAGAAGCTCATGGAAGGGAACCTAGCTACTACGGATAGGAGGATTAGAAAAGTCATGTGCAGCGAAACTTCCAAGCAGCAAAGGAATGGAGCACTGAGAAGAAAGAGTTACTGTGGATGGAGGAGAGGAAAAGAAGTTAAAGGAGTGGATCAGTGTTCATTGAAGGTTTAGGCTCCTCAATATATTCTGAGATAGCGTCCAGCATTTCGTAAGTCAAAGACGTTGTATGGGAGACAATATTGAGATAGAGCGGTTGAGTAAGGAATGGGGAACCAGCAAGGGGCTGTACCAAGTAGGGTGGACGAAAGTGTAGAGGGCACGGAAGAAGAAGTGGTGTGTGAAGAGACATAAGAGGAAGAAACTTGAAGGAGGTCAGAAGGGGAAGAAACTGGGAGGGGACAGGGGAGGAAGGCACAGGTAGATTAGGAGGGCGAACCTCCCACACTTGCATAGAGCCATGAGAGGGAAGAACCAGGTTCAGAGACGGACAAGGTAAAATGGTGGAAGGGTGGAAGAAGGGAAGGAGGGGCTAAAGGAGATTTGAGCAATGGGGATTTTGCTTCTGAGATGGCAATTGAGGAGGAAGTGTCATACTAGTTCTTGGTCAATACCGGGGCTGTTGAGGGAGAGCACAAAGAAGACGTGAGACAGACCTGAGGTGTTGAGATAGGGACATCTGATACCAGGACAGGCAAAAGAATTAAAGACGGGTGACTATGAAGAGGGGTAACCATGAGCGGATGGCAGAAAATGCGCCCCGAAGGTAGGGGGAACGTTTAGAAACACTAGAAAAAGAAATACTGGGTAGTCTCCATGGAGGCGTAGATGAGAAACTGCCAAAGGCATAGGTAAACTTTCTGCCTCTTTGAGGCAAGATTTCTCGATCATTTAATGTAGACCTGGCAACGGCGAGAGTAAGAAGGGTGAGCCTCATGACATTTAAGGTCAATAGGGAGGTAGACTACAAGATGTATTAGAAATAGTCATCGGCACCACAGACTGGACAATTGGCTATAATCTGCAATATATCACAGTGTGAGGACCAAATCGCCATCGATTATTCACCACGCTGAGTTGTAGGATCTACCTTTCGAACTGGTAATCATGTACCCTCTATGTAAACAGAGGATGGCAGTTCAACAGGCAGTTCGAAAGTTAATCGATCTACATTGCAAGGTATCGTCTCTACCTGCTGGCGTAAGCACACAAGTATGCTACGTGAGAGTGATTGGGAGGACCTGGAGTTTCCAGCTGTTCGAAATGTCATCGCCATGTCTTGAAAATTCTGTTGTACAATGGAATTGGGGCAGAAATGACAGTGCCACGACAAGAACTTGAGGGAAAATTTTTCTGATAGGATAGGAAATAAGAATCGATATGAGAAAGAAGAGAAAGGGCACAAGCTTGTGTCATTCTGGACAGCGATGATGCGTTATCGCTCGAGAGCATGAAAGGGTTATATCTCTAACAACATGCGTAGTAGCGCCTTGCCAATACTATCGCGCGAGAAAGATTAGGCAGTAGAGGAAGTTTGGCATAAGAATTTAACCATTGTAGCATTATGAACTGATCGTGAAAAGGAGTGCATGACGTGTTATGTCTTTTCTGAGTAAGGACAGGAGGAGAAGAAGTATCAACAGGCAAATGCGTGGGCATTTAGGAGTGGAACAGGAATTGTCTACGTGGAACGGGCCAGCGATTCGAAAACTGCCGCACGGAGGAGGGAGAGGCTGGAACATAGTCAAAGGAGAGCGGGAGGTCATAATAACGAAGGAGTCAGGGTCGAAACCCCGTTAAACCGAAGCAGGTGACGAAACAGCACCAGCAAGAGGTACAGAAGCATTAAAATGTCCGAAGAGTGTCAAAAATGAGGCAGGGTCAGAACGGGTGCAGTATCATAGAATGAGCCCCAGGTAGCAGTTCATGATTACATTCTCCCTGGTTAGGTTACTTCTTTTTGCCTTTTGTTTTTAAGAAAAAAGAAAAAAAAAGAAAAAAGGGGGAACGGGAGGAATAGTTCCTAGGAGAATGGAAGGCTGAAATCTTCCTCACGCCCAAGAGGACCACAGCACCGCAAGAAGTGCTGATGCAGGCAAGGAACCCATGACCATACCCCGACCATTCATGCCAGTAAACACATATCCGCGGGATAGCGAACCTCACATCTGTGCCGAGGCTACCTTCGGTGGAACAAAATAGAGTGCGGGGCCGATATCCGCCACAAAGCATACTCCATTGGGCCACCACCCCCGAGTCCGAAAGGTGGCTTCCAGAGATACACTCCGTCGCCCGAAAGACACCCAAAGCCACCCCTGTGATACTGGAGAGGGACTGGTAATCCCCAGGTGATCCTGATTTCCACAGCAAACGTACGTCCCGCCAAGAACCGCTCAACGGAATGGGATGGACCCCCCGTACCCTTCCCCCTACCTATGAACCAGCAAGCCCTGTGGAAGAAACCCCACAGGCCAAAAAGATGAAGGGATAAGGGAGAGGATGGGGTAGGAAGGGAGAGGATAGGGAACAGGAGGATGGAATAGGGAAGGGGTGACTGGGGTGGTAATTAGGTTTCGTCTGAGGATGAGCCGCAAAGTGTCTAATACCTCAGACCAAGAGCACTTCCAAACCGTGCCAAGGAGCCCCCCTTGAAGAGGAGACCCTGACTAAAACACTTTCCTGATAGATTGTGACAGGGCCACAGGCATAACACCAGACACAAAGATCTCTATTACATTCCCAGTGTCCCGGCTAAACCTATACAAAATTCATTAAATAAAAGGACCTAAAACTTCTGGAACACCCTACCTGAAAACTCTAGAATTGCAGACACATTCATCAATTTCAAAACTACCGTTAGTAAACATCAACATCTCCCTGACACGACCATACCGTCAGCTAAGCACATGAAAACCTCCTATCTCTTTAACATACACACAAAAAATAACCTAGACCTCCCCTCATATCTTATACCCTCACAATTCAGACTTACACTCACCCAAATGACTATAAACAGAAATATGTAATACAACTATTGCCTAATGAATCTTAACTAGTCAAAGTTTGCCTATGATACTCCAATATAGGAGCCTTCAGTAGAAGAGCTATGTAACTGGTACCGTACCAAAACAAAACGATTCACATTGCTAAATTTACAAACGAAATGCAGTCACGTTACGTAAATACCAATATGCCCATAATCTGTAACATATAGTTTTAAATAATCTTAGTACTGCCCAAAATGCCTGAGCATGCTAGGTGTGATAGTGGCCCTCTCATGTAATTAGTTTATACAATATGTAAACCACACAATATCCTATAAGTAAACTCCAGACTGTATCTTTATAGAGAAAAATACTTGATTTGATTTGGAGTAGAGGTGCAAAAGTTTTGTGGAGATTATTATTATTCATATTAGTAACAAAAGAAGCGGCTAAGCCACAAGGCTATACAGCGCTGCAAGGTAGGGAAGGAAGCAAGGGAATTGGGATGGCAGATAGGAGGGGGAAGATCAGTCAGGTTACAAAAACAGCGGGGTCAGGGGAATAGTAGCGGGGGTAGAGGGTAGCAAGAGATACCAGTAGAAAGGGCTGAACGTATCAAAATTGTGGAGTAAGTCAGTCGTTGTCAAAATTCAATGATAGAGTCCGGATGAAAAGGTGGGTTACACAGCGAGAAGGGAAATGTAAAGAGAGAGCAGCGTGCGAAAGACGACGACAGAGGTAAAATTCTGCGTGCTCGTTGATAAAGTGGGCAGTCCAACAGAATGAAGTGGCTGACTGATAATTGACTTGCAATTCTCACAGAGAGGAAAAAAAAAGGGGGTCACGACGCCTCTTTCCATGAGATATCCATGAGTAAGACGATTATGGCCAATGCGAAGAGCGGAAGAGAAATTCTCCCACCACGACATACTGGTGATAAGAAGACGGCCCAGTAACCATACTCTGTTTAATAGACTGAAGTTTGTTGCCGAGCATAAGTGACCAGTAACGTTGTTGCCAACGGGTGTGAAGTTGAAGATATTACAGCAAAAATATCCGAACATGAATCCCTCTATAAGAAACTGGTAGGTCATGTACTGCTGACCGCGCAGCAGTGTCTGCCTGTTCATGAGCCCTGTACGCAACCATACCAGGGACCCAACAAAAAAACAATAACTTTATGCTTAGTAAAGATGCGGCGTAGCCAAATGTTTGATACGGAGGACTAAGGGTGAGGTGAGTATCAAATTTTTGTAACCTGTAAAGCACTAAGGGAGTGAGAAAACCCCAAAAAAAGTGACCCATAGATGCAATAGGTAAGTGCTGAAAGGGATGGCATACAATTTCGCAGTAAAAAACTACCCGAAATAGTAAACCCCTTGTCACCCCCTGTCCAAACCCCGCTGCGAATCTACACCGTCAAAGACTTGAGCCTCTGTGTACACAGCAATGGCGTGAAATGAGTGAAAGTGGTCAAGAAAAGAGAGCGGAAAGCGACCGTAGACATTGGGTTTTCGAAAAGGGGAGGAAAAACAGACCGAACAGCTGGAACCCCCGGGGGGGTGGGAAAAGTGAATGCTACATGTACATGAAAGGGGGTTAATTGAATTTTATTTTATTATAATAAAAAAGAAGTGCTAAGCCAAAAGGACAACAGCGCTGCGGGGCGGGAAGGAACGAGGGCATCAGGGGGAAAAAAGGGAGATGGATGAGTAAAGGCTAGGATAACAGGGGGTAGGGAGGTGAAAGGGTAAAGGGCGCAAGAGCTGAACTAGAAAGGGCTGAGGGGAGAGCGAAAGTATCATCAGATTTTGGGGATAAACACCCTTTCAAGAAGTCAATGAGAGAGTCAGGATTAAAGGAGGGTCCATCGCAAAAAGGGGAAGGGTAAAGAGAGAGAGTAGAACAAGACAGTTAGGTAAATTTGCGTGCTCGTTGATAGAGAGGGCGCTAACAGAATGTGGCTAATCAAAGGGAACTTGACATGCTCACAGAGAGGAAAACAGGTGCCTTCCAGAGTACCCATGAGTAAGACAGTGTGTCAAGCGAAGGGGGGAGAGAGTGGCCCCCCCCCAAACCTCGGCATGATGACAAAAGACGGCCAGTACCTATGTCGTTTAATAGAATAAAGTTTGTTAGAGCAATTGCCCAAACGTTTGCCAATGGGTGCAAGGTGGGTAGTATTGCGCAAAATACCCAAAAATTTGGAACACCTCAAAGGGAAATTGGGTAGGTCAGACTGCTGACAGCACGCATGTCCCCGTTCATTGCCCTGTACGTCGACATGACCAGGGACCAAAAAAAAACAATATCTTTATTTTTGGTAAGGATACGCCCTGCCAAAATTTGGGTAGGGAGAACTAGGGAGAATGTAAAAATTTTTGTATAGCCTTAGAGCACAAGGGAGTCTGAGACTACTACAAATGATGACACGGGCATAGATGTGTACAATAAGTGCTGAAAAGAAGGGCATACAGTTCAGCAGTAAAAGTAGCTAAAAGAAGAAAAATCCCCCCACGAGCTGTCCGGGAAAACACTGCTGCAAACCCCCGATCCCCCTTTGAAGATTAGACCCTTTTGGTACCAGCGTGGCTGAGAATGGGATGGAATGATCAAAAAAAAAGGAGGGGGAAGCCACCGTAGGCATTTGGGTTTTCGAGCAAGGGTGAGAAAGAACAGCCCGAACACTGGAACTTCCCAGGGGGGTAGGAAAAGTGAATCAATGAACATATGAAGGGGTAACTGAAGGGAAGACAAGATGAATGTAGGCGAAGAAAAAGGGACAGAGCAAAGGGGGGGCGAACGAAAAATGTCTAAAATATCGTGACCATTTAAAAATGGAAGGGTTTGTGTAGATCGTGGAGCGTACATAAGCGAAGGAAGGGCACACGGCGCGAAAAGGAGGGAAATTTTCGCTTCTGTAAAAGGGGCCCCAAACGAGGAAACGAAAAGCACCAAGGCAAAAACGAAATCTTGGGTGATGGATGAGTTAAGGCTAAGAGAAAGCGGAAAGGGGCCGCAGAATAAATCTGGTCACCATAATCGATTTCGAAAAAACGGGGGCTGAATGTGGGCGAAGCAAGTTCGCGATCAGCCCCCCCGGAAGAGAGAAAGGGTTTTAAGAAGGTTTCCCGGGTTTGGACAAGTTCCCTTTCAGAAGGTAATGTGGGGTTTTCCCCAAAACCTACGGTAAAAGAGAAGGCCTAGAAACCTGACATCACGTTGGGGATAGGAACCAAAGAGAAAAAAGGATGATCGGAATAACAGAGCGTTAGTGAAAGTAATTTGGGGTTTTTGGGTACTTAAAATTTTTAAACCCATGGTGGGGCCCCAAATGGAAACAGGGCGACCGCATGCGGAGAAAAACTGCAATAATGAAGTCAGCGCCTGCACAAGCAATAGCGAAGTCATCACATGAGTGATGCCCAAATATGGGTGGAAAACGGGCCAAATCATTAATAGAAAGGGAAAAAAGTGTGTGCTTAGAAACACCCCCTGGGGACCCTTCGCTTGGACGAATTTCCGGGGGAAAGAACTTTATTGACTCAAACAGGGAAATGTCTGTCGTTAAAAAGTTTTTAAGGAATGAGTGTTGCCTCAGGGGCCTAAGGAAGGGGCCCTGGGCCAAAATTTTTATACCCCAAGTTGTGTCATAGCTTCTCAAGTCAAAAATATGGAAATTAACTGGGTGATTATCGCAAGGCTTTACGAACATACGTTCCAAGCGTAGTAAGGGGGTCTAGGGTAGAACACCCTTACGAAACCAAATTGACTAGGGAGAGCTGTTGTGCCTCAAAATCCCACAAAAAACTCTTTTTTGAGACGTTTCCATCATTTTGCAAACTGCACATAAAGCGAGGGGACGATAGTGGGGGGCTCATGTCCTGTAGTCCCCGGGTTTTTGCAAAAAGGGAAAAACAATGGCAGATTTCCAAGGGGGGAAGAACTCCTTGTGCCAAATAAGATTGAAGAGGTGAAGGGGGACTACAAGGGCTACCGTGTAAATTTTGTAACGTCGAATATGAATGTCTCGGGCCCAGCGCCATGATGGCAAGCTGAGAGCGTTCCCTCCAGTTCTTGAAGGTAAAAGGACTTTAACGTTCTTCTCTAAAGGAAGAAAAGTCCAAGGGTACTAACTCTCTGGCAGATTTGAGGAAAAAAAGGGGGGCATAGATGGATTCCTCGGGAAATACGGACCAGTTTGCCAATTTAAATGGCAACGTCAGAGGGTTTGCTCATCAACACCAGCGACCCGAAAACAGGACCCGGGGTGGGAGAGTATTACCACTCAATTTTCCTCACTTTTTCCAGACTGACTCATAAAGAAGGAGGTGATGGGGGAACGTCTCGCCAAAAAGTGCTTTTACTTCAGGGGGGATACACGGCGAGCGATCGCACCTTTTCTTAAATCAAAAAGTCCCAGCGGGTTTTATTGACCGGTACTGCCCCAAGCAGACGTTTCAAAAGTACTGCATGAGCACAAGCAGGGACCACCAGGCATACTTCTGAGAATGCCCGCCGAGGTTTGGGTAAAGAATGAGAAGCTGGGGTAAAACTGATGCGAGAAGATGTTGGAGCTCATCAATGGAGGTGAAGAAGGAACCTACTAAAAACGTGAGGTGTGAGTAAAGATCCCCAAAGGGGCCCCATCAAAATTTCCAGCGAGGGCTACGGGGAAAAGGGGGTTTAATAGGAAGGAAAGTAAGAATGTCGGAAAAATGACGCTGTCATTACCGGGAGAAAACCAGGGGAAGTCTATGCAGTGGCAAGAGGGGCAGACTGATAGATCGATGCAAGAGGAGTATGAGTACGAAAGGATCAAAATGGGGGGATACCCCCTATTTAAAACATGGGGGGGTGAGAGGCGGAAAAGCCCCAACTGGTCCACGGAGTCACAATGGGCCCCCCCCAAAGGGAAAAGGTGGGGATTAAAAACACCAAGAACAGAAATGGGGTGGTAAGGATGAAACAAGAAAGGCAAAGTCGGGGTAGAAAATCCGGAAGGGAGATATAAAAAACATATTTTTAAACCACTTTTTTCAAGTAGATACGGGGTGCAGTTAATGCAGGGGTATGGAAAAATTTTGACAGTAGGAATATCATTGCGTAAAAAGGGCATTTCTTTAAAGGGCCCCTCTGAGAAAAGGGTTCGAAAGAATACAAAAATTATAGCCTGAGATAGGTTTGGGAAGACAGCAGAGTGAATTTTTTTTTCTTATAAGAAGCACCAACAGGGGGAAAAAATGGAAAGCAACTCTGAACTCACCCCGATTACCCCCGACCGCAGATATTCCTTGTAAATAGGCCATATTGGGGAGAAAAAAATACCAGGAACTGAGTAAAGGCACCCACGGACTAGAGGGGGAAAAAGTCAAAGTGTGGTGGCATTGGAAGAGTTTAAGTAGCGAAGGGGAAAGGAGCATGCGAAATTGGGCTTGAAGATGGAGGAGAGGGAAGAGAAGGAACAGAAGAATCAGGGCATTAAGGGTAGTCCGCAAATATTCTGAAAAAGGCTTCAAGTGTTCTGAATTCAAAATTATGGGGACCATATTGGAGATAGAAGGAGGGTGGGATAAAGATTGGAACATTGGCGTCCAAAGTAGAGGGGAGGGGAAAGGGGTAAGAAACTGGGGATGAAGTTGGGGGGGGGGGAAAAAGAGGCAGAAAAACCTGGGGGTGGCAGAAGGGGAGAAACTTGGGGGGGGACGGGGGGGGGAAAGGGAGGTACGAGGGGGGTGAATCTCCACACTTTAAAAAGCCAGAGAGAGGGAAGAACGGTACAGAGACTGGAAAGGAAAAGGGGGAGGGGAAGAAGAGAAGGGAAAGGGGCCAAAAAGATTTGAGCAATGTGGATTTTTTGGGGAATTTTGAGAAGTAGAGGGGCGATTGGGTTTTGGGTCGTACGGGTCTTGTCAAACTGGGGGTTGTGAGGAAGGACGCAAGTGTAGAAAGACTGATTTTTAGTCGGGACGTCAGAGCCAAGGCGCAAAAAGGATTTGATGCCGTGGGCATGGGGGGGGTAACAAAAAGGAGGCTGCAAATGGGACCCCCGAAGTGGGGGATGTTTTGGGAAACAGGAATAAAAAACACGGGGGAGTCTCCCCTTGGGGGCGGAGTTTGGGAACTGCCATGCATAAGGGAGACCTTCTTCCCCTTTGAGGGAACGGTTTCAGTTCATTTAAGTAGACCCGGGAACGGCGGGGGTCGAAGGGGCTTCATTAAAATTTAAGGGAAGATGGAGGTTGACTGCAAGATGTATTTAAAAAGGGCGTCGGGACCCGATGGGCATTTGCCCAAAACTGCAATATTTTTGCTGGGTGAACCCAAAAAGCCAGCATTTTTTACATTGTTGCGGGTAGGTATCACTTTTCGAACTTGTAACCGATTCCCACGAAAAATACAGAGGACGGGGGTTCCGGCTGCAAAAGTTAAAGGCCACATTGCAAGGGTAAAGTCTCCGCCCCGGGAGGAAGGGCATAAGTGTTTTTGAGGATTTGGGGGCCTGGAGTTCCCGCTGTTTAAAAAATCTTGCCCCATGACTGGAAATTCTGTTGGGCTATGGTATGGGCAGAATACAGTACCATACAAGAAATTTAGAAAAGATTTTTTTAAAAGTGATAGGAGTATATCGTATTCGAAAAAGGGGAGAAAGATCATAGCTGGTAGTCCCGGACAGTGCGATGCCTACTGCTCTTGAGAGCATGAAATAATACTTACCAAAATACGCAGGAGAGCTTTGCCAATCTAGGTCAGAAAAGGAGGCGAAAAAGAAATCGGGCTTAAAGTAAAAAATTTAGTCCATTTGTGGTCCGAAACTGACGGGAGGGGAGTGTTGACGTTCGGTCTTTTCCGAGTAGAAATGGAAGGAACAAGGGGTATCACAGGGGATTGACTTGGCGTTTAGGAGTGGGCCGGAGTTGGCCCGTGAAATGGGCGGGCGATTCGAAAAATTTCCGTCCGAAGGGAGAAGCCGGAAACATAGTCAAGAGAGCGGAGTTCAGACAAATCGAAAGGGGTCGTCGAAGCCCCGGTACCTGAAGCGGGGGAGGGAAAAAGCACCGCAAGAGGTACAGGGGACGAGGTGAAGATGATCAAACACAAGCAGGGGCAAATGGGGGGCGGTATCAAAAGGGGGCCCGGGGTATGGGTTCATGGCTAGGGCTGCCATGGTTTTGGGTTTCTCCTTTGCTTTTTGTTTTTTAAAAAAAAAAAGAAAAAAAAGAAAAAAAAAAAAGAAAAAAAAAAGGGGGGGGCGGGGAGGAATAGTTCCCAGGAGGAAGAAAGGGCCGGAAATCTCCCTCCGCCCCAAAAGGACCTCAACACCGCTAGTAGGCAAAGCAGCGGAACCCGTGCCAACCCTACCCTTCATGCCAAAACCCAATCCGGGATAGCAACCTCAAAACTGCCAGCTACCTCGGTGGACAAAGGAAAGGGGGGCCGGATACCGCCAAAAGCATACCTCCTTCGCCACCCCCCCCGGGAATCCGAAAGGTGGCTTCCAAATACACCCTCCCCGAAAGACCCCCCAAAGCACTCCGGGATACCGGGAGGGGGAAGGGGAATCCCCGGGAAATCCAGATTCCACGGCAAACTACCCACCGAAAGAACCTCAACGGAAGGGGGAAAGGCCCCCTTTTTCCCCCTTCCCCTACCAGGAACTACGCGCCTGTGGGAGAAACCCCAAAAGGGCCAAAAAGAGGGAAAAGGGAGGGGGGGGGAGGGGGAGAGGGGGAATGGAAAAAGGGGAGGGGGGATGGGGAAAAGGGGGGAAAATGGGGGAAAATTGGGTTCGTCGAGGAAGAAACCCACAGGGAATTCCTCAAACCCAAAAGCCTCTTCACCCCCAAAAAGGGGCCCCCCCTTTAAAGGGGGGGGAATTTAAAAGAAACAAGAGCGAATGAAGGCGAAGAGAGAAGGACAGAAATAAACAGGGGCGGCAAAAAAATAAAGAATTCCTACAATACTGCCATTCTTTTAAATGAAGGATTGGGAATCATGAAAGCGACATATAAGAAGGGAATGGATCACGGCGATCGATAAGGATGGAATTTTGCTTCTCATAGAGGCTCCGACAGGGGAAAAGCGAAAAGCACCAAGGGTAAACAATCCTTGGTGAGAATGGGGGAAGGCTTTGGAATAGCAGGGGATGCTGCTGAAAAGATCTGGCACCATAATCAAGTTTCGAAAAATAAGGTGAAGGAGGTTCGACATCAGCTCCCCTAAAAATGACAAGGGTTTTAAGAAGGGTTTAGCCGGCTGTGACAAGTTGCCTTCAGAGAGGTAATTTTGAGGTTTCCAGGTTTAACCTACGATCAAAGAGGAGGCCCAGAAACTTGACTATCACGTTCGGGGATACGGGAGCCATAGAGGTACAAAGGATGATCGGAGATGAAGAGCGTCTAGTGAAAGAAATTTTGGGCGAGTTTTAGTGCTGGAAAATTTTAAACCCATGTGTGGTGGCCCAATTGGAAACACGGTCGACTGCATGCTGGGAGAGAAACTGTAATAAGGTGACAGTCAGCGCCTGCAAAAGGCAATAGCGAAGTCATCAACATAGAGTGATGACCAAATATTTGAGGGAAAGACTAGAGGCCAAATCATTAATAGCAAGGAGAAAAAGTGTTGTGCTCAGAACACATCCCTGGGGACACCTTCAGCTTGGATAAAGTCCGGGGAGAGCACATTATTAACCCGAACAGGGAAAAAGCCTGTCAGTTAAAAAGTTTTTAAAGGAAGGGATGGTAGATTGCCTCGAAGGCCTAAGGAGTGGGCTTGGCTAAATATTATACCTCCAAGTTGTGTCTTATGCCTTCTCAAGGTCAAAAAATATGGCAATAACTGAGTGGTTATTCATAAAGGCATTACGAACATACGTATCCAAGTGTAGTAAGGGGTCTATGGTAGAACGTCCCTTACGAAAGCCATATTGACGAGTGGAGAGACTGTTGTGTGTCTCTAAATACCACACTAAACGTCTATTTACTAGGCGTTCCATCACTTTGCAAACTGCACTGGTAAGAGCAATGGGACGATAGTGGGAGGTTTCATGTCCCGTAGTGCCTGGTTTGTGGAAAGGGAGAACAATGGCAGATTTCCACAGCTGTGGAAGAACTCCTTGTGACCAAATAAGATTGTAAAGGCGTAATAGGACTGCAAGGGCTGACTGATGTAAATGTTGTAGCATACGAATATGAATGTTGTCGGGCCCAGCTGCCGATGATCGGCAAGCTGAGAGTGTTGCCTCCAATTCTTGAAGTGTAAAAGGCACATTATACTGTTCTTCTCTGAGAGAGAAAAAGTCCAAGGGTGCTAACTCTCCGGCAGACTTTGAGGAAAGAAATGAGGGACATAGATGGAGTCCCTGAGAAATACGGACCAGATGATTGCCAATTTCATTGGCAACATCTAGTGGGTTTGCTATATCAACACCGGCAACCCGCAGAACAGGAGCCGGGTCAGGAGAATATTTACCACTCAGTTTTCGTACTTTTTCCAGACTGCACTCATAGAGGAAGCAGAGGTGATGTGGGAGACAATCTCACCAGCAAGTGCGTTTAGCGTCACGGATGACACGGCGAGCGATCGCACGCTTCTGCTTAAAATCAAGAAGTCTCTCTGTGGTTCTATTGTACCGGTACCTGCCCCATGCAGCATGTTTCAAACGTACTGCACGAGCACAAGCAGGAGACCACCAAGGCACGCATTTCTGAGAATGCCTGCCCGAAGTTTGGGGTATAGAATGAGAAGCTGCGGTTAAAACGGAGGACGAGAAGAGGTGTTAAAGCTCATCGATGGAGGACGAAGAAGGAACCTCTCTAAAAACAGTTAGGTGTGAGTAAAGGTTCCAATTTGCCTGATCAAATTGCCAGCGTGGGATGTGAAGAGGTGGTGAATATGAAGGGGAAAAAAGAATGATTGGGAAATGATCGCTGTCATGCAAGTTCGGAAGAACAGACCAAGTGACGTCTAATGTGGCGGAGGAAGAGCAGACTGAGAGATCAATGCAAGAGTGTGTGTGAGTACGAGGATCAAAATGGGTGTGAGTGCCTGTATTTAAAACATGGAGGGGGTGGGTGGCAAGAAAAGCCTCTAACTGAATGCCACAGGAATCACAGTGAGACCCCCCCCAGAGGAAATGGTGGGCATTAAAATCACCAAGTAACAATCGGTGGTGGCAATGACGAAACAAGAAAGGCAATATCCGGAATAGATAATGCCCGAGAAGGAGAGAGATATAAAGAACAGAGCGTATACCACCTATGCAAGTGGATACGGGCTGCTGTGTAATGCAGCGAAGTACGAACAAATAGCTGATGGTACGGAATATCAGTGCATAGAAGGGCACTTTCATTAAAGGTCCCATCAGGAAAAGGATCTGAAGAATACAATAAATTATAGCCTGAGATGGGAGAGATAACAGCAAGTGTTAATTTTGGTTCCTGTAAGCAAACACCAACAGGGGAAAACTGGAAGAGTAACATCTGAAGCTCACCCCGATTACCCCTGAGGCCGCGTATATTCCACTGTAAATAGGCCATGATTGGCAATGATAAAGATACCTGAAATCCACAGGTAAGGGTTCCTACGGACTAGAGGGGTTAGAAAAGTCCACATGCGGAGGCAGTGGAAAACGTTCAAGCAGCGAAGGAACGGTGCGCTGTGAAGAAAGGAGTTGTGCAGATGGAGTAGAGGAGAGAGAAGGAGCGGAGGGTGGATCAGTGTCCATTGATGGTTTGGTCTCTGCAATATATTCAGAGATTGCTTCAAGTGTTTCAGAATTCAGAGACGTCGTATGGGAGACAATATTGGAAATGGTAGGGGGAGGATGAGTAAAGATTGGAACTGTAATGGACTGTACCAAGGTGGGGGGGGATGCGAAAGGGTGGAGGGAACTGGAGAAGCGTGGAAGGGGACAGAAGTGGCAGAAACCTGGGAGGTGGCAGAAGAGAAAAACTTGGGAGGGAACAGGGGAGGAAGGTACAGTACGAGGAGGAGGGTGAACCTCTACACTTGTAACAGAGCCAGTGAGAGGGGAAGAACCAGGTACAGAGACAGGGAAGGGAAAATGAGGAGGTGGAAGATGGGTAGGATGTGTTAACGGACCTTTTTTCGACTTTTGAGAAGTAGAGGGACGATTGGGAGGAGGTGTCATACGAGATCTCGTCGCTACTGAGGCTTGTGAGAGAGAACACGAAGAAGCGAGATCAGACTGAGACGTTGAAGTAGGGACGTCTGAGCCAAGGACAGCAAAAGGATTAGATACAGGAGTGACTATGGGAGAGGTAACCACAGAGGTGGGTGCAGAAGATGGGATACCAGAAGTGGGGGGACGTTTAGAAACACGGGTATAAGAAACACGAGGTAGTCTCCCTTGGAGGCGGAGATGAGAAACTGCCATGGCATAAGGGGGACCTTCTGCCTCTGAGGTAACGGATTTCCCGCTCGTCTAAGTAGACTTGACAACGGCGAGAGTACGAAGGGTGAGCCTCATGACAATTAAGGCAAGAGGGAGGTCGATTGCAAGACGTATTAGAATGGTCATCAGCACCACAGACTGGGCATTCGGCGATAGATCTGCAATATTTCGCTGGATGGCCAAATCGCCAGCAATTTCTACACTGTTGCGGTGTAGGGATCACCTTTCGAACTTGTAACCGATGTCCTGCTACATAAACTGAGGATGGGAGTTCACGGCTGTCAAAAGTTAAACGAGCCACATTGCTAGGGTATCGTCTCCGCCCGCGGGCAGGAAGAACGTAAGTGTCTACCTTGAGGATTGGAAGATCTTGGAGTTCCAGCTGTTCAAGAATGTCAGTGCCACATGTCTGGAAATTTTGTTGAACTATGGTATGGAGCAGAATGACGGTACCACTACAAGAATTGAGGGAATGATGCTTTTCAATAGTTACAGGAGCAGTATCGATATGGGAAAGATGAGGAAGCTCATGAGCCTGGGTAGCATTCTGTACGGTGACGATGCGCGTACCACTCTTAAGAGCACGAAAAGAAATATCTTTACCAACATGGCGTAGGAGTGCCTTGCCAATACTGTGGTCAGAAAGATAGGCAGTAGAGGAAGTCGGTCGCAAAGTGAAGAATTTAGTCCATTGTGCAGTCTGAAACTGAGCGTGGAAAGGTAGTGAAGGACATGTCGATCTTTTCTGAGAAGAACGAGAAGGTGGAGAAGTATCATCAGCAGGCAATTGTCATTGGCGTTTAGGCATGGGACCAGAGTTGGTCCGACGTGGAACGGGCCGACGATTCGAAAATTGCCGCACCGTAGAGGGAGAGGCCGGAAGCATAGTTAGAGGAGACCGAAGGTCAGATAAATCGAAGGAGTCAGTCGAGGCCTCAGTACCTGAAGCGGGTGAGGAAACAGCACCGGCAAGAGGTACAGAGGCATGAGGAGTGTCCGAAGAGTGGTTCAAGACGAGGCGGGGTCAGAACGGGTGTATCAAAAGAAGGGGCCCGGGGGTAGCAGGTTCATGGACTAGGGCTGCCATGGTTAGGTTACTTTTCTTTTTGTTTTTAAGAAAAAAAAGAAAGAAAAGAAAATAAAAATAAAAAAAAGAATAAAAAAAAGGGGGGACTGGGGAGGGATAGTTCCTAGGAGGAATGAAAGGGCCAGAAATCTCCCTCCGCACCCAAGAGGACCTCAGCACCGCAAGTAGCGCAGATGCAGCATGGAACCCGTGCCATACCCTACCCATCATGCCAGTAAACCGGCAATCCGGGATAGCAACCTCACATCTGCTGAGCTACCTCGGTGGACAAAAGAGAGGGCGGCCGGAAATCCGCCACAAAGCATACCTCCTTCAGCCGCCACCACCCCCGGAATCTGAAAGGTGGCTTCCAGAGATACACCCGTCGCCCGAGAGACACCCAAAGCCACCCTCCAGGATACCGGAGAGGGATCAGGACATCCCCAGGCAATCCAGATTCCACGGCAAACTACGCCACCGCCAAGAACCTCAATGGAATGGGATGGACCCCGGTACCCTTTCCCCTACCTAGGAACTAGCGTGCTTGTGGGAAAAAAAAAAAAAAAAAGAAAAACCAAAGGCCAAAAAGGAAGGGCAAAAGGGAGGGGTGGGGAGGAGGAGGAGGAAAGGAAAAAGGGGAGGATGAGATAGGGAACGGGGGATTGGGGGGTAATTAGGTTCGGTCTGAGGAAGTAGACCGACAGGTCTAATTCCTCAGACCAAGAGCCTCTTCACCACGCCAAGGAGCCCCCCTTGAAGAGGAATTCAGCAGTAAAAATGCTAGCCGTAGATAGTAAATGCCCTCTCACGACGCTGTCCGGAAACTGCTGTGAATCCAACGCTATCAGAAGATTTAGAGCCATCCGTGTACACGGCGATGGCATGAGAATGAGAGTGGAAGTGGTCAAGAAAAAGAGAGCAGGAAGCCACCGTAGGCAGTTGGGCTTTTGAGCAAGGGAGTGAGAAAGAACAGACCCGAACAGGTGGAACTTCCCAGGGGGGTAGGGAAAAGTGATATGCTACATGAACATATAAAGGCGGTAACTGAAGGGAAGAGAGAAAGGACGAAGCAAACAGGGGCGGCAAACAAATAATGTCTACTAATATCAGTGACCATTCTATAAATGGAAGGATTGTGGAGATCGTGAGAACGCACATAGTAGCGAAGGCAATGGGTATCACAGCGATCAGACAAGGATGGAACATTCGCTTCTGCATAGAGGCTCTCAACAGGGGAAGAGCGAAAAGCACCAAGGCATAAACGTAATCCTTGGTGATGGATGGGGTTAAGGCTAGAGAGAGTAGCAGAAGAGGCCGCTGAATAGATCTGGTCACCATAATCGAGTTTTGATAAAATGAGGGCTGAATGTAGGCGAAGGAAAGTTCGACGATCAGCTCCCCATGAAAGATGAGCAAAGGCTTTAAGAAGGTTCAGCCGGCTGTGACAAGTTGCCTTTAGAGAGGTAATGTGGGGTTTCCAGGATAACCTACAGTCAAAGAGAAGGCCTAGAAACCTGACTATCACGTTCAGGAATACGGGAGCCATAGAGGTACAAAGGATAATCGGAGATGACAGGGCATCTAGTGAAAGTAATTTGGCGAGTTTTGGTACTGGAAAATTTAAACCCATGCGTGGTGGCCCAATTGGAAACACAGTCGACCGCATGCTGGAGAGAAACTGTAATGAGGTGACAGTCATCTACATAGAGTGATGACCAAATATTGGATGGAAGAACAGAGGCCAAATCATTTATAGCAAGGAGAAAAAGTGTTGTCCTCAGAACACATCTCTGAGGGACACCTTCAGCTTGGACAAAGTCCGGGGAGAGCACATTATTGACTCGAACACTGAAATGTCTGTTAAAAAGTTCTTAAGGAAAGATGGTAGATTGCCTCGGAGGCCTAAGGAGTGGGCTTGGGCCAAAATATTATACCTCCAAGTTGTGTCATATGCCTTCTCAAGGTCAAAATATATGGCAATAACTGAGTGGTTATTCGCAAAGGCATTATGAACATACATATCCAAACTAGTAGTAGAGTTGGTTAGACAGGCAAACCGCGGCCAGGGAAGGTTATACCGTCCTGCAAGTGATGTAAAACTGGAAGCCTGTAACTGTTTTACACGATTGGTTAGGATTTGCTGGAATCTTTTTTTTTTCTGTCTCATACACACGCAAGCTTTAAGGTATGTCTTGCTACTTCTTACTTACACTTAGGTCACCACTAACATACATGTACAAGCCTATATATACACACCTTTGGGTTTTCTTCTATTTTCTTTCTAGTTCTTGTTCTTGTTTATTTCCTCTTACCTCCATGGGGAACGTGGAACAGAATTCTTCCTCGTAAGCCATGCGTGTTGTCAAAGAGGCCGGACTCTAAAATGCCGGGAGCAGGGGGTAGTAAACCTCTTTCTCCTGTATATTTTACTAATTGCAAAAGGAGAAAACTTTCGTTTTTTCCTTTTTGGGCACCCCGCTCGGTGATGGGATACAGACGCGGTGTGTTGGAAAGAAAGAAGAAATATCCAAACATAGTAAGGGTGGTGGTCATCTATGGTAGAACGGCCTTATAAACCATATTGACGTGTGGATGGAGACTGTTGTCCCTAAATACCACATTTAAACGTCTATATACCAGACGTTCCATTCACTTTGCAAACTGCACTGGTAAAGAGCGAGGGACGATAGTGGGAGGCTTCATGATCCGTAGTACCAGATTTGCGGAAAGCGGAGAACAATGGCAGTATTTCCACAGCTCTGGAAGAAACTTGTGACCAAATAAGATTGAAAGGCGTAAGGAGGACTGCCAAGGGGCCTGATGATGAAATGTTGGTAACATTACGAATATGAAAGTCGTCACGGCCCAGCTGTCCATATGATCGCAGCTGAGAGTGCTGCCCTCAGTTCCTGAAGTACTGTAAAAGGCACGATTATACTGTTCTCTGAGAGAAAAGTCCACGGGTGCTACTTCTGGCAGAACTTTGAGGACAGAAACAAGGGGCAGAGATGGAGCCCCAGAGAAATACGGACCAGATGATTGCCAATTTCAATGGCACATCTAGAGGGGTTTGCTATATCAACACCAGCAACCCGCCAACACAGGAGCCGGGGTCAGGGAATATTTACCACTCCAGTTTCTCATACGTTTTTCCAGACTGCATCGTAGAGGAAGCAGAGGTGATGGTGGAGACTATCTCTGACCATCCTGGGGTTTAGGCGTCACGGATGACACAGTGAGCGATTTGCTGCTTCTTCTTAAAATCAGAAACCTCTCAGTGGTTCTTATACAGTACCTGCCCCACGCCAGCCCGTTCAAACTACTGCACGAGCACCAAGCAGGAGACCACCAAGGCACGCATTTCTGGAATGCCTGCCGAAGGTTTGGATATAGAAATGAGAAGCTGCGATTAAAACTGAGTAGATGGTGTAAGTCGTCAAGGGAGGGACGAAGAAAGGAACCTCGCTAAAAACAGTTAGTCGTGAGTAAAGGTCCCAATTTGCCTGATCAAAGTGTCAGCATGGGTTACGGAAGAGGGTGGTGATATGAAGGGGAAGTAAGAACGATAGGAAAATGATCACGGTCAATGTAACTCGGGAGAACAGGACCAGATGAAGTCTAGTGCAGCGGAGGAGGAAGAGCAGACAGAGAAAATTTTCGATGCAAGAGGGAGTACGAGGATTCACAATGGGTGCGGAGTACCTGCCTTTAAAAAAATGGAGGGGTGGGAAGCAAGAAATAGCCTCTGCTGAATGCCACAGGAATCACAGTGAGACCCCCCAGAGGAAAATGTTGGGGCATTTAAATATCGCCACTTAACAGAGTAGGTGGGCAGTAATGATGAAACAAGAAAGGCAAATATCCGGAATAGAAAATGCTCGGAGAAGGAGAGGGTGTAGAGATACAAAGAACACAGTGTACTACCACCTTTTAGCAGGTGGATACGGGCTGCTGTGTAATGCAGCAAAGTACTCAAACAAATAGCTGTAGATGGTTTCCGAATCATAGTGCATAGAAGGACACTCTTTCATTAAAGGCCCATCCAGGAAAAGGATCTGAAGAATACAAATTAAATTATAGCCTGAGATGGGATAGATAACAGCAGAGTGTAATTTTGGTTCCTGTAGCAAAACACCAACAGGGAATATTTGGTGAGAGCAACGTCTGAAGCTCACTCACCTGATTACCCGAGGCCGCGTATATTCCATGTAAATAGGCCTGAATGGAAGATAAAGATACTAGAAATCCACAGGTAAGGGTACTTACGGATTAGAAGGGGTTAGAAAGTCCACCTGCGAATGGCAGCACAAAAGTTCAAGCAGCGAAGGAACGGTGCGCTGTGGAAGAAAGGAGTTGCGCAGATGGGTAGAGGAAAAGAGAAGGGAACAGAGGGTTTGGAATCCAGTGTCCATTGATGGTTTGGTCTCAGCCAATATATTCAGAGATTGCTTCAAGTGTTTTGAGCTTCAGAAGATGTCGTATGGGAGACAATATTGGAGATACGAAGGAGGTAGGGTTCGAGTAAAGAATAGGAACTGTATGGACTGTACCAAGGTATAGGGGGGGGGGGGCCACAAAATGGTGGAGGAACTGTGAAGTGTGGGAGGGGACAGATGAGGCAGAAACTGGGAGGTGGCAGAAGAGGAAGAACCTTGGGAGGGGACAGGGGAGGATGGCACAGTACGAGGGAGGAGGATGAAACTCCAAACTTGTAACGAGCCTGTTAGTAAAAGGGGAAGACCTCAGGTCAGAGACCGGGAAGGTAAAGTGTGGAGGTGGATGAGGGAAAGGAGGGGTTAGGGTAAAGGAGATCTTTTGGAACTTCTGAGACGTAGAGTGGCACGACTGGGAGGTGTTGTATGAGGTCTTGTCGATACTGGGGTTTGTGAGGGAGAACACCAAAATGAGAACAGACTGTGTTGAATGTAGGGACGTCTGCGCCCTAGACAGCCAAAAGTAATAGAGATACAGGTAGTGACTATGGGATGGAACCACAGAGGAGCCTGCAGAAGATGGGACCTAAAAGTGGGGGGACATTTTGAAACACGAGAATAAGAAACACGGGGTAGGTAGTCTCCTTGGAGCAAGCAAAGATGGAAAAACCACCATAGCATAGGGAGCCTTTTGCTCCTTTGAAGGTAACAAAAAATTCCCACTCATTTATGTAAACTGGCAACGGCGAGAGTACGCGATGGGTGAGCTCATGACATTAAGGCAAGAGGAAGGTCGACTGCAAAACATTAGGAATGTTCATCGGCACCACAAACTGAGCATTTCGGCTTATAGATCTGCAAAATATTTTGCTGGCCGTGGCCAAATATCACCAGCAATATCTCACTGTGGCGGTTGTAGGGGATCACCTTTTGAAACTGGTAACTTATGACCTGCCACATACAGAGGACGGGAGTTCACGGCTGTCAAAAGTTAAACGAGCCACATGCAAGGGTATTGTCCTCCGCCCCACGTTCAGGGAAGGACATAAGTATCTACTTTAAGGATTGGGAAGATCTGGCAGTCAGCTGTTCAAGAATGTTATTGCCACATGTCTGGAAATTCTGTTGGACTACGGTTATGGGGCAGTAGGACAGTACCACTACAAGAATGAGAGCAGACGTTTTTCAATAAGTGAAAGTAGTAGTATCGATTATGAAAAAGGAGAGAAAGATCATGAAGCTTGGTGATTCTGGACAGGGACGATGAAATGTACCGCTTTTGAGCGCCTGGACATGAAATTGAATTGAATGAAATGAAGAAGAATTGAATGAAATGAGATATGTGAAAATATCTTAACATGGCATAGGAAGTAGTGCTTTGCCAATACTATGCGGAAGATAGGTGTAGAAGTCAGTCTTAAAGTAAAGAATTTGTCCACTGTGTGGTCCGGAAACTGAGAGTGGAGAGGGATCAGTGCATGACGTGTCGGTCTTTTCGAGTAGAATGGGGAAGATAATGAAGTAACATCATCAGAGAGACTGTCGTTGGGTCGCTGGCGTTTTTAGAAGTGGGACCAGAAGTTGGTCTGACAATACGAAACTTGCCGCCCGTAGAGGGAGGGGCGGAAGCATAGTCAAAGGAGAGGAAGGATCAGACAAATCGAAGCACTCGGTTCAAACCGGCGCTGAAGCGGGTGATGAAAACAGCACAGCGAAGCGGTACAGGAGCCTTAGGAGTGTCGAAAGTAGTGGTCAATAAGGACAAGGCAGGCGAGGTTCCAAAAACGGGAAGGCGGTAACAAGAGGGCGCACCGGGCGTAGCGGGGTCAGGGTCGGGAACTCTTGCGTTAGGTTACTTTTTCTTTTTAAGAAAAAAAAATAAAAAAAAAATAAAATAATAAAAAAAAAAAGGGGGGGACCAGGGAGGAATAGTTCTAGGAGAATTAAAAGGGCCAGAAATCTCCCTCTGCCCAAAGGACCTCGCACCGCAATATAGCACAGATGCAGCATGGAAACCCGTGCCATCCAATACCCTTCAAGACAGTAAACCAGCATCGGGGGCTAGAAGAAAGTCACATCTGCCGAGTACCTCGGTGGAACAAAAGATGAGGGGGCTCTGGATATCCGCCACAAAGCATACCACCTTCGGCCACACCCCCGGAATCAAAAGGTGGCTTCCGAGATACACGCCGTTGCACGAAAGACACCCAAAGCCACCTCCGGGGGATAACGGAGAGGGATCGGGACTCCCCAGGCGATCCAGATTCCACGGCAAATAAGGAACAAAAGAACATAAGAAAGAAAAGGAGAGGAGGAACACTGCAAGGAGGCCTGTGGCCCATACTAGGCTGGTCCTTTAAAATTCATCCCACTACAAAACAATTTGCCCAACCAATTTTCAATGCCACCCAAGAAATAAGCTCTGATGTGAAAGTCCCACTCAAATCCAACCCCTCCCACTCATGTACTTATCCTACTAGATTGAAACTACCCAAGTCCCCGCCTCACTAATACCCCAAATAGGTAGATGTTTCCACTCATCAAACTACCCTATTTCCAAACCAATACTTTCTATGGCCTTTCTAAATCTAACTTACCTAATTTAAATCCATTACTGCCGCGTCCTTCTTGGACGAGGACATCCTCAAGACCTTTTGTTAATATCCCCTGTATTTATACCTATCTTCACTTATACACTTCGATCAGGTCTCCCCTCATTCTTGTCTAACAAGTGAATGTAACTTAGGAGTCTTCGCAATCGTTTCTTCATAAGGAAGATTTCTGATGCTATGTTATATATTTAGTCATCCTACGCTGATGTTTTTCTAACGGAAATTTATGTCCAGTTTTTAATACCGGAGACCAGTACTGAGCTGCATAAATTAGGTGACGGCCTTCCTAATGATGTATAAAGACATGGCAGTATGTCCTCTGGACTTCTGGTTGCTTTACACTTCTTGATCATAAATCCCAAGTATTCTATTTGCCTTATTACGTACGCATAGGGCATTGCTGTCTTGGTTTAAGGTTTTGCTGCTCACCATAACCCCAGTCGTCTCGCAATCTGTATGGTAAGTTTACATCATTTAATTTATAAAAGTTACTAGTGTTATGGGCAACTCCAGCCTCAGAACCTTGCATTTATCTACATTTGAACTGCATCTTGCCACTTTTCTGGGACCAAGATAGAGTTTGTTTAATCTCTGAAGTTCCCTAACATCTACGTTTGAATCAATTATCCTACTATCATTGTGTTATCGGCGAATTTGCTCATATCATATGTAATTCCTCATCAAGATCATTGATATATATTATTAAACAACAACGGGGCCCAAGGGATGATCCTGTGGGAACGCCATTGTTACAGATCCCCACTCGGATTTAACCCCATTTATGGACACTCTCTGCTTCTGTCAGTGAGCATGACTCGATCCACGAGAGCACTTTTCCCAATGCCATGAGCTGCCCTTTTTTAACAGCTTATGGTGCGGTTACTTCTAACAAAAGCCCTTACTAAAATTTAAGTAGATAATATCAAATTCTTATTATTTGTGGTCAACAGCCTCAAAAGTTTACTGAAGAAAGTTAATAAATTAGTTAGACAAGACCGGCTCTTGTGAATCCATGCCTGAGTATCAATATCAAGCTATCTTATCGAGATGGCTTCTTATAATCTGCAGCTCTAATTGACTCTAGTAATTTTGCCTTACAATTGAGGTCAGGCTTATTGGGCGGTTTCATTTGACGGTAAGATTGTCCCCTTTTTTAAAAATAGGAGTTACATAGCCATCTACATAATCAGACACTACACCTGTTTGAAGAGATAAATGAAAAATATTAGTTAATGGTTCACGAGTTCCATTTTGCATTCCTTAAGAACCCTTGATAACCTCATCAGGGACCTGGCGGACTTATTTTGCTTCAGTCTGTCTTATCTGCCTCACAACCATCTCACTAGTGACTGTGATGTTACATAATTATCTTTCTTCTAGCCCACTGTAAAAATTTAATTATGGATATTGTTAGTGTCTTCCGGTGTAAAAACTGAGAGAAAATAATTATTAAATTCAAGCACATTTCATTCTCTTTGTCAGTAAGGTGCCCATAGTTATTTTTAAGGGGACCTCTCTTATCTCTAACTTTTGTTCTATAGACCTGGAAAAAAAAACTTTTTGGGTTAGTTTTAGAATCCCTAGCAACTTTTAATTCATTAGTCCCTTTTAGCTTTTCTTATCCCCTTTTTAATGAAATTTTTATCCCTCTTAATGTCAATATCTGATTCATAGATGACTCACTTTCTTTTGATACCCTTATAAATACCTTTTCTTCTTTTGACCTAGAGATATTTGAGCCTATTATTCACTCCATTTTGGGTCATTTCTATTTGATCTATTTCTTTATATTGGATAATAAACGCTCTTTGAGCAGCATGTATAGTGTTCAGAAAACTGTCCTATTGATAGCTCTCTTCGATCCCCAGAACAGTTGATAAGTGTTCTCTAAGCCATCGTAATCTGCTAAGCGAAAATCTGGGAACTGTTACTGGGTTATCGCTACTAACGTCTTCCATTCAATGCTAAAATGTAACTGATTGTGGTCGCTAGCACCAGTTCCTCATAAATTTTCTAAATTATTAAACAAGGGATTCACGTGTTTGCCATAACTAAGTCAAGCAGGTTATTTCCCCTGTGGTTCTGTCACAAAGCTGCTTCAAAAAACAATCCTGAATAATCCTTCTAAGAAGTCGTTATGATTCTAAATTCCAGATCAAGTAAGTCCAATCAACATGACTAAAGTTAAAATGTCTCTAGAATTACTACATTATCGTGCTTGTGGGCCTTAACAATTTCCTCCATAGTAGTTTCCCATGGTCCCTATCTAAGTTTGGGGGAACGGTATATCACTCCTAAAATCAGTTTTTCATGCCCCTCTGAAAATTCTATCCAAAACAGACTCTGTATGTGTTACTTCAGTACTTTAATACCCGTTGTGATGCAACAGTTCATTAGCTTGATCTCGGACATTACAATGCCACCCATTCCCCGCTCCCAATACTTCTATCTTCTTGGAACAATTTAAAACCCTGAATATGACTATCAGCAGGCATGTTCACGACTATTTGAAAGTAAACACGTCTCAGTTAAGGCAAATACATCAATGTTACCTCAACATAGCAAACTCTAATCTCAACTCGTCCATCTTATTCATAGCACTACGGCAATTAGCCATAATAAACATTGAAAGACTCTCCTTTCTCTTTACTTCTGCTCATTCTATTTTTCTTACTAAACCTATTACTGTCTTATCACCAAGGTCCCTGGCTTTCAATATCTATCTCGTCTTATTATTACTAGTTCCCTAGAACTCGTAATATTTTACTACACTGGGGACTTCACTGCTTTTCCTGCCAAAACCATACCACTGACTATTTCCTAGTTTAAAGTCCTAACATGCTCCCTCCACTGCAGTTGCCCGTGCTCCCACCCCCCACCGAGATAAGTGAACCCATCCCTAGCACATGTCATTTCTGCCATAGAAAGAGGTCCCAGTGTCAATGAATGTTACTGCATTTTACTTACCGTTATTTGTCAGCCAGCAATTGACACCAATTGCCCTGGACAAAACATTTCATTTCCAAACTCCCCTCCTTGGCAAAATACCACATTATGAGAGGGTTCCCCCCCTTACTTCTAATTATTTCTATTGCTGATCCTCTACTGCTAATCAGGTTCTCCACTCCTACGTCTGCCAACATCGTTGCCTCCAGCACGAGACAGATAATAGGATTGTCCCATTACCTTTCATGATGTCATCCAGACGGCTAACAATATCCTCATTCCCTAGCCCCAGAAAAGCAAAATCTTGTCTCCTACTCCTGTCCTTCAAGCAGAACGCCCTATCCATTAACTAATTGGCTATCCCCCAACAACAAACAATAATCTTATGGCCTCGCCCAAGAACCTCAAACAGAATGGGATGGACCCCGGTCCCCCTTTTCCCTACCTTAGGAACTAGCGTTTGCCTGTGGGAAAAATTCCAAAGGCCAAAAAAAAGAAGGGCAAAAGGGAGGGTGGGTGGGGAGGAGGGGGAAAGGAAAAAAAAAAAGAGGAGGATTGGGATAAGGAAGGGGGGGGGGATTGGGGGGTAAATTAGGTTCTGTCTGATGAAGGAGACCGACAGGTCTAATTCCTCAGCCAAGAAAGAACCTTTATCACGCCAAGCGGAAGCCCTTGAAGAGGACCAATTGCTAAAAAAAAAAAAAATTTAAGGCAAACAAACGGTTTTATTGGTGTAAATGAATACTCAAAGGGTGAGGAACGGAGTGCAGAGGCTTATAAAAGGAGCAATGGCAAGGCACTATGCTCAAAAATCTTAAAAGTACAAGAATAAACCCCCCAGAAAAGTCAGGCCGGCAATTACTAAAAAATAATTGGGTATGGTATACCCTTAAACTGCAGATAGATCTAAACATAGTACTAAATATCGATACGAGGTATGCCTCGAAACAACTTAAGTGGCAAATTTTTTTAATTCATACTCCACATCGCATCAAACACTGGTAAGTAAAGTACCAGCTACATCAAACTCACTTTAACAGAAAACTCTAAGTTTAAAACCTACTATACCAATAAAGGGGCAACAAAAAAACAGTTCGCAACTAGTAAATACATCTCATGATTTCGTGCAAAAAGAAACTAAGCAGGTTTAAACCCAACTAAGAGCACCAGCCCAGATAACATTACAGCTAAGTTCCTAAAAGATGGTGCCTCTGAATTGCCAATCCCCATTGCTCTCAAATTTGTCCACCACTAATACCATTCCGGAGGGGTGCAAGGAGGCCAGAGTTACTATCTTCAAGAAAAATAGTAGGTCTGATGTCAGCAACTATAGGCCTGTTAGTATACTCAGTGTGATATCAAAAATTCTAGAGAGGGCAGTGTACTGTCAAGTAGTCAATTATCTTAATGACAACAACATTCTCCATAGTTACCAATCAGGCTTTAGATCTTACTCAACCAACACTTCCCTAATTAAATCCGATGGATTACACGAGAACTGAAATGTCGATACTGCCAACCATATTATATGTAAAACGTCAAGTTATCGGCGTAGGTTCCATAGATTGGTTTAAGTCCTACCTTAGCAACAGGAAACAAAATCGGTCAAAATCAACAAAATAGAATCAGAATCGTTGTGCCAATAGCACATGGGGTTCCCAAAGTAGTAATGGGGAACCCATCAATTCAGTTTCCTCAGTGAAATATCAGGGAATCCCCTTTGACCCAAGCATGTAAGGAGAATTTATAGGGAACAGCGTAGCAAAGAAAGCAAATGCTAGACATAAGTTCCTCTACAGACAAGCAGCAGTGCTGTATAGCCCTTGTGGCTTAGCGCTTCTTTTTGATTATAATAATAATACAGACAAGCAGTGTTTGTCTACCGAGGCTCACAGGACCTACGTCTAGCTCTTATACAAGGTCGTATTGATTATGCTTGATCTTCATGGTACTTACTTTTGGAGAGAGAGAGAGAGAAAAAAAAAAAGAGACTACAAATCAACCAAAACAAAACGGCAAGATTCATCCTGGACCTGGGTGTAAGAAAGCATGTAGACCAGGATGAATTACAACAATTGGATATGCTGAATATTGAAAATAAAGTATTATTATTATAATCAAAAACAAGCGCTAAACCACAAGGGCTACACAGCGCTGCAGGGCAGGAAAGAAAGCGAGGGTATCAAGTGGCAAAAGGGAGAGGGATGATTAGTATCTTACGGAGAACAGCGGGGCAGTGGATAGTGCAGGAGTAGAGGGTAGCAAGAGATTGAGGTAGAAAGAGCTGAGGGGAGTGCAAAAGGTATCATCAGAGATTGTGGAGTAAATCATTGTGTTGTCACAAAGTCAATGAGAGTCTGGATTAAAAAGGGGGACTGTCACAAAAAGGGAAGGTAAAGAGAGCACTACACAACTTGTACACATTTATTTTACACACTCATCTGGTTTTTTTTATTTTTTCTTTAAAGTTTTTTGGTCTTATTTTCTTTTCCTTTTTTATCCCTGG